>JARFIW010000892.1:628770-1257540 GCA_036346225.1 Platerodrilus igneus | reverse complement strand
CCGTAGTCAATTTAGCTTATTATTAATGCTTCAATTTGTTAAATGCAATAAGCTTGATATGGCTTTGTATTTATATCTTAGAGTGACTATTTACTCGCACGGAATTGTATTTTCGCTTTGCACTTTAATGACTATGTATTTACAATACGCTTATACTATACAGGGTGGAACAGTGGATATTCGGAAATTTAAACTTTTCAGGTTTCCTTTTTATTTGGGGGGGTATTTATATAATTTGGGTTTCAATGAACTCTCGTGACCTCTTTATCACGTCAATATATATTAGATAGAGAACAACGGCACAAGGTAATTTCAATTTGCAATCTTAATTCATCTGTCCGAATTCTGCAAAAGATATTTGAAATTATTTAATGAAGGGAATATACATAATGTAATTTGACTAGGTTAACTAACAGGCATCGGAACTAACTGCAATTAGTCAACTTACCAGGTTGGTTACATTTAATTTTAAGAACACCTTGGCTTCCGTTAAATTGACAGGTACATGTTGGAAAAAAACATTGAATCAGAATATCTAGTTGTTCCTTTGTAATTCCCGGTGAATCTAGCAAAAACAAAATACGTCCAGAGGATAAAAGGCGTTTAGTGGTGTTCGAGCTTTCTACAAACAAAAATCATTCACCAGGCATTTATGATTAAAATATCTAAAACTATAACCTGCAGTTACAATAAATGAAAGAACTTTTTTTTTCTATTTAACTTATAACTTTATAGACGTACGCACAGTACGTTCTTGTTATTAGGTTAAGAATTTAGATAGTAATTTTATTCTACAAAAACGTTTACCATTAAGCTAATCAATTTTTGATAAAGTTGATTTTTAATTTTTGGTTAAGAATGTCTATCATGTACTTCTAATGAAAACATAATTGTGTAATAAAGTAGCGACTTCTTTATTGGTATTTTTCACAACTAATGTAAAGATATTAGTTCCAGTTTTGATGTAATAAATTGTTTTGCAAATATCTAGAGGCGTGATTAAAATTCAGGTAATTTAATATTTGCGTTTAGAAACCTTCTCTTTAGCTAGCAGTTTTAAATAGGTATATTAGTGTTCTTATGGTTAATGTTTGTTATATGTTTATTTTAACAACAGTATACTTAATGTTTTCCATGTGAATTTTAGGTCAGAATCACTTTCCTGATCTCTGTTTTGACATATTCTTGTTATTCTTTCGGGGGGCGGGGGGGTGTGTTCCCCTAGAAACACCTGTACTTCAAAATTAGGTGGCATCCAAGATACTTCCCGATTAAGACATATTTCACACACGATTACATTCCAGGACCCTCTTCAAACACTTACACCACCCGTCACTGAGTTAGTCGGCAACCATACTTGTAAGTACTTTACCGAAACTAAATTTTAGCGGAGCACTAGATTTTCTGGAACCAAAACTGCACCGTAACACATTTTTATAGAAAACTTATTATGTTTGAGACTTGGTTATGAAATAAAAATTAATTTTATAATATATTCTATAGTTAAAACTAATCAATCTTTTATTAAAAAATTGGTGAAATTATTGAAAGGTTATTTATAACATTATATATCATGTATTTTCTTCCAGTTTGAGCATTAAGGAAGTTGAAGAGACCTTTCTGCAGAATTTTTGGTTTGGTAGCAGGTAGTGTTTTATGTGCTATCAATATTTATAGTCCCTGTGACCTGTGAGTTTTAGCATCTTCTCATAGAATAGTATACCATCTTTATAGAGGTTCGTTGGTTTTTATAGATGCGGTGGCGTGCTTTGCTTTTGTTGTCCAAGTCAACAGGTTGGCCTATAGCCACTCTTATGATCACCCCTAAACTAATCATTCATACCAGCCGTTCGTATTATTGGAGAATTCCTTTACTTAGTCATTCAGTCACCTGCCCTCTTTTGGCTAAAATATAGTAATTGACGTGAAAATTGCAAGATTTTCCGAGACGCTTCTTGTACTTGGTTGTATATACTTTTTATCTGTTTTTGTTCAGAAGTATTTGTTATTATTTACTTTATTGTGCTGTAGTATATTTTAATTGGATTTTTATATCTGTCTTGCATTTACTGCCGCTGGATTTTTTAGGATATAAATCATTCTAATGCATTCTCGTTTCCATTTTGCGTTTTCAATAATTTCATGGTCAAACCTATGCTTAACATTCGTGTTTTGCGAGCACCGTTTAGTTTTTTGTTGTACTTAAGCCGTTAGGCGCTTCTAGAGGTGCTGTGAGCTTTTCCCAATATAAATATAATGGCAATTTTTTTAATATGGTATTTTATATATTGTGTAGGTTATTTTTGTTTTTTGCTACTAAATTTTTTAATTTAGTAAAATTGTTAATTATTAAAATGAAACCTATATGAGCTCTAGTTATGTATTATTTAAAGAGCTTTTGTAATTTTTCAGAAAAATTTGGCAAATATGATAAATTGCTTTGGTAATCGTAGTTGTTAAATTTAGCGAAGTTTGTGTATCTGTAAGTTTAGCATTATGTATGAGGGTCCATTCATTTTATCACTGTCAATTAATTCTATTGTGACCGATTTTTTTGAGCAAGGAATTGTCGAAGAAAAATTTAACGTAGCTTCCTCTTACTCTGAAAGCATACCTTGATACTTATACATTTGATTTTGTTATAGGGGATAAGTTAAGACTATTCGATTGTCACAAAATATTAATGATAACGTATCTACCACAAACAATTATTTTTAGCGGTGTAGCTTATCAGAATGATAGGACAAAATTGTGAATTTTTATCAGAATACCAAAAACACAGAACAAAACAAGGGAGGTTCTAAAATTTATATTTACACAATAGTACCTGTAAAAACATTTCAGTTCAATAATACGTAAACTCGAAAAAAATTCCGGGTTGTGAATTATGTTTTCATGCTGAAACTGTAAACACATTCCAGTTCTTATAAAATTTTGTTAAACTTGAACCATAAAGAAATTCATTCGAAAATATGATTATTACACTCTTTATATTTAGGGATAAGCACTAGTGTTTATAAGTTTCCAATACATAAAATTTACGAACGTAATAAAAAAGAGTAGCAGTAAAGTAGCAGTAAAGCTTTGAATCTGAATTTGGTTAGCAATGGTTAAAGGACTACAAGCAGGCAACCAACATTGAAATTGCTAACATACCATTATATATTGCTAAGTTAATTGTATCCAGCTGTTTTATTAGTTAATTAATTTAAATTTTATAGGCAACATGAGACTTCACACATAATTTTCACTTGTTATTCAGCTGCGCAACGAAGGATAAAGAGATGAGTAACTTCTAAAATAACTGCCACCTATATTTCACAATATACAGGGTGTTCCTAGATATCATGTACATACGAAAGGATGATTCTTTGGCAAATTTTATGACTAAAAATCTATATAAATATAGGTCCGCAAACGCTTCGTTTCCGATCTACAGGGTGTTGAAGTATCGAAATTTTTTTGGTTTTCTCTTCATCGCTCCTGCAGATTTTGAGATATTAAGATCAAATTTGGAATATAGGTTACGCTGTAGGGCTTACATCATGGGGCATATCGAATCATTGTGATAATCTACAGGGTGGTAGCTTTCGGGGGTCATGTCCCCTTGTTTACCCCTAAACTTTTTTGAGGTGCGCCGTTGGTAAATTTTAAAAACACAATATGAATTTTCTGTTTCGTTTACAAACTTTGTGGTATCTTGCAGTTTTCCGTATCTGTGACCGTTATTTAGGCAAGTAATAAGAAACTATTTTCTGCCACGTAACAAGTATTTACAATACAAAAATTTACAATCGAAAAACCTAAATACTAACTATAACAAAGAAATTATGTTAAAGTAAATGTTGAAAGTGACCTCATCCAGCCCTTATATAGGCGCCCATTATTCTTCTTAGTGATGCCCGTACTCTTTCGAACATCCACAGAATATTTCTTACGGTTTCAAATGCATCTATAATTCGATTTTGTAAATCAACGTCATTCACTGGTGTTGCATACACTAGAGATTTGAGGTGCCCCTATAGAAAAAAATAAAGGCTATTTAAGTTAGGGGATATAGGGAGCCATGGCTGAAGCCCGCCCCATCTTATCCACTTGTTCTCGTACACTGTATTTAAATATTCCCCCACTAAAATAGAAAAATGTGCCGGAGAGCCATCGTGTATATACCACATTTCATTTCTCAGCAAAAGAGGTAAGTTTTCGAGTAACAAAAGCAATTCGTGTTGCAAAAAATACCTGTATGAGTGACCAGTAAGTCGACCAGGCAAAAAGAAAGGACCAGTCAAATGATCCCCAATTATACCACCCCATACATTTAATGAGAGCTGCACTTGAAAATGCGTGTTTACAACTCCATGTGGATTGTCTTCAGCCCATATGTGGTTGTTGGGAAAATTTATAATAGAATTCCTTGAAAAATTGGCTTCGTCGGTAAAAAGGATTTTACAATGAAAATTGGAGTGTGTTTATTGCTAGCCTATTTAGGTACCACTGGCAGAAATTAACCCTTCAAAATCTCAAGGCAGGAGCGCCTGCATCTCAGAATGTGGTAAGGGTATAGTAGAGAATCACGCAGGATACGCCAAACAACTTGATGACTAACATTTAGATGTTCGCCGATTTTTCTGGTGCTAGTGTCTGGATGTTCTTCTATTTCATTTAGAACAGCTTCTTCGATCTGTGGTGTTCACGGTACATGATCTACCTGTATCATTGGTATTTTTACTAAGAGTTCCTGTTTCTACAAGACGCCTATGAATATCCGAAAATACTCGTTGATCAGGTATCATTCTATTGGGATATCGTTCCATATACAGACGTTTGGCTTCTCGTGCATTTTCATTCGCAAGGTCATAGATGAAATGCATCGCAATCATTTCAAAATTCGTAAAATTTGGCATTTATGAGATAATAACAAGTATTTAAAACACTTTTACACCATACAGTTTTCGACTTCCTTTACTTTAATAAACATATGCAGACACAAGCTACGAGTTCAAATCCGAAGCGTACTGTCAAAATTAATAAAAACAAGAGATTGTCCACAATTAATCCAGAACCTACTAGACCCACTTAAAAAATTTTAATTTAATCTAACGATTTACAAAAAACAGTTTCTTACTATTTTCCTAAATAACCGTCACAGATACGAAAAAACTGCAAGAGACCAAAAAGTTTCTAAACAAAACAGAAAATCCATTTTGTGTTTTAAAATCTAACAGCGACGCACCACAAAAAGGTTTTGTAGGAGAAAAGGGGGCATGATCCCCAAAAACTACCACCCTGTAGATTCTCACAACCATTCGACATGCCTAATGATGTAAGCCATACAGCGTAACCTATATTCCAAGTTTGATCTTATATCTCAAAAACTGCATGAGCTATAAAGAGAAATCAAAGAAATTTCGATACTTCAACACCATGTAGATCGGAAACGAATCGTTTGCGTACCTATGTTTATACAAATTTTTAGTCATAGCATTCGTAAAAAAATCACGCTCTTTCATATGGACATGATATTTAGAAATACCCTGTATAATATAAAATAAAAATTGGAATTAAAACATTCCAAATAACATTAAATTGCTCAAAAGTCAATAACAGTAGCAACAACTGAGTGTATACAACTTTGTGTAACATTTTTAAGTACCCGAAGTTCTAAACCTGCATAATTATTATGAAAATCATATTTAGAAATGATTCACCTTGTATTTTTGTTATATTCTTTAGTTTAGAACTATTGTCCAGTGTTATATGATCCCGGTATAAATTACTTTACAAGATTAAAGCCTTTCGTTGTAGAATTTCTTTTCTTGCGTTAATAAAAGGTTTGAAAACACTCCTCGAACTCTGTTATTGTATGGCATGCAATACAAAACAATCCAAGGAGGCGCAGTTGACGTGTTTGTCTTGTTAAAACCGAGATAGCAGTGTTGAAAGAACGCGAGGCAGTCGCTTTTTAGATCTTATGAAAGTAGATGTGGTCAAAAACACTGAAGAAGCGACATACACGATGCCATTAAATCTTCATGGATTGGGGTTCAGTTTGTTTCAAACAGATACTACAAATTAAAAGACGTTGTTATGGGCATTACATAATTAAAAAACTTATTAAAATCAGATAGAATGTATATCAAAATCGTTAACATAGATAAAAACTAAAAAATAAATACATGGAACTCGTTGATACACAGAAAAACGTTTAAAATAAAAAAATAATTAAGATTACAATTTTTTAATGAAAATAGTGCTGTGTAACTATACTGTTCCCATATTTACTACAAATTTAATAAAATGTATTTTGCGACTTGAAAATTCTTATGATATCTTTGGAGAACCCAAGTAATTTCTTTAATAAATCGATTAAAGTTTAGACATTCTTTATATGTGTGTGTTTGATGTGTTTCTGTGTGTGAATATATGTGTCAGTGTTTTTTTGTTTGTGTCCGTGTCCGTGTGCGCGTGCGTGCGCGTGCGTGCGTGTTTGCTTGCTTGCGTGCGTGCGGATGTGTGTACGTGTCTGTAAGTGTGTTTATGTTATGTCAGGCTAAGTATTAAATTGCTTTTGGGTTGAAATTTAAGTAGGTACGTGTATGCAAAGCTTAACGTGCCAATATCAATTGTTTTTTGGATTGTTTACCTTCAATGATTAATATTATAAAAAGGTGAAACAATGGGGAGTTGCGGCATTCAGACACGGGAGATGAGCGACAGCTACATTCCGAAGGAACGCGGCATCTTCATACAAAAAAAATTATCGGCACATCACGAGATATACACCTAAGACATTAAAAGCTTGTAAAAGAAATTTTTTAGAAGTTATTTCGAATAAATTTGTCTAGTATTTAGAACAGTCCAGAATAAATAAATTAAATATATAAAGACGCCCATCGCGGGAATTAATCAGTTTAAGCTCAAGTTTTAAGTTATAAAGTCGTGCTATGAAATAAAGTAGTCCGAGTGTAAAAATAAATATATGTGATATAAATTATTGGAACTAGCGGTGAATATAAATTAGCACAAGAGAATTAGTGACAAATAATTAATAGTGCTTCGATTGTTAATTAAAAAGATGGTATATCGTCGTTTTACGGAAGTTAATACTGTTAGTGATTAGCTGGAATAAATTATACTTAGTACATTAAAATTTCAACGTACTTACGAGTAAAAAAGCTTGTGTGGTCAGATAATACAAAATTGTTGTTGTTGAAGTTTTGTTACAATATTTGTGGACTACCAAAATCCATTCTATTTGTACTCGCACAGGTTTTAAATTTAACGTGCATGTCGCCTTTATGTTGTATTAAACGTTATCTTACATGTTGCAATTTTTGACCAATTATTTGCAACAATTGTCACCTAATATCGTATACAGATACTCGTATATCAGAAGTTCGTATTAAAATTGATTCGCAAGTCAAAAAGTGCATTAAAATAAGCTTTTATCTATATAAAGTTAATTATGTATAAAGATTAAGAAATAACCCAGTTCGAATATTTGTTATCATCATACTAAATTAAACAAAACAAAAGTAAATAAAATCTGAGAAAATTATATCATAAACATAGTAAAGTATTAAAATGGAAAGCCATTGATAAACGAAGAAAATATGAGAAATTGTAAAGACAATAAAAAACAACAAAATCGCAAAAAATTATGAATTGTGAACGATAACAGAAATTTTAAACGCACAAAACTTATTTGGGATGCGGATAACGTAGAAAGTGTGTGTTTCATGTTTTTTGTGAAGAATCGACGCGTTAAAAATTGAGCTTGTGGAATCTGGGTAAAGGTTCTGCGGCCTGTAACGTTACTTCTAAAGGTTGTTAATATAAAATATTTGTGAACCTACCGAAGATAACTATAACAGCACCAAGTCAGTAACAAACTTGAGAAAAATTTTCTCTAAAAAGTACCTAATCTGAAAGCGCAAATGCGTGAACAGTAAGACTACACAAGCGTTCATATAGTTCGTGCCCTTCAATTTAGCGGAAATGTTTAGCTTGTCACTGCACATATTAACTTAAAAGCTTTGGCACAGATATTAGCTTAATTGGTGTTTATACGCACCAGCGAATACTAGTTACAGGCAAATCCCTCTCTGTTAAAATATTTACAAGCTCTAAATTTTGAAACTTTATTAAAAATGGATTATAACATACATTTAAAAGGAATAACGATTTGAAACTAAATAATTTTGTTTTTTAAATTACCACTTACGCAATTAGTTAAATATGTTTTAAAATGATGTACTAATATCATTCAATTACCGCTATCGACCCAAAATCTTTCCTCTACGGAGAGGTATTGCGAATTATAAATCAATTTTGTAAACACTATGCTTTTATCAAAAAAACCTCCTGCTATGTAGAGATGGCTGAGCCCGGCCCGAACTCCCGAAGCCGGCCCGGCCCGATTTTGGACCGGGCTGCTTATGTACTCGGATCGGGCCGGACTTTTTATGTACTCGGGTCGAGCCGGGATGGGCTTTTTTGTGATTTCAGCTCGGAAAACACGGTTCAGCCAGAAAATTTCTTAGCAAAGGATCAACATCAGTTTATTTGTAAATAGGCACTAAAAGTAATTTGAAACAGCAGTAAGTGTTTGTACAATTTTTTTGAATAAAGCTAAGTTATGTTGCTGCGTTTCTTTATCAATTACTGTATGCACTTTTGAATTATGTTTGTGGTGCAGATTACCTTGCAGCGTGTGATCATATGGACTGTGATGTGACAACAAAGGTGACTTTTAAAAGTATCGGAATCTAAAATTGGATGACACTGATGCCTGCGATTCAGCGACTAGCGAGGATCATAGACTTTGTTTCCCATAAACGGCACCCAATTTGGGACACACTGTATAGTTGGATATTGTTTAGTTAATATTCGCCATTGCAAGGTTACTGTTGAATGTTGACATAAGTACATTCTACGGGACCTTTGTTTGAAACTGCGGCTATGGATTATTTTATGGATTATATTAGTCCATTATATATACAGTTTGGCCAGGAAGTCCCTTTACATGTAATTAGCAAAGAGCAGTTCAACATATAGATAAACAGTGTTATAAATACAAAAACAATATTTTATGAGTCAACTATGAATAACATTTTAGCATGGTACCCACATAGGTTTGAGGTTCATTTTTCATTAAGCACGTTCGATGCAAAGGTTGATGCGCCACCACATTCTTGTGTTCATCCGCTGCAGTATAACAGGGATGGTTTATGGAATGATATGCGAACTGCCTCTTTCAGCTGATCGTCGTTCGCGTATCGCTGTTTACGAACCTCCTTTTATATTATACCTCAGAGTGCATTGTGGCGAGGACCAGGCTTCATGGAGGCTATGAACAGCAGTGCAGAAAGTTCTCATGATCCACGTCCAATCCAACAGTTTTGAAACAGTGGCGGCTCCGTAGTATGGGGGTGACTACTAAGCGCAAGGTTCCGGGTTCGATTACCTATATGGAACGCTTGTTAAATATTAGGCGAGCACTTTTAACAAAAATACGCTCTCGTTCGGATGAGAAGTAAAATGTAGGTTCCGCGTGTAAGCGTTGTCACGCACGATAAAGATCCCTGCCTTGTTTAGAACAGCAAGCGTTCGGCAAAATTCAAATAACCGAACAAAAAAAAAACTCGCTTCCGGGCCAATAACCTTCGGATGGAGCATTGGAAAATTAAATATAGTGGTTTTGAAACAGTTCATTCTGCCGCTTGCACACATTCACAACAAAATGTGGTGAAGCATCGTCTTCTTAAAGTGTACCGATGTCAGCTGTTGCATTGGCCGTTAATTGCGAAGACAGTCACGCAGTAATCATGTGCAGCTAACTTTGCTAATTCACAGGACCATCAAAAAATATGGCCCAAGCAGATGGTCCGATGTCATTCCTGCAAAATTACAACATGTAACAGATTGCATTCGATTTCCTGATAAAAGTGCGAATTGTCTTTTGCCCAAAAATTATATTACAATTTCATGAACTGTAATAAATTGTACACTCGTCCGCGAACATAACATGTTTTATCGTTTGTATGCGGGGAGCGTGTGACAATCATTTTACATGCATGCACACGTCGCTCGAAGTCAGTCAAATACTTCAGCAAGGATGGTCGAAAACACAAAAGTTTTTCCGCATGTGGTCTTTCATAATCAAGGACGGGACACCTAATTCTACAAATCGGCTACGGGTTGACTTTATTGGCGATCGTGTAATTAATTCCATAATAGCAGCATAAGTCTCGATTCTAGTCTTACGCCTACCGCTACGTGGTGCATCATCAACTCTTCCCGTTGCAAAGGCTTTTTTCTCACACACGAATTACGTTGGTCATGATGGTGACGGTTTTCCAAAACGCACAGCAAAGTCCTTCAAAATGGCTCCCATTATGTTTCTTGCATTCTGAGGTTCGCGATCCCACACAGAAGCCACTTCACGCTCTTCAACGCTGAAAACACTTGTATTCGCCGTGGTTTACTTTTATCTATTGACGTTCCACTATCACTACCGAAGTAAACTGAGATCGCAGTTTATCTATATGTCTAACTGCCCTTTAGTAATAACATGCAAAGAAACTTCTCGGCCAGGGTGTAATTCTAATGGTATACGCATAAAAAACTTCCGGCTTCATAATCATAATAGGACCGGTATTAATTTAGTCAATTTCAATAACTTTGCTTTAGTGGTAGGGATTGTGAAGACAATATTTAATATTAGACGCTTAAATGAGCCTAACCTAACCAAAAAAAGCCTCAAATTCGGGATCGGTTCGGCTCAGCCCAAAACCCAACCTAAATTCGGGCCGAGTCGATCATTTTCAACGGGCCGGACTTTTTAAAAAGTCTGGTCCGTTCCGAACCAAAGCTATCTCTACTGCGAACTGTCCGACATATTACTGTAATAAATAAACAGAAACATTGAATATATATGGATCATAATATACATCCGCCATCACTATAATACCAGTTTCCCATAGTGATGCAGACGATATAATGATACATAAATTAAAATTGGAATAGCAATAATAATTTAGTGACTTGATTAATTATGAAAACATACAATGTACTGAATGTATTATGTATAAAATATAAATTTAGCATTACTAGAATAAAAAATTTGCAATGGTGCTGGGGACGATTACATATTACTTTATTTAAATTGAAATAACCATAGTAATTTGCGACTTGATTAATTTATACTTGGCATGGAAAAATTGTATAACTATTTATATGTGTGAAAAGTAATTAAACGTTGTGTCTACACTTATACCAATAGATTACGGAAAGTTTATTGCCAGGCCTTTCAGATATCACTTTAGCGCTCGTCGATAAATAAAAAGGAATCGCCTGAAATTTCTCATTCTACGGTATTTGCTATCAATTATATTATAATTACAACGTACAACCAGAATGTCTTATTAGTCAAATTAGTTTTTAGATGCATAAATCTCGCAATCTGCATTTTAAAATATTTAGTAGACGCAACTCTAAAGATCAACACTAATTTTAAACGGAGCAACATTGTAAAAACGACTTGAATGGACGTGGCTGCAAGATCTACGTCTAAATTAGCCACGCACTTTTTTGTTTTCAATGTTAAAGATTTCAATTTTTAGACGAATTACGGTATATTCCGAAAGTAACAAAACAACAAAAAAATTTGAAAAAATTTCGATAGACTTCATGTTTCTCTAGGCGTTTCAATTGTTTATAATTATTTTACATTTGATCCTACTGATCGAAATTTTAAACCGCAGTATTGCTCATTTTAGGCAGAATTAAGATGGTAAAAATAAATTTTGATTTACTCAAATTAATATTCCAATACACACAAGCTAAATTTATGTCTTTATAACTTTTGTGCTTTTGGTATTAAAAATTTAAATTTTTATATACTTTGGAAAGTATTTTAGGCAATATAAAACCGCAAAAAGAAATTTGGAAAACTTCTGTGTTTTAATTAGATTAGTCCAGACCATAAAAATTTGCTTCAACTGACTTAATTAATTTATAACAAAATCTGAAAAACTAAAATTCCAAATGGCACAAAGCTGAGCGTAAACTCGGTAATGCCTTAGTTGATATGTCTATAACTTTGTTGTTCCCTCACAGTCATGTTTTTTACATTGTTTCTTGCCCCCTTAATACGTTTTGGTTTTTTGCACGTGATCTGTTTCTGAAATGCGTACTAAAATTTGTACTTTTTATAATTGCTATAAACAAATTATAATTTCTATCTTAAATTTTACTTCAAAAGAAAAATGACAAAAGGATGCTACTAACTTTTCGTGGTATTTATACTTTTCGCCATCGTAATAGATAACTATGGTCGATTGAAATAAATTACACCTATGACCGAAAATTAGAAGCTTAATTTATTTTTAAACTATTTAATGGGGACTTTCCAAAATTGAAACATAAAGCATTGTTAATATAAGTTTCCTTCGTACAACTTTATGGTATTGGTATTCCTTATTATATTTATGGAAGATTAACACTACAACTAAGCAAACTGTAAATTCACACACCCACTGGTGTTATATTTATATTCACTAACAAATACAAAACAACATATTAGAGAAAACATAAGTATTAAAAACAGAATGTACGCACAACTTACACTAAAAGAATACTGTACATGTACTGCGAATCCAATTGCTTTATTGGAAACCAGGTGTGTTAAACCCATGATTAGTAGTTAAACACGTCATTAACAGTCATCACGACCTTTGCAAGGCAGCATCGGTCATGTACCGGAACAGCTGCGCCTAATGAAGGCCTGCGGCTAGGTTTCTTGCATCAATTACGTTAAAGAAATAGAGTGGCGCCTAATTGATAGGATATATCAAGTAACTGTAATTCTTTTGAATGTTCAATTATTGCAAAATAATTTCAACAATACATCTTTCGAAATCAAGTAATAATTATTGGTCGTCCAAGCGGTAATTCCACGACGGATGTAAGATCATCTTCCAACTTCATAGATGACGAATTGCTATTTACACCTGTAATTACAGTTCTGCTAATAATTATATCATCATTCGAAGAAATGTCGTTCAATATCTTGCAGTTCACACGCATACCCAAGCAGAAGAGCTTCCAGTACTATACAAACCAGAGGCGAAAATCGCTTTTCTACCACTAGGATAAAAAATTCAGCCAGTTTTATAGAAAATGCGTACTGTATAGTGAAATATAGTAAGACAAAATAACAGAATTGTATGTAACGCTTCTGTAAAATAAATAAATTACTAGATACCGAGTGGTCTACAAAATTTGAAATCTAGGAATTTACATATTTTAAAAAGAGACGAACGAATACTATTCAAAATTCAAAAATGGTAGAAGTATTTTTTGAATTTTAGTTACCTGTATTCTTATATACTTGAACTTTGTATTTTTAAAAACACCCAGTAACGCATATCCACTTATGAATATATTGCTGTGTTGCGCCTCTGAGATGGGGGTTTGCTCTTTTTATTGCTGTGACTTAAGTACAGCAATGGGAAATTTGAAATTACTATCTTACCTTCCTTTTCTTTTGCTTTGCGTAGCTAGCTCAACAAAAATTATACTGTGAAATTTACGAAGTGAAATGAAACACAACAATCTCAAGAAGCATCTATATATTCAAAAAATGTTTCCTTCGTATAGAATAATTTATAAAACAATTCACAGCTTAAGTTCATATAGAAAAGAATTTCTACGAGTTACTTAAAAATAATTCTCACCTAATCTTTGTTAAAAATTACAAAATCCTCTTTAACGCTTGTAAGGGTGATTGGCCAATAACTCTTAACCGATAATTTATTAAAGTTCAAAATGCTTCGAACTTCGACCTCAAAATTTCCTAGTAATCATCCGCTTGCAGAAAAAATTACATGATTAAAACATTCTAGCTTACAAATATTTTTATCAGTTACAAACAAAGAAATCTAAAATTTATACTTGCAATTCTAAGGTCATATAGCGTTTATTAAAATCTCATTTCCAACGTAAGTAACGGTATTAAAAGCTTCTTATTTTCACCTTAAATCTCCATCAGTTTATTAGTTTTCAAAAATGCATCTTATATTTTTAATTAATTAACTTCAGAGAAGCTATTGTATCGATGAACGTTCAATCTTCATTGTATTTTATAAAACAATGATGCTTCATCTATTAATTGCGTTTGAGAACTTCTATGTTTCAAACTATCGTTTCATTGCAACTCTGCATGGTCGATGTCTGAAATTGAACGAATCTATATTTAACGTTACCTATAGCTTGGTTTAGAAAAGAACGAATCGTGAAACTCCATTACTTCTGTTTATATACAAAATTAACTCAATCTTAGTCACCGTTGAATAATGTAATATTTCCGCGAATGACGCGTTTTATGATCTAATTAGCGTTAAGCTACCGCGGTCGATATGATTCACAAGCATTGCACGCGTTATCGATCCTTTTCTAACGCACGAGGTTAACGGTCACGCCTCATTCTTTCTTATTGATACGCGGAAAGCTATAAATTAGTTATTATCTATCTTGGTTTTATTTTATTGCATTTTAATAGGGCGCTTATTCATAATTGGCTATTTATACAACATTTCTTAGTAAAAATGATGAGGTATTTGTATATTAATAAAGTACCTGAGAATTCTAGAATATGGTTTTATTTAAAAACTCTTAAAATGAAGTTAAATGATATATCGACATACATGGAAGTATTTTGAAAGTACATAATTATTTAATGCTTTACCTTCTTAATGACTGATTTCTATACTAATAAAGTTAGTATTGTAAACGCGTTTAAAGGAATCTTTAACTAGAATGATTGTTTTTATTTTTGGTTTTAAACAATCTACACACGGAAATCAATTACATAATTAATTTAATGGTAGTAAAATGAAGCTCGTTTTTAAGGTAACGATTGATTGTTTACATAAGGTATTTCACTCGGATGAAAAGAATTGATTTAAAATTGGGACTTTTAAGTTTATGATCTTTTCATAATCGGTCATAAAAGTAATACACGAAAAAATTAATCGCATGATTAATAAGGCTTTTTTTGTGTTTTCTTATAATGCGAGTGCAATGAATGGCTTTTGTATTTTAATGATAATGAAATACGCTTATATTTATATGAGGAAAAAAAGTCAATATTCGGAAATTTCAATTTTTTCTGTTTCCTTCTCTTTAGGTGAGTTTTATTTATAGAACTTAGGTTTCAATGACCACTCGTGATCTCAATATATTTTTTCTTGACCTTTTCGCTCTATATTTGTTTGAGATGCTTTTCCTGTGTTATAGACCGAAACATTAATACAAAGCTTTACATTGTTTATTGTGCCATAACCTCACTCCTCCATACGTACGTTTCGGCTATTTGAGTCTTTTTGAATGGTTCAATCATTCCTATAATTTACTAATTTTTTAACTTATTATGACATAATTTTGTCACTTATTCTATTCGTTATATAATTAAATATTAAATAAACTAAGCATATTTGTATATGAGTCAATTTTATTTAAACGTATGTCATAAAATTCTTAACCTATCTTATTATTGAATGTGTATATGTGACCGTCTACGTTGCACTGATACAATATGTTATACTACTATCTGTTATATCTATTATCTATTAATATACTGATCATCTATTTTAAATTTATACATTTATACAGGATATTTCTCAATTTTAGCCTTTATATGTTATGCATTGTAGTTTTATTTTTTTATTTATTTAGTTAAATTATGACAAATTTTACTCAAGTTTTATATCTGTTTTATCATTAATCGCTGTGGGATTTACTCTTATAAAACTCATCTCATATAACTCTATTTTTTATTCAATTTTAAGTATTTTTGTTTTTTCATAATTAAATTTGTGTTTATTTTGTGTTTCATGTTTAGTTAGAGCGGTCCCGTTGTTTTTATCATATTTGTGTCCATTCAAACGTTTCTCAAGATGCTGGATGCTCTGGCCAATATACACTATCACACCCATCTTGGCATGGGATCTTATATACAGTATGGGTTTTTTATTTTTAGGTATTTTATCTTTTACTTTAGAACTTACAAGAGCTTAAGGGTTTCTGCTACCTAAGAAGCCAGAGAACGCAAGATGGAAAAACACAACAGATATAAAAAAAAAGATTAGCACAAGGTCTTGCTACATTTAACAAGAAAAAGCAACTACTGCGTTCAAAGCCAACAAAGACAGAAACAAGGAAAAGATTGCTTAAAACACATATGTAGAGCACAGCACTGTACGGCTGTGAAGCCTGGACAGTTGGAGAAGCGGACAAGAAAAAGGTAGAAGCTTTTGACATGTGGTGCTACAGACGAATGATGAAGATATCCTGGACGGACAAAGTTAAGAACAAAGAGATACTAGAAATGGTAGGGAAGAACGCAATATATGGAAAACTATAAAAAATAGAAGATATAGGATGATAGGTCACATACTAAGTGCGGAATATATTGCAAGCAGAGAAAGCATCATTGGCAGCCACGTGCTGCTTAACGCCCTTCACATACCCTACATGTAATTTTGCAATGCTCCACCCGAAGGTACTACATTGGCCAAGAAGCGAGTTCTTTTTACCTGGAAAATTTAGAATTTTGCCGAACTCTTGCTGTTTCCAGTAAGGTAGGGATCTTTAAAGTGCGTGACAACACTCACACACGGGACCTCCATTTAACCTCTCATCCGAACGAGGGTGTATTTTTTGAAAAATGCTTGCCTAACATTTTTTAAGCGGACCGCGTCGGGATTCGAACCCAGGACCTTGGACGTAGTAGTCAAACACATACCAACTACGCCACCTTCACATACTACTGAATTTCGGTGAAATAGGGCATACAATTAGAAAACAATAGAAGGGGAACCGAGCTGTATATGGGCTGTTGTGGGAATTTCAGGAAACTGTGTAGGCTGGCTCAGAACATATAATTAAGTGGAAGTACGCGTTCAACCAGTTTCAAGGCGGAAAACGTAATGACAAAAAAATAAGTGCACTTAAATCTAACGAATATTATAAACAATTTCAGGTGTTGGTTGTAAAATATTTTCAACTAGTGTTGATTTTGTGAAAGGATATATTGGAAAAACTATTAATTCGACAAATGTAGTAGTCACACGCATAGCAACTACGCCACGGAGCCGTCCCCCCTTCACATACCCCTGAATATCGGGGAAATAGAGTATATAATTGTAAAAGAATAGAAGGTGAGCGAACTGCATCTAACAAGAAAGAACAACGGCTATGTTCAAAGACAACGCACATAGAAACAAGAAGAAAATTGATCAAAGCATATGTGTGGAGCACAGCACAGTACGTCTATGAAATAGGGGCAGTGGGAATAGCAGACAGAAAGAGATAGAAGCCTTCTGGAATGTTGTACTTCAGATGTATGAGGATGATAGCATGAACAGACAAAGTTAATAACAAATAGGTTATAAATAGTAGAGGAATAAAGCTATCTGTGGAAAACAAAAAAAAATAGAAGCAATAGAATGGCAGGATACGTTCTAAGGCATTTTTGGGGAATAGTACGGGTAATATTACAAGCAGAGATAGGAAAGGAGAGGTAGACCAAGATCAGACTTCCGCAGGCAGATAATGATAGATTGAATGATAGACTGGTCAAATTTCAGGGAAATGTAAAGGTTAGTTCAGGCTAGGAAACAATGAGAGTACGCGTCTAACCAATTCCAGGTCGGAAGACCTGATGATGATGATTTAGTAAATAAATTTTTATTTAGGTTAATACTTTTAAGAGTGGCATCTATATTGTACTTTTTAACTAGTTTTTGGATATTGTCAGATAATCCATAAATATATGGTAAAGTTATATACGTTTTGTCATTCTTCTTTACTTTCGCCTTTATTTACTGTTATGTTGCAGTATTTTTTTTATTGATTTTTTTAAATATTGCAATCTTAATTGTGAGAACTTGGTATTTGAATTATTTGTATGAAACAAGAAATTTATGTCTTAAAACATTCTTAAGTAAGACAAGACAAATTTAGTTTTGGGAGTTTCATTTCTAATGAAGGTTAATTGAAAGTCACAAGTTTTATTAGTTACTACGCAGGCCTTATTCTTTTAATTGATAAATTATAAAATCAGGTACGGGGTTTGAGGGAGCCCATGGAGGATTTTTCCTTGACATTAAGGTATTGTAAGATAGTTATCAACAATATGGGATATTATAAAATTTGATTTTTAAGTTTCATTATGTAAATAACAATTTTAATTTTGTAAGAAGAACAGTTGTTGGTGTTGAATACAATTTTTGGAATTTTGGGAAATGTAGATTTTATATGTCATGATGTTTATGTGTAAATGTCTAAATGAACAAAACATCATATACGCCCACAGTACCTGAGATACTTTATTTGAAGTGCGATGTTCTTAGTTTTGAGGACGATAAAAGATCGATTTTTATGTAGCTAAACGATTCAAATGTGGTCATACAGTGTTTACAGTCTTTTCTTATCATTTCAGAAGGTGGTAGTAGGGTTCAAAAGAAGTCTATAAACTTTAAAATATTTTAACAAAACTTATATACTGAACAAGGCAATGATTCGTATATTTTTTACAATAAACATGTAATTTGCTTAAAAATTTGGTAATATATTGCTGTGAAAAGGACCGCATTGTGCATCGCTGAAAGAGTAATATGAAAATGACCTCGCGTTGGAAGCAACTAAAAGAGTGCTGTGAAAAGAGCCGCTTTGTGAGCGTCACTAAAAGAGTGCTGTGATACAGACAGCAAATTTGTAAAACTTGAAATTGTTCACTTACCTTTTTAACTTTGCCTGGCTAGTTCAACGGAATTGACGAAGTTTTCAAAATGAAATAAAACAGCAAAATCAAAAATCAATTATACAGTATGAAATATTTTCTCTCATACAAAAGCATTTACAACATCGGTTTTTTCAAACATAAAATAATTTTCAAGAAGTACTTATTATATATAAAAAGAAATTGTTCCTTACCTTATTTTAAATTTACAGAACTAAATTTCCTTTTTTATGTATGGTTTACCTGGTTATATTTATTGCCACGCTTGTAAGGTTTGTTTGGCCAAAAAATCCTTGATAGATAATTTATTAAAAGGTCGGAGTGTTTCGAACTCCGAACACAAATTTTCCTGGCAAAAATCCCTTACAAAAAAAATTATTAGGACTATCTTAAACTTGATACAAGTACTCGAATATTAGTTAAAAATAAATCTAAAAGTAATACTTGCAGAATCCACAAAAACGCTCTTCTTATTCTAAATTGATGTTCAAATCAACTTACAAGATTTTCCATATTTAAAATCCTCGTTTGAAACAGCATTTACCAAAGTACACCTTTGATTAAATCTTCCTTTCGATTATTTAATAAAATTCTTAAAATAGCGTTATTTTGAAGAATTTTCCCTCTCTATTGTAAATAATAAATTCCAGTTCTTTAAATGTAATTTGCATTTAAAACATCACGTCTATATTCATTGTAAAAATAATTATTAAATTAAGGTTTGCTTACTGCATACATCAAATATCATCTTCACAAAGCAACGGCTCGCGACTTCCATCAAAATAATATTTCGCGATCGACTTTATGAATCGAGTCAATCTAATGAATCAATCCCCGTTTTTAATAAACGCTTCCTTATATACCCAAATTATCTATGTTCAGAAAGTTGTAGAATAGTATGCAAAATTATGATGCAAGATTTCACAGAAAACTCATTAGCGTATAAAATAGCAGCGTAATCTCGTTCCAGTTATTCGTGACGCGTGTTGTTCGTCCTGATGTAGCACATATACTATTATTGTGGTGTCGCATACTAATGCTAAAGATAATCAGTTTTTATTACATTTTCTGGGTTTTTTTAGTGTTCCGGACCACTTCTTGGAATAAAATGTTTCATTTATTGATTAAATGTTTACGTATTTCTAAATGTCGATGACTGATCCTTATATATTCCTAATATTCTAGAAAATTCTTTATTTAGAATAAATTTCTGTAATCCACGGGGTAATTAAATTAAACTTTAATTGTTTTTTAATGCAAAAGGGGTTACATTTTATAGAAAATATTTGCTTTCGTGTTTCAGTACACAAAATTAAGACTAGAATTGGGTTTTTAAATACACGTTGAGTGTAGTTTTTATGCTAAATGCGTAAAGCTAGTACTATTGTATGTTATTTACAGCAAACGAAAAGCAATTTTTTTATATGCAACGAAAATGTATTGATAATTAATAAGTGAAATTAAATGGCTTTGTATTTATCTTAAAACGATCGATTTCCATTCTCATTGAATGCGTTTTACGGTATCTTACAATTAATTATTTTTACATATACAATTTACGTTACTTGCTATTCGTTTACAATACACTTATATCATACAGGGTGATTATTTATACACGCACAATTTGCATTTTTGCACTTGTACCTCTAATAAAAGTATGCTTTTATATTTTGGTGGAATTTATTTGTAGAATTTGGGTTTTAATGACCTCTCGTGGCCCCTTATCACGTCAATATAAATTAACCAAGTATTGTCCCATTAGTTTATTTGACAGATATAAGTTGTATTAATTATCTTTTAATTATCTATGTATGACTAAATCTTTATAGTTGTCTTCTTCTTAAAAAATTGAAAATCTATATATATATATATATATATATATACATAAAATATATAAATATAATATATATATATATATATATATATATATTAATAATATAATATAATATAAATATAAAATCTATATTTGAATATCGTATTAGTTGACATAATATGATTTATGAACCGGTCTACCACAGTAACGGTTGCATCATATCGTCTTTCCCGCTGAATAATTTCCAGATAGATCAACACCGAGTCATCAACAATTTACTCATCTGCGCATACGTGTTGATAATTTCTAAACTCATCAGGAGCGTGATGGAGGACTGGTTGATACGTAAGAATTGTAGACCTAGGTAATGAAATTTTGGACCTAACAAAAAAAACGCCTTAACTAGTATACGCGGATTCCTCGTCAAACCGATGTTTCAAATCGTATCCTTAGGAGAACTCTATACGAAAATCAACTACCTCTTCCATGTTCAACACTTACAGGTTTTCCAATCACGGGGTCATTTTCTGTAGATAGTTTTCGGACACACGTGAAATTGTTTCCAGCAGAGATTTTATCTAAACGTATGGATCAGATTACATGTTATCACATCAATGAATGCGATTTGGTGTTTTTTTTTCATAAACTAATTTGCCCGAACTGGTAGAAGATGTTCATTAAATGAACGTCGAAAATATTTGTGTAAGATGGTGCTCGAGCGCACTTCAATCAATATTTAAACATTCTAAACATAAGTATTTAGGTTAAGACACTGTAGATTTTATTCGTAGAGTCTTACAAAGATCATGGTATGCAACAACAAAATTATGGATTTCGAGCATGCCGTAACCGGGTCCAAGTAATAGCGGCGGAATTTCTTCTAAGGCGTTTGTGTCTTGCAAATTACGTGGTGTCATGGGTACGACGAAGCAGGTTTTGAATACAATAACTAGGCGATATCTTCGAAATTTTGTTTGTAGAAATAAGCAAATAAAATAAAGAAATGTTGATTGAATATTAAATTACTAAATTTTTGAAGAAATTAATCGTTAAATGTAAAAAATAAAAGAATTATCTCGCATGACAACTTTTACTAAGGGAGTTTTAAAATTTAAAGATTTTGTTATGAGATGTACCAGGGACACTAAATAGAATGTCCAGAAGACCGTAAGCATCCTGCATAACGGTCAGAAAATATTTTTGACACTTGCTTAAAGAATTAAATGACAAATAATATCAATTGTATAAAAACCCAACTTTTTGTATGTAGGAAGTGTGATCTGCATTAAAAAAATAATAATCAAATTGGAAATATAATACTGAAAGTTATTTATGCTATTTTTGTAAAAGTATTAAACGATAATGAAAGTTTAATACAAAAGACGAACCTTACTATTCTACAGAAAATAACTTCTGGAATTTTTCACACTTATCTAGAAACACTATCTGTAAGTTTCTACAATGGGTCTAAAAATACATGCTCATTCTTAAAGTATAAAGTAAAAATTTCGTAACATTTTCTTAGTAGCTTTTATTCTTGTGTTACTTATTTCCTGTAGTTTATACGTTTGTAAAATATATGAACAAGTGTTCTGTAAATGAATAAATAATTATTAGACAATAAATCACCACTAAAATAAAACCTACACAAATTCAATTTACAGTAATTTCTAAAAGAGTAAATGGACTCTCAACAAAATAACCTACACAAATAACTAGGAGCAAGTCGTTTACAAGATTTAAAAAACTGCATTCCTGAATGATATTAATGAATCATAATCATGTTAAAATTAAATAGACTATAGGCTGTTAGTCATAATTTGTGAGAGGAAACAACGGTAAGCGCATGCTTTTTAATTACAATCAAATACTCGATACATCACACCTCCTTATTAAAATTTATCGACCAATCCCATGATTGAAAGTTATTAAAAGCCCCACAGCAAATTACGTACCCTTTTGTAGAACAGTTTGGTATTGATGAAAATACTGGACATCCAATCTAAGATTGACCAAATTAGTACTCACCTGAAAAGAAAAATCGAATTAGTTATGGTTAAAATATTTTATTATTTTAGTATGGAGGGTTTATTGCAGAAAGTTATCGCAATTATCACGGTATAGATCAATATAACCTTCCTTACAGTATTTGCAATTATTACACCAGCTATGGTCATCAATATTTGTGACGTTATCACTTACGTTGGTACAATATCACAATGAAACTTGGAGTTGCAAATATTTAGTTGTACTTGTTAAAATGTATTCTTTGGAATGAATCTAAATCGACAAAATTGTAGAGAGAATATTTTAAACACAATTGCAATGCTTTTAAGGTGCTGCCAATTACGGTGAAATCTTGATGACCTCTACATTATTAAATTTGACATTCCCAACTTATCTATAGCGTTCTGTAACCAACTTCTCATATAACTTGGAAGTATTGTAGTCAACAGGTCGTGATAGTAGTTGGAATATTGCGTTAATTTTCCTTTACATAAGGTACAAAAATAATGAAATTACGAGAACACTATCAGTAACACTTGTATAATATGAACGATTCATTTTGCCGAGATAGTTATATTAAATGGTAACCAAAGGCAACATGGACGCAAGTGAACATTACTTCAGGGAGAGATTATAGTGGCGGTGCGGTGGAGGTGGATTGTAAGATTTAGGCAGCGATGTTCAGGTGCCGCAACCAGTCTGCAAATTATGAGTCTTAAATAACAAATGTCGGAAAACACGGGAAATGAGCTTTACTACGTCCATTAACAAGTGATTGTTAGTGTAAAGAAATTAGAGCGGGACGCAGAGTCCTCTAATAAATAACATTTTAATTTAGTCACCCTATTAAGTCCAAAGAATACAATATGCGTTAATGTAACAATGAACACTTGTGCATCCTACAGTACCAATATAGTTACTGCAATTAATTAAAACAATACTAAATTCATTGCGAATTTCAACGAATTCACCTCTACAGTGCTATTTAAAGGCGTTGTTTTATATCACAGGTTCTGCACTTATTTGACCACTGAACTCTTTACCTTCTAATTGTATTCATAAGACCAACTAAAAGGTTTCTCTGTTGTTACTCCCCAAATATAAAACAAATTTAAAAGTAACAATTGTCTATACTCAAAAATGTAAAACGCCGGTTGTGTGTGTGTGTGTAAAATGGTAAGGGGTGGTCCTATTTTAAATCAGTTTACAGATTCGGATTCTGCGTAAAATTCTAGACTAATTTGATGTATTGCATGGTTAAAAAATTTATAAGGACGGGCAAAAATCGCTACCAGCAAAAAATCTTAAAATAAGGGTAGCTCCCTGTGGGATGGTGCTATCTAAAAAATTCCTAGAGATTCGGGTAGCTGAGAAAAATCTAATATTAATTGATACCAAACAATGTACATTTATCTCGAAAGATGCAATGGCTAGTCGAAGAAAACTATTTGGTTCAGAATGTTAGCGGTAAAAAAATCTTAAAATTGGGGTAGTTCTCTGGTGGATGATGCTATCTAAAAATTCCTAGAAATTCTGGTAGCTGAGAAAAATCTAATATTAATTGATACCAAACAAGATAGGTTTATCTCGAAAGATGAAAAATGGTTAGTCGAAGAAAACTATTTGATCAAGATGTGGGAGGAAATGAGGATGCTAAGATGAAAATGCAAGATATATTTATCTCGAAAGATGCTATCTCGAAAGATGAAAAATGGTTAGTCGAAGAAAACTATTTGGTCCAGATGAGGGAGCAAATGTGGATGCTGGAGCAAATGTGGTGCTAGTCGCCCCATAAACATGCTACTTCTAAAATTGACGTGGTTTGGCATTTTTTTAAATATGTACAGTTACCGAAATAATGAATTTAGCTACAAGGATAAATTAATTTTACTAATAAATGAATGGCCTCAAATTTTCAACGCCTAACCGTTGCTAAATCAAAGTGAACAATTTTACACCAATTACTGTCGAGTATTTTTCCAAACGTAAAAAATTGAGTTCCTCTGCAAGATATACGCCCAGTCAGAGGAATTGCATCTGATTTATAATCTTAGAGCAGTTTGTCGTAGCTTTTATTCATTTTCCATTTTGTAAAAGCGATATTATAGTATTCTTGTATTAAAATTTAAATTGTAATATTTAGAAAAATCGTATGTGAATTTACAAGT
Organism: Platerodrilus igneus; assembly: GCA_036346225.1. Classification (NCBI taxonomy): domain Eukaryota; kingdom Metazoa; phylum Arthropoda; class Insecta; order Coleoptera; family Lycidae; genus Platerodrilus; species Platerodrilus igneus. The sequence goes on along the minus strand of JARFIW010000892.1, from coordinate 1,232,747 downwards.
ACCCCTATAATTATTTTATGAAATAAAACTAAGGGATTTAATGCTAATTTAAATTTTTAGGTTGCGTTTACAGAAGCTATACACAAAAAAGTAGGCGTGTTAGGATTCTAAATTCTGACATTTTCTACAGAAGAATTTACAGTTATCTTTAATTAGACCTATTTTTGGGTTTTTATAATTGGATAACCTACTAGGGTTGAACGGCACGCTAGTTTAACGTTTCTTTGATAGTAAATTATAATAATTATGTCTGCCAGTGGAATTATAATTCAGCATGCAAGGGAACAATTATAAGCCAATAGTATTATCATAAACTATAAATCAAATCTGATGTATACATTTTAAAAAATCTAGAGAATTTAACTGAGGGGTAAATAAATTGAATATTTCCAAAATGGAAAAATTGTACAAACGGCTGGTTTTATTATGCTGATGCTTTCCATAAACGAGTGAAAAACTTTGATTTCACGATAAAGCAGTTCATCCATTTTATCGAAAATACATGTTTCACTAACGCAAAAATAACAATGGAAACTTACGATATCAATCTCATGTATGTGCAATTTCATGTAAATACGTCCAAAGTCCATATACGCCTTGAAAAGATTGCGACTAAACACTTTAACCACAGGACCCATATTGTTTTGTGACTTTTTACCCACCTATATTATTTATATATATATATATTGAAAATAAATTCAGAGTACAATCTTGAAAATCACTTTTCACAACCTTCAAATTTATTAAAGAAAAACCCCGAAACTACGCAAGGTGGGATATGATATGAATATGATAAAAATGTATGATACGAAACAATGTGGTCAACATAATCACTGTTCGACAAAAGGACGACACTGAGTTGTTATGGAGCTAAAAACTTTCAAAGGTAACTTAATGTACTAAAATATTCTTGTATAATTTATAAGAAAGTGATTGTCAAAGTTCTGTATCTCGAAAACGGTTAGCTTTGCGCAAAATGTTGCGCTATAAAATTTTGTTTAGAATTTCGACATTAATTGGAATATGAAACAATATACAGAGTGTTCCATTAAAAGAACAACTTTGTTTCATCATGACATTTTTACTGTTCCTGTATACTTAATTTGCCTTTATTGTAATGGATTTTAAAAACCCTAAAACTTTTGTATTTAATATTTTTCGCTAGCTACCTTAGTTTAAAAGATAATCAACCTTCTTCATACATATCAGCCACCTTGTATAACATCGTATATTATACCATATTTTCCTGTGTTTTAAAACTTGTAAGTAGTGTAGAGTGTTTTCTAAAGTAAAATTGTTTACTGTAATATGAATAAATACTGAGTGGTAGCAAGTTTAAAAAAATAGCGGCGAAAAAACTATCGGAAGAAGAAAGGTATTAAAAAAAGTTCCAAAAATTCTAAGTTACTTTAGTGCTACGCCAATTTCAACTTCTACACAACTTCATGCAAAATTAAAGACAGATGGAATAAAAATTAGTATTCTAAATGAAGAAGAGAAAGAGGAAGATAATGCTACCGAAGAGGCTCCTCGAAATTGATCTATAGATCGCAGTCCATGTGAATCTGAATTTGATTTATATAACACCTTATACAAAAGCTCAACTTTTGAGGGAGAATCTAATACAATTGTTTTGAGCGAATTGTCAAATTTTGTTACGGCCAGTTCTTCAAATTCGTGTTTAGTTTTATTTTTCTTAGGCGACCCAGCTACTTGAAACACATGTAGTGTTCCAAAATTCCTGCAAGCAATTGTAAGATCGCCAAATAAAACATTCACGGTAATTCTATTTTTTAAAAAATAATAAATCCTATTCACATAAAGTATCAAGATTCCATTTCCATACATCATCTTTTGAAATAACTGTACGATGTTTGTGTAGAATCGTCGCAAATGTGGTCTTTAGACACAAAGTTTAGCTTCGCTTTATCCAGCAAAGGCTCTAAAAATAGAATTATCTACAGAAAGAAGTTTGCTATAACCTTGTTTTCGCATCGTGCGATTTAAAATGCACCAATAGCAAGTGTTAATGTTCTTATTTATGAATTTGTTCTGCAGCATTTGAGGCTGTTGACAATGTCTTAGCCGGAGAAAAGATGTCTCAGATAGCGCTCTCTTCGGTCGACTGGCGTTATCGCCATTGGGTCTTCTGGACAGACTCTCCAGGGTGAGGTGCTTCACTGGTAGTTATCCGTTAAACAAATTTTGGTATTTATACGATTAATGTTTCATAATGAAAAATGTTGAAAATAATAACTTACAGTGTTAAGCTTTCCTTTAGGTTATTCTAGAAAGGCCTCCACGAACCAGACTTTTGTCCGCAATGTAAAAAATAACATGATATCAACTATGTTGTTGAAAACAATACTGTCTAACCTGTTCTCGTTTGTCGGGGATGTCTTCAGTGAAGTCCGCAGATGGCAACGCTGAAATCAACTAAACTATACTTATGGTCAAATCTGTTCGCTTGACAACTCATAGAAACGGAGTACACCCAACATGCTTTCTGTTCACCGGTTCACGAGAAATTTTCTCTTCTTTCGTCAACTCTCTAGCTCTCGTTGTCCTGTTCATTTTTTATGTATTCGTGGGATATGTCATTGTATTACAGTCAATCATGTTGAGCTAATACTTCATCACTTTAAAAATGCGTACTTGTCCTGTGGTCAGAACATATGTTTAACGTGTTTAATGTAATTTCATGTCTTCAGCAGTCTGCAAGTTAGTACATTGAAAACATTTTACATTGTAAGTTAATATTATATCGGATGACTTCATTCGTAACATTATATTTGCGAATTTCACTCAAGTCTCAGGCTTTACCTAGATGACTAAATTATATTGTAACAAAGTTGCTAATATCTTATTTTAACAGTAGTTACATTTGTTTCTCTGTAACTTTAAATTTGATTATTTCTAACAGAAAGTATAAAAGAAGCTATCCTATATACGAGCTAATTATATGAAAACATCAATTAGATAATCGTATGCTATTTAATCATTTCTTATTCTAAATGCTTGCAGTTAATAAAGTCCGCTGTGTTACAAAAATTCACTACTGCAATTGGTCGATTTACTAAAAAATATCTATAGTTTACTTGTACTTGCGTGTTTGTATTCTAATTTGTAATGCGAAACATTAAGATCTGCTTTTCTGTTGCGGTTTATAAGTAAGCCAATGACCAGAGTTACGTTCAAATGCGTATTATAAAAGAAACAGCTATCGTTTTGTGGTTCAAGTTTATTGCATACACTCTATAGAAACTAAAATATTAAAATTGTCGTGCTTATTTAACATTATTTATTCCAATAATTTAAATATACAACGTACAACCGCATTTATTCTGACGTTTAAAATTAGTCTTTTTTTCTTTCCTATCTGGTTTATACTTGAAGTAACGTGACGCGTTACAAATATTTATACCAAACGCTTACTATACGCAATATGCAGAAAACCATAAATAAAAACTAAAACACGTTTACCAAGACGTGGCCAAAGGACAGTATATTAAAAACTAACTGTCGTAACAAACACAATCAAAAAGATAACTCCAGTAACTATTTACGATAGAGCAGACTATTGTTAAAGAATTCCTGATTTTTCGCAAATTTTTCTGTTATATTTTGAAAAACGTGCCTTTCTGAGTAATTTCTATATTTTTATAATTTGCTTATTACACAGAAATCGTGTTAAAATCAAAGAAAGTGGATGAAGGAAAAACGGATGTAACATATCAAGCAACTTAACCCTTTAACGCAAAGTTAAATAATTTGCAATTTATCTGTAACACATTGTGGTTATATATGTGACCACTTCGTATAAGGGTCATAATGAGTAACCTACAACTTAATAATTGAGCATTATTGGCAAAAATGTGTTGTCTAAAAACATACTGGTTACATATGTAAACACTTTCTCAGTGCGCATGGTTTAAGTCTATTTATCTCTACATATTCAATAAGTGGCTGCAAGTGTGACCACATATTGCAGTATGTGTATTTAGGTCAATGAGTGTGCACGTCTTTTTGTTTTTGTGTTTTTCTTGTTTAGATAAAGGTAAGTATGCAACAAACAATTACATTCTAGATTGCAAAGCTCCAAATAATGTATATTTGCAATTTTTTCTAAAAGGGTAGTCTTTGTTCGTATTGTAAACACAAATTTAAAAAAATAGCAAAAGGTTAACCTCAAAAACTTAAATAGGCGGTATCATCTTAGCTGTAAAAATAAATTTCACTTTGATGGTAGAAACTAGTTGTTAAGTTGTGTTAGCAAACAAATATTTTTAGAAAATTCTAAAGTAAATTATAGTATGGTATATAAACCCTCAAAAAGTAGGTGTATTTTATGGTGAAATGAACACCATGTATGTTGCATTATTTGGTCGCTTTTGATGGTTTACAGAACTTTTTAAGTAAGCATAAGTTCTACTCATCGAATAAAAACATATAGTCATTTTTATTTTTCAGTTCAAAAAAATGGAAAAAGACTTTTACAACTTTCACGAATGGGAAAATTTAAGCGAAGATCAATTAAATGATATATTTGGTTTTGCTAATGATGAGCAGGCCGAAGATTCAGAAATGGGAGGAGATAGTGATGCAGAGGATGCAAGAACTATAAAATCAACTGCAACTGTAATAACCCGAACTTCAAGGGCATCTTCAATCTTTAGCTCAAGTTCTGGTACAAGTAAAAAGAGTCAAGATTCTCCAGATTTTGACAGTGACGATTCAATCACTGACCCGTATTTTGTGCCTGATGTTTCTATTTCAAAGAGAATTTTGCAAACTGAAACGGACGATGAAGAAAAAGAGGGGGTACCAGATGAAGCAGATACCGAAACTGGAAAATTCACATTCACTAAAACCTCCACTGATCCTTCACAGTTTTTATTAACTAATTTTAACAAATCATTTGGTCCAAAAGTAGAAGTTGATATTTCTTCTCCTTTAAATATTTGTATGATATTTTTTGGCCCAATTTTAGAACATATAGTTGAACAGACAAACTTATATACCACCCAGAATGGTGTTCGTCTAGACTTCTCCACCAAAGAATTATTGGCGTTTCTTGGAATTCTTATCATTATGGGGTTTCACAGCCTACCAGCTTTTCGATTATACTGGTCAAGTCAACAAAATTTTAGAGTAAACAGGATTTCAAATATTATGTCCTTGAAGAGATTTTTGTTAATCCTTAGGTTTCTTCATCTAAGTGACAATACAAAAATGCCTAAAAAAGGAGAAAAAGGATTTGATAAGCTTTACAAAGTTAAGCCTTTGATGGATCACCTCAATAAAATTTACAAAGATGCCTTATATCCCAGTCGAAATTTATCAATCGATGAAAGTATGGTGGGTTTCAAAGGCAGAAGTTCTATGAAGCAGTACGTGTTTTTGAAACCCATAAAAAGAGGCTTTAAAATTTGGGCAATTGCTTGTGCTGCGACTGGTTACCTACTTGGTAGAGCGTTCTCTTGGAACATCTTTAGGAGAACATGTAGTACTATCACTGTCAAAAACATTTAAAACATATGGGTATTGTTTATTTTTTGACCGATTCTTTTCTTCTCTGCCTGTATTACAGCAATTATTAAAAGTAGGATTATTTGGGTGTGGAACTATGTTAACTACGAGAAAATTTTTTCCAAAGGGTATGCTAGTTGACGACAAACGTTTAGAAATTGGAGGGCATGATTTCGCTATGGCAGGTAATATTTCTGTTTCCAAGTGGAGAGACAGGGGTAAAAAATCAGTCATTGTAGCTTCTAACATGCATAAACCCTGCAAAACTACATCCATACAACGAACAAACAAGGCTGGAAATAAAGAATCTGTAGTGTGTCCTAAGAGTATTAGTGACTACAATAAACACATGGAGGGCGTAGACTTGTTTGATCAATTGATCTCTTCTTACTCAATATCTTGGAAATCTCACAAATGGTGGATGAAAATACTCTATTACCTAGTGGACAGTGCAATCGTAAATTCTTTTGTTTTGCACAAAACAACAGTAAAATTGTCAGACACAATGGGAAAACCTATGAATCATTTAAATTTTCGCAACATTTTGGCAAATCAGTTGATTGGAGATTTTGTAGTAAGAAAAGCTTAATTCGAAAATCTGCTGTTATTATAACTAAAGCGACCAAAAAAGGAGAGCGAATTGTATACAGTAATCTAAGTATAACAGATGTTGGACGCCATTTTCCTGTATCTGGAACTTGTAAAAGATGTGCATTTTGCAGCACGAAAAAAATGTAAAACGTTCGCGAGTGGAGTGTAATACTTGTAAAGTATCATTATGTATAAATTGTTTTTTGCCTTTTCATACACCACGATAAGAGTTGTATAAAGGTAGTGCTGTAGTAATTACTTTTACTATTGCTATATAACCAGCCTGTTCTTTTTTTATTATGATTGTAGTTTATATCACTTTGTATTCAAAATTTATTACATTGATGTTTGGTGTTTAATTTGTTAACATAGCAATATAATAAGTGCATGTGGATGTGCACATGTGAGTGTGTGTGTGGTGTATGGGAGAGTGGGTGCGTGTGTGTACACATTTGTAACCACCAAAATCTACGCAAACCTATGGATCTAATGCGTTTGTGATCACATATATAACCACCAAAAATACTTTGAAACAAGTGTAATTTTTGTTATAGTTGCATTGTATGAGCTTGTTTAAACCTACTTTTAAAATATAGGTAATTTCTCTTCAATATCAGTTGAGATACAGGCTTGACCATTCAGTGATTTTTTTATGGTCTATATGTAGCCACTAAAGCTTAAAGGGTTAACCACCTCCTATTGTTACCGATTTACACTGTGCACGAATGCCTACCTAAAACCCAAAATTCCAAACTCTAAATACCAATCCCAGACTATTACCCTTAAAAGTAGGAACCACACAGAACGCAATAGCAAACAAAGCTATGGACATATAGTGCTCGCAATTTCTAAACCGACTTTCGTCACAAATGACGTCACGTCATATCAACTACAAATGATATTCTTGTCTTATTTTAACTCCAGAAAAAAGTTTCTTTCTCGGTTTGTATATTTTGCAAAGTTGCCGCCTTCATTTGAGACGTTTGTTGACAACTAATATTACTTGTATTGGTTAAGTTAGATTTTCGTTGGCGTTCTTATTTCATGTCATTAATCTCTTGCGTAGTTTTTGTCCCGCATTTTGTGTTATTGTTGCTTGCATTTAAAATGGTTCTTTTCAAAACAGACTAGCGTTATTTTTGTTTGGGTGAACAAACCATGTCCGGTTCACGTTTAGGAAGTAGTGCGCAAACCTTAAAAACAAATTTTCATAACTGTTCCTCCTCTTACTTTAGTTTAATGAACATAACCTCTGGAAGTCTTGATTATTGGTGGCTATTATTTCGTGTCCGGTATAACATGCGTATGGCTATTTAATTAAGAATATAAAACACATTAAAAACATTCAATTATATTTAAAATATGCTCACCAGTACAAATTCCCACATAATAACATTTATTATTAAGCTAAACAGCTTAGACTGCAATTTTGTCAGTATAAAATCATTTTACAAGTTACCTTTTAAAAAGTAACAAACCACATTCCGTCACCAATTACTAAATAAATGCAAAATCTATATTGTACCGATAGGGTCATTGTAGTTACAAGGAATTGCTATTTTGATAGTGGCAACGGCGCCAATATATGACATCACAAATATTGATGACGAAAGTCGGTTTAGAAATTGCAAGAACTATAGTATGGTATTACACATTTAATAGACGAATTTAAAAGTCAAAATTATGAAGCTCATCTTTATTAATGGAAAATTATTACCTTCGTTCAAGCGAAAGCACTAAGGGGACCTAAAGTGCATTAGAAATACTTAAAATGTACTAGGAAACATTTTAAGATGTACTAAAAAGAAAAAAGTACTAAGTTTGTACTAGAAAAATGTATTAAAGATTGTATTATGATTCTACTACTAAATTAATCAAAATGTATAATGAAAATGCTTATTTTGTTGGTTAGAAATATTGAAAATTCTCATCGTTACGTCAAGCATAGAACAAGAAAAACAAACTTAAAGAAAAACAAAATCCAATTATTAATGAATAATTTTGCGTCTTCACGTTCCGATTCGTTGATGTTCGTTTGGTAGCAGTAGCTGGTGACCTTAACCTCTAGCCTTGAAGCTCACAGGTAGCGATGGATCAAGGGTAAATACTCGTTGGGCGGGTAAATAAACTTTGGGTAAATATTCGATATTTACCAAAAATTCCATTCCAAAATTGAATTCATCCCCAAAACGAATTTAGCCCAAAGATGAATTCGTTCCAAAAATAAAGCCCTAAAATGTAGTACATTTTAGTGATCAAATAAAACCACCTGTTGTGTATGCAACAGCGAGCATTCATCTTAAAACATCTTACCGTCCTTCTGTTAAAGGGCGAGCTAATAGACTCAATAGAAATACAACTGCTTCAGGCAAATATCCTACAATAATCGTTTTTGACAAAACTTCTTTTTAATTAGTAGAAATTACATACCTTTTTAGACTGTATGCTACAAGACCAATCGGCTGCTTAACCGACAGATTCTTGATCTTTCAAAACTATAATAGTTATGTCAAACTGATAGTTTCATTTAAATCGACCAATAAAATAATTATGTAAGGAACGTAAACAAAGACTTGTTACTAATAAACTGTTTTTAAATATAAATCCAGGGAAACTGTTAATGTTTAACCTTCAAACGTCAGATAAAATTAATATTAGGGTTCTTTATATAATATAAAGTATTGTGAATAGACAGAATAAGAATTCTAGGCGCTCCATATTACAAAACAATGAAATTTCTTTAATTGTTAGACAAAACACAGTAAATTCAATTAATATAAAAAGTGGACACTGGTTATCCAATAATTAAAAAAGATCACTTAACACGTAACAGAATGTATTAAACACTTCACCAACTGAATAAGGATTTTCAGAGTCAACAACAAGGTCAGCAATTGAAGAGAAAAAGTTAAACTATCTGATGGTGCTTTGCACTCAAAGTGACCTTACTTTAAAAATAATTTTTGAAGATGGTATTGATGATTTTGCTAAAGCAAAATCAAGAAAAACAACTGATGTAAATCTAGTTCAAAAGTAGGTGATAATTTTTAAAGTTTCAAAGTTGAATTAGTTTAAATTTCTAGTGTAGAGTTTTATTTTATATTATATATCGTGTTCTTGCTTTAAAATACTATAATTTGGTTCATATTAAAATTTTACTTTATGCATAAATTACTTAGTCCGAGTAGGTAAAATAATGTCTCCTTCCTTAGTAGCGAAGCATTTGAATTACATTGTTTTTTTATATCATAAGTATTATACAGTGTGTCAAAATGAATCACTTTACTAGTGATGGTTAAGGCTCGAGAACCGAGATCAGTCTCGGTCTGGACTCGGGACTCAGACCAATACCGACACATAGACAGACCACAATTTCATAATCACAGTCGAGACTCAGATCGAGATCAAGGACGAAGTCAGACCGAAACCAAGACCATGTTAGTATCGGTTTTTACTATCGCTACACTATCAGGTCGACAATATTAGACAATAATATGTAATTTTTTACCAATACGTTAAAGACCTTTATTTATAAAGAAAAACAGCGCCTGCATTGTTTTGGTGTTAACACTAAATATGACATAAAAGGAGGACTGTCACAGGTTATGGAGAGTGCAATACTTCCCCAGGAATCATGGCGCCACTTGCGTCAAACGTGGTCCTAATACAGAAAGCTCATATTATGAACAACAAACTATACAAAATGCCTCAGAAAGTAGTTTAGAATTTCCGGTATATAGAAATGTAGAAGGTGTAGATAAAAGTATGATGAACATCTCAGTCAACCAAAATGCGGAATTTATTGCTGTAAATAAATATAAGGCATAACAAATTTTTATCGCTCACAGGGTTCGATGACCTTGGTCGGAATGTCTTTTAAAGGTTACACTTTTTTGTTTGCTTGGTTTTTGCAGTTCTCTATCGTTATGCAAATATGTAATTGTGTTTAACTGTCCCAAGTTCAAGTTGCGAATAAGAACATGTTTTGGATTTTTCTATCTTAGTTATAGTATCGCCTCATGTGGTTTACTTGTAACTGCAAAACTGGCAGCAGAGATTTGACTACACAATATACATTAAATTAAATTGCTAAATTAACGTTCATGGTGTTAATTTTAATTATTTACGTTTAAAATATAAAGTAAGGTACCTATAATCATAAAAGCAAGTGTTCTATAAAAAATTATTTCGGTAAATTAAATTATTACCCAAAAACCTGAAAGTAATTATTCATATATGTATGTAAAAGTCTTGTGCTTATAAGTTATTTTTATTAACTTGTGAAGATATGTTAAAATCACATTAATTTGCTTATTCTTTTAAAAGGTATCAAACAATTTATTAGCAATACTCTCTAGATTCGGATACCATTTCGAGTTTGTCACGTTTTTAACTGTACGCTAATGAATTATTTATAGTTCCTTCAACAAATTAGCATAATTTATAGGTGATATCTATCTAGTTCAAGATCTTTTAATTCAAATTTTAAATATGTGATATTGCTTTAAACTTAATTGGTCATTGCCATTACGTTTAGAAATCGTAAGGACATTATTTAGTAATAAAACACCTGTTAATCGGATAACGTGTAGCACGTATAAATGCCACGATCTTTAATTTACAATATTTTTGTCTAAATTCTCATAATCCATTACTTTATATCTTCTAAAGTCTTATTATTAGATTAGGAAAAATTTAAAAAGATTTTTAATTATATTAACGTGTATTGTGGGCTATGCTATATTCAGGCGGTAAAACGTCTTCATTATAAATACGTATGTGGCGTTTTAAACACACTGATATTACTATTCTTTCACGCCGGCGTGAATAATAATTGCTCTCAGGAACTAACGCGTTGTATGCTCTATGATTCTGATAAGACGTCTAAAAGATTTCGAAGGGTGTGCAATCTGAGAATTGCTTTATTACTGTGTAATATAAGCCTTGGGTAGTAATTTCTGCATCGACGGTTTGTAAGAGATTCGTCATTAATTATATGTAATACTCTTTATTTGCAAGATTACTTAAGGAAGAATATAAAATTTTTAATTAATATTGGAACAGTTATTCGTAGTAATGGCGTTCTAAATGAACATAGCATATAAAGTACATGTTTGTTTATTGAATAATAACCTGAAAATATTGGTAGTGAACATTATACATCACATGGGACTTAAATTTATCTTTCATCCTTACTATTTGGTAAATTAATTTAGATGTTTAGGATCTATTCAGATTAATAAAGTAAACGTGGATATTTTATCGCTAATTTCTTGTTTATGATCTAAATTGTTACAAAAATATTAGTGCACCTTTAGTACCTCATTTAGTTGAAATATTGAATAAATCCATGTACAAAATTAGGTATTCAATGTTTCAATGTTTCATTCAGGGTGGTTTATAAGTTGTTTAATGAATTGGTATATTAATCTTTGGAAAGTTTCCTTTGAAGACAATATCACATATTGTAGAACCAGTTGTTCTTTAAAACAATGTTTTTGGATAACTAAATTGTTTGTTCCATTAAATATTTATTATAGTCAAAAATACGTAAGAATATTTAGGTACGTATATGTTATAGTTAATTCTCTTTGTTACCAAGTTTATGCCAAATGAAAAGTTGAACACAGTTTATTAATGTTTTTTGGGTTGACCTTAAATATTTTAATAATTTTAATAACCATCTGTAAAATATTCAGATCTAAAAGCTGATAGGACTCATATAAATGTCACGTGCCTTATAAATGTTACTAATTAAATGATATCAAAGAACATAGTCAATTATCTTGAATGGATTAGACCATTAAGAATTACTCTTGTAAATATTTTAGTTCATGACCTGTAATTGAAAATTGAAAATGATTTAATTTGAGAAATTGAAATACTTTATTGATTAATACTCTTATTATTTTGATTGTATCACACAAAATAATGAAAGTCAGTAAGTTCTAATTCCTCAAATCTTATGCTTGTTTATTTTGGATCACAAATATTGATCCCACTGCATGTTCTAATTGTAACTTTTTTTTTCAGGTGTAGTCTCTTCTAGCGGGAACCGTTATCGAGTGCCCTCAAAGTGTTTGGTATGGTGTTATTTACCCAAGTTGACGATAAACCTATGGCCACTCTCGTGCCTTCTGCAGGGGTTTAGAATCCGTCACCTAAGTTCTCTTTACCATGGAAAAGATAGGTAAAAGGGGTTTCAGTTTCATTAATATCTCTAAAAAAAATGAAAAGGTTTCACTAGGGCAATTTTAAATATAGTATTTTAAACTAAATAAGCGAACGTTATTTCAACACGATATCCTTAAACAAGTAAATAAATTAATTACGCATTATTTTCTCAATTGTAAATAAATATGTAGTATCATTCTTCTCGCATACGTACAAAAATTTTAAAGCCGTTTGAAATAATTTTCAAAATCTTTTTGCAGGCAGCTGTAAAAGGAAGAAATTTTAATTATTTCTCTACAATCACTTTATAGCTAAAGTGGGAAATCATGGTGAAGTCAGTAGCGCCTTCATACTCCTGTTAACCTACTTCGTTTTGTGCTGCTTTTATTCGTACGCTCGGGGTAAGACGAATCTTCAACGGAACGATAGATCCCGCCTACGCAAAGCAGTTTTTCTCCAATAAGCGAATTCAATCCGAGGCTCCAAACATGCTGTAGGATTAATCGTCAAGTATGTAACAACTGCGCACCTAGCAACTTCACCAACAGAGTTGATCACGATTTATTATATCACGAATTTTCACTAGCATTAAATTCCCAACAGGACGTTGTAATAAGAGTTTCCAGCATCAGCTGTACGTGTGTTTCCGAACAACTTTCAGGCCTAACTTTCAGCACATTCTAGTGATCTTCAACGAGTGCATTCAAGACAGCTTAAGCTGCTGTCCACCGCACAAAGTCGTTCTGCATACACAGTTTCCACGCAATTAACTTGTACGCTGGCCATCATCTTCTTTAATGATCCTGGACGCCGACCAATCAAGTAAATTGTATCACGCATTATAAACTTAACTTCCATTAATGCAAGAACTATAGCAACTTGTGTACTTTAATTTAAATACACTAGACATCCGTCAAAACTTTATGAACTGTATAGACTTACATTTTTGAAGAATTTGTTATTGTTATTTTAATATTAGCTACTAATATTTATTGTAAATAAACTTTTAGATATTTTTACTCTTTGGCTCCACCACAAGCCGATACAGCTAACTAAAAAAAAATCACTGGTGTACGTGACACTATTTTATGTAGCACAGAACAGTTGTATATCCTGTCAATTCTTCTAATCGTCTAAATAGTATTTAAGCACATTGATATCCCACCTATGCTATTTAGAGTAGATCCTATATCTCGTATTGGTATTATGACTACTGTGTTACACTTCAAGTAAAAATAGCAAACTAAACCATGTAATGCAGAGTCAACAACCAACAACTTTATCTCTATTACATTAGACTTAACGCAAAATTATTTGGAATTCCTCAAGGGAGCTTATGTTACTTATGAAACCGATAACGCCCTGTATAAAATCTGCATTCAATGTCAAAAGTGTCTAAAATAGATAGCACTTTATACATGCGCTCCTCAAGTATCAACTGTCACTACCCTACGCTATGGAGAATTTCTTGTGAAGTAATTTAATCATAATACACTAAGAGGCATACATTTTTGAACTATGATTCATAGCAGTATACCATTGTGAAGAAATGCAATACAAAACCAACACATAAAAGTCCACATGTATATTTTATTACTTTATAAAAATCCATCGCTTATAAACTTACTAAAACACGAGTTTTAAAAAACAAATGTCGGAATCAAATAGAGACTGAAAAAGAACTGTAACACTTTCCTAGAATAATTGGGAGTTTCATACGCCAAAGCTTATAGTTTGAAAAAATTAACTTCAAAAAACAGCACGTTTATAAATTCTTAGAAAAAGGAAGATAAGGAAATATTTTTGAACATTGAATACAAAAATCCAAAATTTGAAAAGCACCCTTCAAAACAAGCTGCAAACGCGTATTAAGAGCGTATTAAGATTCTTTGATTTGTCAGCGCACAATGAATTAAGGAAGTTGGAAAAAGAAAAAGCGTCTATTTATGACGTCGATATTTATGTCTAAAAATAACAGCAAATTAAGAAACTAGTTCTTAAAGTTCTTTGTCTTCTTTAAGATCACTTGCCTTTTTGCTGGTTCTTGATGTTGATCCTAGTAAAACAGAGTTCTAATTAAAGTGTAAGTGTTTATAATTATGAACGGGCGGTTTTTAAATTTCACATTATATGTGAAATACGACTTGTATAAAATAAAACAAATTTTAGTATTTTTTGTATGGATTTCACTGAATGAAAGTATTGAAGAAAATTTTATGGGATTGGATGTTTAAACAGTGGAAAGAAACTATTTAAAATAAGCAGATACCTGCAAGGGTTAAACGGCTGGTACCAGGTATTTGACCTCACAATTAAGTTGATCTCAAGGCGTATCTAGGAAGGTGGTTGTAGGCCACGAAAACAGATAAAAAATTCTACGCGTTGAAGCGCCTTGCGTTATTTCATTATTTTTTACACGAATGAAGAGTGTTAGTTTTAGACAATAAGGTTTTGTTACAATATACTACAACTTTTTACAGTAACTACAGTAACTACAACACTAGGATAAATTATCAATTGTTTTTAGGGGATTTTTTATAATAAAGTAAAATTTATAGAACGCATATTGTTTCGATTGTTATATACCATATTTTGAAAAATAATCAATTCTAATGAGGTTTTAAAAGGATGTTTACCTTGCGATATTTGTCCATAAGTTAGGCATCGGTCTTGAATATGGAAAAGCTCGCTTTGGCCGAGTAATATTTTAGGAGTCTCACGTTTCATTTGTTGGTTGGTTGAGTAGTTTTGTTTTTTGGAAGTTATAAACTGTGGTTTTTGCTTATACGGATAAGCTATTGTCTAGATGTTATCCTTGCAACGTAGGAACCACATTTCGATACTTTCAATTTAAAACAAAATTTGAGTAATATTTGTATTACGTAGATAAAAATAATTAATTTACATTTGGTATAGATCAGAGGTCCTGAACTTTTTGTCTCGTCGACAACGTGCACATTTTTTTCAGTTTTGGGCAGTCCCTCGCCTTTTTAAAATTCACATGTCTTTTCGTCAGATCCACAGTGCTACTCACTTTGATAAGTTTAACTGGAAAAGGAAAAACTTATAAAAACACATTTTTTAATTAAAACGAAACAAAATTCTATGCAATTATCATTCATTTTAACTTTAAGGTGACGTCAAATGTAGCAATAAAATGCTGGCAACTGTATGCAAATGAATAACTAGAATTCCGCTTGAAGTATACTATCATTTAACATATGAAGGTTGACAGTTCTGTACGGTGTTGCCACCAATTTCTCTTGCCAATGTGAATATTCGTGTATCTTTCATTAAATATATTAGAATTTAAACTAACATTGGCAATGTTGCATTTTATCCAATTGTAACGTCATCTTATAGTTAAAGCAAATGGACTATTGTAAAATTATTGCATATTACACAAAAAATTAATGCTTTTATTGGGACGGATGAGCTTGCTGCATTAATAACAAATGTTCAAAGTTTGGCTCCAATTTAGTTACCTTAAATCTCCTCGCTGAGTAATTTCTAATCTCTTCTTTATTTATAAGAAGATTGACAATAGCGTTGAAACCCCTTTCCACGAAGTATTAAGATAGAAAAGCTAATAAAACTTTCTCGCGATAGTTTATAAAGCAGGATAAGTAACATGTATGTGTGTCTGAAGCCAAAATTGATGACATCCCTTTCTGAACTACATCTTGAGTTCTTCGTTAGCGCTTATTCCGATCAGTTGTTCTTGTAATATGATATCCGTTTCTTCAATGTCATCATATGGATCGATAATCCACTGTGGTATTTTCATAGTGGAAATATCCTCAAATCTAGTTACAAAGTTCGTATGAAGCATATTTAAATGTTGAATGTAGGTTGAAACATATCCTGGCAGTTTGTAACAAATTGGAAAACTGGGGACATTCGCGCCGCCGTCCAATATTTTGGTTCCTTAGTTTAATTCTTATACGAAACGCTGAAATGATGGACTTTGTTTTTATCAAATTTACACCGGAAAGTTAACCTCATTTTTAATATTGGATCTTTATCATCCAAAAACTATAAAACTGTCTCAAAAAATGAAAAAAAATCTTGTTAAACATAAGCTCTTTGACAGCGAGCGTACATCAATGTAAAGGAGCAATAGATGAAGATTTTCGTTAATTTATTCATACAGCTGCGCAAATAACTTAGTATTCAACGCGTTACTTCGAAATTTATTTGCCGTGATAATGACAAATTGAAGATATTGAAGTACTCCACAATTCAGATTGTTAGCAACTAAATGTTGTCGTTGACTGACAGTCAATTGCAAACACCCCTGGTACATTTTGTTTTAAATGGGTTATAGATCCAGGATAGCGTCCAAACATGGTCGGTGTTCCATCTGCCGTGGCTGGTATTGTACTTGATAAAAGAGTCGCCTTTTCCACGGAACAATCTCTAAAAATACTACATATCGATACGCCTTCAGTGATTGTTGACAAAGTTTCGGCAAAAAGTAGTTTCTTCATGGATTTCTTGGTTCGTAACAAAACGAACGTGCCTGCAATAATGCCTCATTACCAGGTAAAGTGGATTCGTCCAGCTGTATGGAGAAACGGGTCGTTGGCAGATAATTACACAAGAAGCTTTCAATATCATAACACATCTCATCAATACGTCTATGAACCTCGCTTTTTTTGATTAAATCATTTGCAGGTTTGTATAGAATAGTTCTTAAAACTTTTTCAATAGCTCGCAACATTAATTGTTTCCTGATAGCATATGATTGTCCAGATTTTGTTATAAGTAGTAAGATGTTGTAAGACTCCCGCAAACCATCATCGTTTCTTTGTGACGTCGAAACGAACATACTATTCATCGTGGGTCTCCTGCGAAGTTGTATTTGAAAATATTTTCCAAATCTTAGCCTGTTTTATCAGGGTGACACTTTTTCAGAGGACCATCTATCTTGGATGGTTTCATAGCGTCATTGCTCAAAACTTTATTGCAGAAAAGGCATATATGCAATAGTTTATCCGACAATGATGAAATAAAGGCAAATTTCAAGTAATCAACACTGTACTGCCTACGTCTCTTTTTAGATTCGGCCATGTTTACTATCAGTTATCCGAGAACAAACATTAAGCTATTTAAATGTGATAAGACATAGTAGTATTTAAAATTGATTCCCGGTGTAAAACCTTATTTTAATTTAATTTTTATATATCTTGCGCTTGCATATAGAGAGGAATTATATACCATAGAATCTTGTTTTTAAAGATAGAAAAAGTATAATACCAATCGTTTAAACTTGGAAAAAAGTACTATTAAGGAATACTAGTGTAAGTGTGGTTGATGTGAATATTAAACTACTATTACCTTATGTTATGATAGGCGTACCTATGCAATAGGAGGGACTACAAAAAAATATCAAAAATAATTTACTTACTTTTCTCCGGCACTTCTAAACAAGATGACTTAATTCACTTTAACTTGTATGTACCTGACTAAACATGTATATTTCTAATGACGGCAAAATTGGGTGGGCACCACCAGTAATGTCCCTGTGTCTAGTATTATTATGGTCGAGGAAACCCTTCGGCACTTGATAATACGATGGGGGGGAGCAGGGATCCACGATGCAGAGTGCTCTGATTGGCCCCCACGGAAATGATGTACCTGAACTTCAATTCTTAATTTTATTCGCAACGTATAAATGTAACAGTTACACCGGCTTACAAGATACTTATGTAAAACAAATGTATGTCCTGTCCTCTTTCGCCAAAATGCAACAAACAATAACTAACCTCTTCAACAGAACAATGAAAGAGTTCATATTACTAAGCAAAAGTTTGTTATGACTAGTTACCTAACTAAATTCCTATATACAACTATATTATTAAACAGAGTGGTGTTTGATGCACGCCGGTTTCACGCTGGTAAGGTTTTCGAAATTGCGAACGTGAATTGTAAACTAAGACATCTTATACCACGCGTGATTAATCGGGTGCATGCAAATCCTACTGAAAAACTGTGACAACATACGCCGGTTTACTTGAATAAACTTGACACTATCTTTGGCATGATATTTTATTCCCTAGGTTAGTTATATTATGGGTATGGTACATACAAAGGGATCTTTATCCCACGCACGTTAAGTATAGTAAGGAGCTAGTGGGTATTATGCGGAGAGCACGTTTCTAATCTTGGTTCCACCGACGTAGGTGCAAGACCACCATCTAGAGTTCTAGAGACAAACATCTCAAAGCCAATATACGGAACTAGTCTGGTCCCTCGCTAAGTACCAACGGTACAACGCTTACCTCGTGGGATGAATCAGACAACTACACAAGGTGAGGGCGATCGGAATTTAACAGATTTTCAACCAACGTCGCCACGGTGTGTACCAATCCATCTCTATTCCCAAATAAATCGGATAATTACGGTGTTCGACATGCGTAATCTGTGATCCTTTCTTTCTATCCAAATTATAAGTGCCAATATGGATTGGTGTTCTACATGGATCAATAAACAATGGCAAGTAAAATTGGATGAATGGATGGACTTAAAACAGATTGATGAAACGCCCCAAAGCGCTGAACGCAATTTGACAATTCCATTACAACAAATTCTCTCTTGACATATCGCTTTCTGTCAGTTCCCAGCCTCCTTAAAAAAAAATTCAAAATTGCATCGCCTACAAGTCTATCCTTGCCGGTCAGTAATTAAGCCATCCCAAGCTTAGACGCTGAAAGGGTCTATCGTAAACCGGCAAGTCTTAGTCCTATTTTTGCTAAACTACTGTTTTTTAATAAACGATCAACAAACGGAACGATACAGACCTTAAGTATAATGTTTATGTTGTATGACAAATTTATCGTAAAAGTTAATGATATGATTTGGGGATTAAAGTTTACAAACCCAAAAGTTGATGTTTTATTATTAGTGGTGCCAATGATACTAAGGAGACGCTTCAAATAGTGTTTATTTGTTACTCATTAATAAACTGCATTTTTGAGTTTCAATACAAACAATGAGTGTTCCACTTTACAGGTAGAAATCTTGTAAAACGCTACTTTCAAAAGTAAAATCTTTGATGTTTCCTACGAAATTTAAATTAGTAGAAAACAAAAGTAGAGCAAAGCTAGAACTGAATACACATTAAACAACAAATTTGATTGTGTACTTTCAAACGCTTACTATCATTTGATCAGTTTAAATTTATGACTGCGGTTATTTCGTATTTCCAACACTGACACCAAAACGGAATTGCAGCTGCCAATCATGTGCTACTAGTTTATAATGTAATAAATCACAACCTCGTTATATGTAAAGTAGAACACCCGTTGTTTGTACGAAAACTAAAAAAATACAGTTAGTTAATGAGTAACAAACATACACTATTTGAAACATCATGTCCGTGTCCTTAGCTTTGCTAGTAATAAAACATCAATTCGTGGGTTTGTAAACTTTAAACCGCAAACCATACCATACACTTTTAAGATAGGCTTGTTATGCAACATAAGCATTATACCGGAGGTCACCTACCACGCAACTTCAATTAGAGCATGTGGTGGGTAGCCTCCTTAATTTTATACGTACCTAGAAACATCCGTTTCAATTTGTTGTTGAAAATATTTCTATAAAATTGTGAATCGCCCTGTATGCATAATTTATATGTAACTGAGTGTAGTAAATAAAATTATTGTTTACTATGAAGTTTATAATAATTCTTAAACTGTTTGATATGTAAGGAAATAATAACTTAAATTTCAATAATAAAAGTATAACAATAATTTTATAAGTAAAACGAAATAGGTTGACAACTCAACAGAATATTTTAACAATTAATATTAATTAAAATGCAAAGCAATGTAGTTGTTGGTAAGATCCGTCCACAGAGAGTGATCCCATCATCGATCTCAAATTTTCCCATGATTAAAGCATGAAGTCATAAAGTACCCTAAATCCAGTACCAAGTTTTCATTATGTTTCATAAACATTTGTTTTAAAAATTTTCACTTTGTAGCTAATTTATATGTATATTATATGAACGTATTATAAAGGGTCTTCCAATGTGGACTTCCGAACTTTGACAATTGGTAGCGGTCATATTGTTGAAGCTACATCTGTCAAAGTGATTGTCATTTATTCAGTCTGTTTCGCCAAATCACCTTGGACAGATATAGCGTTCAACAACACGTGCAAATGATAAAATTGTTTTATATATGTGTGGGTGTTCTGTTCGGGCAACATTCCGCGCGCTTCGCCCATTTTACGGTCACCATAATCATCCTATCGAAAGCACTATTCGTAGAGTGGTTGATAAATTTGAGTCCACTGGTTCAGTAAACAATCAACCAACACCCGTACGACAACGAAGCGCAAGATCTGCCGAAAACATCGTCGCTGTCCGTGAAAGTGTGCAGGAAAATCTGAGGCAGTCGATTTCGCGTCGCTCACAAGAAATAGGCTTTTCGCAGACCACAACTTGGCGAATTTTATGTCGTGACTTGGGTCTGCACTCGTACAAAATTCAATTTACCCAGGAGCTGAGGGTAAATGACAATAGACAACGACTTGTGTTCGCTGAATGGGCTCTGAAGCAGTTGGAAACTGACCCTAATTTTTATCAAAAAATCATCTTCAACGATGAGGCCCATTTCTGGATGAATGGGTACGTCAACAAACAAAATTGTCGAATTTGGGACGATACCAATTCACAGAAGATCTTAAAGCGTCCAATGCACCCCAAAAAGTCACTGTTTGGTGTGGATTTTGGGCTGGCGGCCTCATCGGTCCCTATTTCTTTCAGAACGACGTTGGCCAGGCTGTTACCATCAACGGCGAGGCTTTAGGTCGATGATTACCAACTTCCTTTGGCCTAAATTGGATGATATGGACACCAACGGCATGTGGTTTCAACAGGACGGCGCTACGTGCCACACAGCTTATGCCACATTGACGTTCTGCACGAACGATTTGAGGGCAAGATCATCTCACGTGGAGGTGATGTGAACTGGCCACCGAGATCATGCAATTTGACCCCGTTAGACTTTTGCTTGTGGGGTTCTCTTAAGTCGCAGGTCTATACGAATAAGCCACAAACCACAGCGGCCCTCAAAGACAACATAACCCATGCCATCGGTCAAATTCAGCCTGATTTATGTGCCAGAGTCATGATAAAATGAACATTTCGGATACGGGCCACCCAACGAAGTCGCGACGGATATTTGCAGGATGTTATATTCCATACATAATGGGATCGATAGGCCTTTCAAAGGAATGACAAGTTTCGATGATATCTCACACATACTTTGTTTTATTTAAATTTAAAGATAGGAAGCGCTTAATGAAAGACCCTTTATAAGTACATAGGTATTAATCTGTGTTATATAAATTAAACATATATGGAAGGTAAAATTTCGGTCACGACCTACTTAAATTGGATTCATTTTCGTGGATCTCCATTTACATCTCATGCACCTCCAATTTTTGTTTTCACTGACATTAATCCTTTGCAGTTAGAAGCCGGCCCCTAAATATCGATATAGTATAGACTACTCCTGAAATTATGGACACCTTTTTTTGATCACTTATCTATTTCGATGATCTTGTATATTTCTGCACTGTACAATTAAGAATACATTAAATGTGATCACCATTATCAAACTTTCAGTGGACAAAATACAAAAAGGATTTGCATAAAAACCTATTTTTATTTAACAATTTTAACCCTGAAAGATTTTATAATTACCAAAAATTTAGTCTTCCATAATGCTACATCTGCCGATTATGTTAGTGTTTTGTAAAGAATCGTTTATAAGCATTGTCACATAAAAATACGTAATTAACAAAGGACCTCTTTTAATTACAATTGCATGTTAATGAATAGACTTGCAACAATATCGCATTAATATTTTAGTATTGGTACATAATTCATTATTGATATTTAAAGTTAGAGAAGCAAATCTATTTTTAATTAACAAAGTCAATAATGGCTATCGTTTGTATAGTTACTTTCAGACACAGTAGTTAAATAATGGGCGACAAATTATCAACAATAAAGTGGCACCAATTAAATATTTATTTGCGTGAGCGTTTTAATCGGTGTCGAGCCTCGAGACTGTCTCCGCATTTAAATTAGTGCAGACTGCCAAAGCAGATATTTGAGTTCTTGACGGTGCCTTGTAAATACTACATACAGTAACTAAATGTTACTTTCTCTCAAACTTTTTTTACGATTTGCGTTAAATAACACGCAGAAGAAATAAGAGAATATGTTGTATAAATAAACCAATTAAAATGTAAACTAGTTTTATAGAAGGAATATTGTCGACTACCATAGAAACTGTTATAGTGATTATTATCTAAGTATCCCCATTTCAATAAGTAACACTTTCTGATATTTAAATAATGAAGTCTTTACGTGTCAGAATGTGTCAACATCAGAGGTCATAGAAAAATAATATAAAGAGCCATTCTTAATATTATCACTAATATTTAAAGTTCTTTTTTAGGTGGAGTTATTATATAATTATCCGGGAAGCAGTATAACTTTTCGTTGCCACATTTATTTAAGCTTTTTTTATTATCATAATAATGTTACCTGTCAACAAAATCAACTCCTGCCACCTCGTTAGCGGGACAACAATCAACAGGAGCATGTTAATTATTCAAAAAAATGTCAGTGTGTTAAATGTTTATAGTTTAAAATTTGTTTATTGTTTAAAGACATCTTATTAAGTTGTAATATAGCTTCCTGCCATTCCTCTCGCAGACCCGTGTACCCCTGTCAATGACTTGATTATGTTAAACAAATATTTATGACTGAACTTTTTTTTTGTCATTAAAGTAACTGTTCAGGAAGTGAAAAAACTTATACCGCTGATTATTTGACGGGACCTGGCTTCGGAAGGATCTACCAAAGTTGCTGCATAATGAGTGAAGTAATATAGGAGTTATACTGAAGGCATATATTGTTATTGCTTATAGTTTTATTTATTGATATTCATGCATTTGCACAATAAATTGATAATATGCATATCCATAAAAATTTTATAGGCACGAATCTTTATCCAACGTTTGTTAAACTGTTTCCGCAAAATAGGACAAGTATTCAACGTCCGCATCTTCTTCAGAATCACCGTCTTGTTCCTCACAATCGTTCTCATTTTCTTTATCCTCTTCGATATCCAAACTAGAGCCTGGAAATAAATGAAAAATAATTTTGAAAGTAGCGGCAGCATATTTGTTTGAACAAATCACTCTTTGAAAGTGTAGAAAAATTGTTAAAATTACCTATTTCGCTGACTTCAGTAACATCCTCCATTATAATGTCACTAACAGCAGCGGGTAATTAATCGCCCTGAAACCGGAATTCTAATTTATTTTCAACTTCTTCCCGTCCGCAATTATGGGGTAACAACACAGTTGGATGTTGGATATGAGCGTTACACCACACACTGCAGATATAAATTGCCCTCAAGATTTGTTGGCACAAGTCTAACTTGCAGGGGGTAATGCTGACCCATCGAAGTTCTTTGATTTCATTTCGAACTGTTCATCAATGTCGTTACACTGAAATACTTTTATGAACAAGGCTAATCCTGCTTCATCCACATTGCTTAATCGTTTGGAGGTGTACATCTCACAAACATATTTTTCGAAAACTGGAATAATATCGTCGATTTCGATGTCGGCATAGCTGCACATTATCTAAAAGGCATCAATAAATTGTGTGAAGTTTTGTAAAATTGTAAAAGGTCGCGTCTTGAATTTTTTGAAAAAAGAAGGGTTGAAATTACATCCCGTGAATGCGCATTCTCATTCAAATATTGCATGTTGCCTAGTGCTACAATCAAAATATCTGTGTCTGAACATTCTATGACAACATTTGAATCACGTTTCACTTTACAAGTACGAAAAATTACTTTGGTGTCCGATTCCTCACGTAAAGGACATGCCAAATTTTCTATATCAGTTCTCACACTAGTGCCATTAATTTCTTTATATCGGAAGCATGATTTATGATTAATACAAACAATTGTATTTTTCATGTCATATCAGAATTTCTCCAATGATCCACAATGAAATTTACTAATGCCTCTTTAAACTTGATATTCTTCATTTTTGAAGTGAAATCTTAAGGCCGTGTTTTATCTTCGCCGTTGATAGTGTTCGTTTCAGCTACTTCCACGTAGTGTATGTTCTTTGTCTTTTATAGATGGAGAGAAATACTGATTAAATGTTACAACTATAATGCGCGTTGCGTTCCCGTGAAAATTTGTAAAATATTTTGGGAAATTATCCCAAACGTTAGTGGGATCTCTCTCATAAGATGTAGCATGAAAATACCATAATAAATTAGGACGTCCACAGTTGGTGGTGTTGCCTGGGCAATTTTATTATCCAGTAATTTCAAGAGAACATATTTATCAGTCATGCACATACTTCCATCAATGTAGCACAGTGATAGTGGAACTGAAGTTGAAGGATAGTTAAGAATTTTTGCCAGATCTGTTGAATTTTCTAGAGAAATTCTTAGTAGTCTTCCAAGTCGCGTTGTATGTGGACTTCAACTATTTATCCATACATATTATATTATTAACTTTTTTTTTCTTTGGTGAATCGACAAAGCTGTAGATTTTATTTGTCTTTATTGAATTTTCAAATCGTTATTCATCTGCAGCACATGCTGTGATACATTTTTCCCTTTGTTAATTAGCATTCTTCTCGATGTTGAGAATGAATTCTGAAATATTTTCTGTAGCCGCCTGATCATTTAACGTACTTGATATTGATATTTTATTTGATGTTGACAATTAAAGCTTTCAATTGTTTGGTCGACTGGCCAATAAAACTTTTTTTGCAGATCTGATGTAACATCTTGCCGATTCCTCAGTCCAGATTTTTCCATTACATTACATTTTTACTCGTATACTATGATTTCTACACCACTGCTGTCGTACTAATATAAAATTCCTCATATGAATAACACCGGTTAATTTATTGGCAGCGTCAGAATTTATCGTTTGTTCAAGCACGAGATCTATTGGTTGTAGGAAGAAAGACTTGCTAGTCCTTTTAATTACAAAAGAAAAATTTCTTAAACTGCTCCTTCAATTCCAGGTGTCTCGTTCACTTTTTGAAGATTGTCACTATATTTAAGAAAATATTCTGAGTAATTTCGTTGATTGAATATAATCGGCGGTTCCGTGGAGTAGTTGGCATCCGCGTGACTACTATGCCCAAGGTCACGAGTTCTAATTCCGACACGGTCCGCTTAAAAAATGTAAGGCGAGCATTTTTCACAAAAATACACCCTCGTTCGGATGAGAGGTAAAATGGAGGTCTCGTGTGTGAGTGTTGTCACGCACGTTAAAGACCCTAGCCTTGCTTGGAACAGCAAAGGTTCGGCAAAATTCTAAATCTCCACGTAAAAAAAACTCGCTTCCTGGCCAATGTAGTACCTTCGGGTGGAGCATTCGAAAAGCAAATGTAGTGATTGAATATGAAGAAAAGATTTGTGATTTTTAGAAATACAAATTTAAACATTTCAAAGTCTCCAGATCGCATGCTTCGGTTTAAGATGAGATAATAATGAACAAAAGTAATGTATATTATGTAGAATTGTGGGATTTTCCCATGATCTCCAGCTAGTGTTCTAAGCTCATATCTTTCGTACTCCTCAATATATATATATATATATATATATATATATATATATATATATATATATATATATATATATATATATATATATATATATTGTATAGTAAATATCGGGTCGTAGTCAATCTGGGCAATTAGATAATTTTATTTTCTTCTTCAGGAGGACTATAATTGGAGGATTACAAAAATGTTAATACGTTAATGCTACTTACGATTATATGAATCTATCTAGTAAATGGTTGGAGCATGATAATAGTTAGGATACGACGACAAACTTAGTGAGTACATTCAAAACACATAATACAGTTAAGATAATAATTAAATAACTAAGGTGGTTCGTTTCTAAAAAACATTAACGGACAATTTAAAATTATAAGTTACATAGGAACTAGTCAAGTTATAAAATACTACTAACATATAAACTTTGCAGTGGATAACTATAGATAAAAGTTTGTATTACACTAAAACAAGTATAGATTACGGTCAACAAGGACAACAAAGGAGGCTTACTGGTTAACTAGATGTACGATACGTAGTGTTTTTTATAATTGAGATCAGATAGGAATATATATTATTTAAGTTTTGAGTGTCAGTTTTTTTATTGATAGGATTGTCTTGTAAAGATATCGCGACCATTTCGAGGAAAATGCGTTTTTTGTAATGACTTTCCCTAAAGACAATTTTAGCGTTGTCGTAATCGATCGTGTGTTGGGTCTCAATAGCATGAGAAACTAATGCGCAGGTTTTGGTGTTCCTATTGGAGTCACTTTTGTGGGAAGTGATCCTAGCTGAGAGCCACCTGGATGTGTGGCCTACATATTGGCCCTGGCAATTTTTACACGATATACAGTAGACGACACCCGACTGTTGCAGTAGGGGGGTACGGTTTTTTAATTTACTAAAAAGCGCCTTGTTTAGAGTTAAAACAGGTTTCTTTGTTAGGGTTATTTCTTGAATGTCCTTTAGAATATGGCACAATTTAGCTGTAAGATTTTCCACATACGGGAGAGGGATGAAGATCTTGGGATTTGTGTTAGCGGTGGAAATCGAGTTGTGTCCAGGGGTGGGCTGATTGATGAGGGAAGGGGTATTAAAAAGTAACTTGTTCAATAACGAGATAGAATTACGAAGAAGTAGGTCTCTTAGAATAAGAAAGTTTTTGTGTTTCAGAGTTTGATGTGAGATGAGTTCTACTCTTCTCTTCAAGCCCAAAACAAGGTTGATTTTCATAGTAATCGGATGGAGTAAAAATTAAGGTATCTACCTGAAGAGCAAGGTTTCCTATACCAATCGGTAATCAGATTATCGTTATTACGGATGACGAGCATGTCTAAAAAAGGAATGGTACCGTTCACTTCTTTTTCAATAGTAAACTGAACATTGGGATTGTAGTTATTAAAAATCAAAAGCACTTGGTCTATACACCCTGACGGAACACAACAAATTAGGTCGTCGACGTATTTTTTAAAAAACGGTGGGTCAAAAGATAGTTGAGGGATACAGAAGTCTAAAAGGTCATCCATCACATATCGAGAAAAAATCGGAGATACGCTGGCTCCCATAGGTGTACCCAGTATTTGCTTGTAGAACTTGTGGTCGAATGAAAAATAGGTAGTGTCAAAAAGAAAATCAATGAGGTTCAAAAATTGTTGTTGGGTTATGTTGCAGTGTGGATGTATACTCTGCCAACGGTTAACGACGCTTTGTTTAACTAGTTCTACAGGTATATTGCTGAACAGAGAAACCACATCAAGACTAACAATAACATGATCTGTAGGGACTTGAAAATCATTGACGAAATTAGCAAAATGGAAAGAGTCCTGAACGAAATACGGATTGTTAGTGTCATATGATTTGGTAAGTATGTCGGTAATTAAACCAGAAATTTTGGAGTTCGGAGTATTGATAGAGGAAATTATGGGACGAAGTGAAAGGGTCGGCTTATGAATCTTGGGAAGCCCGTAAAACTTAGGAAAGCAGGCATTATAAATCATTAGATCTTTGGCTTGCTCTGAGGTAATGTTCTTATTCTTCTTCAAATCAGTAACTAGTTTATTGGATTTTTGTTGTATTGTACTAGTAGGATCTTTTCCAAGAGGAGTGTAGTACTTTTATCCGAGATAATGTCATAGGCTAATTTTATGTAATTGTCCTTCTCCAACAATACCGTCACGTTACCCTTATCGGATTTAGTTAGAATGAGATTGGCATGAGCTTTCATAAATGTGGAAGACTTGATGAGAAGGTTTCTAATTTCATTAGGTGGTTTTATTGGTGAGTGGATAAAATTGGTTATACTGTTGGTGGTTTTAGCTAGAAGGATATTTTTCTGTTCAGGAAGGGCCAAAGATACTATTGATTCCACGTCAGCTAATAGTTTAGGTAGACAAATGTCTTTAGGGTTGGGACATACGCTGAACAAAGGGCCAAGGGCCGCAAAGCGTTTGATGTCTTTAGGAATACTGACATCGGAAAGATTAACAAACTAGTTTTCTTGTGTTACTATCTTGCTGACCAAAACCTTTTTTAGATTAGTGATTTTCTTAAGGTTGTTATCTTTGATTCTATTGAAAGTGATGTTGTAGTACGAGGTCATTCGTCGTTGGAATTCTGTTGTGATATTGATCGGAAGAAGGTTCCTAACCGCTAACACAAATCCCAAGATCTTCATCCCTCTCCCGTATGTGGAAAATCTTACAGCTAAATTGTGCCATATTCTAAAGGACATTCAAGGAATAACCCTAACAAAGAAACCTGTTTTAACTCTAAACAAGGCGCTTTTTAGTAAATTAAAAAACCGTACCCCCCTACTGCAACAGTCGGGTGTCGTCTACTGTATATCGTGTAAAAATTGCCAGGGCCAATATGTAGGCCACACATCCAGGTGGCTCTCAGCTAGGATCACTTCCCACAAAAGTGACTCCAATAGGAACACCAAAACCTGCGCATTAGTTTCTCATGCTATTGAGACCCAACACACGATCGATTACGACAACGCTAAAATTGTCTTTAGGGAAAGTCATTACAAAAAACGCATTTTCCTCGAAATGGTCGCGATATCTTTACAAGACAATCCTATCAATAAAAAAACTGACACTCAAAACTTAAATAATATATATTCCTATCTGATCTCAATTATAAAAAACACTACGTATCGTACATCTAGTTAACCAGTAAGCCTCCTTTGTTGTCCTTGTTGACCGTAATCTATACTTGTTTTAGTGTAATACAAACTTTTATCTATAGTTATCCACTGCAAAGTTTATATGTTAGTAGTATTTTATAACTTGACTAGTTCCTATGTAACTTATAATTTTTAAATTGTCCGTTAATGTTTTTTAGAAATGAACCACCTTAGTTATTTAATTATTATCTTAACTGTATTATGTGTTTTGAATGTACTCACTAAGTTTGTCGTCGTATCCTAACTATTATCATGCTCCAACCATTTACTAGATAGATTCATATAATCGTAAGTAGCATTAACGTATTAACATTTTTGTAATCCTCCAATTATAGTCTTCCTGACGAAGAAAATAAAATTTTTCGAAAGCTTAAACTGATTAAAAGAATTATCTAATTGCCCAGATTGACTACGACCCGATATTTACTATACAATATCAAGTTTTCTAGTCGAAAATAACCTGAATTTAAATATATATATATATATATATATATATATATATATATATATATATATATAAAACAATCGTTCATCACAATAGTAGATTTACTTTGACGTTTGTTTTAAAGTCTTCAAAATATTGCCGTATTTCATCAGTTATTTCCATATTCTATGATTTCGCAAAATTTTCATAGTCCAGAATTTTCAATGCTAAACAAGCAAGTGGGTGAAGTCTAGTACTTCTATTGAAATGTTTTCCACTAATAAAACCATTTACATAGCTACTAGCTAAAAGATCGGAGTCAATCATATTTATTAACCCGTAGTTGTAAATATATTTAAGGATAGCCTTGAAATAAGTAATCAAGAAATGGAATAGTCCAATGTGTATTTGGAGCGCTATTTTCGCGATACTCAAGTCATATGCGACTTTCATATATCGTTCATTACATTCTTGGGCAGCCTTTTCACGTTGCACCACTGTCTCAATAACAACGCTACTAAATGTTGCAGATTCATT
Source organism: Platerodrilus igneus (assembly GCA_036346225.1). NCBI lineage: Eukaryota > Metazoa > Arthropoda > Insecta > Coleoptera > Lycidae > Platerodrilus > Platerodrilus igneus. The sequence continues at coordinate 1,202,673 of JARFIW010000892.1, read as the reverse complement.
AATAGTATCAAGTATGAATTTTTTGTTGTATATGACTCCAAGTCATACGTAATAGCATTGTACGTACGCCGTCTTTTGTTTTTGCAATTTTAACTCTTAACGGACTCGATCTCATTCTCGGTCTCCGTGATATGCCCAATACTATCAATAATATTTTGATAAATAACTCCAACGGTGTCGTGAAGAGTGCCTTTCCGCTAGCAGTATCTACAAATCGGTCAAAGTTATTGACCACTAGGCCTGTACATAATTTTGACAATCTTACAATATCTTCCGGAAAAATATCTGATTGATTAGCAGATGTAAATGTCACCTCAGTTTCTAATCCCTGTAATGTACTGTAGCTAGAACAATGGCCGTATCTATTCACGATGTTGATAATTTTTTTTACTGTTCGTTAGGCCTGTGAGTGCCAGACCCAATACTATATGTTTTGACGTCAGACGGTTTCCATTCCAAAATGCATAAATTATATCCTCTGGAAAGCAGTTGCTCAGTTGGTGGCAATGAGGATTTTTTTGACATTGATATGCATCGCCGTTTAACAAAGTTTTGTAAAACCCTGCCAATTCACCTTTAATCAAGTAGAAAACAGTTATCTCGTTCGGTAACACGTTTTTTTCAATTGTTTAAAATGACTTACGTAAAATGAGTGCTGACTTTTGAACAATATCTTAGGTTTCAAGAGCTTGAAAATCAGTACTACAAAGTGCAACGCCAGTATACGGTTTTACTACTCCTCGTCTATTGTTTTTGTATTATGACTATTGCTGTTGGAAATATATTTAATAACCTTTCTTTCAAATACCGCGTGGAGAATGTATGGAGTGATTCTGTGTTGGTGGCGTTGTCGATATTCATAAGATTTTCTGCATCAATACGACGAAGAAAATCATACATGTTTTTATTTGGTATATTTTCCTCCACGAATGCGCAAATCTTATCGAACGAAGCACTAGCTGTATCCCGTGTTTTATGCTAATCAGATTTATCATTTTGTATGGTAATATGTGACCTGAATTTGCTCTTGAATTGAACATAACAATGTTATGGTATCGAATTGAATTTCCTCGTGACGATTGATCTGCAATTTTTCTTTAGAGAATAACGTCGTTCAATTCAGCCGCGTGAGATTTTATATTTTCCACTGTATTTTCTGTAATGCACGTGTGTAAATTCTGCCAACTATCCTGATATTTTCTACGTGCGGCATCGCAGAAAATGCATACTTTTTGCAATTCAACAACTTCTCGATTATCACAAGAGTCATCGACTGATGAAAAGAAGATTCGTCACATACCGATATTTCTAATTCTTTGACCGATTAGTCAGGTACTATTGTATCGGTAATTTCCCTGGAAAATTATTCACACATTGAATTTGTGTATGTTCGTGTACGTGCGTGTGAGATAGCGATAGAGAGCGACAGCAAGAGCGAACAAGAGGCAGAGAGCGAAAGCGGGCAGGAGTGAGATAGAGAGCGAGAATAGTATTTCTTACGTGGCACATCCGAAATTGTATGCATTAAATAATTGTTCATACTTACCTCGTAGCTGTAGATGTTAAAGGGACTGATAATGATTCTTGTTGTTCACTTTTATCAGACACAGATTCGTCAACCAATGTTTAATATATTATTTTAATGCCGTAAAATTATTCAAACATTTAGAATGACAACCTAGATCATTGCTTAAAGACGTTGACAATTGTACATCTTCCGGAGCAAATGTTTTTTTGGCGGATTTTTTGATTGGAAGATATTTATTTAAACGTTCTTGTGTGAACATAGGTTGTTTTTTCCTTTTTTGAAACCGCAAAATATTAATTATCGTGGAAATTCGATTTTACGTGTGTGTTGTAGGACAGTAAATGACGAACTGAATGAATAGACAGGTTTCTATTGGTCGTAGAAATGCGGCACATATGTCTTACCCTTTTACTAGAGAGAGACAAGCGCCCATAGGGGTTATAATACTGTATACGTTTGTGCGCGATGATTTTGCTTGTGCCGAAGCCAGGTCCCGTCAAATAACCGGCAGTATAAATTTTTCACTTCCTGAACGGATATATTAAAGACAAAAAAATTTTCAGCCATAAACATTTGTAACACTGATTGATTTTTTTAACATAAAGTCAATGGCAGGGGTACACGGGTCTGCGATAAGAATGGCCAGAAGTTATATTACAACTTAATAAGATGCTATTTAACAATAAACAGATTTTAAACTATATATATTTAGTTTAGCACTGACATTTTTTTAAAACATAAATATGCTCCTGTTATTGTTGTTCCGCGGGTGCACCTGAAGGAGTTCGTTTTATTGTAGTACAGTTCTAATATACGAAAAACATTAAACCAATCTTAAAGAGATCTTGTACAAATCAGTGATGCTGGTTCCAGGACTATAAGGTATATTATTACGAATAGAAATTGTTACTTAAACAGGGGCCGGAGATGCTGATTTGTGGCTGTACGTTTTTCTAAAAACATGAGCACAATTCTTTAATTTTTTCTCGTGGCGAATTTTCTACATGTTGCTTTATACTGTACAGTTGCTTCATATTATTCTATGATCTTATTCCAATTTCTTATTTTAAATTTTGTATTTTACCTAATAAGTTTTTGTGTTGGTTTAGCATTTCTGTAATATTTTCGTTTCCTTTTATAGATCTTTTCGTTGGAGTTTCGTTGTCGTACCAATATTTTGCAATATTTCAATAAATGTTAGTCTGCAGTGTTCCTTCGCTATTTTTGGTTATTAGCACGTGTAGAAATTGTAATTGATTATTTTATTCAACTTCTATCGAACCCTTTATGTTAGATACGCAAGAAAAGAGTTTAGTCGGTTTCTTCCATGTTTCCATGTAACAAATGCCGCATCGATAAAATGCAACAATAAAATGAAATCGAACTCTTAGTTCATATTTATAGCTTTTTGTTCAAAAGCTTACGTGTAGATTATTACTAATGAATAACTGGGGAAGCAAATTCGCTGCTGTGAAAACTCTTGCTCAAAAAAGTAATCGTACATTTGAAAGTAAGACATTTTTAAACCAATACTTCTGCATCAATGGAATACCAAAATTTTGAGAAAACTGCTTCACAAAATATTTTGGAAAATAATTAATTGTAAGGATTTTTTTGTATAGTTAATTTAAGTATATTACACATATTTGAGTGATCTAGTTTTAAAAATTAGGGTCCTCTAAATTGTTTCAAGTGACTACGTATTAACCGTTTTTATTCCGTAGGAAGGAATGTTAAGTATAACTTCCCACGGTTTGTAATGGATGCGTGTCGCTTTCCCAGCAATTAGAACGACGAACGAAGAAGGATCATGGTTTCACAAGTTGTTAGAAGTGCACCATGAGAATGCTTTTGCGGGAGTAGTGCATTATAAACAATGTACCGGGGTGTTTACCCGTCGATTCCATTACCTAAGTCCTTTATCGTACCTTATATTATCTGTGTTCCCTTTTTACATTTTTGTTGTAGAAAACCAGCGTGCTCCACTATGGACATATAGTCTATAAAAGGCAATTTACATACATGCAGCAACCTGAGATATACAGTAATTTGGAAAGATAAGCGAGTAGTAATTAATTTACATTGTTAATTTAAAGCGTAAATTAGTTTATTTCGTTTGTAATTTCTGTGAAACTTAGCACGAGCTCTATGCAAACAAGCGATTAATTACCGTACCTTTACCTCTATTTGTGTTAATATCTAGCGTCCAACCTGGTCTTCACCTGATAATGGACCTGCTTCTTACTTTTGTTGATGTTCTGAAGCAATTCATACGTAAGGCTGAAAATGATGTAGCTTTTCGTTTTACTCCCCGCTATGAAGGATCATTTACATAATTTACTAACAACAGATCGGTTTGGAAAATTCACAGAATTGACCAAATAAAATAATGTAGGGAAACATTTTCCTGGTCTACCTTACTAGCATACAAATTTACCTCATCATGGCGAAATCCTGTTGAATTCATCTGTTTTTATTACTTCCCAGAATGGTTAATTTTTCCTGTAACAAATCTACAACATACACATATTTTACTGAAAACTCCCGCTTCTTTTACTTATCACCTTTACAAATTTAATTTTTACTTATAATTCTTGTTTAAACCTACTATTTTAAATCCAGAAAACAGAGCAACTTCCTTTACTTTCATCAACAATCTACACGAGTGCATTATAAAAGGTTTCAGACAGATGACAAAGCTACTTTTGTGTGCGATTGATGGAGTACCTGAAACCACTCAAAGATTTGTTGAGAGAATAGCATGCATAATATTACCTAGCAGCTATCACTCAAATAATTCGAAACAAGGAGTATCAACATTAAAAATTGAGAAATTGATTTCCATCGAAGTAAGATGCTCCATTGTATTTTTCTTCGTGCAAATCTCTCCTTTGATTCATTGTTGCAAAAACCAGTCAGTAGATCCTTTGTAGTCCCGGGAACTTATTTTCAAGTATACGATGTTCTTCTCTCGTATTTTCAAGGTCAAGGGAAGTTTGACATAACTCTCCGCTGCTTCCTATAGTGAGCGAATAATCTCATTACTCTGCGGCTTAAGAGTTAAGAGGTATTTAACAATTTTTCAAGAAAATTTAGCTGTTATTTTAATATTTTTTAAACCAACGCTAACTTGATCATCTTATTAAAAATGTGCAGAAATAATGGATTTATATACGCGTTATACAAGTGTAGCTTGAATTACAATTTATTTATATATTACAACACATACGGTGCTCACGATGATCTTGCCAAAACTTATTTCTGAAATAACAAATTACGTAGAATAATGGTTTTAGGTTCATATTACGCAATCATACTTAAATCTATGAAAACAATATTCGAAAATAAATGCTCATGATCACGCGCTACTTACAAAATCAGAACACGTTATTAACACAACATTTTATTATTTTTCAATACTCAGCAACCATAAAATTTACAAACACTTGAATAAAAAAATTACAAACCAATGTTGCACGTTCAACTCCCTTTTAAAAATAAGGCATATAACATAATCGGAAAATATCTGAGTTCTATAAAGCTTTAATAAGTGATTGTGCATGGTTTAGAAAAGTAATTCAAAGCATAGTGAACGAGAATTAAATTGTTGGTTATTTTACAAAGAGAAAGGCCAATGACCGGTTTCGCTGTAGTTGCAGCTCGTCAGATTGACGCATTTCTCTTTGCATTAATTTAGTAAGGAAAAAGTGATTTCACATTTGCGGACGGACTTCGCGAAGCGTTTCCCGCAGTCTCGACGCTCCCTGAAGTTTCCAGGTGGATGTTACACAAAATAGTGGTTCAAAGCTAGTAGTGCAGTGCGTACAGCATTATAAATTTTAAGAACGATGTCACGCTTATAGCGCGACCAAATCTACTATGAACTACTTACAAATTAATAACATACGCAAATACAAACAAAAGGACAATAACGGTCATTAAACTACTTCTCCTTGTAATAATAATGGGGTTAAAAAATACTAATATGCTATGTGTATAGCTACGGAACATCTTCCTGTTGGGTAACAATTAATATTCGAAACAGAACAGCTCGTCGTTGGATTTCCAGTACGGTAAACCAGGAATAACATACAATTAACAAAAACAAATAACAGTAAGCGTGTCCCATTACAATAATCATATAAAAAATGAATAATGAAAAGGAAAAAAACTGTAGTAAATGTAATTAAGAATAGTTTCAACCCTAATCTCAATACTTACCAACTGTGTATAAGGTAGACCGTAAAATATAAAAATACCACAAACTGTTTCTATTAGAGAATTTAGTAAGGCAAGTCTTCTTTTACTACCAATAGCTTATAGAATCCAAAATTGTGGATATGTGAAGAAATCAGAAGGAGCTATATAGCTTTAAAGTTATCAACACTATGCAAATTTGATAACACCAGAGTTATTATGACAGTCGATATCTTTTTCTTTCGTTTTCAACTAGCAATCAGGCGATTATAGAATAATGTAATACAACTTTCAAAATAAATGACGTTTTATACACCCCAGTTAGTTAAAATAATACAAGAAATGGAAATAATTAATATATAACAAAGTGAACGTTACAACGTAAGTTGAGCAACATATTCAAGGGATAACCAGCATTGTTTGTTCCGAGATGCGTCTTGAACGAACGCTATCTAAGCGACTTCCTACCAGCTGTTTCTTTTTATTAAGTAATTACTTGATTTGAATTGTTTCTTCCAGCTGCTTAAGTATCTAATGCTATTAAAGTTGTAAAATCCATACACGTAATAAAATGTTTGCTTTTTACTTTATTAAAGCTCTATTTCGCATGTGATATGAGCTTTCGAAACTGTCCGTTCATAATAAAACGGCTTACACTCTAACTTGGAGCGAAATTCCAAGTCAAAATCAAAATAAAAGAAACGAATTTGTAAATTCCCTGCTATTTATGGGTTGAAATATTAACGTCATAAACAGACGCTTTTATCATTTAAACTTTTATCATCTAAAGAGATCCAAACTCGTCAATTTATTACCTAAAAAATTCAACATGATATTAGTTCAAATGAATTTTAACAAACTATAAACTTGAGCGTGTGAAATAATTGAAAAATAATTAGTAATTTTTTTAAAAATTTTATTCATATTGTTTTTTTTGAATGGTCTTTCAAAATTTTGGGTTTGTGGATGAAAAATATTAATGTTTCAAATACATCCTTGTAATATATCAAATTAAAACTTTAAAAATTCTGAATGCACTGATGTTTGTTTTACTTACCTAGTTATATCCGAAGCCAAGACATGAGCAAAAACGTGTGTTCACACAACGTAGAAATTTGCGATTTTCCCTAAATTTCAAAATAGATTAAAAACCAACCGTACGACATAAAAATCTGAAATTTATAATCTGATACCAAATATACTACTCTCAAACAAAACAAAAGAAATAAGAGGTGCGGTAAAAAATTAATTCAGATTTGGGTTACTTGATATGAATCTATACTGGGAGATTTTTTAGACTATACCGAAAATTATCATCCCAAAATCTCTTATTAGGTTGCAAAATGTGTGCATGACAACATAATCTGTCCCAAAAAACCATTCCTAAAAGGGAACAAGAATATGTTAGTTTATGAATAATCGTACCATAAATGCAACCTCATTCATTTTTAACTTGTACATCGAAGAGGCAATGAATACGGTCAAATGCAGGAAGACATTTGGAACAAAGAGGTTCCAGGAATGGTAGAAGAAGAAACAAATTTGTAGAAAACAGTAAAAAACAAAAAAGATAGTATGATGATAGGTCACACACTAAGGCGTGCCGGAATAGGGCGTAATATATTAGAAGCAGCGGTAGGAAAAAGAGAGGTAGAGGTAGACCTAGGGTAAACTATTGCACACAGATAGTCAAAAATGTGGGCTGTAGGAATTTCAGGGAAATGTGTAGGCTAACTCAGAATAGAAATCAATTGAGGTACGCGTCCAACCAGTTCCAAAACGGAAAACCTAATGATGAAAAAATAATTGCACTTGAACCTAATGATGATTATAAGCAACTACAGGTGTTGGTTCTGCAATATTCTCAACTACTACTGATTTTGTGAAAGGATTTGTTGGAAAACTGCTAATTCGGCAAATATGCAAGTGTTGAGGTATCTTAGTAATCGCAGGTTGCTTAACCCCCTTCACACACCACTGAATATCAGTATATATTTAGAAAACAATAGAAGGGGAACCAGGATGTATCTAACATGAAAGACCAGCGCTATAGTAAACATAGATACTAGGAAAGAATTGTTGAAAGTATGTGTGTGGAGCATAGTACTGTGTGGCAAACAGGAATAAGGTAGAAGTCTTTTGGAATGTGGTGCTTGAGATGTATGTTGATAATGACAGTATGGGACATACAAATTTAATAACAAAGAGGTTTAAGAAATAGTAGAGGAAGAAAGATATCTGTGAAAACCAAAAAGAATAAGAGAAACAGAAGGACAGGACACGTTCCAAGGTAATTGGGAAATAGTGCGGGATATATTACAAGCAGAGATAGGAAAAACAGAGGTAAAAGTAGACCTGGATCGGACTATTCCACGCAGATAGTGAAAGATGTAGGCTGGGGGAATTTCAGGGAATGTGCAGGTTAGTTCAGAATAGGAAACAACAGTGGTACACGTCTAGCCAGTTCCAAGACTCAAGACCTAATGATGATGTAATTCAACTACGATCTGCATTGAAGGTCAAGTTAAAGGTTTAAGTTTCTGGAATATTTTATACTAGAACAAAATCTCTGTAATTATGAGTCAGTAATTAAATGCTTTGATCGCCACAGATTTAAACTATTACCCGTGAAAAACCAAAGAAATTCGACTACAGTTTTGGCGGTTTTAATATTTATCATGGAATAAATAAAAAACTGATAAAAACTATGAAGTGTTCTTTAGATCCATTCCTTCAAATGGTCGAAGAATTAAGAAAAAAATATAATTCAAATAAAGTCCCCCATAGCGAAAGAAAATAAATATGTATTTATTATCTAATAAAAGGGAACATATTCCTTGAAATTGCTAGCGAAGCAGATCACAGTTGGTTATTATACGATTTTGGAAAAGGTTTGTGTCATTCTACAGAAGCTCCGCGTACGCTTTCTTCCTTTATCACCAACTGAAATAGGCTATACATTGCTCACATCTTCTGTAGCCTCGTAAAAAAATAGTAAGTTCATACTTTCCTGAATATGTTAAATAACAGAATCAATCATGCAAGGTAGTCAAGGTATTACGCAATATGTTAGAAATTGAGCATCGAATGCGATTTAATTTCTATGCTAGGAGAGTTGATTGATAAACGGCTAAAAGTAAAAGGCGTTTAGATAAGGTGTGCATGTGTGTGTGTGGTCGTGTGTGCGCGCGTGCGAGTGCGTGTGGAAACGTGCGTGTGCGTGCATGCCTGCGTGCGCGCGCGTGCGTGCGGTCGTGGCTGCGTGCGTGGGTGTGGATTCTTCATTTTCATATGCTCTAGCTAAAGGCTATTGATTTTATGGAAGGCCCGTACTCGGTTGAAGATTCGCCGCTTGAACGTCGCCCTACTGAAAATAATTGCCCGTATTGTAACGGAACCTTTTAAAGATTGTAATTTAAAAATTGGAACATTATATCAGGATTAGTCCTTCCGCAAAGCACCGTCCATAACATGCATCAGATTAACACAAAATAGGTACTAGAACTCTTTCGGCTGTTCAAAGGCATCAAATGTGCTATGTGCTATTCAGTTTTCGGAAATGTATGGCAATAAAGACAACGAATTATTGATACAATTAATTATTATCCAAGACGATATAGTGGTTCTTCATTTTGATCTTGAGAACAAAAACGAATACATGGAGCATAATTTTAAGAATAAAACAACTCACCGTTAACAAAAAAGAGCATGTGCACAGTATTCTTCAGGTCAATTACAAGGAATGCATCAACACAGTACATGCGTGTTTACTATAGTTCACTATTGGATACGTCCTGCGATACGATGAAGCAAAAAATACGAGCAATGTCCGCAGGAAAGTTGTTATTGTGTCACAATGCTTTCAGTACATATCGCAGATATTCCAAAGTCGGCTTCACAGAACTTGATCACCCATCGCATATTCTTGATACTGTCCTCTGTGTTGATTGTCTATTTACAGATTTAAAGAAAAGGTCCACGCGGAAAAACTGCACAGCATTAGCACATTTGCAGACAAAACTCTCAAATAATCGCATGTATAAAGTTGATTTACAATTAATATTAATAGTTAGCATACAATAACAAATAATGAATTAATTAATTATGAAAGTTGCTACAGGCACTAATGCTTTAACGGGGTTTTAATGGTCTCCGATTAAAATGCACGTGTTGCGATAGTCTTTGTACTAACAGAAGTAACGTTAATGACGTGTTCATATTCTTGAATCTCATAATTGTTTAGCGTCGAGGAGTATACCAGAACACGGCGTAAAGACTTTACTTCCGACCTGTAAGATTTGAGAGAATAATTATGCAGGGCGACGTTGTATGTCACGACGGTGGCATTATGTTCTTTTGAATGTAGTTTAATACACTCGTGGAGGGTCACGGGAATATGCTGAAGTTTGAATAAGGCTGATGGTGTCCTATAACGCAGGTGTAGCTAGTGCGGTAATCTCTTGGAAAAACGATACTGCCTGAGATTAAGTAAAACGATTCGTTGAAGGAACTACTGTTTAGTTAACGACCAATCCGACAGTGTGAATGGAACGTCGAAATATATCCACCTACTGAAAAAACAATGGCTTCGCATAAACGACACTTATAATTGCGTTACGTTCGTGATAACTGCAGAGAGCAATAGGGAAACAACACCTGTGCTAATGCGCATATGAAAGTGCACGTACTTGTATTTATGCCGCATTTTAAAATTATTTCAGGCGATATAAAATTTTTGCAATGATTTTCATTCGTTAGAGACGCTGCTACTTTGCATTCAGTAACTAGTCGCAGTTTATTAATGCGCCTACTAAATTTTTGCGTATCTATTTGCTTTCGTGCCGTGTGAGTTACGTGAGCAATACTGTGATATAGCGTTTTTAGTTTCTGTCTGAATGTACATAATTTACTTACTTATTTACCATTAAAATGTTTATTTATTTCAATCTCTGACAACTATAAAGTGCGTTATCAAGGTATACAGTTGATAATTAGGAAGTCGAAAACTGCGTGACAATAGAACTGTGTTGAAAAGCAATTCGTGTTATATTATGTTATGACTACTGCAACCCTTAGAGGTTAATTCAATTTGGAACTGCTATTGTATATCTAATATGGATGAATAACAACATCCGTGAAAGTCACCGCGAAGATTTTCTAGAAAACAAAAGCAGGTAACAATATTACGACTCGATATTATCTTAAATTGTATTTAAAAAATGGGTGGATCGGTTTGACAAAGAACAACATTTCATGAAAAATGTCAATAATTATAGAGATGGAAAGTGGTAAGTTACAATAATCTGAAAAACAACGCTCTGAAAGTTTGTTTAATTTCAATAAAGTCATGTACGTTGCTATCAAAGCACTGTACCAGAATTGAGTTAAACGACTCTCTAAGTTTTAATTTAATTTTTCAGTAAATTTAAATGAAAGCAACCCTGTAATATCAAAGTGCTCTTATTATACTTTCAAAACTATCCGCCGACTTTTACATTATTCATAGAAGGAACTTCTGAATGGAGTAAGCAAATGGGCAGTTTCCTTTCGCCCTCTCCTAAGAGTTTTCAGGTCTTTTACGTCGGCATTATAAAATTGGTCGGTGCTAAATCATGCACCAGCTTCTAATGAATATTTCATATTTGCTAGGAATATTTCATTCGAGTTGAACGTGAACCGGAACACTAAGAAGAGTTTAGTGCTGGAAGCTATTTTTGTCGTGAACACCTTATTAGTTTAACTCCCAAGCGACTACGATTCTATGCTTCTTCAAACTGCTTGAAAATTGTGTTTGCATTTTTAATTTTGTCTCGGAAACGCCATTTGATATCTAATTTGCCATTCAGTGCTACACGAGAAAGCTTTTGCAATTCTTTGCAAATATACACAAGCAAAAATTAAACGTTCAAACCTGAAAGTAACTTTCTGCAACTACCTTGAATGATGTAACTCGTATTAACATTGGTTTTAAAAATTCATCCCTTTCGAGTGAATTCCTTTAAATCACGACTTTGGAATATGAATAATGAAAAGGAATTTCCCCCGAAATGTATAACATCAATGATTATGAACGTGGGAGATTTTCACAACGCTACAAAGACAAAGAAAGTTTCAATAACTGGTATTGTATCACCGATTTATTTCAATTTCATATGAAGTTATGTTTATTGCTACAAAGTTGAAGAGGGAAAGCATTAAATAAATCGTTCATCCAAGTAAACATCTTCATTTTTCTCCCTATTTTCCGCTCTATATATCTTATTTTGGTCTAGACATTTGATTTGTCATTGGAAGTTCAACGATCTTTCACACTGAAAGTGTAATAAATATAGGAAAACCCCAAGGAGGGTTGATGTTTATTTATTCTAAAGACGAGGGTGAATGGCAAATGTTTTGATTCAAATTGTAGTGCGTCTTCCCAATTTAAGACTAAGTTTTTTATAAATATCCGTTTAATCAATTGTGCTGATGTTAATCACTGATAAAGCAAACTCACGCCTGCTCTGATTAGAGAAACTATTAATGTATACGAGAAAAACTTTAAGATACTGAAAAACTTATTTTGTTTAAGAAAATACACAAACATATATAATTTTTAAAAATCGATTGTATAGCCTATGAGAAGATGAATGTGAGCGAAATGAATGTACCGCGTCACCACAGCATCGCACCTTCATATTACAGTCGTGGGTAGCTCTGACTTTCCTTAATCTCAATTATTATTTGTAAGATATCCAGAAGCTTTTCTTTCGGGGATTTCATTTCTGCTATTATTTTTACCTTAGGCTCATCTCTTCACTCACCAGAAAATCTGGCACTACGTTCCTAATATGTTCTGAACACACAAGGTATGGTTTCTCAAGTTATTTTTGGTACAATTTTATCAATGAGATCACTTGTTTATTCAGCCGAAAAATTGGAAAATCCCCTCATTTTAAACTTTCCGAGCATGCAACGTTATTCTTCGCAAAACTTGCATGCCTAGATTTCTGCTTTGGTGGAATTTTAAACCTAGATTCAACCCCACTCGGTGGTGTAGTTTGAATATGCCGTTATACGTACACATTTGGTTATGTATCTCAGACCACGAAACCACGACATGTAAACCCACATTTTTATAAATTTGTTCGTTTATCCCATTCAACTCTCTCCCTTAATTCTTTAATCCGTTCCCTTAAGCACGTGCTTAACCTTTTTACTTAGTCCGTTCAACTAACCATTGAGCTTAACCCATTTAATACTTATCCTCAACCTTTTTGCTTAGCAGATTAACCCTTATAGATTACGTGTACTACGGATACGTAAATATAATTTTCAGTATAGTGGACAAAAACCAAATGCTGTGAAGTTTGAATAAGAATTTTTCATGTGCTATGATAGTAAAATCGACTAATCCACAACGGTGTATAATAAGAATATCTAAAAATAGTTTTGGAATATTATTAGTAATGTACCCTACCTTAAACATATTAAACACTATAAAAACTTTTGATATTACCCTGGTTTACAGAAACTTCGGTAGAATAATTTTACCAAAACCTTTTAAGTTTAGTTATTTAATTATATGCCGACTACAGAGCTAGAGAAAAATTACTGAATTATTAATAGAATGTGGTGAGATATACTTCGGTATTAGAACAAAAAAATGAAAGTAACATGTATAAAATATAAGAAACTACAGTAATTGCAATAAGCAGAAACTTACGTATAAGTAACTAGCGGTGAGACAAAAACTAAGTCAAATTCGTCAGATAGTAATTTCGTGTAAGACGTGAAAATCGTCTACCACAGAATGTATCTATCAAGAGATAAAATCTATATACAGTTTCATATAATTAACTTTTACGGTCAATAGAAGATCATAAAGCAAGTAAAATTTCTTAGACAACATATGTTCTAAAAAAATTAGCTAGTGCAATACGAAGCACACAACCTTACCAAAAACGGGTTTTCTACACTTTGTGAAATCAGATCTTTATTAGTAATATTAACCCGACTAAACTGGTAGATAGAATTAATATTTATTCAAATTATCCAGAAATTAAAATTTACAAAGTTATTCTACAACAACTGTTCAAAGTGGCCTCCACCAACTTGAATACAAAGATCAGCACGTCGCAGTAAAGAATTTCTAACGCCATTTAAAATGTTTTGCAAATTCCCGTCACGCTTAATGTCATCAACACATTGTATTATCACCTCCGGTAACTGTACAATAGTTTCAATTGGCTCACTATACACTCGGCTTTTCAGATGTCCCCAAAAGAAAAAGTATCGGGTTGAGGTGTAGAGATCGTGCAAGTCAATTAATCGTTCCATTGCGACCGATCCATCAATGAGGATAGTATTGATTTAAATGGACTCGCACTTGCCTACTAAAATGTGCTGGTGCACCGTCGTGCATACACCACATCAGCCTGCGCACTTCCCGAGGTACATTTTCCAGCAAAATGGGAAATGTTTGACGTAGAAACTTCAAATAAGAATTACCAGTCAACGTAGTTGATAATTCAGTTTGTCCCAGTACGTCGCTTCCAACAATTCCTGCCCACAAATTTACTGAAAACCTAGTTTGAAAGTGCCACTTTCGAACAACGTGTGGATTTTCCTGCTCCCAATAATGCATGTTATGAATGTTATACGTGTCATTTCTTGAAAAGCACGCTTCAGCAGTAAAACATATTATATGTAAAAAAATGTGCGTTTTCTGCATGTTGTTGTAAAAGTCATTGACAAAATTCAACACACACTGCATAGTCCTGCATTTCTAAAACTTGAACACGCTGATAGTGAAAGGGATGAAGATTCATTTCTCGTAGTATCCTGCATACAACTGTATGCGACACACCAATACCTTCGGCAATTGATCGTGTGCTGAGAGTAGGTGTCTCTTCTATTAAGTTGTACCTCTGCCTGCAGTACACGGTTTTCACGCTGCGGGCCACGCTCTTCACCATACCCCTGGACGACCTGTTGTTCGTAGCCGTTGATTAATTGTCACAAATGTTCATAATTTCTACAACATTCCTTAGACACTAATTACCGGCTATTAGATTGTTAATGATATTATTTGTAAAACTTTTAAATTCATCATCATTTTATTCTCGACCTTACTTAGGGTCGGTTTGACGCAGCTCTAACTTCTTTTCTATTCTGTGCTAATCTAAGCTTTTAAATTATCCTTACCTAATTAAGTTTGAAAGAACTAGCAAAGCAACTAAACAGTTTACTAATGTAACCTGTATATGGGACCTATCGCTTTTATTACTATAAGCATTTTCAATACCATTCGTCTCAGTCATTCCTTGTGGTAAAATCCCCAATCATCTACCTTTAAATGACAAGAATTTTAGTTAATTTCAGCAGCAGTGTAAATTTTATCTACTAATTTAGTTGGATTATTGTTTTAGTTTAGCAAATTAGTTTATAGTCGATTAATACATTAATATTACTAATAAAGATCTGATTTCACAAAGTGTAGAAAAGCCATTTTTGGTAAGGTTGTGTGCTTGGTATTTCGCTAGCTAATTTTTTTAGAGCATATGTTGTCTAAGAAACTTTACTTGCTTTATGATCTCCTATTGACCCTAAAAGTTAATGACATGAAACTGTTTACACCCTGTATATATATATATATATATATATATATATATATATATATATATATATATATATATTTATTACCGTGTGGTTAACTTCTGGAATCTCGTGCCCCTTTGTTGGGCTGCTAAAATACTGTGAGGTTAACCTGAAATCATGCCCCACAAATTGGGTGCCAAAAAAATGCTGTGTAATTACGCTCAAATCTTGCCTCGGCTGCTCCTAAATCGTCCTCTTAATTCGATTCTTCCTATATATTACATACACCTACCTGTTACATCTAAAAAACTTACTCTCATTGTTACCATAGAAACCTAAATAGAGATCCACATCAATCATGCATTCAAAAATAATTCAATTAACCAAAATATCACACTCTATCTGAAATCCAAATTACATTTTTTCAAATTTAAAATACCATCGCTTTATATATATTCATGTGTTCACTAAATTTTATAACAATCATTTTGCATATTGATAACCCTTTCAACACATAACTTTTTATTAAAGTAAGAGGGCATTCCTCATACCTTACGTTACCCTTCGTCTTAGCATGAGCTCATCTTAAAACTTTATAGATGTGCATATAAATTCTCTGCACGACCAAATATCAAAAAGCCCTCTATACCTCTTTACAACTTTTGGTTATCTGCAAATTAATGAATAATGCTCAAAATCAATTTCGTTTTAACGGTCCTAAAAATGTCTGTTCAAATAAAAATCAAATCACATTAATTCCATGGTCGAATCCCCACGTGTACCATACATGCCTCTACTCCAAGAACTCTTCTTTAATAAATTCTAATCAAAATATCCAATCTCTAAATTTCGTTCTTTTTATTGCAAATAAATTCTACTACACAAACATCACTTTTATCCTCATCCAAGCAATTTTCAAATTCCACTACTTCTCGTGCATCCAAACAAAAATCTTTGTACTTACATCTCAACTTCACTATTTAATAATAACGCCTTATCAGCTTTTACATAAACTTAATTTAATTAGACTGCACTATTTCACTTGAAAGTAAATTAATTGTATCACAGATGGAATAAAAGAGAGCGAGACCCCTCTCTGTTACTGATTATATAATGCAAACTACCCCCCCCCCCTGTTTACAAAATAGCACGTATACTTGTTTAACCGATATTTTCCCCGAAAACCACCAACAACCGTCGATTTCTCGTAATTTTTAATAACACAACACAACAGTATTTGGTAATCCACTTAAAACCGTCAACTGTCGTTTCAAATTCTCCGGATTAGCCGCTACTCCTCGCTTGATACACGCCTTTAACTTCAAGCAAATATCATTTATCTTCCCTGTACATATCGCTTTATCGCACACATATGCCTCTACCACCTGAATTTTTAGCCCTTCTCGTTTAATTTTCACCAATCATCTCGCTTGGCTCCATTTCCCACCTTTTTGAGCGATGCATGCTTGCTTACAACTATCCTTGAAATTATCGATTTTTGATTCCCTTCTTCTGAATATACTTTATGTTTCTCTCTTGTACTCATAGCCTTTTATTCAATCTTGGTCTTTCCATTGCTCCTTCCGACTCTATATCTAAGATTAAAAATCAATATTTTAACTAACGTATACTGTGTTTACATCAATTCTGTGTGTTTTTGTTTACGTCTTTGGCTGCTTTAATTCCAACGGCTGTTCTTTCCAATAAGCTATTAAGTTTGTTTGTAGCAACTCTACTAAAAAATATATCTCTCCCCTTGTTATTTGAAACGTGTTGGTTTTTACGTTTGAAACCTAGAAATCGTTATTTTTAACATGCTCAACGCTTTTAAAACTGTTCCATATAATACTTCATTATCAATCTAATATGCTATAATTTTACCCCAAATTATTATTTTTTATTCTCTTTATTTACATACATGCTATAATACATAGTCCCTATCTAAATCCAATTACGATAAATTATTCCTACATTAATCACGCGTTAAACTAAATCGATATTCCCCTATTATCCACTATTTAAGATAGAAAATAATTGTTGAACATCTTTTAAATAAATAAATGTATTTTACTGTATCCAATCGCTCTCAAACCTATGAGTTCACTTATCTTCTTATGTATTCTATTGACCCTTTTAATTACACGATAATATATATATATATATATATATATATATATATATATCTCAATTAAGCGATTTTGTCTAAGTTACATGATCGACTGATGCGAATAAAAAAAAACGCGGACGGATTGTTATGAAAGAAATTAACAGCAATTCAAAATAACTTAAGGATGATAATAAATTAAAATGTTGTCATTGAAATGATAGTTACACCTCTGCATAAAAGCACCCATAATCATCGATTTTATTACAATTTAAATTTTAATTATAAGAATTATTAGAAGATGTAAGGAGTTCGCGTTACTTTAGATTAAACCAGATAAGAAGGAAACAATTTAATTTTCGATTAGCAAAATATGGACGTACCCTTTATTCTTAGATTTCACGTATAATTAATGTTAATTAAGCATGACATTCGTTGCCGTTCAACGTAAAAATACGTTAAGTTAAATTGAGTTGGAACGAATTAATTACTACGTTTGAGTGGGCGTGTTTGGATAGGTCAAACGTTCTTGAGTAGTAATATTAATATAGTTCGCAATTGATTTGTAAGAGAGAGGAGAAAACAAAATTGAAATAAACATAATCCATAAGATAAATAGTTAATGTAGCCTGCCTGCCTACACTGCACCCGCCTTGTCTTACGAAAGTTCATTTCCTTTAATCCCCGACTCTCCAATTTCTACTGCGCCAACTGCCACATCTTTATTTCAATTTTGTTTGCCATTTATACAGTTAAGACGAAGCCAGCGTCTTAGAAAAGTGCCCAAACGTCTGACAGATTTTAACATGGAAGCTGATCGATTACCAACATTCCACTAAGTGATAATGATAGCCTTGGCAGTGTTAACACTAATAGTCGGACGGACGTAGTCAAAGTAATACTGTAAATTGTCTAATTAAAAAACTTGTCAAACGACTTAAGGTTTTAGAGGCTAATAATTATACGATTTAGAAAACACCATTAAAAACGACATTGTAACCAGACAGTATAGAACTACCACCTATCCTCTCCTGCCTGAATATGTGCCTAGCCAAGGTACTGACGCCTGTACAACCGTCCTAGCCTAAAATGTCATAGCTAAGAGTGCTAAGACATATGTGACTACAAATGTCTGTATCTGCTTTAAATACGTCGTGGAATCGTATTGGGCCAGTAAATTATTAACAAATAACGCCGATGTGTAGCAATAGTGGTCAAATGCCTATAGTCCATAAAACAGCGTTCTACCCTAACCATCAGTCAAACATATTAGACTCATTGCAATTAGAAGCAAAAGACCACAGAGCGTCAAAAATGCGCGAATTGTACGATCTTCCGGAATTCTTCGGGCGCCCAAAAGACTGGTCAATCTTTATAAATGCATTTCGAGAATGAACGATGGCATATGGATACACCTCATTAGAGAATACGTTCCGTCTTCGAAAGTGATTGAAAGGAGCAGCCCAAGAAGGTGGGGAAAGTTTACTGATAAGCCCCCATGGAGTAGCTGATGTTCTGGAGCAGTTGGAGTTTAATATGATAGGACCGAAATACTTACTAAATCAAGTTTGCGAAAGCTTGAGAAATTCAGCTAATCCCTGAAAGTCAGTTACAGCGTCTGGTTTGTTTTGCTACAAAAGTGCTGAATTTAATGATGTCTAAAAAATGCAAAAGCGACGCAGTACTTGTGCAACCCCACTTTTCTACATGAGCTCGTCTCAAAGATCCCATGTCCAAGAGAATAGAATGCGCGTCTTACTCCGTAAATATAAACCCTTATCCATTATTCGAACATCTCAGCAAAATGGTTGAAGCAACTTGCTAGAATTATCGCCACCTTAACACTGAACACACAGACGGCAGCAATTAAGTCGCAACAAAAATATGGTTCTAAACAAGTGTTCACCATGAACGAAAATCACGCCCGAACCTGTAATTAAACACCGTTCATTTACTTTTCCAATGCTCCACCAGTAGGAACTACATTGGCCAGGAGGCGAGTTTTTTGTTGCCTGGAAATTTAGAATTTTGCCGAACCCTTCCCGTTCCAGTCAAGGTAGGGATCTTTAACGTGCGTGACTACATTCACACTCGGGACCTCCATTTAATCTCTCATCCGAACGAGGGCGTAATTTTTGTGAAAAATGCTCACCTGCCATTTTTCAAGCAGTCGACCGTGTCGGGATATGAACCCGGGACCTTGGGATCCTTAGTCTTACGCTTACTACATTGATCCACGGCGACGCCTGTAATTAAACACCAAGTAACAACTACACACACAACATTTGACCCAAGAACAACTAAGTTACCGGTACAACCTCTTGAATCCAAGGAAATAATATGGACGAGAGAAATGTTACAGCTAACCACTAGACGAACGAGCAATAGATCGAAACAGATTTTTTATAGGATACATAACTAAAGGTTATGCCAGAAAGTTCAGTCCAATTAATGAAGACGCCTTTCCCCATTTTCCGTGGTTAACCCAAATAAACCAGGGAAAGTGCGTATTGCTTTTGACGCCACTGCAGAGGTAGATGGGATTTCCTTAAATTCCGTTTTGCTGAAGGGCGCCGGTATAAACCAGTCGTTAGTCGTTAGTTACATTTCGTGCAAATTCCATTGGGTTATGTGCGGACATGAAAGAGATGTTTCTTCAAATTAAAATACGCTAAAAGGATTTTCACTCGCAGCGTTTTCTTTGGAAAAATAGCGATATAGGAACGCCGATCGACACTAATATAATGACCTCAATGCTGTTTGGAGCCTTATGTTCCTCATGTACTGCGTGGTACATCAGAAATATAAATGCCGAGAAAGTAGCGAGTAGCAAGACTGAAGTAACAACGACACTAAAGGCAAACCATAACATGGATGATGATTTGGTTCCAAGCTTTAATAGTGATGACGAATCGCTACGTATAGGTAACAGAGTGAAAGAGGTGCATGTTAAAGTTCGGTTTGAACTAAGAGGATTCGTTTCTAATTCCAACGAGATGCAATACAAGTTAAATGGCGATCAGAGACACTTGGATACCGTCATTCAAACAAAGCGTGTTGACGAAATGGATATACTCTTAGGAATGTATTGGGACAGTGGCGTCGACCAATTCTGTTTTAAGTTGTGCTCGAATCGAGTACGTCCAAAAATTTGTTGTGCGATACAATGTTCAAGTAAAGGGCGATTTTTGAGTTTAGTAATGTCGGTATTCGACCCATTTGGAATGTTAGCAAACCTCACGATTTATGACAAGGTACTGCTACAGGAAACGTCCAGAGACTATTATCGATCTCCATGTTTTCGTGGACGCAAGTCAGCTACCCTTTGCCGTAGTTCCTACTGGCGTGTCATATGGCAGAATCGAATTGAAGTTTACTTTGTGGCTGGAAATACAAAACGTGCACCGCTTAAAGTCCTGTCTGTTCCACGCTTAGAACTTCAAGCCGCCGTACACGGTACACGCCTACGAAATGCGATTGTCAAGCATCACAACATACAACCCATGAGGTCCTGTTTCAGGATCGATTATAAAACAGTAGTTTGTTCGATAAAATCGGACCACCGACAATTCAAGACCTTTTTAACGCACAGAATAAGCGAAATATTAGAGTCACCACACGAGAAAGATTGGAAATTGTTACCAATGACACTAAACGTAACAGACGTTGCAACTCGTACAACTTATCCGATAAAGTATGAAGAGAACAATTTATGGTTGCTGGGACCCGACTTTCTAAAACAAACCGAAGACCTCTGGCCAAGACTTTTAGAAAAAGAAATGCCATAGGAATGCCTGAAAGAAAAACGTCAATGTCACTTGATGTGTTTGAACACCACGGTTATAGAATTCAGTAGGTACTCAAACTTTCTTCGATTAGTACGAACGGTCGCCTGAATGATGAGACCTCTTCGTGTCGCAAGAATAACCAAGAAAAACGAGCGTCTAAGAAACACTAACAGCATTATCTACAGAGCAAGTGTGCGCAGTTGAAACATATTATGCAAACTGGTTGTCATGCACCGTATATGTAAACATATTTTATTCTTACATTTCATCGGATTATTTCAAATATCGGTACTGCGCGGTAAATACATCTGTCTGGTATTTCCAGTCGTGCTGATAAAATGTAGGGTTGCTTAGCTAGGAAGGTCAAGTAGGGGACGAGAGCTAGTTGATGTTTGGATGCGCGGGTGGCTATGCGAGCTGTTCGTGCCGAGCGTGTATTAGAATTATTAATTATAATGTATTTAGTCGGATATTTTACTCTGTAAATATCAAATGTAGATGTTTGCTAGTTGTGTCTTAGAGATTTATCGAGTTATTATGTAAAGCGTTAAGTGAGCTGGAGATGCTTTGTAGCTTAGAAATTTAAGGTGATTTACGATTGTGTTGTGTAAACTGCAAGTAAATGATTTTGTGGTGAAGCCACGTGGATAACAAACTTTAACCTCAAAAGCTATAACCCTATTTCTTTAAAAAATACATTGTTAACGTAATAATACAGGACGACAACGTATTCAAAACCACAAAGAAAAACATCAAAATGGTACAATACGCTACGTATGCGCTTGCCATTTACAATAGAAAGGTATCAAACGTCTCGACCAACAAAGGACAATAAAATGATTCCATATTGCGGCAACAATACAGATCACACGGAAAGTTCGTGACTTATGCGTAATTATGGAACAAAAACCTTGTACTTAAGCAGAAATTAAATATATTACATTGTGGAAACAGAATTTTGACTGCGGTCAGTATGCATTACAAGAAGGGAGAAATGTTATGTAACGACTAAGTCTGAAAAAAGAAATTGAAAGTAACACAGCTTTAAGATATGAATATAGATTTCACCGCGGGGAGGATTTAATTTTTTGAACTACACCTGCAAGTGCAAGGAATGTTCAATGACATGTTTGTGGATTTTACGTCGTGACGACCGGAGATATGGGTTAGGAACTTTAGAATTCAATCCACCAATATTTAAAATTTTATTTTGTCTTAAAGTAGCTTCTGTTAGAAGGAAAACAATGAAAGACTGGTATATCAAGACATCCTAAAATTTCTACAAGTAAACTGGAAAATAAACAGTGAGTTAATACACCTTTCTTTTACTGATGAAAGAATATGTTAATGTCAAATTATAGATGGTACTTGTTCATTCATACAAGTTGGCATAATGCTAAACAATTCTTTCGTTGAATTATTTGAACAATGATGGGCCAACGGTCCAGAAATAGAACTTGCTTAATTTTAAGTATGTTAGTGTAGGAAATTGAAATTATAACATCTTTTAATGATTAATTAGGATATGCATGCTAATTTTTAAGGTAGGCTTTACATGTGGTATAGTGCCAGTTAAGAAATGAACAACAAATTGGTAATTTTAAGAGACTATAGAATGTGGACATAAAAAGCTGTATTGACCGACGTTTTTGTCTATTTTTAAGTTGTCAATTACAAAAATGGAATTCAGTATGTAACTAATAATATTCCTAAAACTAAAAAAAATGGTCTAATAATAATAATATTAAGATTTCTTTTAGGTTTTCTTTTTTAGAATAGCTGGCAAGTTTGGTATTAGAAAATTAAGTTTTTTTTGAAAAATATTTCTATTCTTATATAGATAAATTTGTGAAAGCATATTCAGTCACCCCAGTGATGAAGGCGTGTTTGGAATAAACCCTTTATATTAAATTTTTTTGATATGACAAAATTGAATGAGTGTTTTCAAGGTATTGTAGAGAAAGGTATCGTATAATGTAATAAATTTAAGAAACCAAAAGCAAAGGAGACCTATTCGGAATAACCGTCTCCCGTGTAAGGAAAATATCAAAGTGATTGCTATGGTGCCATTTAATTCTGACAGAAGAAAAAGTCTTACAAGGTAAGTGGTTACTGTAACGTGGTTTTTGTATTGGAGACATTGCAAATGTTTATTTTTATTCTTGTTATTTTTGATAGGGATCCACTCGCACCACTGTAGTTAACTGAAGCATCCTTAGAATTGTTATGGGGTCCTCGCCCCTTCAGGACAAACCTAAATTTATGATTTAACGGTCAATTTACCCGTAACATAGATTATAATTACAGTTCCTTCTGTACACACCGTATAATTAGCATTATTAAGGTTTTTAATGGGCATTATTTATTAACGTAATCGCTAGGTTTCACAGTATAGTCGATTAATCAGTGTTTGTTTAAGATAGAATACTGTTCAAACTGCATTATTTTGAAATAAAAACCATACAGATATACACAATTGCTCAGATAACAGACTTTAAAATACTTTTGTCTGCGCATTTTAGTTAAAAAATTCACGATTACTTAGTAGGTTTGACACGAAAATGTTTTATACATATAACCACACCAGTGAGTGTTTCTAATAATAGCAAGTTTATATTATAAATACTAGTACATAATGTAGATCAATAATGCATATTATTTACTCATACCTTTATCAATTAAAAGTAAATATTATAAATCATCTTATCAGAGTGCAAGTAATATTATTACATTAGTACTATACACTTAGAATTGATCGATGTTATCACTTACTCTTCGTGTTATCAATAAGCCTATGCCCTGTGGAAGGCCTTGTGTAAAGCACTCTGACGAGGCGTCAAATAGTCTACCCTTAGAACGTCAACCCCCAGGCGTGCTTGTGACCTCTGGAGAAGTTAAAATTAATCTATGGGATTGTGGAAAACGTCGGGGAGAGAGAGGCAGGGCAAAAGATTCAATAAATAGTTTAATAATTGTAACCCATTAACATTATTACATAAGATATAATAAATAGCAATAAATAAATTGATGATACTTTTTACGTCCTTAGAAAAATTCAAATATAGTGTGGTGAAAATTTGTATATAAGGGGTAATAAGTAGAAAATATGGTTATAAAACACTTACACGACGTAACTTAAAAGTAGACATTTTGATACTACAAGATGAAGTATATATGATTCAGAAATCAATCCTCAGGCGGTATGTTAAGTACTTTAAAATAAGAACCTTCGTCTGATATGTGGATCATCTATAAGTAGGTATAAGTAAATTACAGGGCATAATCTTGTGATATAAAAGTCAAATAATATTGAAAGCTTACAGTAATTATAAAAAGGATATTTAATAATAAACAAGGTTGAGCAAAGAAAATGAATTATATGTAAACTTTAAAAATGAACTTAGAGAGCAAAATATTGGATTTTCTATATAGTATATTATCTGTGTTTTTAGTTGTTAGAAATATGTTGGATTTATATAAAGAGTAGGCATAAAAATGAAATTGTGTAGGTATCCAGGATACCATTATTATTGCATAGGATTGCCCAATTTTGAATAAAGTGGAAGTTGTATTTCTTGTTGGCTCTTAAATTTCACACACACATACACACGCACGCGCGCGCACGCAAGCACGTCCCCACACACACGCACGCACACGCGCGCGCGCTCCCACACACACATACACACACGCACGCAAGCACGCACGCACACACACACACACATTGCTTAGGTATTGGGCTGTTGAAGTCAAACCTCTACGTATTCCTCCTTGAATGTTTCTGAACCAATTGAAATAGTCAAACAAAAAGGGGTCCATAGTTTCATACTTTCTCCATTGGACTAACAAGCAATAAAATTGAAATACTGCTTCTCCCGCTCAAGAAGTAGAGACGTTCCTTAGAAATGTTTATAATCATATTTCATTTTAATAGTTTCTGTAACAGTAAATCCCACCAATAGGGTTGGGTTATTTCCTTTAAGAAATATAATTTTTAGGTTGCATACATTGTAACGTGCATTTTAAAGCATCGTTCTTGTCTTGCCGTTCGTATAAATTTTGTTGTTTATGTGGATATACAAGTCTAGATAAGAGACGATAAGAGGTTGTAATTTATTTATTTATTTATAGTGATCACAAACAGGCAATGCCTAATTACATGGATCAACATAACAATAATTATAAACCTAACTTAAACAGCGTTCAATGTAAAGAAACATTAATAAATACTCACACACACACACCTACACACGCGCGCGCGCACGCACACACACGCACACACACACACACACACACACACACACACACACACCAGTTATAAATCACAAAGGCCGAAGGAAAGTAAAAATATTTAGAGTTGAAGCTGCGAACTAGTAGTGCGACATGGGTGAGCACGATATTTTATTAAATAAGGTTCTTACATACAGGCATGTCATAAATTGTAGCTGTTGCAAGACGACAACATAGCGTCCACTTTTTGCTACTCAAACTTATAGTGATTTAACACAGTTTTCACGAACCCATTGTAAGCAACTGAAAAATCAAGGTCAGTATTGGTACTAATTTCGTTAATTAGCCTCTGCATGACCAATAAAGGACAATAGTAAGTATAGGTGACTCGTGGAATATAAAAAACATCTGTATTTCTTGTTGAACAATGAGGAACTTTAAAGTTTAATAATGAAAGAAGAGTTGGTTCCTGAATAATATTATTTACGATTTTGTAGCACATTTGGATAAGAGCAATGTTTCTGCGGTTTAAAAGACTTGGGATTTCAAATTCTGTCCTTAAGGTCTCAGTTCTGGTAGTGTTGTAATCAGGGTAACTTTTGTACTTTTTAAAGTAAAGATAACGAAGAAATCGGTTTTGAACTTTTTCGATATGTTTAGTGACACCAACACCATGAGGGTGCCAGATCACGGACGCATATTCAAGCTTAGGACGCACAAGGGTCATATACAATACTTTAATGGTTTTGACCTTGCTAAAACTATGTGTTTGTCTTATTACAAAACCTAATGTTTTATATGCTTCAGCAACGATAGTGTATATGTGCTGGTTAAAACTTAAATAGCAACGAGTTGATATAAACAGAGGAGTTGTAGTTTTGTTCTTGGTTCCTATATATTAATTACGTTAAAAAGACTGCTTCTTCTTTGCTTTGACAATAGTGAGAATTAATGTGGTAACAATTTTCGAATTGTTCATGAACAAGCATGGCACGATTTTAGTTGTTTTTCTTGTGAAATAAAAGTTGTATATTAACTGTAGGAAGTGCAGTGCTAATTCCGATTGAAGTAGTATAGTTGATAGGCGAACGTGTTTGGTCGACGCACGTGTTTTACGGAACATTTTACGGACGTACTTTAGTGATACACGTGCTTTACTCATTGTGGTTTTTTAGTGCTTTTGTCTTTTCATACTTAAACTGTGTGTGCGATCTAGTTTCGCGGTCTTTTTTTTATCAGAGTAGTGCATACTTTAGATTATCCAAATATAGTTAACACTGTAGTTTCTGAATTTTCTAACCCCAAAGAATCTAAAACAGATCATTGTTTGCGCAAATTTCGTTATTTGCGAAATATAACAGATTACCGGTTTACAAAGGTATTGGTTGAAGTTTCTCACTGCTTTTTGGATGTTTATGAAAATAATATACATTTGGTCCCAGTTGAAATTAAACTAGTGCTACAAAATATTTCGAAATTATTTTCTCAGGAAATAGAATTAACAAGAAATTTATCAATGCTACATAGTTCCGTCGCGTGATAATGTCTGCTGCTAACACCAGTGAAATACGTATGTGTGATTAGGGTAACGTGCGATAAGTTCCATCAACACCCTCCCAGTCAAGGGTGAAGTGCTGCGTTAGTGCCGGACATCGTGAATCCCACACTTCAATTGCAAGGAAGCGTTACTGAAGGACCTTTTGTAAGTTGAACTATTTCCTACTTATTCTTACTTTAAATATCTATCCGTTGTTTTGCCATATCTTTGTCGTTCTGATACCTTTTACCATAGACTTGCATGCTATTAAAAAAAAAAGAAGAATCAACAATACTGGATGACTCATATCAATTGTGCTTAGCTATTTATTTTGTTTTGTTAAAATTTTGTCTGATTTATGTTTAATTGGTGTGTGAGGAAACGTTTCTGCTACTCCCCAATATTACCTCACTTTGTACTAAAAATTTTTTGTATTGCTTTTACCGTTGTTATATTATATAGATTATCTAAACAGTTTTTTTACATTCTACAAAGTACTGAACCATCTATGCTCGATCAGCATGCTATGCTTTTTTTCTTTATTCCAGGTTTGCAGGACTAATTTTTTTTATTGCAGGTATTGTTACTAATTCCTTACAGCCGCGCACATTATATGTTGGTCTGCTTTCTACAACCCCCCCTAATCTCCGATTGAGCCCGGTCACTTCTTTGATTTTTCTTTGTGTTACGCGCGGCTACGAGACAACGTAACAACATTCTGGATTTAAGAAAAAATTATGTCTGTAGCTTATAGTGTCCATTCTCAAAGGTTGTCAAATTCATAAGGCGGTTTTTGGGGTTAGGAGACGATATAATGGCTACTTGTATTTTTAAATTATTACAACTTTATGATTCATTTGTTTAATTAATAATATATCATGCCCATGACCTCTTCCTCTCGGTACGAAGACGTTCACATGCAAAATTGTATTCAAGAAAATGGGAAAGACTCTTCCTCTAAGTTTAGACATAGGTTTCAAGTAAGATAACATGACATATATTAGACAAAGTTCTAGAAATAGTAAAATTAAATGAAAATAAGCAGTTATGTGCTGAGGAATATTATTAGATTTTCGAAGCATTTAGTTAACAGTCAGAAAGGTTAATGTCAACCTAAGTGGCGAAGAAAGTTCCTAAGCAAATTCTTTATTTTTTAAGTTTTCCTACTGATTATGAGCAATTAATGGTAGAAATAGGTATCTATCTAGTTTAAATCATTTTGTAGTTAAGTGGTTTTATTATATTTAATTAGATTTTATGTAAATCTTCAATTAAAATTGCTACTGACAAACTTCGACGTCAGTTTTACAAAGTTCTGTCGATGCTGCCAATGCTATATAAACATCAAAAGGTTGAAACAGTACTATCTTCGACAAATCCTCAATCTGCAAAATAAAAACCTCAACACAACTTCAATTTATGAAAAAGTACACCAAATCACCCACTTCATCATCAGTGAAACTTCAAATCCTGTTATAACATATCAATAACAAGTTTATAAGCCCAGGTTAAAATCTCCACCGTAAGTCAGATGTCACACGCATTGGCTACATCTATCAGAAACAGCAACACAAATTTCTCAAAACTATTGAAATGCCGAGATATAGAAATATATAACAACATACGGTTGGTTCAAATTGCACATTGATCCATGGGTGGTACAAATTTCTCTTCCAGAAAGAATGAATTCGTGCTATTGCTGTTGTCAGCTTGCAACGAGCTTTCCTATTCCCATTGAGCCTAATTTATGAAATAGCTAGGGGAATTTTTCATAAAGAATCTGCAGTTTCTAACAAATACAGAATACAAGACGGAGATATTTCAAATAAAGTGTCTAAAATATCTTTTAGACAGTTTATTTGAAATACCGGTTATAGCAAGTGCAGCGTAAGTAATTCCTTAAACCTAGTAATCATTTGCACATTGCAAATATGCTAAAACTATAATTTAATACAAATACGCCTGGTGTAAACTTTCATACAGAATACGCCGAACACGTACTAAGACATTTGCTTTTTATTTTGACATTTTACAGATCAATATTGCAAATGCTGTCGATTTAGAAAATTAAAAATATTTATTTTAAAAGATTGAATGGCTTTTATAAACTAATTAAAAAATATCGACACTTTATCAATGTCAGTTTTAATGAACGTTCAGTAATTAATTGTTTTAAAAACAGATCTCTTAATAGTAGAAAGAAACGGCTGAGGCAAATGGACTTCACAGATTTAAAATTTATGCCTTACAGTGAAAAAATAATGTATTTTTACCAGGGGAATTAAAGAAGAAACTGAAACCCCTTTATCTATCTTGTGCACTAGTAGATTAAAAACGTATTACCTACCACAAAAGATATCCTAGGTGACACATGGTAACGGCTTTAAAAGACGATAAAACGCAACCACGGCGTAGTTGGGACCACGGACCTATAATAAAATGAACATAGCACGTATGTCGTAAAAATGAAGGCAAAGTAACTTTCGCGCATCTACCAATATAAGAGCGAACTAAACGAAATCCTTCCCGAATTTACTCGAACATATAAATCTGACATACGAATAAGTTGATTCTTTGCAAGCAAAAGATCAGCTGTTCTTTGTTTGTGTTTTAGACAAGCGATCGAATTTTGTGTTTTTTGTTGTGTTATGTTTAATTTAATTATATTTTTGTGTTGTTTACACGAAAGAATGAGCGACAATGGGTAAAGACCCTTCCATAACGGCACCGCACTGCATACTGTTTGTTTTTGGCCGTGGTGTTTGGTCTACTTCCCTTCACACCGCAACCCTCTAACCATAATTATTTTGCTGACAGTCATTTCTGCGCATTTGGATACGAGTACCATGTCTATTTTATTATAGGTTCGTGGTTTGGACACGATCCCTGCAGTGGCACGAGAGTGGTCATAGGTTTTTTGTTTACATGGTTAGCTAACAAGTGAATGGGTAAATAGGGGCGCCACTACCTCTAATACATCTACTTAGAGTTGGAACAATGCACAAGGGGAGAGGTAGGAACCCTTATCTTAGGATAACAAAACAAGCACCCTGAAGATATTCAATAGCGATTTCCATTAAGAGGGACCGCATCTGAAAAGGAAACAAGGGAATAACTATTTGTGATCCAAGATAATTAATTATGATATTCATCATCATTAGGTCTTCAGTCCTGAAACTGGTTAGACGCGTACCCTCATTGTTTCCTATTCTGAACTAACCTACATATTTCCCTGAAATTTGTACAATCTGCATCTATCACTATCTGCGTGCAATAGTCTGATCTCAGTCTACCTCTACTTCTTTTTTCCTATCTGTATTTGTAATATATCCCGTAGTATTCCCCAAAAATGGCATAGAACATATCCTGCCCTTTTATTTCTCCAATATTATTTTTGTTTAAGATATCTTTATTCCTGTACTATTTCTATAACCTATTTGTCCATGCTATCATCCTTATACATCTGAAGCACAACAATCCAGAACGCTTCTATCTCTTTCTGTCCGCTTTTCATAATGCCCCTATTTCATAGACGTACTGTGCTGTGCTCCATACATATGCTCTCAAAAATTTTCTTCTTGTGTCTATTTTTGTTGTCTTTGAACATACCCGCTGTTCTTTCTTGTTGGATGCAGTTCGGTCACCTTAAATTGTGAAAAACGATAGCAATTGTGCAAGAGTCCTGATGATTTATATTACAACCCGAATGTGCTGGTCCTCTGTAGTTGTTAGTTGGTATAAAATGATTATGATCGCGAACCTTTATATCTACAAAATTCAATCGTTTATCACAAATATAGCAGCCATGATTGCAGCTTCCTGTTGTAGTGTTAACGGAGTTTTATCATACTGACACATAAAAACGGCTTCAACGTCTTCAGCAAACTGTTGTAGTTCCTTTGAAAACCAATTTATACAATCTTCACCACCACGATATGATCGATAAAACGAATACCCACACTTTACATAATACCTCACACTACACGGTTATGTTCTTGGAACTTTTTAGGGTCTCCTGTAGGCTTCAAAAGACACTCTAAATCCGCATATACTACGAATGGAATTTTAATTTTGTTTCTAAAAGTTCTAAAACGGAGGATTTAATTTTCCTCAGTAGGCAACCGAGGTATTCTCGGTTGTTTCATTTTACAATCATCAATGTGTTGTATTAATTTTTCCTCTAAAATGATGTAGTGGAGACAATGATCACAGAAATTTTTCTTTGCATGATTAGAATTAAGTTGAGAAGACACTAACCGACTCAAATCCTTGATCCATACATAATGGGAATTAAACGATTCAATTACACAATAGGTTTCCAAATCATCACCATAGCACTGTTATGAGTCATCAAAAGATTAACATGTCTGTTTTTTCTATTATCTGATATGAACAAGAGAACACTAGCAAATTTTTGTTTGTTTAGTTTAAGAGTGTATACATTTACAGATTTATCATTTAGAGATTCAAAACATGCAATTTGGTTTATAGTCATCGGAAAATGGATTCCTTTTAGATTTAACACAGATGTTTTTTGTGTTTGGGATTTATAATGTCAAGTAATTTAATATCTTAAACGAGAAAAATTTGGAGTGAAAGTATTATTGATGGATTTGATTTAATGTATTTTTAGGATTTCTTTTAGTAATACCTTGTCTGATCTAGGTTAGGAAATTAGCTTTTTGTATATTTGTATTTATATCGTAACTATTTGATGTCAATAGAGCTAAAGTATAGGTGGAATTTTATTTGCATTTATTTAGAAACTACGTAAATAGTCACATTCGTGACAGAATATCTAGCTACATCAGTGATGAAGTCGTATTTTGGAAAGGGTTTGATTTCGAGAATTTATTTAGTGTAACATAAATTTGAATATTTTTATGATATTTTAAAGAAAGGCAATGTATAATGTAAAAGAATTTAGGAATCCCAAAGCAAAGGAGGCCTATGCGGAATAACCGTTTTCCATGTAGGTATAATATCGAAGGGATTGCTGCGACAGACTGTTTGGCGACCCTCAATTATGACCGTAGAAAAAGTATTTCAGAGTAAGTGATTTGTGTAACCTAGATCGTATATATTTCAGCAATTTTATTATTTTTATTTCTTTACTTTTATTACTTTTACAAATTCTTCCATAGGAAACCACTTCCGTACCATTGTAGTTAGCCGACACCTATTTAAAATGGGTACAGGTTTCCACACCCCTTTATAACTTAACACTCATTTTACCCGTAACAACGATTCAAATCATCTTTCCTTTAACCTGACTATAATTATGGTTCTATATTACGAAGGATATTCACCACCGTCGCCTCATAATGCAATTCCTGGGGTTCCATTTTTTTTAGACTATATATTAACACTTTGCCGATATGGTCAATGCAAGTCAATGAGAGTCTTTCAAAATAACTCTCTTCTGCATATTTTTATCTGACAACAATATTAAGAGAAATAAATGCTTCATCTTTTGCCCTGTTCTAATTTCGTATATGGTATAGTTTATCATTCTGCAGTACTGGTACTACTACAAGTTGCATTTAGTTTTAAACATAATTTCGGTTAGACTACTCTAGTCAATGGAAAACGCTTGTTTGATTTACTGACATTTTAATGGCATAACTGTAGACCTATGAGGCTTGTAAACTATTGCTTGCACTTGCCTACCAAAACCAAATCTCCAGTTCACAATAATTTCTGTGCATTAGAAAGCCAAAGCATTGTAAAATTCACTTAACATATATTTTAAGAGACATTTATCTACTGTAAAGTTTCCAAAAAGATTAAATCGTTATTATTACAGTACGTTTTGAAGTGAGAATACGGCAGAGGTTCTTATGGATAACAAATTCGTTGGGGTTATTTTATTCACGCTTACAATTAAAGTGGTTGAAGTGGTTTCACATACGCACAAATTTGCCTTTTAATCTGTTGTTATTGCTATGAAATCTACTTGAGAATAAACATAATTTTTTTCCATATAGAGGGCGATTTACAACTTTATAGAAATATTTTAACTGATGCAAGAGAGTGATGTAGCTTGATATTTACGCATAAAAAGGTTATTTGTTAAAAAATAACAACTCTGTACGTATATGTGTAAAGCAAAGAGGCGACATACCACAGAAAGTGTATTTACGAGGAACCGACTTTATTTTTTCTAATCAACAGGTCACTGAACTTAGTGAAGTTGTAAATCACGTATAAGATTCTCTGCATTGTGGTGTTTAAACAGGGGAGTAGAGAAATATTGATGCAAAAAATATAATTTCTTAAAAATTAAAAAGGTGCTTACAAAATGTGTGTATTTACGAACTTATATATTAAGATAGCTAAGTCCCCAATTCTGACTGTCTACAAAAGGTGTTCAAAATGCCCTCCATTTGGTTGAATTCTCAAACGTGCTGTTAACGCCAGTTTTGTTTTGTTTAATAAATATTTGCGTCACAGTTTCTTTTTAGTAACAGTAATGAAGCAATTCAGTATTCACCACAAGTTTTAGGTGTCCAAATGCAAAAGGTGACGCTAGGCTAGTTCTATAATGCTTGATAAACAATCAGAAGATATGGCCTATTAATTTTAGCTTCCCTACAATAAGTTATGCCGATACAAATAAGTGCATTGAGAATAATTAAATTACATTGATGACCTACCTTATGCATTTATTACAGCGTGCCATTAACCTAATTTTATTACCCTAAAACCGCAGCGGTTACAGTAGTATTGTTATTAAAAATTAGGGTTATTAATAGGGTAAGGGTTTAGTTGGTTAGTTTTGCGGGGAGTCTTAAAAGATAAAGTTTATGACGTTAATGCGAACATTGATTATGCAGAGCTGTTACGGCAACGTATTAGTATTCTACAAAACTGGCATAGAACAGCACGTTTGTGTATTCAACAAAATGAAGGGCATTTTGAAATCCTTTTGTAAGCAGAATTGGTGAGTAGCTAGTTTAATTTAAGTACTTAAGTACACACATTTTACAAACATTCGTTTAAAGTTTCTAATTTATAAGAAATCATGCTTTTTTTGCATAAACATTAATCTACTCCCTTGTTAAATATAGGTTAAAGTAGGTGATTCACAACTTTGGGAAAAGTGACTTGCTGATTGGAAAAAATAAAATCGGTTCCTCGCAAATACACTTTCTGTGGTGATTCACATCTTTACTTTACATGTACAGGTATTTTTAAAAACACACGTTTAATTTCTGTCGTTATTTTTTAAGCATAAATATCAATCTACGTCGCTTTCATAAGCACCAGTTAAAATATTTTTATGAAGGTGTGAATCGGCCTGTATATACTTCGTGCCTACTAAACTATAAAGAGCGAGGAATCTTGATATACAGTCGAGTAGTTATTTGCTGTCCTTATTTGGGCCACCAAGCCTAAACGTACTCTTTGAACTGTAAATTAATGTCAACGTACATCGGTTACAATCACTATTTACACCTGCATTTACTGTAATTCTTCAAATTACTATCATAGCTTTATTTTTCGCCATTTGCCCGTGCAGAATTTGTATTATTGTACCATGATATCATAAACTTTGGGATATACTACAACTTATTATTTTCTTTTATCCAATTCAGATAATAACAAAATGTGAAAGAAATAAAATAGCTTAAATAATGAGGTGTGTGTGTCTGGTTATCGTAAATGTTAAATATGACCTCCATTTTCGACGTTGTAAAATCACCTAAAACTCTTACAAATTGTATGCAGCATCATTTAATAATATCTTTGGTCGAATTTCACCAATTGAAAAAGTGTTGATTGTCGTATTCGAGATCTAAACACCAAATCTTCTAAATAACCCCACAATCGTTAATTACCCTGGGTGATATTAAGAGATCTTGGCATTCATGAATTCTCAGAAACCTTGCTTATGACTCTATTTTGAAAAACTAACATAATATTTCTTTTACTGGTCGATAATTGTACAAAGGTGAACTAAATCAGAAATAAAATCATGTTCTCAATTCTTTTGTGTTTGTTTTAAGACTGTGGAAACATTTAATCTTTTAACATTTAAAGGTATCGTCCAATAGTGACGGTTGCAGATCCATTTTGCCTTACCTCGAAAAAAATGGGTATATGATTGTAAATCCGCACCAAAAACCTGTCTGAACGATTTCGTCAGGATTTTTAGATGACTGTGTTTGATAGTTTCCCGTATCTTTCCACAAATTCAAAGTACGCGCGCCCTTTTTTGACAGGGTCAATCTTTAAAACTCATTTTCTTACGAAATCTATGTAATTCAGCAGTGTGATTTCTACATCATTCATAATTACATTGTTCCAAACCAATACTTATTTACAGGTTCATGTTGTTAAGTTAAAATTGCTTAAATTTACGTTGGTTTACATGTGTGTTAGTTTGAGAACAATTCATAAATGGTGCTGATTTTATTTAACCTGATAATTCTTGTCGTTTTCATAGCTACAATAAAAAACCAATTTACCAAGCAACTAGATACTATTAAATTCTTTGCTTATTACATAATTTCTTAAAATTATGGGCATCTTGCAACGCGTTTGCGTTACTTTAAATATAAATCAGACAAGAGGATATTAATATTACATTTGAATGGACAGACAGACTATATAGGTATACATCCTGTTTAGCAGATTTTAAGGATAGTTAACGTTAATTAAGCATGATATTTTAAATTTTGTTTATATAAAGGCAATTCAGATAAGGTGTAACACTATTTCTTTTAAATACATTGTAAATGTAATAAAGCAGAACGATGACTTATTTCAAAACCGCAAAGAAAACATTTAAATGTTACAAAACGCTGCATCTGCGCTTCTCGTGGTAATTTACAATAGACAGATGTCGTTCGTCCCGACCATCAAGGACATTCAAGTACGCGCCTTTTACGTAATTAACGTGACAATAACCTTTTATTCAGCATAAATAAAATGTTACATTCTGTGGACGGAATTTTGACCAAGGTTAGCACGCATTAGAAGAAGAGAGAAGTGTTATATAATGACAGCCCGAAAAACCAATTAAGTTGAAAGTAGTATAGCTTCAAGATGTAAATATAAACTTCCCCGAAAGGATAAATAATCGGCGCGCGAGCTTTTGATTAACTTCGCTTGGCAAGGAATGTTAGCCCGTGAGTGAAGATTTGTACCCTCGTGTGGACACCGGCAAAAAAGAGCTTTTGTATCTGCGGGTCAACTCAAAGAATGGGGTTTGTTTTGTGTTAATGGAGCTGTTGTTAGAAGGAAAAGCTAGTATTCTGAATAGCCTTAAATGTTAAAGATAAACTGGAAAAAACCGTGAGTAAAATATGAGCTTTTTTTATAATTTATAATGATGTACACATAGATTTTAAGCGCAAATGGATGGTATCTATGTAGTGGGAAATTAACAGAACGTGAAAATGATTATTTTGTTGGACTGTGGAATAGCGAGGAAACTCGTTTTTTTTTTTAAATTTAAGTGTAATATTATAGAGATATGAAGTTTGAACATTTCGAAAAATTAGGAAATTAGTGTGTACTAATTTTAAAGTATTTTAATGAACAGTTGAATGATGAAAAGGAAAACTTGGTACTGAACTGTTTTTCTATGTACTGTTAACTCCGGCCTTTCTAGAAATGGAATTTAGAATATTATGTATAACAATATTGGAAACTGGAATAACGGTGTTATAGTATTATGGAACGATTTAATGTTTTTATTTAGGATTTCTTTTAGTAGCACCTGGCCAGTTTAATGTTAGGAGATTAGGTCTTTAAGAAAAATATTTGTATTAATACTGCAATTATGTAATATTAATAGAAGTTAACTTTAAGTTGAATTTTATTTGAACTTATTTATGAACTAGTTCACATTAGCTAAATTTGTGAAAGGATATTCACCACCCCAGTATTTGATGCTACACCACCGTAGTTAGCCGCCGCACCCTTAAAATTGTTATGGGGTCTGCTCTTCTTCAGGGCAATTCTAAATTTATAACGTGCCACTCATTTTACTCGTAATAATCTTTATGGATTACCTCGTATTTACAAATTTTTTAACAAAATTCAGGAATTCTTTTCTTAACAAAAACTGCGCTGTAAATATATTTTCATGTTCTATGTAATTAGTTGTGATGACTAAGTTACAACATTTCGTATATGTCGGAAATATTTTAAAATTCTTTCTTGTTTTATAATCTTATTG
The DNA here is from genome assembly GCA_036346225.1 of Platerodrilus igneus. Classification (NCBI taxonomy): domain Eukaryota; kingdom Metazoa; phylum Arthropoda; class Insecta; order Coleoptera; family Lycidae; genus Platerodrilus; species Platerodrilus igneus. Next base: position 1,165,524 of record JARFIW010000892.1, on the reverse strand, counting down.
TGCATTTGAACTTGCTTGTAGTAAGTTTGAACTTTGTATATTTGTCTTTGTTTATCTTGACGCACGCCGTTAAGTTTTCCTATTTTCTTTCTCATCTTTTTGGGATAATCTCATCATCATCATAGTTAGATCTTCAGTCATGGAACTGGTTGGACGCGTACCTTCATTGCTCCCTATTTTGAGATAACCTACACATCTCCCTAAAATTTCCACAGCCTATATTTTCACTATTCGTGTACAATAGTCAATCTAGGTCCATTCTACCTTTCTTTTTTCTTTTCTCTGCTTGTAATATATCTCGCGCTATTTTGCCATGCTTTAGAACGCGTCCTATGATTCTAACTTTTCTATTTGTTTCTTGTTTTCTACAGATATATTTTTTCCCTACTATTTCTAGAACTTCTTTGTTCTTAACTTTGTCTCTCAATGATATCACTATCATACATTTGCAGCACCACATTTCAAAGGCTTTCTATCTTTTCCTGTCTAATTCTCTTACTGTACACATTTCACAGCCGTACAGTGCTGTGCGCCAAATACACTTTCAACATTTTCCTTTGTTTCTATGTTTGTTAACTTCGAACATAGCAGCTGCTCTATCTTGTTAGATACAGTACAGCTTTGTGCTAATCCTTTTTTTATATCTTGTGCATTTCTCCTTATATTGCTTTCTAAAAATATATCACATTTCACCGATATTCATTGGTACGCGAAGGGAGTTAAGCAATCTTAAGATGATCTTTTAGCTTTTCAAAGTCAAAGTGCCTTTTCCGTTCTTTCTTTCACATTTTTAAATTTAAGCGCGGTTTTCATAATTGCTGTATTGTGGTCAGTGTCTACATCTGCTTGTGGGTAGCTTTTACTGTCCTTTACTTGATTCCTCAATCGTTGTCTAACAAGAATGTACTGTATTAGATATCTCCCTACGTCTCCTGGCAGCTTCCCCGCATATCTTTTAACATTATGTTCAAATAATGTGCTTGTGATGGTTAAATTGTTTTTGTCGCAAAATTCTACCAGCCTATTTTCCATGTTATTTCTCGTGCCCAAACCAAATAACCTACTACCGCTCCTCCCTACCCTTACCTCACACTGCATTAGAATCTCCTATAATTATTAAATTTACGTATCCTTGTACGAATCTTAGCATGTCTTTGATATCCGTGTAGCTTGTAGCTAGAAATGGCCATAGCTACTTGTATTAGTACCGTATTAACGGTTTAGATTCTAATATAACCATGAGTACTCTTTCATTCTTTTGTAAGTTGTTTTCTACAGTGTCCTGTCTTTCTCCGCATAACTATCCCCACACCCGAATTTCCTTCCACTGATCCTGTATGAATTACCCCAAAGTCTCCGTTGTTCTAGAAGTCTTCCGCCTCTGGCCATCGAACTTCACCATTCCTACTATATCTAATGCTAGCCTATCCATTTCAATTTTCACATTCTCTAGCTTGCCCACTTGCTTCATGCTTTTAATATTCCACTCCCCGACTCGTGAGATGTTCCCAGTTTATGTCTTTTCTTCTTATTTAACTTGCCGATTACATCCTCCAAGGTAAACCTCCCCCTCCTCCCAGATCCGGATAGTGGACTACTTTATCTCCAGAATCTTTTACTCTAGAGAATGCCATCATTTTTTAAAACGATTTTAGTACGCTGTGTACTTGGGAGGTAATGTTGTGGTTTCCCGTTGCCTTCCACATCGCAGTTGTGTGTCTTAAAATTCCATACCGACCCCTATGGTCTCTGCCGCTCTAAGTACCGAAAGAGCTGCTGCCCTCTTTCGGAGATCTGTCTTAGTCTGGATTCCTTACTAAAGACCCCACTAATTTTGTTAAACCTATAGTTCGGTTTTTTAGTTCTCTGAAACACGCAAGCCCTTCTACCTGTTCTAGTATTCTAGAACCTCTTCAAGGTGCAGGTTCGTTCAGAACGTCCTAGTATTCTAGAACTTCTTCAAGGTGCAGGTCTGTTAAGAACGGTTGAGACGCGGTCTTTTTAACAATTGAAATAGGGTTTAAGCGCTAAAGTAGTTTATGAGTGATAACAGAATCTAGGTCATTCGATCCTTCGGCTAAACTCGGCCTTTTTAAATTTTCTTATATTGTCCTTTGTTGTTGTTACTGATTACTTACTTTTGATGGTCTGTATGGCTTACTACTTTAAAAGGAAGGTCGTGCTTCCTATTAGATCAATTGAATTATTGACATTATATCACGTTTGCTAACAGTATAACCTCAAACAAAAGTCATTGACATATGGAAGAATTATGCAAATTGTGACCTCAAGATTAACATTCAGTGTTTATCAGTTATAACTTCGCTATTTTTATGTTAATGCAATAAGGCCAAATATAAATGTGATATTACTTATTAGAAATTACTTTAAATTTTGAGTGAATGGTAACCAAACAAAAATAATAGTTTTGGTGCATTAGTTCTTAGCGCTGGTGATGGATCATATGTATATTCTTTGCTGCGTAACTTATGTTGTCAATCATACTTGACCTTATTGTGAGCCATTGTTTATTCCAAAGCATTACAATTGCTTATGAATATGTAGTATTTAGTGTCTATGAGAGTTCATAGTAGAATTACATATGGGACCTATAATTAATTTAATTTGCATACTTATTTCACTTAATCAAGTTATGAATCTGACTAATATCAAATATTTGGTCAATTTGTAAAAATACTCGTAATTTTTATATTTCCTGATTATATTTTGGCACCATTTTTATCCACTTGTCTAGGTAATATTACACTTAACACACACGGGTCGATATATCAATTAACAAAGCGTTTGTTTAGCGTATAACAAACAAGTGGTTGGTATTTCAACTAGCAACCACTAGTGAAAAATATTCATAGTTATTTGATTCCGGAGGTGTTAGAATAATTTGTTTATTCCAAGCAATAAATGATAAAATTTTGATTATCTAACAATATAAAAGAGAAGTTAAATCATTAAAATTTATGTTTTCCATAACATTAAATAGGTAAGCATTTGGGTAAGGCAAATACTACATTAAATACCTCAAAATGATAAATACCGCAGCTGCTTTTAGCAGTGTCCTATTATAAAAACCGTTAGTAATTGTTTATTATTATTAATTCCGATACTTTATTTATATGTTATGGATAATACAAAGCATTATTTCAAAGATTTGTATGAAATGGATTCAGATGATTTGTTCAATTAGACAGGTGGTATTATTGAAGAACAAGCTTATAATTCCGATGACGGGTGCGATAGTGATGCTGAAGATAATAAAGAATATACAACAATTTCAGCAGATATGGAGGTAAGCAGCATCATATTGGAATCTGACCTACCTGGTACTTCCAATCTACACAAAAAACTTTATACGCTAAATGATGCTACACAGCTGTCAGTGATTTTGATAGTGACGATTCTATGAAAGACCTTTTGTACATGCCAATAAAATGCGTACCCGGTATAGATTCTTCCCGGACACTAACGATGAGGAATATGACTCCAAAAAAGAAAACGAAGCAGCGTTCAGTCAACAAGATAGTGTGTAACCACCAACACTATCAAAGAAACCTATAATTATTCACAGTGTATCAATTATAAATGCTTTATCAAAAACTCCAGAGGCTAATTTGCAATTAAAATCTAGTGATTATGTTTGGGCAAAGGCTTCAATAAATCTGTCGCTATTTGCAGAATATACTTTTTCTGAAACCGTTGATCCAAAAATATCTGCTAACATCCACTCGCAAAAAAATATTTTTTTATCGCTACAGATATGCTGTAAATTATTGTAGTTCAATCTAATCTGTATGCTGAACAACAAAAAGTCAATCTAGAGCTCACAGTCGAAGTACTCTAATTTTTTTGGATTGATAATAACTATGGGGCTACATAAGTTACCGAGTCTTAGGCTATACTGGTCATCGGATCTAAACTTTCATGTGCCAAGGGAATCTCGTGTAATGTCAATAAAACTATTTTTAAAAGTTTACGGTTCTTACACGTAAACGACAGTCAAAAATTGCCCAAGAAAGGCGAACGTTTATTTGATAAATTATTTAAAATTAAGCCCATGATCGATACTCTGCGAAAATCATTTCAAAGGGCCCTTTCCTTTAGCCCATTTATAACTGTTGATAAAAGTATCGTTGGTTTCAAAGGGAGAATCATTCTCAGGTAATATATGCTTTTGATACCGATCAAGTAAGGGGTTAAACTTTGGGCAATAAATTGTTCACAGACTGGATATTTATTAAATTTTATGGTTTAGGAAGGCTAAAAGAAACCAAAGAAGGTTATCTTGAAGAAAAACAGTTCTTGAAATAATTTCTTTTCTGCAAGAGAGTTATTTGATAAATTATTTAAAATTAAGCACATGATAAATACTCTGAGAAAAACATTTCAAAAGGCCTTTTTTTAGCCGATGTATAACTGTTGATAAAAGTATGGTTGGTTTCAAAGGGAGAATCATTCTTAAGTAATAAAGTGTTACCAACATTGTTGGTTAGGCAATGTATTCTACTTAATCTGACAGATAGACAACCATACATACAGACCTCGTAGGAACGTATTTGGTTGAAAACAACATTTTAGAAACCATCTGTGCTTAGGAGGGATATTATCTACTTTGTTAGATACACGAATTTTGACTTCCTTTTTGATTTAAGGACTGCACGAAAATGGGTCTTCCTAATTGTGAATTTGAGCTTAGCATGAAAAGCATCAAGTACTTAGGTGCTCACAAGTTAGTTGGTTCACCTTGTTATAATGCGCAAAGCCGAAAGTGGATAAGTGTACTTCGCTTTTATTATTTTGAAATTGTTAAATCTGATGAGGGTTTTTCACATCAGCATTTGGTTACGGATTCGTGTGACATTAAATGATTGCGAGAAGCACGCAATACTAAATTACTCCAGGAAGCACGTGGAAATAATTTTGATCCCGGCGTAATTGCTATGGTATCCAAAATACGTATTATTTTAATAGAATTCGCACATGGTGAATTCCAACCACTAAGTTTGAAACATCTCAAACACCATTCGTTGCCACTCTGAACGCACCCTGCAATGCCGCTATCAATTCTGAAGAGTATTGTTAGCACTTGTCAGTATAACCAATCTACAGTTTAATAAGTTATTTTGCATGGAATCCACAAAAATTCGTTTTGGTGAGTAATCGTAGAAGCCTGTAATCGTGCAGGTTGTCCAATTGTGTTTTTGAAGCTGTTATCTTCACAGGTGTTGTCCTTGGTCGGTCAATAAGAGGAACTTCTGGTTGAGGCCCATAGGTAACATCGCTATCAGCTTATTCATCAGGTGACAACAAATATCTACATACCAAACACGCAAACAGGTAGTACAAATTTTATTCCTCTTATAATAGCAAAATTTTAATTTTATGAGTAGTTAAAACTGTACTGTAAAACATTTTAAAGCAGCACATGAAATTTCATTAACCTCAATTTTTTGCTGAATTAATTACTAATCTAGGGACTTCAATTTTCTACAAGTCTGAAACAATTAAAACGAGCTCGATTTAAAATATTTGACGACTTCATTCAATAGTAAAGTATATAACAATTTTGTTTAGGCATTTTGCATTTCAGCAATTTTTTACTGTTATTGTTCAAGTGGCAACATTTCATTTCTGTAAATATTGTAAATAAAAAAAAGTTATTTTTGTATAAATTTGGTCGTACATATCGTTGGTTAAAAAAAATTAATAATATATTTTTTACTCACTAAAATAGTGGCGATGTGTCATGTTTTATTGAACTTGGATTAAATCAAGTGTATGGTTTTACTAGTAGGAATAACAATTCAAAGAACCCACTTCAGTCCCTGAGATAAGAGTGCAGCCCATTTATATTTTAGCACGAAAATTTTAACCTCATTAATTTTTTTTAGAAAGGTAAATAATTATAAAAGTTACAATATGCTTTTGAAACCGATCAAGCGAGGGTTTGAAGTTTACGCAATGGCTTGTTCACAGACTGGATATTTATTAAATTTTATGGTTTAGGAAAGCAAAAAAGGAACAAAAGAAGGTTGTCTTGAAGAAAAACAGTTCTTGAAATAATTTCTTGTCTGCAGGAGAGATTGCTGTGTCTTTTGATATTTTTTTCTTTAAACAATGTTGTCTAGAAATCTTTATTGCGGTGGTACGTTTTGATCCAAGAAAACATTATCCTGTTGATAGCATTTCGGAACTCTCTTCAAACACTTACACCACCTGTCCCATTGAGTTAGTCGGCAACGATTCTTGTTAGTACAGTCGAATATTTGGTACTTTATCGATACAGGGTACTTCACCGGGGCAGCGTCGTCGATCAGACAGGTTTGCGTATGACTGCTGATATCAAGGTCCCGGCTTCAATTGCCGGCACGGCCCGCTTAAAAAATGTTATGCGAGCATTTTTCACAAAAAAAAAACCGCTCTCGTTCGGATGAGAGGTAAAATGTAAGTTCCGTGTGTGGGTGTTGTCACATACGTTTATACTTTCATCACAAGCACAAGATAAGCATTCTTAATCAAAAATTAAAAATCAAATATATAAAAAATTTCTTAACTCAATAGAAAATGTTGTCAGCGAACAAAATCACTTTCCACGTTATAAATTAATACAGTTAAATAAAAAAAGTTCTTTCACTTTCAGTTGCTGTAGGTTATAGTTTCAGAAATTTGTTCATAAATACCTGGAGTGATTTTCAACCGTAGATAACTCGGAAACAACTAAAAGCCACTATGTCCTGGACTTAATTTGTTCCGACAAGATCCTAATGAGACATTAAAAAGTTAAATTAAATGTTCTGAATTAACCTATTTTTGTTCAATACGAAGTTGTCGATTTATGAGAACCGCGGTGTTCCTAAAATTGAAAGTAACCCATTTGGTAGGGTGATATTTCGAAAGTTTTTAACAATTCACAATCAGTTCGAAATTTTGTCTTCTAGGTTAACTAACTTACTCAAGTTACATGTTATCTCTTTGAATGGTAATGACTGAGTGCTCTAAAAAGAATTATCTTCGTTCCATTTATGATTCGAGCTAGTCCCAGCAGAATTCGGACATGAATTAAGACCATAATTTAAAATTATTTGAGTCGTTTTTCTCTATCTAATATATGTAATATTTATCTTACCGAAAGGTTAACTAGCACCTAAAAAGGCTGAGTGCCCTGGAATTATGGTGGGAAATTCAAAGTGCCTATTGCAATGAAAAAATTTAAAGATACGCGTTAAAGATGTTTAGACTGCGGAAGTTGTACCATAATCATTGTTAAAGTCTTGCATGTATTGTTTAGATGTATGAAGCAGTGAATCAAGGAGAACCAAAATCTATAAAAGCAAATTATGTATAAATTAAAGTGGTGTTGGCGATATAACAATAGTTTTGAATTTGTCACACGGAGGGAAATTTTATTAACAGATCAACGGTCTTTAAATCCTACGCATCTGTGTGCTGCAGGACTATAATTGTAGGTTCTATACTGTCATAGAAAAAAGAAAATCGAATATAGATATCACAATAATAAAATTGCGTGTACTTTAATAGCATCGAATCAAACTTTTAATACGCAATGCAGGTTAAAAACTCTATTGTCTTATCCCATTGGAATATTGACTGCATAATGTTGATTTGATAATTTAGTAATTGCAATACAACCCATGCGTTTAAGTAATAATACCCGGAGTTTGAAGTTATACATAATTTAAAGAATAAGAAATAACTACAAATTGTGTATCTAACCTACAAGTTGTGGATTGCCCATCATTATACGCAAAGTCCGCATGAACCTCCCGTTTCGGTCATTTTTAATTCAGATGTGCAGAAGCGCAAACTATGCTGTGGTTTCTGGTTAGTGTAGAGATTTCAACTTAACTATGAACATAGAAGTTGTAAATAAACTTAGTGAATTAGATGTGACTTTAATCAAAAGTTAGTGCATAATTACGTACTAATAGTTTACACATGATTATTATTATTATAATTCATGTCTTTATTTATTTATGTATAATACATGAAGGATACAAACAGAAATGAACTTAGGCGAAGTTTAGGCTAATGAGCCCACTCTTACACTTAACAATTCACCCCCTTACATTAAAATTATTAAATAACAAATTCTGTAAAGCTACAGCGCGCGCACATACGCACACACGCCCCCCCACACATGCACACACACGCACCGTACACAAACACACCCGCACGTACATACACACTCACATACACGCACACATACCCGCACGTGCATACACACTCGCACATACTGGGCCACTCTTTTCCTCAAGCTCCAAAGCGTATTAAGCGTGCTCGCAGATGCCCCCGATACGTTCTCCGGAACATAACAAGCGCCGGCAGGCAATTTTCTTATACTTATAGGTACGGAGTTCCAGAGGATTGAACCAGAAATACGAAAGGAGGAATGATACATTTCAGTACGATGAGACGGATTAGCCAAATAGTTCTCATTCCTAGTGTTGTACAGTCCCCTAGATAAAGGTGCTAGTCTGGAGGCCAGGTAGCAGGTAAGCAGAACCAATTCCGTGAACTAGCTTATACACCATTGTATTCTTAGTAGGTCGAACTGTAATAAAGGCTAATCTTGAATCAGAACTAGCCAGTTAAAAAAAAAAGTCGCTATGGCATCAAACTTTTAATTATCTTTCCATTTCAGAATATGAAATTAACACCAAAGTCCATGATCAATTTGGAGTGCACTAAATTTACACAAAAATTAAAACAATTCGACTCCAATACGATTATCTATAACATGGTTTCAAAGCTTGAATCCAATCTAGTTAATATGATTGTAAACCTAGCTAGAACTTGATCGGGTTTTTAAAATTTTTCTAAAAATATGTTATTGAAAACTATTCTTAGGCGAATAGTTTACATACCTAAATTATTAGGATTTACGTCTATTTTTCTGTGCTACAATATGTGTATATTATAACAGAGGCGGCCACGTGTTTAGAAGCGAAAGAGACAAAGCCATTAAACCAACAATAGATTGATTGATAATGAACAAGGGTGCACTGAAAGAACTAATAATAAACGTACAAAAGCGAAGAATCTAGATAGATGTATCAAGCTTCTGGTAACCTCTAGATTCTATTATGGCTTATATACAAAACCACATAGTTCAGGGAGCAAGCAGTTTCAGTCACAGAATGAATTCACGAGTTGTGATATAAATTATGCGACAAAAAGTTGAAATGAATACGTTTAATGTGTATATAAATAATTGCCTGTCCAGATAAATTATATACTCGAACTTGTAATAAACTAGTTAATCGTCGTGCTAAGAAGAATATAGTGTTACTAAACATTGTAATAATTATAATCAGTGATATAAGGTTACGTTGTATTTGTAAGTAATGAAGCTTATATTCAACCAATAAAGAACAGTAGAAGTTCGTTACAGTAGTTACCGATGTTTTAACATGTTTTGAAATTATTTGTTTCCATATATTCATTTATGCGTTATAGTTTCATTATACAAGCGGATACATTGAACTTAATTTACACGGAAGTGTGAATGTCGTACATATAATGCTTGTAAATTATGGGAGTTTGTAAATTCAACAAATGATTGTGATTTATTCTCTATAGAATATTATCAAAAGGTTATGTACACCTAAATGTTTATTTTATAAATTTGTACCGCGGCATAATCTTTTGATGGTATTTGGTACTAAATGCATCGCTGTCATACATCTAGCATACACCGTCTCTGCAGCATACATAACCACAAGTTGTGTTTGTTTTACCAATAAAAGTCAGTTTCTAACAACTTCACATTACAGTTAAAATACCTAAGGCCCACTGACGTGCCAGATTGCAGTGGAGTTACAGCAACCGCATATTATGAGTAAGATAATATGCGTAAGTACTGTTTTGTTCTTGTAGTTTATTTGTGTTGCCCATACTCTACTGATGTATCTACAATACTTATTGAAGCATAGCACCATGTGATGGTGTCTAATATTAATGGGTGTTGCTACTGAAACGAACTTCTTAGTACTGTTTTTTATTTAGCCCAATATACGCCTGATTAATCACAGATGTAGAAGAAACTAAATATACTGAGATGCCACTACAAATATTACAAATGATAATTACTACAATATTTACTAACGCTAAATTCCCAGTTAACACGACAACTATATTTATTAACCAGTTCGAATATGTAATTTACTTGCACAAGCATTTAATTTATATACACATCATACGTATTTATTTTAACGATTTTATATATCAATACTCGTGAATTCATACTTTGACTGAAACTGAAAGCTGTACCGATCCGCGCAGTTTTATATACGCTGTCAAATAGTGTCAAGAAATTATCAGAAGTTTGCTAGATTTTTACAGAGTTTGTATACTTTAAATACACCCTTGCAGCTGTCAATCAATCCATTTTTGGTTTAATGGCTTTGTCCCTTTCAATTCTAGATTCTTCACCGCCTTTGTTACAATACTATACAACACGTTTCAATAAGAAAAACAGATTACCTGAGCACCATAATAACACAAAAATGTGTGTTTCAACAATAATTAAAGGTTAACAAATTTTCGACAGAGGAACTCCACGAACAATTCTAAGTTGTAGTGTTAATATATACACATAAAAGCAACACAATAAGTAGTCCAAGTATCCAGAATTGGTGTCTCCTATGGACACCATTTTCGGAATCAGGATAACGCTTGTTGTTTCTATTATAACAACGTTTTCTGTGCACACGAGTATAACCTACGTAAAGTGTGCCTAAACGAAAGTTTTTTAGCCAGCAAGTATAACCGCTAATCTATAACACTAAACCACTCTCGATGAAAATGCAATGCAAATTAGTTCCTTTTATCGCCGCATGGATTTATTGTAAACTGTTGCTGAGTAAGCCATGATCTACCTTTAACTATATGTACAGAGTGTCACAAAATTAAATGTATCATTTTGTATGTATTTATAACAAACAAGAATAATGTAAAAATTAGATAATACTTTAAGAATATGAATAAATATTGGCGAAATTCTCAAAACGATAACAATCTCTATCGTGTTCCATAAGTTCTACATCTGTATTCAATAGCTCTACAAATCGTTCAATTAATTTCTTGTCATTGTTAATTTGTTCAAAAGCATCCTCTATGAACAACTTTTAAGTGGTTAATATTAGTAGGATTATTATTTTTAAAACACAATGTCTTTTTTAGTATCTCCAATATAGAACATTCGCGCGCAATTATGTCGCATGACCTCTTAGTAGGCGTAAATTCACCAATATTTTTACTATGACATGGGCTGACTGCCGCTCAGCTGATTATACTTACGCATTTTCGTATGAAACGTTAATCGTTGACGAATATGCGCATGAATTGCATTATTTTACACTTTTCCAATAGGAACAAAAAGTGGGCAGATCTGTAAAAGAATTAATTCTGGAAATATCTTATTTCGGCTTCTTTTGACCTATGAGTATTTACCCCATCACATCTTTAGGCGAAACACTTTGTTTAAGAAGTATGCTTATTCTATTAAACCTTTGTTTACAGAACCTCAGATATATTGAATTTCAAAAGCATCAATCGATTTGATGAACTTGGCCTTGGTTTAATTGGATATTATTCTGAGAGATATTAAACATTTATTTTCTTGTCATTTGATATAATGATCACTTTTCAACACCTATAAAAAATTTCTAAAAATCCAAGATATTCTCATGACTTGTCCTTATTGATCACCATTTTTCCGAAGCCTCGGAAACTATTTGTAGATTCGTCATATTATTACTCATGCCTATGTAATTGAGGCGTTGAAGAATTTTTGAATCATAAAAAGAAAATTTTTCTATAAGGAGATTAATACATTCGTTGGTCGTTAACAACACTATCTATCGATGCTAACGATGATAATTTTAATAAATAAGTGCTTTTGAATCAATATCCATTCAGTTTTATTTTTATCTAAAGAAATGAACATTTCATATGCAAAGACCTAATACCTAAATCTTATATCTTACTAATGTTACGGTTTCAACTTGAAAACTTACATCGAATTAAATTTCCAGAGCACCGTGGCACATCTTGCCGTATATTTTCAGGATATTAATAACATCTTCAAACGTCTCATTTACAATTCCGTTTATATTCTATGAATATAATTCAATACATCGTCGAAATGAAAGGGGGCATAAAGTAATAAGAGCACTGGGGTACTATCATCTGTACAAAAGCAAACGTGATAATGCAAAGGAGGTTGATGAGTTTAATAATATCTGCAAGCGAATAGAGGGAACGTGCTTGAATATTATTATAGGAGTTAAAACAAAATTATATAAACAGCCAAAGGCGCTCAAATCAAATTTAATTTGCACCGAGCAAATTAAAAACGCTTCTGTTAAAATATTCAAATTAAATCAAACATTACAAAAGATGGCGCCGTAATAGAAAGGACTTGAAGTCAACAATGCACTTACGAATTATGAAATCTCTAAGAGCTCGTGTTAATTATAGTTTTATTGGAATTTCAACCTTATAAAATTATACGATTTCGATATATGAAATAGGTACATACCCGTACAAAAAGTTGATAAACAATCATGGATACGAACTCCATGTTTGAAGAAAACATTTGGTTTCTTATATTTCTCCAGACCTGCATCAGTTGACTTACCTGAAACAAAAGCAATAATTAAAATTATAAAGTATCTGTAAACCAATGCTATTATATACACAAGCACAGCAGCCACTCTTCAGAAGTGTCGTTCCGGATTTGAAAAAGAATAATAATTTTTTTTGGAAGGGATAACCAAGTAATATCTCATTTCTTTATAAATGGGAATCATGTAAACATGTCGGAGTTTTTTAACAACCATCAGGTTGCTCATATCTATGTAGAGCCAGGTAGATAGGAAAAAGATAGAAGAGTATAGGAAGACCTAGACCAAGCTATATTAGTCAAATTATTAGAAATTTAGGTTGTGAAGGGTTTGTAGAACTTTTTAGATTAGCACAGAATGGAAAAGAAGTTAGAGCTGCGTCAAACCGACCTTAAGTGAGTCGAAAACAAAATGATGATATGATGAGTAATAATAAATGAATATGTTTCTGTATATACAGGGTGGTTCATTTTAAACAATACAGTCAAATATTTCTTAAATGCTAGACATACAAAAATGTTATGTGGGTTAAAGGGGGAAAGAAAGTCGCGATATCAATTTCATTGTAAAGGGCGTTGCAAACACTGGGCAAAGATCGACTTTCTTTTTCAAACGAGACAATACATTTTTTATTTACAAATTTGGTTCTACTTTTAATGATAAACAAAAAGTATTGAGACTTTCATAGGTTATAGTTAATAGTTTGTGGGATGCCAGTAAATTAAAATCAGATAATTTGTTATTTTCCAAAAGAAGTAAACAACAATAAACAAACACTTAAAGCATTAAATGTTCAAAAAAACATTTTCTCCCACACCAATACATGCTTGAACTCTTAGTTTAAGCTGACGCACGGTAAGTAATAGCACGTTTCTAAGTATACCATTGCAACCGGTAATAATTTTTTGCTTCATATTTTTAATAGTTATCGATTCTTATCTGTAAATATTATTTTGTGCAAACACTCAGAGAAAAAAACTAAATTGTTCATATCCGAAAATCTCGGTTGCCCTGGTAACGGCCCACCTCGACCAATCCATCGCCATTGGTAATTCACATTCAAATGATTGTGAACGATAACGGCAGAATGAACTGGTGAACCATCTTGCTAAAACCACATTCTTTGACGTGTTTGTAAGTAAACTGTTCTAATAAATCCCTCAAATCGTTTAATAAAAAGTTCAAGTACCGCTGACCACGTCACTGCCTTCAAAAAAGTACGCCACACCAAGCAATAAGACGCATACGATGCTGATGGTTTATGGGTCTATGCCAATGAGGATTTTCTTCAGACCACACTAACAGCTATGGCGATTCATTACATCAGAAAATAGCACATAACTAAAGAAACTAGGATCATATCTTAACATATTCTGAACCCATCGACAAAAATTAACACGCACTACCATGTTGTAGTCAACAGCCTGCTTTAGCTGGATAAGATACGGATGAAATTTGCGGCTCTTAAAAACCTTTTGAATTGCAGTTTTGGCTATACTTAACTCCGTTTCAATTAGACTACTGGTATCAGGGTTTGCAAAAAAAGTAGCCAAAACTGCAACAGTTCGTGCATCATCTTCTACTACAATTAGTTAATAACTTTTGGGCTCGAAAACCCCAGTTATGAATATGATTGACATCTAGAATAACATTTTAATTTTTATATGTATAATATAGTTGTTTCTTCGCTTCTTAAATTAGTATTTTGTAGAAATAAAAGTGTCTAAATTATAACGAATTTTATTAAAATAGAAGTAATTTCTTACTTCCAGGATATATAACATTTCATGTGTAAATTCCAACATTAAAAAAACTTAAGAACTATTTAAAATGTAAAAAATTTCGGATAAGCACTCCGATGAGGGGAAAGCTTCCATGACTGAAATCGCGTTTCCACGTTGAATTGCTATTCCAATCCTTTGAATAAGAAAAAACCGTGAACGAGGTTCTCCAGATTGATGAGCGATAAGTTTTCCAAGTTAATTTATGAAATTCGTTGCCCCTTCGCACCAAGGTTCCATGGTCTCTACTGCGAAAGGAAGGTAAAAGTTGCTGGAATTGAAGACAGGTGTATATTTCCGAATTTTCGCTTGAGCTGCTTGTTTAACTGCTGAACCTGCCAGTTCGGTTAAGTCAGATAAGTGAGAAGGAGTAAGAGTATGTGCGCAAGTGACGTCCCATACGAGGTATTGTCCTCTTTCCCAGAGAATTAGGGTAATACCATCAGCCCTTTTCCCATCAGTTTTGACAAGTCCAACTAGTTCCAAATGACATGGAATTTTTGCGGAATTTAGAGCTCTGCTGTTGATATTATTGAGCTCCTGGTGTCTCGAGTAACGTCCCATACTCTTCAAGCAACTTAAGCCATGAATTCCAGACTCTGTTACATTATCTCCACACGTACAAATATGTAGTTTGCATATTTTGGAACATAGTCGTAGGCCAATAGCTATTCTGAATTAGTTATTGTCTAATAGTGTACCTATAGGATGTGAAGGAAGGGCTGTCAACCAAGCATTGGTTCCGGTTTCTCGGTAGCTAGTAAAGTGGCCTTTTCTAATTCTAATGAAGGTGTAGTTTGAAGCATAAAAAAACGGATGAGTAGGTTATACCAACTTTTTTGTAAAGTAGGTGTCGCTTCTAGTATTTCATACCGAGAGTCCTTCGTCATGAAAGGTGATTCGAGGCTTGTCTGTGTTCTCAAGATTCAACATCAACTTGACAAGTCGAGATACACCATATACAGATGAAAGGAAAGCCGGCAGTGCGATCTGGGCTAGTTGTCGAATTCCTAATCCATCAAATCGAACAGGAAGAGAGGCACGTGCAAATTGAGAAGGAGATAAATGGCAATTAATTATTTTTTCCAGCATTCCTTGAATTTGACTATCGAAAAATGAGAGTAAATTTTCAAAATTCCAAAATGGCGTGGTCCTCAGAAGGTAAGTCATCTTGGGTACGGCAAGGCAAGTTCTTAACAAATAGTAGGCGATATGACAATTGTCTAGCTTCAGCAGTTTTGAAAATAAAAGCTTAATTTCCTTCATTTTTCTTTCCCAAACTAGTTGTAAAAAATTTTTGGTGATAGGGACCCCAAGTAATGATAACTCCCGAACTAATTTACTTCCCGGAGAAATTAAATCAAATTTTGTAACAATGTGCTCATCAATATCTCCACAAAAATATAATTCGCATTTGGCTGAGTTGATGATTAAACCTATTTCCTTGCAGTTACTTTTCAAAACTTCGAAATCTTTGAGTACAGACTCCGGATCTCCAGCAATCAGGCCGTCATCCAGGTACAAACATACTAGTTCAGAAATCAATTTTTTTAGAATGGGGTGAATTGAAATGCAGAATTGATAACAAAAATAAAATTAAAATTTAATAGTTAGCATGCAGAAGTGATTTTGAGCGTCGCCTTCTGTCAATATCTGACATAAGTCAAAAACTTACCATTGTCAGATAAGATTACCAAAAATGCCAAACGTAATTGAAAGTTAGTTTAATTTATGGTTGCGTATATGATTTAGATTTGTATATCTTTCCAGTTGTAATAACGCATTCGGGTAACGCAATTGGTTAGCGCATCGGCGATCTAAGTCGAAGGTTACAGGCACTCAAATGAGAAATATGTAGATACAGTTTTTGTGCACGGGTTATTCAATGGAAGACTCGAGAAAGCTGAAGTATATCGACGAAGATTTGCAAATCGGCATTCTCTTTATCGCTATACAATACGAAACATTTTCCGGTCGTAGAGAAAAACGAAATCCAAAAAAAGCATGTGAGCGTGAAGTTCTATGCAAAGATCATACCAACATCGTTATAGAGTAGATAGACCAAAATACCACGCTCATAAATACTAGAAAAGTTGATGCTCAAATTGGAATCAAGAAAACTAGTCTTTGAACATGGTTAATACGCACTGGAAGAGGGGAATTGTTGAATGAGTTATAGAGTTGCTGTGAAATAGGACATGTATTAAAAGGAAATGTAAATGTAAATGTAAATTTAATTGTATGTTCATAGGTTAAGGACCATATAAATTCAATAGTATTAATGTCACCAAATATAAATACAGAGCAAATAATAACGTTGCATTAAATATAGGGAGAAACGCATACCTTAGTATTGTTTGATGCACTCGCGGTAGACATGCTTATAATTGTAACTTGTATTAACGAACCGGACGTGCACACTTGAAATCCATAACATACACGTTAATACTGTCACCACAACCAACCAAAATGTCTTGTTGATTATCAGTTCGGCATTGTCGCACATACCGTAAACTGTTTATCGCTACATCTCATTAATTAAATTGCCCTTGATACTTTAAAGTTTATAAAATGACGGAACACATATTACATTTAAAAAAATCTATGATTAGTTGGAATCTGACCTGCAACCTCGAAAACTATTCAGTGAACGGTTAACTATAACTATAACCTGCAACATTAAACATTGTTAAATAGAAGGTCATTATTATTTATAAAAAAGTTATAAAATTTATTTATATATATATATATATATATATATATATATATATATATATATATATTGCTGTGACCAGCCGCTTATACGTTAGAAGCCACAAAAGTATTATGTGACCACCGCTTTTTATACGTTGGAAGCCACAAAAGATGCTGTGATGGGTACGGTCGAATTGTATTAATGAGGATGCAAAAGAAAATATGCAATTTCTATCTTTGCCTGGTGAGCACAGCGGAATATGATGTGGATTTAATCAACAGGAAATGAAACAGAAATTTCAAGAAACATCTATGAATAATCTTCTATGCATTCAAAAAAACATCTTTACATCTTTCTTTTATACGCATTATCTGAAGAATTTCTTACATTCAACAGATATAAATAACGCTTACAAAACAATTTATAGCTTAAGCAAAGACAGAAAATTTTACCTAATGATTACTTACTTATTAAAATTTTCTTCACCTAATCCTTGTTAACAAGTACAGAACCAAAACATCTCCTATGTGAGTTACAAAAATTCTTTTTAAAATTCTAGGGATAATTTACCTATCATTTTATTACCTCTGTCAGTGTACTTGGCCAACGACGTTGGACAGAAAACTTTGAAAAAAGTCAAAATGCTTCGAGTTCTGACCTCAAAATTGCTGGAATAAATTATCCCCTTCACAAATAATTTTTAAAATATTAAAATCTTATTCTAAGTTTAATCTACTCAAATATCCTATTAGGTTGCAAAAGAACTAAATTATATTTGCAGTTGATATTGACAAATAGCTCTTATAAATCACTCCATTGTAATTAACGGCATCAAATATTTTCTGCTTCCATTTCAGATTTCCATTTCTAACCAACATTGAGGTGAAAATATCAATTTGCAAAGTGCATTTATTTTTCATAGATTAAAATTAGCAGTTGCTCTTGTATCAAGGTTGTTTATAACGAAGATCGTTTAATTTTCGCAATATTCTTTAAAATAATCATGTTTGATAGTAAGTTCTATGTTACACATTGCATGTCGTAAATGAATTAAAAGATTAATCTTTACTCGAAGCTTACATGTTGCTTGACGTTAGAATCAATGACCTTCCCATTAAATCTTGTCCTTATATAATAAAATAAACTCAATACGTCATCTTCTCGATTCTTTTAGATCCTATTACAAAAATTAGTCACAGCCGATGTAATAGTTACCCTGATTTCGCGTTTTAATGAGCTATTAATACGAAGTTATCGCGGTCGTAAAAATCTGTCTTTCTTTCTTAATGAATGAACGGACCGCTGCTAACTCTCTCTTACAACTTGTACAATATTTGAGATATTTAACGCGTCATCTATTTTATTTTATGGTTTTTGCAGTAACACTGTTCAGCGAATCGACGTTTATTCATACAATAAAATAATTAGCCTGGTGACGTATACGATCTATGACGTTTTCGAATTCTCTTGAAAGAAATGCCGTATTCTTTTATAAAATAACATAAACATAATTTATTCTAGAACTAATTGAAATTAACTTCTTTGCAAAAGTTATTATTAATAATAAACTTCTAAAAATGATATTTTTAAGGAGAATGAATATTTTATGCCATTTATCTTACAGAGAAGTACTAATTTTAATTACACAATTGATAAATGCTCTTGTGTTTTCACTAACTGAAATTTATTTCGTATTACAAAAGTGCATGAAACTCGCTTTGCAATAAAAGCTTGCTTTAAATGATATTTTAAAGAAGATAGTTCGAAAACGAATTTATTTAATGTTCTTAAAGCTGATAAATGTAAATTAACACATTCCGTTTATTAATGATAGACATCAACGTTATTTACTACTTTTTTAAATGGGCGTTTTTCAGTTTGCATACGCGACAAAACTTGTATTAAGTTTTTTTAAATAGTATCTACACCCAGAAACATGCTTTGCTTTATACATGCGTAAAATTGGTATTTTTAAACGCATCCTACAGTAAATGTAATGAAACTTGTTAATAAAAGGTATTTTTCCGGAGAATAGAATAATTATTTACACACGGCTGAAAGAAAATGCTTTTATTTTCACGTATTTAGAAATTGGGTTTCGCTTTTATGATGCATTTAAAATAAAAACTAGCTTTATGATATCTCTCAGGAGTAATTATTTACACACGACTGAAAATAAAATGAATTAACATAATCAGTGAATTTAAAATTGGGCTTCGTTCTTAAATAGTGTATCTTTGAAGAGTGTTATTTTACATGGGAATCTCATTTTATGCGTTTATACAGTGTAGAAAAGATAAATATAGGGAAATTTTACTTTTATGTTTTTCTTCTCTTTAGGTGTTATTTTTCATAGAATTTGGTGTTCAATGACATGGAATGTGTGTGGAAAAATACATTTTTGTTAAAATACATTTCTAATTTTTTATTTGACAAGGTTAATTTTCGTCCGAATTTTTGTGGTATAGTACTTTTGTTATAAATTGTCTTTTATTAGCGTGTACGTCTGCTTGCTCAGGCTCAACTTTCCTTAAGTCAGTCACTTGTTACAAAACAACGCTCAGCTTAATTGGTAATGTGAAATCGTACGTACGTATGTAGCATTCCCGTCTTGTCCTAATGACGAACCTTACAAAAGTGAGCAAAACGTAGACTTGCTTGTGATATACTATAAACTGAAAACATGCCCCAAACCTGAGGTGCATTACTACAGATTATTCTGGGAGTTATTGTTGTAGCCACCTAGAAAGAACAGATGTATTTAAAACTATTGCCAATATATCGATAGAGTTTATTCCTTCCTTTTAACGTCAAGCTAGTGAATCTAATTTGGAAAAAATCAGAAGCTTAAGAGCGCGACAAACAGGACAGATATGAGTGACAAAACATCTTCACGAACAATGTAATGGCAAAAGCTGAATGTTTAATTATTACTACATATAAAGAAGAATTTAGTTATGTATTACAGCAGAATTTTTCTATACGTTACAAACCTGATTGAACAAACTTTAAGAAATCTTATAATTACATTGGTGTAGAATGTTTGAGATCTAGGTTCTATAAATGCAAGATGGGTTAGGGCGAATTCATTTCTTTATTATTATTACTATTGTTATGTTTACACAATAAGGAAATATAAATGTAAAAACACCAAACACTTCTTCTATGCTTAATTTTGTGTCCAATATTATTCCTTACACAGAAGACCAACCAACTCCAACAATATCTAGAAAAAAGATGTCATTAACTAATACACAGTTCCACCCCATTAATTCACATTAGACTGTTGATTACCCGGCACCTTCTTATTCTACATAATAAACTCTGTATTTAAGTTGGTGCATGTGGATAAATTTAAAGGCGGTGCCGGTGAGTAACCCCATTACGTTAACGGCTTTTTTGCTTGATGATGATTAGCCGCTCCCATCGGAAATTGCCAATTAGTGTACATCCATGCACTTCTAGTTCTAGATGTGTTAGCCTGTGAGATGCATCTCCTTAGGGCGTTCATTGATTAATATAAAATTGCAATATTGTTCGCGTCTCTCAAAACATGTGCTTAATCGCGAATCGAGGAGTGGCGATTACATCATAATAAATAATGACACCAATTTACCGATTTATGCATATTAGCTGAAACAAATTATCTTAACTATGCAGTAACCAAAAACTAAATTTGTAAACATTTAAACCACAAACGCGTCTATTAACACTTCCTTTTTATCTTAAGTAAAGCTTTATTATCAACAATAAGTTTGAGCACAACCAAAACTCTTTATACAAGAAAGTTGTTAATGACGTTTAATGCTATAGAGAAAATAAAAAATTCCTTACTGCTAAGTAGTTGTTTCGAAAAAATACTTTTCATAGTGCTGCGTTACAGCTTAAATATGAAATGTTTAGGTGTACAAAATTTAAGAGAAATACGTTGAATACATTTGTGGTGTTCAGGTTATCTAGAATCACCTTGTCCGTTATTTATTTACAAGTTAAAATATTGATATGTACTTATTATACATTAACATTAAATACATGGCACGCACAGAAAATAGGTAGATGTGCTTTTGTGTGCGTAATTAAATTGCAAACGTCTTTGGCACTAGAACTGCAAGCACTTTAATTTGTAAATTTACGGAACGTGTTTCTATTTTGATGAATTGAATATTGCGGTTTCACGACGAAGGGCCGGATCTGGTATCATATGAGTGATGATGTCCATGGCTGTAAGTAACCCTGACCCGGGTTACACTGAAGGCAATATGACACATTATGGCGGTGTTGGCATAGTTTCGGTAATTTGCTTGCTTGGAAGAAATTGAAGCGGGCTGATGGCGTTATGTTCCCAATCCTGACGTGCTTGTTGCACTAGGTGCTCCTGATGGTCGTGGTTTTGGAAAGAGCGGGTTCAAGCTGTAGTGAGATCTTCTCCGTAGTGTTATGAGAGTTCACTTCATTTTACTCCATTAGATTTGGTGGTCACAATGAGATAATCTGAACGAAAACTCTTAGTGCTCAAGAGTGACTTCTTGGTGACTTCCGTCTTGACCTATTCTTAAGTTCCCTCCAAGAAGTTTGGTGGCTTTTTTAAAGAGAGAACAAAAAGAAGTGATTTGTTGTGGCGTTTAGAACTCCTTTTATACTGAGGATTTGTATGTATTGTACGTTCGGACGCTCCTATTTGTATTTTGAGAGGTGTTCGACGAGTCCATTATTGAATGAAGGGTGTTTTATGCGTGCATGCTATTTGTTTGCATATTGAGTGCTCGTTGTTTACTTAATTGGGAGTATGGCTGGTTGCATACTCCTACACATTGTTTTCGCAAGAAAGTACAAAACATGTGCCCAGCTAAGCCTGATTTAAACTGTACAAAGACAATATGCTATGTTACAGAAGGTGATGAGTCGAAGGACAATAAATTGAATAGCTTTACTCCAATATCGTCTCTTTCCTGCACCACAATTGCTACTTTAAAAAATAGGACAACAATATTTCCGTAATATTTTGTTAAGAGCTATTAAGCGGATCCATACTACATACAAAAATATTTATTGTTATAAAATTTATCGTATACTGGAAATTGTATAGACAACACTATCTTCTCTGAGGTTGAAATAAAAAGCAAAATTAGGTTTTTAATAAAACTGTAAGTCGTAAATTTCTCAACTAAATAGTTTTCTTCTCATTAAAAAGAATTAGACAACTTTTTGACGTTATTTCATACATGTTTCTCTTACTTAGAATCAACTAGAGATAAAATGGCCCCAGGGTTTTTATTTTTGGTTAGATCTATAAATTGTAAACGCAACCCAGTCGACTCAGTAGATCCTGCAGACACCCTATAAGCGCAATGGACCACTTCAGGCTACACTAGAAACAACCAGTTCATTGTTTATTATAGCAGTCTTCAATTCCCCCTAAAATGCCTACCTTGCGTCTTTTTAGACGCTCGTGTTTTTTAAAATTTCTTATATTTGGACGCAATAATCTTTTCATCAAGAATTATTGGAGAAATCACGTGTTTGTTTGCGAACTGCGTATTATATACACCATCCATTGTTAGCGCAATTTTTTACAATTTGTTTAAACATTTAACCTCTAGCACTGAATTTTCAAAAAAACCTTTGAAAAAAAGTACCCCACGTACGTTAAACTATTACGTTCACCAAAAATAACTGTAGCGCCTTGGCGTTGCGTTAAACAGAAACCGGATGAAAAAGGGAAATATTAATCTAATACGGACAATTTAATATTGATGTACCCTGTATAATTCTAATTTTATAAATAAGTGTTCGGTAAGCAAGACATTTCAACAAATTGTTGGTTCTATTAAAATCATAAACTTAAAAACCACCTAGGCATGGTTATATTTATGGTAAAATACATATTGGCTCATAAATTATTTTAGACTACAAAAAGGGTAAACAAAATATTTATTTTAGTACATTTTCATAATGGAATCATGTCATTTTAAGAAAGCTTTAGAATTATGAAGTAAATAATTGTGAAACTATTAATGAACATGTCCCCTATCATAATTGTTCCAAATATAGTAGAGCTTTTTTAGTAAAATAAACTAGAATTAAAGTTACCTAGTTGCAGTAAAAAGAAAACCTCAGACACATTAAGTACATTCATACAATGTAAAAAAACCTAGTGCTTAATCAAATTCACGAATATCAAGTTGCAGATCTAATTTAATCATTTAAATATGATACAATGTATTCATTTTATTTTCTGACGACAGAAGTGAACACGAACGTTTACCTAAGTAAATCACACGATACTACAAGTATTTTCACGGGATTCATTCCATAGACCCAATAGGAAGACTGTAGTATGACGAAACCTCCGACTGAAAGTAAGAAAAAAAGGAATTAAATGACAATAATTACATCCGACAAAAAAAGGAATTAATTATCCGCAAACCGTTAATTGGAATACGTCAAAATTGTAGACATTTTCGCAAATAGTGGGAGTGAGGTGGGTGGAGGAATGGGGGTGAAAGTTGAATGGTGGAAAGAAACGCAGTTTTAAAATGAAAATGTAGATTTTCGTAGAGAAAACGCGGCGGGTGAATACTTTTTTAACTTACGCTTGCACGGGCAAGGTACTTTCAGTTCACATGTTTGTGGAATTATTATCGTTATGACCCGTTAAAAGGGGTAGTACCTGGAAAGTTTAATCCGTCATTTATTTGTATTTTTGTAGCGCGTTGAGTTAAAAAAGCTGTGTTAGTTGAATGCTCCCCCTGATTGTTGCTTAAAGGATGAAAAATGGAAATACTGAAAAATTGGAAAGTTGGTGTTTTCTGGATATTCTTAATTTTATTTACCGTTGAATTAAACCGTGAATAATTGTAAGCTTTTATGTTTATACTTATTAATTATGTACGTGTGTATTGGAAATATAAATGCTTGGTATTTATGACAGGAAATTAATCGAGCATTAAGGTGATCATTTTGTTGAACTGTGATTTAGCGACGATAGTGTTGGTTACATTTGAGCATAATGTTATCATTTTATAATATACAGGAATATGTATATATTGATTTTACATTATTTTGGAATGGACAATGCAATGAAAAAGCTGATATTTAGCTGTTTTCTATGTTTGTTATTAACGACATTTCCAGATACTAGAATTTATAAATGTCAGGTAATTTAATGTGGAAAACTGAAAAATTAGGAGTGATAGTATAGTTGATAGATTAGATTTAGATTTAAAGTTTTTTTAAGATTTCTTTTAGCAATCCCTGACCAGAGTGAGATTAACAAATTTAAGATTCTCTTTTAAACAAGGTATATTGCAATTATTTAATGTTAACAGAGCCTAAATTTAGGTTGAATCTTAGTTGCATTTATTTAGAACTAAATAAACAGACACATTTGTAAAGAATATCCAGCTACCCCAGTGATGGAATCGTATTTGCAAAGTATTTTATTTTTCAATTTTATTTAATTCGACGAACTTTTATATAATAAATAAGTATTTTAAGATATTTGAAAAAAACGTATCGTTAAACTAGATTAATCTAGAAGACCGAAAACTAGGTGGGATAACCGTCTTCCGTGTAGGGAATAATATTGAAAAAACTGCTGCTTATTTTTAGTTCTTAATGTATCTTGCATTTATTCTTCTTTCAGTAAAATGAGTAGGGCAAGCAAGAAAAAACCGTTAGCATTCAGAGAAATACTTAAAATTTGATTTCATACTCGCTGTCCATGATGAAGTCAACTTTTTGTCTTGTATGCCCACAGTGCTTGATCAACGAGGTCGTCTTGAGACGCACGTGAAAGCGAAACTTAGTGCTGATATTATTTTAAATTTGAATAACTTTCAAACTTTAAAGAGAAATTTTGAAAAAACAGCAGTATTAAATAAATTCTCTATTTAACGCTCATCCTGCAACTAACAGTCGTACCCTTAAAGCAAGTTATCAAATTTCCTTACTCATGGCTAAATCCGGGAAAAATTATATTATAGGAGAAAAATTAATCAAACTATTAATACCAGTATTTCATAAACCGTTCTGGAAAGAGATGACAAAGTCGTGGAAGCTATGCCACTCAGAAGCAATACTGTTAACAGAAGAATAGACGAAATGAGTGAAGATATTGAAACACAACTTGTTGAAAAAATGAAAACAAGAAAGATGAGAATCCAGAAATGCTACGTGTGCATGTGTTATTTATATGGAAAGTATAGTAATTAAAAACATTTCACCTGTTCTAAATTAAGTACTAAATTCAGTTATAAAGTGAATCAATGCTATTAAAGCTAATGCCAAATGCGAACGTCTCTTCCAACTATTTTGTTAAGAATTAAATGCAGACTGTGAAACTTTTACCTGAAGTAAGATGGCTTTCGAAAGAGAATTGCTTGGAAAAATTTATGGAACTATTCATGATTTTGCGATTTTTTCAATCGAAAAAACTGAAATGAAGTATCTGTTACTGGTCGATAGTGAAGCATTTGTGAGTTATTTAGCCGATATATTTAAAAAACTAAATATATTAAATAACCAATTTCAAGGAACAAATAAAACCATTGTCGGTGCAAAAGTGAGATATTTGATTTCATTACCTTTGCTGAATTATGTCAGAAAAATATTTACAACAAAATTTTTGAAAAATTCATTGGCAACAAAAATGTCAAGTAACTGCTACCGCTATACTTGTTATTATCGATCATCTGAGAATTCTACCGGCTGATTTAAAAAAAAGATTTTCTGAATTGAAGTAAATCGATTTTCCACCAAAAGATTTGATTTTATGTCCTAAACTGTTTAAATCAATTTTTTGCATTTTGCAAAAAATTTTCTATTTTAACCCTATTCAAAGTTTAGATCGGTGAATAGTATTAAAAATCCTCTACAAGAACATCATCATTAGGTCTTCAGTCCTGGAACTGGTTAGACGCGTACCATCATTGTTTCCTATTCTGAACTAAGCCACACATTTCCATGAAATTTGTACAGTCTGCATCTATCACTATCTGATCTAGGTCTACGACTACCCCCTTTTTTCCTATCTCTGCTTGTAATATATCACATACTATTCCCCAAAAATGCCTTAGAACGTATTGTGCCCATCTATTCTCCTATATACGTCTACTAATCATCACATGCTGTCTTGTTGTATATAATAATTGTGTTTCATGGTAATCATAATAAGGTGTGGAGCTTATTCTTATTAGGAAGGACTATTCACGTTGGTGTATATTTATTTAAAACGTATTGTAAACATAGAATTCTAATATGAAGAATCGCAGTAGTGGAGGGGTATAATAGCAAGTAAAAATTAAATTCTTTGAATTTCTATGATTGATAATATTAAGTTGTTTTTTAGCTACACGTACTTTCGCCAATTAGGGACAGATTATAGTCTTTTTGTTGTTACTCAATGGTATAATCATGTTTTACAACATAGCTTAGGTATACAAGATGTAAAGTTTTTATTTTTGCTTATATTAAACAAGTAGTAGAGAAGGGCGTAAGCGAGACTCCGTTAATCTCCAGCAGTAGTGATAACCGTTACTCGGAACATTCATCTTCCGAGTTGCTTTTGGGGTTTTCTTCGGGTGGTTTGGCGCTAAAAGGCAAAACATAGACACAAGAATTTAAAGACCTTCGAAGGTAAGCGAACAGGTATTTAACAACTTGTATACCCCTAAGAGTAGTATATTTGCTTTCATGGAACCCACCCCGTACCACTGCTAGTCTGTGTACCAATTAACTGTTACGTCATTTCGGCCATTGTAGTGTAAAAATAAGTAACGTAAAGTCAATTCAGCACGTACCAAGTTCGTACACATTATAGCGTCTATCTAGTTTAAAACAGCAAGGATCCGAGAAAGTTCTAAATTTCCAGGCATTCTAACAGAGGTAATTGGTCATAGTAACACATAATCTAATGCAAAATAAATAAGTAAACAAAATTCATCATCATCATTAGGTCTTCAGTCCCGGAGCTGGTTAGACGCGTGCCATCATTGTTTCCTATTCTGAACTAACCTACAGATTTCCCTGAAATTTGTACATTCTGCATCTATTACTATCTGATCTAGGTCTACATCTACCTCTTTTTTCCTATCTCTACTTGTAATATATCCCATACTATTCCCCAAAAATACCTTAGGACGTATTCTGCCCTTCTATTTCTCCTATTTTTTTCACAGATATACTTGCTCCCCTACTATTTCTATAACCTATTTGTTATTAACTTTGTCTGTCTATGCTATTATCCTCATACATCTGAAGCACAGCATTCCAAAAGGCTGCTCCGTTTTTCCTCTAAGTACACACCAAAAAAAAATTGAACCAACCAATTTTTTAAAAAATCATGACGTCACTACAAACAATTGAAGGTCTATAGAAAAAATTTCCCACCAAGTTGTAGCTAACATTGCAGTTTTTCAAAATATATGTGGGGGGTTTTTAAAGATTAAATCGCCTTTAAAGCTACTATAGCCTTGGGTCCTTTTTGTAAAACATACGATATATGTTTTTATAAATGTATTACTATTTTCTTTAAATATAGCAGGCGACCTGCCTAATTAGCAAAATAACAAAACTTGTGTCTGTAAATGTCAAACGTTAAGACATACGACTCTTCAAATAGGTAATAAAAAAATCACGTTTTTCTTCAATTTCCCACTTTGAGAAGTCCAAAGTATAAAGTAAAATATATAATTTTGTTGAGAAAAAAATTGCCAATTTAATAAGTTAATAAAATACAGAATGTTTCAAAGAAAAGTTCCAAGTTCAGTCTATATTTTCAAAGCGACATCCTGTACAAAAAAATTAGGTCCATCACTGAATTCTACTCAAAAAACTGATTGAAGAATAATTTTACAGAAACAAAAATATTACAAATAAAGTTATAGTTTTGTTTATAAATGGCACACATATGAGGAACACACTGTAGCTTATAAACGGTTAAAGATATCGAAGTACGGCTTTCGGCATTCGAGCCAATGACATGTTAGTTAGTTTTTGTCTACCTCCTCTAGAAATTGGCGGTTCCTATCAAAAGTGTCCAATTTGGACCACCCCGTACATACATAATTCCACAAACCAAATCTAGAATGTTTTAACAAAAATTATATTAATAAACTGCTGTCCAATTGTTACGGCAATTACAATTCCTTATGTGCTTACTTGAATCTTATACTCGTAGAATATGCATTTGAGTTTGTTTTCTGGTGTTTATCATAAACGAAACTTATTATACAGCCCGCCTACTATTCTAGCGGGGAGGAGGTATTATATTGTGACCTTTGCGTGTAAAGGTTGTAACTGTAGTCAATTTATGTTGTAGATAAATGCAACTTTGTTAAAAGTCGGTCAGTGTTAATTAGTAACGATTCAAGTTTATTGTAATCGTGCTACACGACCCACAAGTCTTAATTAACAAAAAAATGTAACTGACTTTGAGCTGCTATTACCTATGCACGCCGATAATATTATATAAGTACTTCCTTTATAATTGGTTTTACAACGCGCCTGTGTGATATGCAGAGCCAGTCACTGATAAAACTTACACGCCGATTTTATAGCTACAAAAAACACGAAATACTTAAAGCAGTCTTATAGTAGCGGCTCTTCTAGGTCTGAAACTTGTAATAAAATAAGGTTCAACCCTGCATTTTGGGGTAATGCAATAAACTTTAATGTATATTTTTATTAATTTTATGTTTCAAAATATGAAGATCTACCGTCCCCTGATTAACAGAAGAATCTTTGCTGGAGGGACAAAATACGTATTTTCAGTTAATATTACGTGTTCGTTAGTAAATGATGCAAGTGAAAAAATAACTTTGTACGTAATGCACTGGCGTTCGCTATGTCTCACTGACTGATATGTTACTAAAAGCCACTTTGCAGCATAGTTCGAGGAAAATGTATGCACAATATCAGTTCGGTGCGATAAATAAGCAGCCTAACAATACAATTAATAACTGTATGTATATTTTCAATATAATCCTCCAAACTCGCAATACATTTCAAGAAGGATCAGTCCAAAGGAAACGCTGCTGAAGACAAAGACGCAATGGCCTGGACGTACGTCTCCTCTAGGACGGAACTCTACCTGTACAAAAATGGAATTAAAGGGGAAGATATCGGAAATGTTCGAAGAGCCGTAAAAGCATTGCATATACTTGCAAATAAAAATATAATACACGTTTTTAATAAAATGCCTGAGTTATTAGATACAATTAGTTACACAAGGAAATATGTCAGAAACCAAAGAGCACTCACTACGCTATTACCCTTAAATGTACAAGAAATGTTTTATATTGACACACTAATAAATTTTAGAAAACCGTTGTGAAAGTACAAAGATAAAACTAATTTTCGAGATCAGGTTTACCTTTACACTGTTAGAAAAATTTATTACTAGTGATACAAGAAATAATCTTAGAAGAACGAAAACGTACATCTTTGTTCTAGAGACTTTTGAATAATTTGTTCATAAAATTGCACAGATAAAAAGACAAAAGCTACTTTTAGTAAGGAGCATGAATAGGATTTGAGAAGTGGCAGCAAGCACCTCACGGACCAAAAACCTTTATTTTTCAGGATTGAGCCGAAGAAAGGAATATGATTATGAATAACCGGATATCAAATTGCAGGGAAGAAAGGTTACTCTTTCAGTAAACCAGAAACTTGAACAACGGGTTTTGGATAACTAGACACGGATATATATATATATATATATATATATATATATATATATATATGTTGTAAATTAAATATCGGGTAGTAGACAATTTGGGCAATTAGAAAACTCTTTTAATCGATTCAACGTTCGAAACATTTATTTTCTTCATCAGGAAAACTATAATAGGAGGATTAAAAAAAAACTGACACTCAAAATCTTAATAGTATCTACTCACATCTTATCTCCGTTATAAAAATAACAAGAATCATATATCTTAATAACTAATAATTGCCTTTTTTCTTTTGCTCTTATAAATTCTTTTAACTTTAATCTTGACTCGTTATATTTAATTATTATTATTATTATTATCTATGTTTGCTTATGACATAATTTATATGTCAAAAGTATTTTATATTTTAACTTTTTCAAATATAATTTTAAATTAATAACCTTTAAATTCGATGGCGAAATGTTATTTTGATTTAAGTCGCGAGATGTTGCTTTGCGAAGATAATATTTGAAGTATGCAGTAAGCATACTGTAATTTAATAATTACATTGTTACAATGAATATAGAAGTGATGTTTTGAACGCAAGTTACAAAAAATAAAATGGAAATTATTAATAACAATGAAGGGGGAATATTCTTCAATATAACACTATTTTAAAATTTTTATTAAATAATCGAAAGGAAGATTTAACCAAAAATGTACTTTGGTAACAGCTGTTTGAAATGACGAGTTTAAATATGGAAAATTTTGTAAGCTGATTTGGATATCAATTTATAATAAGAAGATATTTTTGGTTACGAGTTGGATATAGAAACGCTTCGTGAATTTTTTTTGCAAGTATAATTTTTTTGTAATTAATATTTGAATTTTGTCATTTAGTTTAAGTTAGTTTAAGATAGTCCTAATAATTTCTTTTGTAAAGGATTTTTTTACCAGGAAAATTTGTGTTCAATGTTCGAAACACTTTTTAATTCAATATCTGTCAAGGATTTTTTGGCTAAACAAACCTTACATGCGTGGGAATAAACAAAGTCACATAAAATATTCATAAAAAAAGGAAATTTAGTTCTGTAAATTTAAATTAAGGTAAGGAACATTTTTTTTATATAATAAATACTTCTTGAAAATTATTTTATGTTGGAAAGAAACGATGTTGTAAATGTTCTATATGCTTTTGTATGAGAGAAAATGTTTCATACTGTATAAATGCTTTGTGATATTGCTGTGTTTGATTTCATTTTAAAACCTCCGTCAATTCCGTTGAGCTAGCCAGGCAAAGTTAGAAAGGAAGGTAAGTGAACAATTTCAAGTTTTACAACTTGCTGTATCTGTATTACAGCACTCTTTTAGTGACGCTCTCAATGCGGCGTGTCACAGCAATATATATATATATATATATATATATATATATTGCTGTGAATCCTCTCATATCTACAGGAACTGGCCCTTTCAAAAAAAACATTCGAGCCCCACAGATTGAGCGTCAAGAATGCTGTGAAACCTTCTAAATTAACTGGACCGTTGACTTTCTTCTGTTAATCGCCTCTTTACTTTTTTCCGCCTCGGTTGCTCACCTAGTTAAACCTTCATCCTCATTCATAAAAAAAACAAACACATTCCTACCACAAACATCAACGTTAACTCTATTTACATCAATATTCACAATACATTAAAATTTCAAAATTAAAATTCAGCATAAATTTCAGTATCAGAAAATTTCAAGATTAAATTTGTTATCATTTTAATGTGCATCCAGAATTAGAGTCCTTGTAGGATGCCTACTAATTAATATAACAATATATGCAGACCTGAGTCTGAGTACAAAGGGAGCATCTCCCACCCCTTTACGTTAATTAACCAGGTTCGTCTAATTGAGCTCAAAGACATACCCAAATTTTCATCATAATCAAGAACATAAATACTAAATACCCCTTTCTACTTAAACAAGAAAATTTCACCTTAAAATAAAAAATTTTGTTGTTTGTATAAATTCACTACTGTCCATTTTAAGTAAACAAATTATAAAGTTATTCAACACACACCAAAACATCAAAAATCGAACAACAAAGTATAAGTTACCTGAAGGTTACTGCACTAGTGGCTTCAAAGTACATCGTCCTTGCTAATTTCACCATTCCAACTGGGTTATATTTAGGTCCTCGGATTACTGGTCGCTTTTAAAAATTTTCTCTACACCGCCATTCATCTAAAGTTGTTTCAGAGCTTCTCAGGACTCCTCTATGTATATCAAAATCTTGTTTTGTGGATCCAATCACGATTACGAATACCATTTAATTATTAACACCCCCGAAAAATCGCAAAGAAATTCATACTTCTTTCACTCTATACGCCAAAACTGCCTACTTTTGTTTATTCATTTATCGTTACAATTTTGATAGTTGGTACAGTAATACTCGCACATATAACTAAATTTTATTACCTTATATCGTATCACGTAAAGAGCAAACTGTTTTAAAGTATTTAATAATCACCAAAATATACGAGCAAACTGTTTAAATTACTGAATCAAAATCGAAAATCTAAGAGCACTGTTTAAAGCATAGAATAATCAAAAAATCTAAGAGAGAGAAACTCATATTAACACTGGTATATATAATAGCTCGCCCGTGCGCCGCTTTTGTCCCCAAAACGGACAATTCTTAGAATTTCGCATTCTGTGTTCCCATCTCGACCGCCCGTGCGTCGGTTCTACAAAATTTGCACACGCGCCAGGTGAAAATCTCAGAAATTTTCCACACGGCACGCAACCTCTGAGAACACCTAATTAAATTTTATACAGAAATCGTTGTTTCTACCTCTCATATTTGCATCTTATTTTCAACCAATCGTGACCCTCGTGACGTTGCTCAAATCCCGCCTTTAATTATTCGTGTCTCTGTCTTGCGCATATTATCCGTCTCTATCTAACCTGTTCTTAGTGGTGCAAATTGATATTCTTTACTATCGATTATTTCAGTCCACGTGTATTCTTATCTGGGTTAAATAACCCCGTATCTAGCCTTCCCGTGAATATTAAGCGACGGTTTCTCCAAGATTCTCTGTAACCATTTGTTATCTGCAAAATTTAAGCAGAACGAGACTTTTAAATAAACGCAGGTGTTCAATCGTACTACTTCTAAATAACACTTCTACGATTTGAATATTATTGGGTTTTTTACAAGCTTTTATGCATATTATATGTTACTAATGGTTCAATTAACTCCAATTAAAATAATACCCTTTAATTTTTAGTGAATCCTAATTAAATATTCAATTATTATTTGTACATTTTGTTTAATACTCGTTACTTAAACTTGAATTAATTAATATAAATTTTGCACGTAATTTCCATTTGTTTCTTTACTTGGAATAATTAAATTATACGTTGAGCATTTTAATACTGCTTCTTTTTATAGAAAGCGTCTTGTAAACAATTTAAATCCCTTATTTTTAATGAAACGAATGAAATTTTATGCTCCACGGCTTTTTTTTAATAACGCCTATTATCTAATAAAATTCTTTATACACGGTGATTAAAATTATTTGATGTAATTAATTAATTTTCTACCCTGGTCTAAATATGAGTAATATATATATATATATATATATATATATATATATATATATATATATATTGTTGAGAAAAATACGCAATCTTAGCCATCATTTCATCATTTTGTTTTCGACCTTACTTAAGGTCGGTTTGACGCAGCTCTAACTTCTTTTCTATTCTGTGCTAATCTAAAAAGCTCTACATACCCTTCACAACCTAAATTTCTAATAATTTGACTAATATAGTTTGGTCTAGGTCTTCCTATATCCTTCTATCTTTTTCCTATCCAGCTGGCTCTACATAGATATTAGCAACCTGATGGTTGTTAAAGAACTCTAACATGTTTACATGATTACCATTTATAAAGAAATGAAATATAACCTGGTTATCCGCTTCAAAAAGGAAAAGTGTTAAATTATATGTTATGGTAAGGCTTAAGCAACGAATCGCTGCCAACATGCCAGACCGCTACCTAATTGTGAGTTATGTCATGGTGACGTTTATTAAATTATGTTATGGTAAGGCTTAAGCAACAAATCGCTACCAACATGCCACACCGCTACCTAATTGTGAGTTATGTCATGATGACGTTTATTAAATTATCTGTTATGGTAAGGCTTAAGCAACGAAACGCTACCAATATGCCAGACCGCTACCTAATTGTGAGTTATGTCATGGTGACGTTTATTAAATTATGTTATGGTAAGGCTTAAGCAACAAATCGCTACCAACATGCCAGACCTCTACCTAATTGTGAGTTATGCCATGGTGACGTTTATTAAATTATATGTTATGGTAAGACTTAAGCAACGAAACGCTACCAACATGCCAGACCGCTAACTAATTGTGAGTTATGTCCTGGTGACATTTAGTTAACTGATTTTTATTTTTTTTTGTTTTGTTTTCGAACTTACTTCAAGTCGGTTTGACGCAGCTCTAAATTTTTTTCTATTCTGAGCTAGTCTAAAAAGGTCCACATACCCTTCACAACCTAAATCTCTAATAATTTGACTAATATAGCTTTGTCTAGGCCTTCCTACTCTATTTTTATTTGGTAGTCTATAATCTAAGACTTTACTAAATAGTCCCTCATGTCTTAACTGGTGCCCTATCATTCTATCTCTCCTGACCTTCAATTGTTTCCACACACAGGGATCCTCACCTATCCTTCTATAAACTTCCTCGTTTGTTACTCTATCTGTCCAACTAATCTTTAACATTCTCCTATAACACCAAGTTTCAAAAGCTTCTATCTTTTTCTTATCTACTTCTTTAATTGTCCAAGTCTCACTACCGTATAGTAGAACGCTCCATACGTACGACTTTAAGAAACTTTTTCTATTATCTAAATTAATACTATTAGCTATTAGTAAGTTTTTCTTTTTTAAAAACATTTTTCTAGCTTGAGCTATTCTAGCTACTATATCCCTTCTGCTACGTCCATCCTTTGTAATTATACTACCTAAATAGCAAAATTCATCTACCTCCTCTAACTCGGTATTACCTATTTTTAATTTTGGTTTAGAACTAGGCTGTAACTCACTTGTCATTATCTTTGTCTTTACTGAGTTAATTCTCATACTATAGTTACTCTGTAGTATCTCATCTAAAATATTTAAAAACTCTCCTAACTCTTTTCTAGACTCTGCTATAATGGCTATATCATCTGCAAAACGTAACATGTCTATTTTCTGTCCCTGTACACTAATACCTATCTCTTTTCTCTCTCTAGCTAAGTTTAAAGCTTCTTCAATATAAACATTAAAAATCAAGGGAGACAGTATACAACCTTGTCTAACACCATTTCTAATCTTAGCTTCCTTTTCTATTTCATCCAATCT
The DNA here is from genome assembly GCA_036346225.1 of Platerodrilus igneus. Classification (NCBI taxonomy): domain Eukaryota; kingdom Metazoa; phylum Arthropoda; class Insecta; order Coleoptera; family Lycidae; genus Platerodrilus; species Platerodrilus igneus. Next base: position 1,130,318 of record JARFIW010000892.1, on the reverse strand, counting down.
AATTACTACGCTTTGGTTTTTATATAGACTGTAAATAATTTTTCTATCCCTATGAGAGATTCCTATTTTTTGCAAAACCCTGAACATAACAATCCAATTAACCCTATCAAATGCTTTTTCTAAATCTACAAACGCGAAATGAGTCTTTTATTTTTTGTAACCTTTTTTCGATAATTAGTCTAATCATTAGTATCGGTTCTCTAGTCCCTCTGTCTTTACGAAAACCATATTGGTCTTCGCCTAAATAATTCTCAGTTAAAGCTTCTACTCTATTTTTAATTATTATTGTTAGTATTTTGGAAGCATGAGAAGTTAAACTAACCGTTCTAAAATTCTCACACCTATCAGCTCCTGACTTTTTTGGGATTGGGATAATAATATTTTTTTCGAAATCTATTGGAACCTCACCTGTGTCATATATTACTTTTACTAGTTCATATAATCTGTCTAAAGTTTTCTGACTTGAATATTTTATTAATTCTGCGGGAATATCGTCTATCCCTGGCGCTTTATTTAGTTTAAGATCCCTAACAGCTCTATCAAATTCCTCTCTTAATATTGAGAACCCTATTTCTACATCCTCTTCTTGGTCGTTCTCCAACACATCCATATCGTCTCCCTTATATAAATCTTCTAAATATCTTTTCCATCTATCTGCTATCTCAACTTTATTTATTAGAAGCTCATTATTCTCGTCTCTAATACCATTATATTTTTTCCTATCTTCCCCAAAAAACTTTTTAACTGCCCTGTAAGCCCTGTCTGTCTTACCTACTCTCAAATCATCTTGTATTCCCTTACAATTCTCCTCCATCCATTTATTTCTAGCTTTTCTACACTCATGTACTATCGTATTTCTAACTGTATTATATTTTTGCTTACTTTCACTATCCACTTCTCTGAAAGGTTTAAGCTTTCTTCTATTCTCTATTAAATCTAATATCTCCTTTGTTACCCACGGTTTTCTCGCTTCTATTTTTTCTTACCTATAGTCTGTGTTGCTGTATCATGTACAGTCAGTTTTATTTCTTTCCATCTATTTTCTACGTTCCCTTCTACAGCTATCTCTTTGCTCTTAATATCTAATACTTGTTTATATTCCTCTTTTACCCTACTATCATTAAGCTTACCTAGATCTCATCCCTCTCTTTTAACCTTTCTCAATTTTTTGAATTTTAGTTTACACTTCATTTTAACTAAGTTATGATCGCTATCTATGTCAGCCCCTGGATAACTACGACAGTTTTTAACTTGGTTTCTAAATTGGTCAACGTAACACATAATCTGATACAAAATAAATAAGTAAATAAAATTATGACGTTTTATTGATGTCAGTGCATTAACAAAGTTTAATAAATATGTCACTATTTAAACGCCCTCTCAAATTAACACGACATAAGAAATTAGAATGCATTCTTTTAAGTATGTTTATTTTTAAATTTTTGCAAGTGAGGAATTCTAAGTTTTAAAATCTTTTCTTTTTTAAAATTTTCCTATTTTTTTAGTACCCCTTGCACTTTTAATAATATTTAAATTTTTTTATAAGGTTGATATACTTGAATGCTCTGATTAAGACCAAAAAGCTTCTTTGATATGCAATCGATCATTCTTAAGAGCTTGTACGCAAAATTATTTTATCAATGACGTGAGAACATGACATCTTGAAAATGGCGTTTTAAAGATTAATGGTGTAGCCTTGTAGCATGCGTTGATCATTAATAAGAGGCATTGAGATGTAAAAGGTGTGTGATTAAAAAGCAAGCGTCACGAGTTGCACAAAATATAGACGCTACTAAGAGAAGGAAGCGAAAGAGAATTCCAGGCCGATGGTAAAGTTGCTGTTTCGACGTAGCAGTAAAAATTCCATTGTTCCAAAATAGTTGAAAAGTATTTAGTATTTCGGCGTCGTGGGTTAAGTGAATATAATTATTACTGAAGGTGAAGCTGCCTAATTAGGAAAGGATTTTCCTTTCAGTCTTTTGTTATGGTTTTGGAAAGTTTAGGGAAAATGTCCAACATTGATTTTTTTATTAGAATAATTTAAAACACTAACTGGATGCCCTTAATCCATTTACGTCAAAAGATTAATTAGGCAATTTTGTTTTAGCATCCATGCTCGCAAATAATATGATGTTTATAAAACTGCTGTGCAAAAAATTGACAAAAAGCTTAGATCGAAGAAATAGCATATGCACAAATACGAATACACTGGGCACATGTGTTCATACAAAAATTTGCGAAGCAATTCCATACAATGCAGGGAATCCTTTACACTTGTTTACAATGTCTTACATAACAAGGCATGCAAACATTTTAATGGATTGATTTTTACAAATAAATTATTTAAACCCGTCGGTAATTGTATGACTCAAAGTTGGCAATTTGATATGAATAATGTCTTTGAAACTTTTATACAAAAATTACAAACAAAGAACTTCCTTTTACAATTTTCCCGTTTAAAATTGAAAACAGGGTTCAGAATGCGACGAGATATTAAAGCTCTCCAATTAATTGTTATATGGTACTTTTCATTCCTCGAGTTGCTTTGTTGTTTTGTGTGTATGGAGCAGTCTTACAGTTTTTAATGCAAACATTTCCTATTCGTTGTCTTTTCTTTATAGCTACTAGTGCAATAGCTTTTTCCGTTACTTACGCATCCAAAATACCGCACTAATATATGGTATATAGGAACGTCTATCTTTGTGACAAGAGTGCAGTGTCATTTTTCTTAAAAATAGCGTTACTGTGGTTATTGAACCTACCTAAAAAAGTGTTTTGTATTGAAAAACAAAAATATTTCGCCTAATACTAAGATTAAGAGTAAAATGATTCTTCATAAAAATAAACATTGTAGGTTTTTCCATTCGGACATTATATGAGCGGAGGACAACTAAACATACTGTTACATTCCATTTCGTATTTGTAAATTTACTGTCTCCGCAATTTAAAACAATTTCAATTTCTACTTATTTGAATATACGTATTCGTTACACTTTTATCATTTCAAGTTAGCTCAGTTAGGTAAACAACGTTGCTCGCCCTTTATTTAATTCACAAGCCCACATGTATACATCACACAATCTGGTTTCTTATCTACGCATGTGGTTGATAAGAAGTTCCTGAATGTTGCTAGTTTAATTGTAATTAGGCAAAGCGGCTGTGTTATCTTTGAAATATTGAAATATGTTCAAACGTATTTCTATTCTATATGGAATTTCCGTGAATTATTCTTCAGAAAACAATTTTATAAATGCATTAGTTGAATGAGCTTACTATATCTCTAGCGTTAGTTTGCGTTGTTTCTTCTATGATAAATAATATAAACTCAATCGAGTAGTTACAAATTTCTATGATGAAAAATGGAAAATATTAATAAGAAGAATAATATTCAATATCTGTTCCGTATAATAAGATCCATCAGACACTGAGGGTGTACCGTCAGATATATTAGATGAATTTTAAAAAAAAAATTCGGTTTCTTACATTCGGATATAACTAAAGATTTTTTAGCAGGACATTTAACAAGAAAGAAACGTTCAAATATGTAGGGAATAATTATAACTTTGTCAACTAAAAGAATATGCAGAACACAATACAGTAACTTTGTGTAGTGACAAAACAGCTGGCAAGAACTGCTTACCATGGGTATAATCCAATATTGGTGTTAGAGATATAAATAAATTTTCATGCTAAATTTTCAGTCCAGGTAAAAACCGATAAAAAAACATAGATATTGAATTTTATAAACTATACGGATGATCGACTAAAGCACACGTTTACATATACTCTAATGTAACACTTGTGATATCACGAGATTGGAAGTTGGCACAGTTAAAAAAAATAACATATATAATCCATTACAAGAGTTTTTACCGTTGTATTAAGACATCCGTTTATGCCACTGATATGAACCATCTCGATCGCGAATGTGGAGAAAGCTAAGCGAGAATCTTATTTTTGCAGCTCTTTTACTGAGAAAAGAGTAATAAAAAAAAAATGATTCAATTACAACTTAAATTATCCGACAATATAGAGAACAGAAACAAGATAATTTCCGTAATTAGTTTTTACTGTTTACCGGTGATTTACATAAAACAATTTACATCAATCAAGGTGGTGTAGTGCACAGGGATGTTACCTTAAAGCCGAGGGACACTCCTTTTTAAAATCTGCACACCTTTATCGACAATTTCAGTATAAAGAAGGACTGATCGCTACAGTAATGGTTCAACGCAAATTTTAAAAAAAGGAACCAACCACAGTAGAAATAGAAGCTGTGTCGGATAAGTATAACTATCGATTTAGAGAACAAAACTTGAATTGAAAAACTAGAGTTTAAAAATGAGAAAGGTAAAACCCATTGGTGAAATTTAGATGCAACTGACGTATAAAATTTTTCTACGTTACAGGAAAGTTTTCCGACGTTGCAGTTCTTGCAGAGCAGAATGGGAACACATTGTATATTTTTAAAAATGATTTTACAAAGCCATGTTTTAAAATGTGCGATACAAGAAAAATCATACAAAAGAAGAATCATGTTAAGTCCTCTAAGCGAGTTGAATTTGATTTGCCTATCAACATAAAAATCTTTTGAAACATTTGAAATCAATAGTATTGCAACATATAATAACCACTCACTTTACAACATTTTCGAATGTCTCAAAAAACATGAATAATGTATCTCTCCTTTAGAAAGAGCTACAACAAATATACGAAACTCTTATACAAGAAGTAAGGAAAAACATAAGTAAGTGTCGCAGACTAAATCAAATAGATGGAGAAACAGAACTTGTTCTTGTTAGAATTAAACAAGTTGAGTACAAAAACAAAGTTCGTTATATATAGTAGTTCGAAAATCAGAACCATACTGCACTCTTCCAATTACTAATTAGAAAAAATATAAATTAAATTGAATGAATTAACAACAATTCCGTTTAGACTTAAAGAAGTATGAATTTTTGCATATATTTGTTACGGGTAAAAATAGTGTTACGATATAAATTTAGACTTGCCCTGAAGCGACAGGGAAATCGTAACAATTTAAGGGTGCATCAGCTAACTATAGGTGCGGGAGTGGGTTCCTATGAAAGAAATTAAAAAAATAGTGAAAATAAGACATAACAAGTTGAAAATGCAAGGCATTGTCGCAACGAACTTCCAAATGTAGACTTACTTTAAAACAAATTAAAGAAATTAAAATTATTATGTTGTAATAATTATAAGTATTCAGATAAAAACAAAAATTTATAAACAACAAAAGAGACATTTTAATATATTTTATTTTATTGAATAAATATTTTAAAAGCTATATATTAGTTCTCATCAATAAGATAAGAATTTTTTTTTTTATATGAATCTAATTATTTTCGGTAATCAAAATTTAAGTTTAAACAATGTCTATAATATTGGAATAATTGGCATGAAATGCCATAAATTGTTCAAATATGTGTCGCATATTGATTTTAAACTTATTTAAAATTTTAATTATCCCTGTGGATTTTCCCGGGGGCTCGGCGTCCCCGTGACCCGATTTTAACTGACATCAAAACTTAAGCTCTGGACACCGAGCTGAATCGATTGATGTATCACACATTGATGTCCGACCATTAAAAAGGCCTCGGACACACAGACAGACAGACACACAGACAAATAGATTTCATAAACGAACGAAGTTCGTTGAAAATAGTAAAATGGATGTACTACAAACAAACTATTTTACTATGTTCATTTACTCCGAAACGCCTTTTCTCTTTGTCATAATTATGAGACTCCAAACCGTATGTCTCAAAAATCCCTTTCGATATTTTCTCGATACGCAAGAGGATTATTTCTTATAGGTTCCTTGCTTCGGTTTCCTAAATTTATCATGTTATACTTTACCTATCTCTAAAATATTTCAAAAAACTTATTAAGGCAATTTTCGAAATCAATGCCTCTCCTGAATACCTCATCACTGGATTGGCTAGATATCCATTTACAAATTTACCTACCATGACCTATGATATTAATAATTTCAACTAAAATTCCACCTCAAATAAAATTCTATTAACAATAAATTCCTGAAATATAAATACACGTGCATTAACCTTAATGAAACCTAATGTAACAATGAACTGGTGAGTTATTAATTACAAAAATCTCAAAAAAAAACATGAATCCATAACAAATCCTATCATTACCATCGTTCTAGTTTTCAAGATTGATCCATACATTTTAAATCCCATTTATGGAAATTCTCGTTATATCAATACATCGAAAAACAGCGCAGTACCAACTTTTCATTAACCATTCCAATATCCATTAAAATTACTTCAACTTTTACTCTTACCAACAATAATTTCATTAATAAAGATTATTTTTAAAATCAATTTACACTAACTCCACCGTTAATTTAGTCCACCAAAACAATTACTGTCATGATTTGTTAATTTCCACTACAGAAATCATAAAGAAAAAACGTTAAATCGATAAGTTATACTATCACACAATTTTTCCAGGTTTCAATATTGATTTACATGATATTCTAAATTCAATTTCTAAAAACGCCCTTAATAACAATAGGTAAGAAACTATTAAATATCAGCTTTTCTGTTTATCATTCCATTGTCCATTCCAAATATTACATTTTCATGCTTTAACTAGTACTATACTCCACCAGTAAAATTCCTTTCCTACATACAAGTACTGGTCCTATGATAAAAATTCGATCACAAATAAAATCCCAGAAAATAGCTTTAAAATGAGGAGCAAAGACGATCCGAGCAAATCGCCCTATAAAATAAAGCAAAACAATATTTTTAGACAATTTTGTTATCGGTTATAGTCTCAATTACAATTAAAAATGCAAACCTTTGTTGCTTCAATCGTAATATTATTTTGTTGCATAGGTACTCCTCAAAGAGTTATTAAAAATGCACGACTACTCAATGAACAACGGTTAAACAGCAATAAAACACAGTCTTCGATTTTTGTGGTGATTCCTAAATGTAATGAACGGAGAAAGGTTAAATTAGTTGGAGATAATTCACTCTAAATTGCCCCCTTTTGCGTTGTCTCCAGTCTATTTCAAAGCAGTTCCAATAGCTAATATATTTCAAGGTGCTCCACGGGATATAGATTTTAAGTGTCTCAGTTTAATTAAGAATTGAATAAGAGGGCGCCTCCATTTGCATCATCGCCTTAACTAAATTACGTAAGCAGCGAACTTAAATTCGGTACTAATTTCTACCTTCTCTCTGTCGCGTTCATGATGCCATTGATTAGGAACTAAATTTGCAATTCGTATTGAAATGGGGAACGTAACTTAATCAACTTCACTAAACTTTGGCGAATTTAAACTAATTTCAGGGTTTTTTATCTGCATGATCAATGACGGTCGCACTGCTTGTTTTAGGAACAAACTTCTATATTAGTTGAATACTCAAAGCAGATTATCCCTAAAACGTGCTAAACCCGAATAGAGGGTGTGGTTGTAAAAAGTTCATGCTGCTTTTAGGGAGAGGCAAAAGTTAATATAAAAGAACGATAATGGGAATGGGACGTAGGTGTGAACGGTCAGAAATTGATGTACGAATAGCGTGCATTTGCCGGCAACAATGTGAAGCACATGCAATGTTTTTGTAAACAAACTTACGGATTTATGTCATAAAACTGACAATTTGCTTTATCAGGTTACTATGAAATTTTTCTCAATTACCCATAACACTTAGAAGGGAACTATTCTACAGCGTTTACAAGATCGCTTTTATGATATCTAGCACTGGAGTAGAGGAAAATCAGTGAACCCAGGCCCTCATTTCCTCCAGAATCCCTCATTTCCTCACTCATCTGGACCAAAAAGTTTTCTTCGACTAACCATTTTTCATCTTTCGAGATAAATATCTTAAATTTTTTTATCTTTCGAGATAAATATCTCTTAAATTTTTCCTCCCACGAGATAAACCTATTTTTAAGATTTTTTACTGCTAACATTCTGGACCAAAAAGTTTTCTTCGACTAGCCATTTTTTTTATCTTTCATCTGAACCAAATAGTTTTCTTTGTCTAGCCATTACATCTTTCGAGATAAACCTATCTTGTTTGGTATCAATTAATATTAGAATTTTCTCAGCTACCCAAATTTCTAGGATTTTTTCAGATTGCACCATCCCTAAGGGAGCTACCCCAATTTTAAGATTTCTTACCTGTAGCGACTTTTGAGCGTTCTTATAAAATTTTTTTTAGTCATGCGATACATCTTGTTAGCTTAGAATTTTATGCAGAATTCGAATCTGCAAACAGATTTGAAATCGGACCACGCCCTGCAAAGTTATACTTTAAGCTCTTTTGCTCGTATATATTTAACTCCATTTTTTAAAACCTTTTTCGCTACCCAAGGTATATGCTTTAACCAAACAGTTAGAGGTAGTAACACAAAAGTTTAATAATTTATTTATCCAATTTACAGTTTAATAAACTATTACAATTTTTACAAAGTATAGCATTATTTCCTGTGTGTAGCCGAAAGTTTAACCTGTAACAAAAAAAAAAAAAGATTAATGTGTTGTTTAAATAGACGTGTAACAAAAAGAGATTAATGTAAAAAAAGAGGAGACGTGTTTTCAGTCAATAAGACATATTGTCGTTAACAATATGTTTTACCGTCCAGCGACACCACGTGGAGGTAAACACATGCCGCCGGGAACAAAGGAAATTTTAAGGATGGGGGAGGGTAGATATGCTTATAACTAACTTATATACTATATATACACAATAAAATATATACAAATATAAACAACTTAACCTATATCCTTATGCCCCCATGCGTAGGTTGATATGCTTCCGGGGATGACGTAACGCTTGTCATCTGCGCCCGATAAACTGATTTTATTAATAAGCTGTGTATAAAGTTGGTGTTTCTTACTCCGGATTGATACCATCGTATTCATGAGGGCATCTCTATTATTAATAACAACATCCCTAAAACTATCTACACTAATCCCCGCCACCACATTACGACTAACACCCTTAATCTTTTTAACAATGTCTTTCTCACTAATAATGCAGTAGGACTTAGCCCTACTACCGACGAACTCCAACACCAAATCCCCACAAAACTCGTCCTTAAACTTACCCAACACCTTTTTGTTTATAAGTGGTATATTGTATTTATTGTTTGGAGGGTAATCACTTGTATCAAAATGCTCAATGTTCGCACTAATGTCACTGTATAAGTCTGGCGTCTCAACACTATAAACTAAAGAGTCTGTATCCGTATAAAGCAGGGACAATCTGGGACCATACAGAGGAACCATGGTACTGTAGTGAAACTCATACATAAGAGTTTTGGACAAATCTAAAATTGACAATCCTGCATAGATTGGTTTATTATAATTAATTTTAACACGATCCATCTGTATAATCGCCAGATTTTCCCCCAACACGGTACAACTGTTAAAGTTAGGTTTAGCTATTAGTCCACTCGCGCACAACTTTTGTCCTCGTGCTCCCACCGCGACGCAATCTTGACATCGACCCTTTTGTCCACGTTCTCCATTGTTTTACCAAAAACCGCATTGTTCATAAGTTTGAAAAAATCTTTTTCAAACGCGTTAGCGGCAGAGGTACGGAGATTCGTGTTGAGATCAATGTAGGGTTTGAGCCACGGTGATTGCTCGAACTCCAACACACGGTGAACTGTAGTTAATTGTAAGCCATTGCGCAGAGCCTGTTGAAGTGCTCGGTAATGGATTACATATTTCTTCTTATCAAAAGTGTGGTGAGTAGCTTTGGAGTCCTAGAAGACAGTGTTGGTGGAACCATGGTCTCGGGGCAGAAAGGCAAGTCGTTATGCAAATCCTGAAGCTGTTGTGGGTAGTGCAGATCAACCTCTAGGATGTACCCCATATTGTGTGTAATGGGGATATTCAAAATGTTATCTTTCAGATGATTAACCTGATCGATGTTTAACCACCTGAAAACCCATGTGGTAGTGGTTGACTCATAGCCCATCCATATAGGTTGTTGGCATCGAGGTATGTCAAGTACATGGAGGGTTCACTGGGGTTGTACTCCTCCATATACTTGTTGTTGGCACGAGCATACCGATGACTACACTGAGTGAGACCACCTCTAATGCCTTTCTTAATAAAGTGGTGCATATCAACATCGGTTAATAACTCCAACTTCACCTCAGTGTGTTTCAGCATTGCATCAAAGGCGAGAGAAGGAGCTGTCACGTACTGGGCCGGGTCGAGATTGTATACTTAGACAAACGTTTCTGAAATTTTCAAAACGTCTGCCAACAGTAGAACATCGCTCTTTAAATACAGATCGCTGTATTCACCCAAGTTTCGTACGTGAAACTCCTCCCACACCTTCTGCGCATGTTTATAATCCGCATCGCTAATAGTCGTAGAAGATAAGTCGTTGAAGAAAGCATGTTTTGCGGGCAAAGAGGTTTCATTCAATACACTTACATCAGAAATGTATGAATACGGGAAAACACCTTTCCTCGTCAGCAAACTACGCGATCTGTCGTCTGAGAAAAATTTTTGGACCTCAACAAACTGTTGAGGTTCTAAATTCTTCGTCAACTTATCCAACGATGATGCCATAAAACGAAGCGAATCTATGAAACGCAGCTGGATCGTTGAATTGTGATCATCTTCAGTATCTGCATCTCCTGCTAATCGAACATACTTCGTAAATGAAATATATCGTTCCTTATTGTTGGGGATCACCTCTACACGTTCTTTATCACATCCTAGCTCCCTTACGATAAAATGTCCATCGTAACCACTCAAATTGTGAAGAATCACTGGGATAAATTTAGGTACCGTGTATTTAATGTTGCATTGGGGTGTGCGGCAAAGCGAAATCTCCCTGAGAGGTGGCAGTGATCCCTCACCCTCTCATTTCCCAAAGGCTGCTTACAGATGCCACACTCCTCAACCATATGAAACAACAACTCATCTAGGGGTTCCATTGGAAGCATGGGGTGTTTGTTTTAAAATTTTTCCCAATCGTTGGGCTTCCTCTTTCATCTTTTCCATAAAAACTTTTGCTGCTTCAGGTCCTCTGTACAGCTCAAATTTGTTAAACGAGTCATCGTATGAACATTTGATATAGTATGCAAAACTGAAGGGTTCGTGGTGTTGTGCGCTGTTGGTGAAGGAAGAGGTGGGATCCGGAACTGCAGAGCTAATAGGCTTCAACACACTTTCGAAGTCAGCATAAATCACGAACGGTACCCGCATTTGTTTGTGGATGTTGGTGAACTCGAGGATGTTGTTGAAGTGGTTCGGCATGGTCGTCACCACATGGTTGCAGTCGTTTGTTGAGTGTTGGTGTAATTTGTCTTCAGATGGAAAAACACCAAGCATCCATCGCAAATCCATTTGCGGGTGCATTCACGAGATCTGCTTACCCACTAGCTTCCCCAAATCTTTGATCCAACAGTAGTGGGACTTGCATCCATCCTGAATGTATAGTAGGTTCACATGCCGAACCCTTTTATTAGCGGTGAAATGTAGCGGTCCAACGATGGACTTGCCTTCTACCCCAAAGACGTTGATGCTGATGTCGTTCTGCTCCTCAAACCTGGGAATGTCCTTTATGGGCATCGGGAACAGTACTCCTGTTACGTCGAGTACCGTGCTGTAATGCGGGTAGCTCGATACACGATAAGTGTGCTCGTTAACGGGGTGTGGGGCTGCCACAACACACCACGCAAAACATGCATTGTCTTGATTCTGGATGTTAACGACGGCTCCCTTAACCTGAACCCATTTGGGGAAGCTCGATGTAGGAGGATCCGCGCATTGGTTGGTACTTGTTAACATTTACCTCCAAGTACAACGCCTGTTTCAGAGTCCATCCTAAAATTTAATAATTAGAAAAAAATTAATAATTGTAGAAACTAACCAGAATCACGTTCTTGGAACTCGTCCGACTTAGCCGACATCCTCTCCACAAAGGTGTTGTAGACCGCTCCCAGGTCACTGGAGGAGGTGACCACAACATTTCGAGTGTTGAAAGATTTAATATCTTCAACACCCTCTGCCGCAGCCATCTTGGTGTAGTCACCAAACAACTCGCAATTAACCTTGAGGGAGGTGTGTATAGCCAGCTGTTCCCTGACTAAGGCTATGAACCTCTCCTTCTGCTCGCATAGAAAATCCAATAGACCTAAAAATACAAACTAAGCAAACACAAAATACTTATAAAAAATACATACCACTAGTATTAGCATTTTTAATTCTGTATGTCGCGATTCGACTTTTGAACGCGGTCGCTACTACTTCCACACCGCCATCCAGGACACGGCTAGCAGCGGTCTTGTGCGCGTTAGATCGCTGGTGGGCTACCAAGTTGACAACGTCCACATTGCATTCCGCACATCTCCGCGACTTCTTGGGGGCAGGTCCCTCAACGGTTGGTGCGGCCGGTCGTTTGATCCCAGATGGTCCGGCAACGGGGACAGCCACACCATGTTTGGCGTCCTTGTGCCGTTTCAAGTTGTCCTTCCGCGAGAAGGATGCAGGGCATGCATCGCAAACAAAAGACCGGTGGTTTCGATCCCACGTCATGCTGCTGGAACAGATGTCGTTTTAAATTATCACCCTCGAGAAGACAGCCCGCAGACGTTGCACACGAATGATGCCATTTTCTATAAAGAAATTAAAACTGGTTAAAGACTTTTAACAGTTGTAACTAGCCGAAGACTAAACAGAAACTGAATTTATATCGCCTCGTACCATGCTTTTATACATAATTGGTATAATTAGCTACTTTACTTTTAAAAACCCAGCGTCGTTTAACCTTGAGTAACATTCCAAACTAGTCTAATCACACCAGTAAAATCAATTAGCTAGTTTACTTTTAAATTAGGAGAAACCCAGCGTCGTTTAACCTTGAGTAACATTCCATACCAGTCTAATCACGTCGGTAAAAATTAATTTGCTTCTTGCTTACGCACTACAACTATAATTATAGGATATATCACTTTAACTTTCACTTCTACACTATTTGTTTACAGACATTTCGAGCCTGGAATTTTTTTTTTTTTAAAAGAAAACATTAATGAAGAAGGTAAATGTCACCTTTCACAATAAACCTTAGAAAGTTTGGGTGATTTCGGTAACAAGGACAGCTCAAATCGTATAAAATACGAGTACGATTCCTCTATGTTCAGTACAAAATACAGCATAAAAGTAGATACAATGATATCCATTAAAGACGGTATAGTAATGTTTCGGCGGAGTTTGAGTGATGCTAGGATTAATATCGAACGTGGTTATATTTATGGTGATGATATCGGATCATGTTATGACGACTCCAGGTGGATAAAGTTGCAACAAGCATGGACTGTTTGTGATCAATTCGACCGGAATCAAATAAATTCCCATGAATTATTGGATAAATTTGAAGAATTAAATTTATTGAGAAACTTTATGGAATGCTTTTTGAGCTATATAGAAAAATTATAATTGTAAAAGTTTTGTATGTGTATTTTACGGTAAATTTATAAATAAAAATGTTAATATTATTCGAATATTTATCATTCTAAGTCATCCGAGTACAATTTACGCATGCGCAACAACAATTCTGAAACATTTAAAAGGAGGAGCTGCATAGGATTCCTTCTCAGTCATCTCAGTGAAATCAGTGCAAAGCAATGGAGTCTGCAGGTGTTAATGATGCACAAGTTTCGTATACCGAAAATCTGATTAATAAGTTTACGTATAGTTTAAGTGAATTGGGTGAACACCCTCATAATGTGGAAATTGGGTTTGTTATAAACCAGAGAATAAAACCCGTATTACGATTGGTGTGTAGCAAGAAATATTGTGGCAACCATGTTCTGGAATTGACATACGAAAATGGTTAGCATTTACAAATTTTCAAGTGAATTTCAAATCAATGTATTTTCTCGTGACGTACTAAACACTCGATTAAATGGTGCACCCGAAATGGAAGATCTACACATACAACTAGGAGGTCCGTTTTTATCACTCTGTCACCAGTGTCTGAATCAACCGAGAACGAAACGTTCCAGTTAAAAATAATAATGGGTAATAGCTCGATAGTTATAAACGAATTGGAGTGCCGTAAACTATTCCATATGCGAGAGCTGTTTGAGTATCAACTTAAGCAGTTGGAAAGTCGCAACTTCCCAGCATTATACAGCGAATTAGTAGGATTTGTTGCTAATTCTAATTTAAATGATTGCGATGGGTTTAATACTATGACTGAAGGAGAAACGAATTAAAATCTTGATTGAAGGCGAAGTTCGAATTGGCAATATTTTATTCTACAACGAATTGAATCAGAGCGCACTAAATGCATTGGAGCTGGTTATATGTTTTCCGGATATATTTGTGCAAGACGTGATACGTACAAGAACATTAGTGGAAATGTTTAGACGTTTGAATTTGTCGGAATCTGAAGATTCTGGTTATGGTGATAACTAGAAAGAGTATTTTATAAAAGACAGCCCAAGAGACATGGATGTAAATGTATTGTTATTGTAAATATATTGTAAATTTTTTGAAAAAGTATAAATAGACTCGTTGTTGTTTATTTATTTAGTATAGTTTGAGATTTTTTGAGTAAACACATGATTATCTGTTCTGAGAGGGTTTAATCAACAGCGCTATAAACAGGTTACCGTTTGAGCTGCATATTCCAGGTTATCAGTACTGCGGTCCTGGTACAAAGTTGGATGAGCGCTTAGCAAGAGGTGATCCTGGAATAAACGAATTAGATAAATTGTGTAAAGACCACGACATTGCATACGCCAAGTACCCCGACGATCTTCCAGCCAGACACCGAGCAGATAAAATTTTAGAAGAAGAAGCCTGGGGGAGAGTTAAGTCTAAAAACGCAAAGTTTGGGGAAAAAGCCGCAGCTTGGTTTGTGACAAACGCCATGAAAGCGAAGAGAAAAATGGGTATGGGTTTAAAGAAGAAAATAAGTTTTAAAGGCGGATTCTTGAAGAAAATACGCTCTGCAGTAGACCGAGTTGGTTCCGACAACTTGAAAAAGCTACTAGACGTTGGTATTCTAATTGGTAAAAAAATCATAAAAGGAGCCGGTGGGAAAAGCAAAATTAGAGTCCCACGTATTATACCAGTTCCACAGAAAGGAGGTTTTCTACCATTGATTCCTATATTTGCGGGGCTAAGTGCCCTAGGGGCACTAACAGGTGGTGCTGCAGGGATAGCTAAAGCAGTAAGTGATGTCAGGACGGCCAACGAACAGCTTAAGGAGAGCGAACGACACAACAGATCTATGGAAGCCATTACCGTTGGGGAAAAAGGAAATGGGATGTTTCTAAAACCATACAAAAAAGGCACGGCATTATTCTTGAAACCGTACAAACAGGGGCGCAGCATTTGTAAAAAAGTATCAAAAAACTAAGCAAGTTACCTCGAAGAGCTCTCACCGATGTAGATATAAGGAAACACGCATCTAACATTCCTCATTTTCGCGGTGTCTTTTCTAGAGATCAGTTACAGAAGATTAGACCGCATGTCAACGAATCGGGTGTGATTAATTTGGATACCACCAAAGGTTCGGGTACACATTGGGTGGGGTACCGAAAACGCGGAAATAGTGTGTATTACTACGATTCGTTTGGAGACTTGAGACCGCCGGAAGAAGTAAAGAGATATTTTCGAGGTTGTAAAATTTACTACAACAGTGTACCGGAGCAGACTTACAACACGTACAATTGTGGACATTTAGTGTTAAAGTTTCTTAGTGACAATGGCTAAAACAGTGAGCGTGTTCGGGTATGGTAATGTCATATCGACAGGATCCATTTACCCACCAATTAAATTGAAACAGGACGGTGAATATGCTTTGGGTCTAGTGGGACTGTACACTTGTAACACTGTGCAAAACATACATCCAGGAAACAATAACTTGTACTTTAACGATCCAGAGCATCGCAGAATAACCATTGAACCTGGATCATACGAATTAGAAGAAATAAATGCATATATACAGGACGTCTTCAAAAAATGGTTCAGTCAGAAGCCGGACATCAACGAGAACATTGAAAAATATTTTAAACTGAGTGCCAACAATAATACATTAAAGTGTTCTATACGAAGCAGTATACCGATAGATTTTGGGGCAAACCGTAAAACAATATTGGAGGCATCTTGGGGTTTACCAACCGCAAATTGACTGCAGATACCGTACATATCGCTAATCAGCAAGTGAACATAATATCGGTCTCAAACATTTTGTGGAAACCAATATCACCAGCGGATCGTTCAGAAACAATTTTCTTACCCACAGCATATTCGAATTCAGTCTATCTGTACCACCCGGGTATAATCTGGAAAAGGAACCTAACCACGTCATATATTATCCGCTGAGCGTGACAGAAATCGATAATATTACAATCAGACTAGTCGATCATTTGGGTGAATTGGTAAACTTTTCCCCGGAAACATACACCTGTGTGAGACTGGAAATAAAAGTAGCTGAAAATGCCTATCGATTTTGTATATAAAGCACGCTACAACACCCCAGACGATTAGAAGTGAATACGGTGTCAAAGCGTCAAGTTGTCGAGAGACTTACAGCAGAAGAAATACGTTTCTTAAAATCTTTGGGATTAAAAGTTATAAATGATGGGAGGCAGAAGTAAACGCAGCTTAGATCTCCACGGTGATGAAAACGTTAAACTTGGAAGGCTTAATATGAGGACGTGCCCAAATTGGATGTGTTTGGAGGTTATAAATTAGACGAAACCATAATAAAGAAGATTATTATACATATCTTCCTTTACATTGAATGCAGAAAACAACGATCGAATTTCAATTGAAATCCAGAGCAGTGATAACATCACATACCCCCATGAAAGTTTTATATTTATAAAGGGTACCTATAAGCCTACGGAAACATTAAGGGAAGCGTCAACAACTGTAGACCCGATTAGAGCAGCAGAACCAGATCCTAAAGCTTACGAGTTTACTAGAAATGCACCATATTTTCTGTTTGAGGAAATTCAATACAAATTGGGTAATAATCAAATAATGGATGTCTGCCGAATCCCTGGAATTACAAGAACTATTAAAGGTTTAGTATCCATGGAAGAATCAGAAACAAAATCTATTACACATACCGGGTGGAAGCCCGATACCATATTCCAAGATGGACGGTTTAGTTGTGCTATACCGCTAAAAACCATTTTTGGGTTTTTTGAAGATTACAAGAAAACTATCGTCAACATGCCTCAAGAGCTGATTTTAATCAGATCCAAGTCGGACGTAAATTGCTACAAGTCGATTGGAAATACAGTAACGTTCAAAATACAACGTATTTCATGGGAGGTCCGCATATAACATTAAGTGACTTTGCCAAGGCGTCGCTGCTTTCGGAAATGCAAAATCAATCATCTATAATGGTTGCATTCAGAAAATGGGAACTACACGAATTACCGTCTCTAACACAATCAAAGTCGCAAGTATGGAGAATTAAAGTATCGAACGAAACAGAGAAGGCTCGGTGGATATTACTAGCGCTGCAAAATGGAAAATATGATAAGAAAGAAGAAAATGCTACAAGCTTTACGAATGCCAATATAACCAATGTCAAAGTGTTTTAAACTCTCAGATGTTCCCTCAAGGTCGATTAAATTTGGATTTCGAGCAGAATGACTACTTGCCAGCGTACCTGTCTTATGCATCTTTTATGGAAAAATACTACCCGAACAAATTGTCAAATAAATGTTTAATGGACTACAACAGGTTTAAGGAATCACCTGTCTTTGTAATCGACTGTCGTCATCAATTTGAAAGCATCAAGGATGCAACTGTTGATGTAAGAATGGAATTAGAAGCTTCAAGAAATTTTGAACCGTCGATGAAGGCTTATGCTTTAATTATACATGACTCTATGTTTGAATATAATCCGTTTACGGAAATTGTTAATAGATTTATTCACAATTAAATATTTTGTATATATATATATTTTTTAATAAAATTGTATAAAATCTATGTTGTTTTAATATTAATAAGATTTTTTTTGGTGATCCAAGACAGTTTCTCACGTACTCCGGTGTACACCTAAGCACACCTGTGCCCATGCGCACCCCTGCGCGTGCACACCCCTGCCCATGCGCACCCCTGCGCGTGCACACCCCTACCCATGCTGGTATATAAGGGAATATTATTTTCAATTTGAATCAGTTTAAACTTATATTTGAAAGATGTACACCAAGGAATCTTTAGAGACAGCAGTTAGTGAAATACAAAAGGGTATAAGTGTTAACTCTGCAAGTAGGTTATATGGTATACCCAGAAGAACGTTAAGCAGGCATTTAGATCTCCGTAAACCTCAAAAGAAGAATGGTGCTCCTAGGTCGGAAAATGTGAGAGACACGGGTGATGCTATACAAGAAGTTAAAATACCTATACAGAATTATGATAACTTTGCTATTGCTAGTGCAAGAGAGGATGGTAAACATGGTTCATTGTTCCCGTCTAACATACGAGCTATCTTCGCGGGACCATCGAGTTGTGGAAAAACTAATGCTCTAATATCTCTGATCTTGCACGAGAATGGACTTAGATTCCAAAATGTCTATGTGTTTTCTAAAAGTTTATATCAACCGAAATACGAATTATTAAGAAACGTTTTACACCATTAAAAGAAGAAATTGGGTACCATGAGTTTGAAAATTACGATGATTTGATCGAACCCAGAGATACCAAAGAAGATTCAATTATGGTTTTCGATGATATACCTGTAAACGAGCAAAGCAAAATCACTCAATTTTTCTCGTTCGGCCGACATAAAGCAATAGATTCGTTCTATCTATGTCAAACTTACGCTAGTGCCTTAAAACATAGACTCAGAGATAACGCCAATGTAATCGCATTATGGAAACAGGATGATACAAACCTTCGCCATATCTTTTCGGATCATATAAGTGGTGACATGGCATATCCGAAATTTAAAGAAATGTGTTTACAGTGTTGGGGTGACTCAAAACATAATTTTATAACTGTTGTGAAAGATTTTGATTTGGATAATGGTCGGTATCGGAAGAATTTCGACGAGTATATAAATATTTGACATTATTCAAAAACAGCTAGTTCTCATCCAAAGTTTCATGATGACGGACGTTAACAATTTTATTGCGAATAAACGCAGTCTTCATCTTATGCAGGATGCTGTACGAAAAAGTTTGTAGCGTACAAAAGGGAGACGCTACATCTCAGCAAAAATTCAAAGAGATGCACAAACAATTGATTGATCCCTTGAAATAACCGCTTCCAAGTTGCAATCGATCACCGAAAAATTCCCACACCTACAACAAAGGTTAAAGTTGAAAACATGGACGTACCTATAAAGAAAATTAAACAACTCGTTCCAGAAGAACCGTTCCATCTTTACTATGCGGATGTGTTAGCTAGAGACGAGGACGAAAATATTGACAAATCAATTTATGGAGTAAAGTATAATGCGGAAACCGATACATGGAGTTTGTGGAAAAGTGTATTGGTAATTAACCCGGAAACTAGCGATATAACATTAAATAATGTGATATATCCAGGTACGAAGGGTTTATACAACCTGCTGGTTTACAAAGACATCAGCCCCGAAGATGGCGATTTCAATTTGCATGAAGATTTGCCGAATTACTTGGAAATGATCAAATCTGCGTCGATTTTGAGAAGAAAGTTTAACCCATTTGCGGTGCACGATTTAAGCGGTTCCCAACAAATAACAAAAAGTTTAACAAATATGTGCAAAAATATCTCACCGAATTTCGGAGGAATCCTGAAAGAAAACAGCCAAAGAGAAGAAAACAGTCTCAAGGGAGCGGGTTTAGGCTTTTCTAATCGGTTTTACAAAAGTTTAAATTCAAAGCCGGTGCAATATGTCTACTGGAATAATGTACATGAACTTGTAGATCGGCTGAGATTGTTGAACGCATCCAACCGAGCTGGAAATACAAGCGAGGAAAACATTAACGAGATGGTGTCCATAATAGAAGAGTTGAGAGAAGAAGGTATAATACAGTGAGCTCAGTAAATAATTACATAGTTTTAAAATGCCTATCGACCGCTTCGGACGTTCAGAGCGTAAAGATGCTGATATTCGGCGCGGTCCTCCAGGTCGAGGATTTGTGCTAACGTTGGATGGTGATGGGTACGATATGCAGCAAAGAAGGTTAGTGAATTCATCAGACCCGAAAGAAGATGGTGATTGTGTTAATCAGAGGAGTACTATAGTATTCAAGTCTGGAGAAGAAACAATTAGTTTTCGTAAAGAAGGCTAGTGGATGTAATGGATCCTAAAGAAGATAGTGATTGTGTTAATAAGAAATCTGTAATCAAGCTCGTGAATCAAGCCTTTTCATACTGTCTAAAAAGTTCTGATGATATACAGCGTAAAGATAAAGCCTTCAATGCAAGAAACCAGCGTATCGCAATGCTTGCTCAACCAGTTGAGCCATCTGATGCAGTTAATAAACAGTATGTAAATGAAAAATTGGATAAGCTTGTATCTGACTTTAAAACGTTTATACAGTTTTTATTAATTTGACTGCAACTTCCGAGACAAATGAGAAGGAGCTCGGTCTTGCAATAAGCATCGAATTTACGAAGCGTCACCAGCAGCTATAAAAAACAAATACTACAAACCAAAGCTTCAGTTTATGTCAAAGGTGCAATTGGATAAAGATAACCCTATTAGTTTAGCAACAGTGTTAAGCAAAAATGAGTAAAGAAATCATCGTTAAGGAATTATTTAAACCTGCAAGAAAAATTTTCAGCGTCGTCATACAAATCTGAAACATGTGAAACGTGATCTTATCCAATCGGACTTGTGCGAAATGCAGCCTTACTCGCGTGTGAACAATGGGTACAGATATATTATAATAGCAGTGGACTGTTTCACAAAATATGCTTTAGCTGAACCTTTAAAAATAAAACTGGATTAGAAGTCACAAATGCTATGAAAAAAATATTGGACAAAATGCTGCAAGGAGAAAATAACGTAAAAATCAATCTACAAACGGATTTTGGGAAAGAGTACTACAACCGCTGTTTTAAAAATCTTATGCAAAAATATAAGATAAACCATTACTCTACGTATTCCGCAATCAAAGCTAGCATGGTTGAGCGGTTGATTAGAACAATCAAAACAAATTGTACAGAAGATTTTACTTGCAAGGCAGTCATAAATGGGTGAATATTTTGCCTAAGGTTATGGAAGAATACAATAATACACCGCATCGGGCTATTAACATGACACCTATGGAAGCAGAAGAACATCCGGAAAGAATAAAACTTTACACCGCTAACAGCGTTTCTAAAAGTCGCAAGAAGTTGTATAAGGTTGGAGACATTGTGCGTATATCAAAATATAAAGCAGTATTCGATCGAGGATTTCACCCAAACTGGAGTACAGAACTATTCAAAATTGTTAAAGTACAAAAACGAGACCGACAACCTATCTGCTACAAGATTTGGAAGGTCGGCCAATTCTAGGTGCTTTTACGGTGATGAAATTCAGCTCACAGCAGCACCCGACACGTACTTAGTGGAAAAAGTTTTACGGAAACGGAAGCACGGGCGCGAATTATTAGTGTCGTGGTTGGGGATGGTAAAAGTTGGATTAAGAAAACAGACTTGCTTTAGTATCATCCAGATAATTACCTGGATGAAAAAATCATAAAAGGAGGGAGTAAAGTCCCTTAACTGGATATACGGGGGAGATTTGCTTAGAACCCCATTCCCATCTGTGATTTGAAGCAGGAAGCATGTGTTTCATAATCGATTTACAAGGATATCAATACAAAACTAGTGATTTCTATTGCAAGGAGATTGCCATTTTGGATGTAGCGAATAATGTAATATGGCATGAGATATTGGACATGGCTGTGGAGTATAACACCCTAAGCGATGATTTCAAAAGCAAGTTCGGTGGTTAAAGCAAAGAATCCATGGGCTTAGCTGGGATGGACAGTCCACAAGTGGATATACAAATGTAGGCGATTTGCTGAAAGAAGTCATACCACCCGATGCTACTATCTATGTTAAAGGCGAACAGAAAAGGCAGTTACTGTCAAAATATTTATCAAACAACATTTTAAACATGGAGAGTGTTTTCTTACTTCCAAGGCTCAAAGAATTAAGAAGATTCGGTAATAGGTACAATCACTGTTTAAACCATTGTTTGAATAATTTAAGCTGTTCTAAAGAAAACGTATTGGTATTGAAGCATTTTTGTTAATGTATTAAAATTTTAATAAAATATTTTGTGAGAATTGTTTTTTATTCTAGCAAAAGCATACCTTTAAAATTTGGAAAAATATATCTGTAATACAGCGCATTACTTTGGAAAAATTAATGTTTTAAAATACAAAGAACCAATAACCGAATACATAATAATTGGTGTTTGCAAATAAATTCAGTTCTACTTTAATAAAAAATGTATACTTACCTTAAATCTTCCTTCAAAACTTTCCACAAAAGAACTACGCGAAACGACGGTTTAAAATTTCGAGGGCTTTACACAAAAGCGTGCGAAACTAATAGAATTTTTCTAATGACACCGCGTTATATACGTTTTGAATCCGTTAATTATACTACTAAATGAGGTTTGTATTTTCCGTAAATACGCACTTTTCAGCACCTCGTGGTATTGGTAATCTACAAACAATTATATCTCGATTTGAAATGCGCGTCATTGAAACATATTCTCAACATAATTAATAGAAAGTCCAAGAAAAGAAATTATAAAACAGTATTCAAATGTTCGTTAAGAAATCTAGAATATTTGTTGGATTACGAGTTACTTTCAGTACTTAATCTGGTTTATTACATTTTTGTTAATTCTGGAATTTAGGTGGTTAATGATGTCATACACAAAATTTCTAATTAACATACATGGCTGGTATCTAGCGAAAGTTGTAGCATGCATTTTCAATTACGAATGCATTCTTCTTTCATTACAGGAGAAATTCCATAGATTTCATACCAGCAAAATGCGCTTTCTTTTTAGATATTTAAAACACATTACATTGGACATCAAAAGTCGACCTTGCCATTTCTACATTATTGTTAAGCATGCATTGGAATTTTTGGATGCGGTAATTTCTTGTTTAAAGTAACTTAGTTAAATAAAGTGTAATTTAAATTGTGATTGTATACTCAGTTATTGCAATTGAAAACACATTCAGGGAATAATTTATTTGCTCTATATATTTTACAGTAGCGTTTCCGAACAAAACTTTCTGCTTTTAATTAAATTTCCTTTGTTCCCGGCGGCATGTGTTTACCTCCACGTGGTGTCGCTGGACGGTAAAACATATTGTTAACGACAATATGTCTTATTGACTGAAAACACGTCTCCTCTTTTTTTACATTAACCTCTTTTGTTACACGTCTATTTAAACAACACATTAATCTTTTTTTTTTTTGTTACAGGTTAAACTTTCGGCTACACACAGGAAATAATGCTATACTTTGTAAAAATTGTAATAGTTTATTAAACTGTAAATTGGATAAATAAATTATTAAACTTTTGTGTTACTACCTCTAACTGTTTGGTTAAAGCATATACCTTGGGTAGCGAAAAGGTTTTAAAAATGGAGTTAAATATATACGAGCAAAAGAGCTTAAAGTATAACTTTGCAGGGCGTGGTCCGATTTCAAATCTGTTTGCAGATTCGAATTCTGCATAAAATTCTAAGCTAACAAGATGTATCGCATGACTAAAAAAATTTATAAGAACGCTCAAAAGTCGCTACAGGTAAGAAATCTTAAAATTGGGGTAGCTCCTTAGGGATGGTGCAATCTGAAAAATCCTAGAAATTTGGGTAGCTGAGAAAATTCTAATATTAATTGATACCAAACAAGATAGGTTTATCTCGAAAGATGTAATGGCTAGACAAAGAAAACTATTTGGTTCAGATGAAAGATAAAAATGGCTAGTCGAAGAAAACTTTTGGTCCAGAATGTTAGCAGTAAAAATCTTAAAATAGGTTTATCTCGTGGGAGGAAAAATTTAAGAGATATTTATCTCGAAAGATAAAAAAATTTAAGATATTTATCTCGAAAGATGAAAAATGGTTAGTCGAAGAAAACTTTTTGGTCCAGATGAGTGAGGAAATGAGGGATTCTGGAGGAAATGAGGGCCTGGGTTCACTGATTTTCCTCTACTCACTGGTGTACATGGAACAGGAACACCTATACTCTTATGATGAATAATTAAATAGCAATATTACTTTTGCCTGCTATTTTTATATTGTATAGACTACGTGTTTAAATAATTTTTTACTTTTCAACGCATTCCATTACAAAATTTAAAAATCTTAACAGGTACGGAACGCAACCAGATAAAGTACAACTTTAATTGAGCTGTCACGCACTTACCCCATTTGAAAACTATGAATAGAAGCATTACCAAATTTGGCAAAAGCCTTTCGTAATCTAGAGTAATAAATGATATGATTTAAAAATAAAAATTGTGAAAAAATTGTATACATTTGTTTAACGATGAATCTCAACTGTTTGCACTACATCATTCAATTGGCAATAAAAAATGTATAAAAGCTGTTGGATGTTGGTCTTTGGCCCAACCTAGAATCAGTAAGAAGATGATGTTAGTAGGGTAAATTGGGCGGTTAAAGGACAACTCCTCTCTGACGTCACGACTTAAAAGGGTTTAAAAGAAATTTATTGCACCGCGATTCATACCCGGACCGCTTGGTTAGAAACGAGTACTTTTGCAATCATTTTTGACACAACTTTTTTGCTTACTTCACGCAGGTCATCTTTGATTCATACAATATTTAAGTCACAACTTATTTTAATAAACCCGCTATTATTTGTTTACGTTACGATTATGAAAAGAAAGAAGTTGATTACACCGGGAATAGAACCGGAACCGCCTGGTTAGAAAACCAATGCATTCCTAATTTAAAACTGACACCGGTCTGATTAATTTAACAATTTTTTATAACTTTTTTTAAAACTTTATTCTCCGTTTGAAAAATAGACCTTTCAGTGTGGTAGATGAACAATTTGTAAACATTTTGAAAATTATACAGCTTGGAGACTATTTGTAAAAAAGGATTTAAAAAAAATTAAAACGCTTAACGGAGGGGTTTTCTATCACTGAAATCACTGTCTATTTCGGGTAGATAACTCTTGTCTTGTGATAAACAAATATTGTTATTTACGCAATGTGCTATTTTAAATAAAATATTTTACCATGTCTTGATCTCATATATTAAAAAAAGTTGCAAATTACTAAAATAGGAACAAATCCGAGATAAAAATGTTACTAATATGGTGCACGACAATTTTGAAGTACTCACAATTTACAAGTCAAGACGATGCAAATTATCTTATTAGATTTCGGTTTGAGGTTCAATATATTGTAGTGTAGCGTATTTAACTTTCGGCGAAATTAATATGTCTAAATTTTACATTCTTTAAATTTATCCCTTTTTAAATAGTATTTAAGTGTAGCTGCATTATAGCATTTGTTTGTTATTGGCCATATAAACCTAAACATTATTTCTTTTAGGTCTCGTTAGAAAATTATTCTATGTTATTTGAAGTCCAAGTCTACTAAAGTTTCTGTTAGTTGGAATTGAATGCTTCCTGTAGATATGTGCATAGAGATAACGCGTGCGCACTGGTCCAAGAAGCGACGTTATAATGTACACCAATATCTGTTGCCATTTGCTGGGTTTATCACATTAAAGACGCTTGATGAAGCCATATCATGGGCGCAACGGTTCGCTATTAAATTGATAAGTAAAGTGATTACAGACATGTAGAGACGTCTGCTTTCGTCAGTGCTTCTTTTCAGCGTGAACAAAAAGAATTATTATTAGGAGAAACAAGACGAGTTATTATTAAGAGAAACAAGATGATTCTCATTTGGAGAATACATGAATTATTATTTGGCGGGAATAATTTTAATTATTACTTGGAGAAAACTAAGATTCTTTTCTTTATGAAGCGAAATTAACTTAGTCATGGAGATTTGGATTTAACGTGGTTAATAGTAAAGTTAAAAATTGGCCAAGTTCAATATGTAAAGATAAAACAAGTCCTACAACGCTCGAGGCTACTATAAAATTTTGTGGTGTATTTTATTTGAAGATAATACGTATTAAAAGTTGGATATTGTTTGTTGTTGGCTTTGAACAAATACTGGAAGATGTGCGGATTTGTATTCGAAGTCGTTCTATCAGGTATATACGCTATTACGGGTTATAAAGTAAACTTTTCAAGCTGAGTCATAAAACTGAAATCGAATGTGTCTGTTTTTAAAAATTTTAATCGTTTGTGATGATGAAAAATGCATAGTTTCAATATAAATAATAAATTGTTTAATAATCGTTATTCTTGCAATTTAACTGTAAAGTTAAAATTTTTGCCTTGCTTATAATAGAAATTTCTTTGTACTTAAAGATAATGCAAGCACATGATTTAGTTTCGATTGTCACATTGTTTGTTTTGTATTTTTCTTAATATTTGTTGGGTATTAAACCACTCAGAGTTCTTACAATTGTCTTTATTTACGTTTCGATCCATGACATAGGATCGTTGTCAAAATAATAATTCTATATGAAATATTTGTTTATTGGTTAAAACACATTTTTGAGAAAGTGAACACGTGAACAAATACCAGTACTGATGTGTGGCTTTTTATTCAAATCAATATAATTATAATTTTTAAATTATTTTAAGTGAAAGTAAATTTTTAATGAAGTTTGATATAAGAATCAAGAAGTAAACTTGATTAACTAAATTATTAAGCTATAAATAAGAACTTTAACTATTTAATTGAATTCATCTCTTATTTATATCTGAAATGGATATATGAAATATTTTGAGAAGTTCATTACATAATGAAAATAACAGTAATAAAATTATGTTACCTTCTATATTTTGTGTTATAAGAAGTGTATTGTAATTTATAAGTTTTGCTAATTTTGAAAAAGCACAAATAGTGTCTCAAAATATAAATTTGATAATGTTTCTTTTCAGAAACAACGTTAACAACAAACTCTGGTAGGTTAGTAATCAGACCGATTTAGAAAATATCTGTGATAAATTGCAGCAATTTCTTTATAGATCTTGCGTTAATTGTTAGAGAGTTTCTGCGTTTCCCTTTAAGTCAAATTAATTTTATTTATGTTTAAAGATGCGGTGGCGCCCTTTATCCTTCTGAAATTTTGAGTTACTACATTCAATTCATGCCTAAACACATGTTCTCCTGTGAATTGAACCTCAAGGTAGTCGTTGGTACCGTAGGTGAGCAGTACTGAGTATAGGTATATTAATATAATGTAAAAAATATAAACTTTTGAATATATTTATTAATTAAAAAATTTCCAACATCGAAGAATCGCAGCTGCTATTTGTTTTTAATTTTTGCTACATGTTTCGAAAATATATAGGTTGGTAGATTTAAATCCTATATAAGTGTAACGTGAGCAAAAATGGCGGTGTGTTAAAATGATAGTTGTGACTTAAAAATTGTATTCCTGAAATCGTGCAGAAATTAATATTTTTAAATTCTACAGGTGTGATCCTTTGGCTTATACCTGAATAAACTTTAGTCTATAGCACGAAGTCTCTTGTTCTTACTCTTATTGCTTTTTACATACAGCACGTAATAAAAATGTAAATTGTTTTCTAAATAATTCGTTTGCGCTTTATGGCTGCACAAATGCACTTTGAAACGTTTGCGCACTTACTAATAGTGCTAAAAAGAAAAAATTAATTTTGAGCGCTTCACTAACAAAATAATTTTTTCGTTTGTTCAGAGATAATCTTTTGTGCGTCGTAGGTAGGTAAAAGTACAAAATAATGAAACGTTTGTGCAAGTACGCTTGTATTTAAGCAAGGCGTGACCATGAATTTTGGGAAATTTCCATTTTTTCTGGATTCTTTTATATTTTAGCGGGCTGTATTTGTAGAATTTGGATTTCAATGACCTCTCGTGACCCCTTATCACGTTAATATATATATATATATATATATATATATACATATATGTATGTCATAAAGAGTCACGAGAGGTCATTGAACAATGAACACCAATATTTAATTTCTCTGCCCTGTATAAATATCAGCGTATTTCATTAGCACATAAAAAGAAGCCCTTATTAATTATGTAATTACATGCCGTGCATTGCATTTATTGCAGAAGTGTGAAATAATTGTGAAACAAATATAAACTTAAAAGCCCAATTTTTAAATTAATTTGTTTTAGCGGTGTGTAGGGATGGTTACGCTTGAGAGATATCTTAAAACTGTTTTATTTTAAAATGTAAATAAACAAGCCATTCATATTTGAATAATTATTCTGTAAATACTAAAAATAACTTAAATAGTAAGTTATCGTCTTTAAGATATGAGCGTTATTTATTGAAAACATAATAAGTTGCATTACCGAAAGGTAAGTTGCATTTACAATCATTAAGAAAGCAATCGTGAGCTTAAATTAATTACGTAATTGACTTCCGCGTGTAGATATATCAACACTAAAATACTCTTTCTTGTTTAAAACACCACTTTATGAATTTTAACCTTTATTTTAAATTCCAGAATTTTCGTTATTAATAAACGAACACGTCACCTTACTAAGAAATGCACTAAAAACTATTAAAAGCCAATTATTTTCAATCAATGAACAAAAGCTCCAATTCAAAGAAACGCGCGTTTATCAAAAGCCATAAAATAGATAAGACAACGCAATTTAATAGCTTTACGTATTACAGAGACAAAAAAACCGCGCCCATTAACTTCATGCATTAGAAAAGAATAGACGACGCTTCAGGACAATAATAAATCATATCCACCGCACTAAATTAGCCCATTAAAACGCGAAATCGACGTAAATATTACATCATCCGGATGTGTCATGTTTCGAAATAGAGCCGGAAGAATCTGTATTAATTTTGTTTTAGTATATAAACCCGAATTGAATTAGACCTTTTCATTCAGTATTCGACATTCATAATTAATTCTTTTTACGTCTCCGAAGATGTAAGATTCAAGCAGAGTTGCATGCTTTAAATTACTTTACGATATGAAGCTTATACGTTTCGAGTAGTTTGAAATATATTTCATTGGCATTGCACAAGTAACATAGAAGTTATGCGTAATTATTCGATAAAGTATAAGGAAGATTTATCCCAATATTATGAATAATCTTGGTAGAAGTTCACAACTGATGATTTTAATCAATAAAAAATAAATGCACTTTTGTAAATTGGTATTTTAACGTCAATTTGAGATGGAACCAGGAAGTATTTAAAGTCATTAATTACAATGGGAAGGAGATTTGGATAAGCCATATTTAACAATAACTATAGCAAGTATACATTTTAGATTTTTTTGTTAATAAATTATAAGGATGTTTAAATATTAGTAGCTTATATTAGAAAAAATTCTCCATTTTATTACTTGTGATGGGGATAATATTCAGCAAATTTTAAGGTCAGAGTTCGAAGCATATTGATCTTTATTAAGTTATCTGTGCAGGACTCACAAACGGGGTAACAAAGGATCGGCAAATTATCCATAACCAAATTAAAGTGAATCTTTGTAACTCACAGAGAAGAGGTTTGAGTTCTGTAATTGTTAACAAAGATTAATTAATGATTATTTTAAAAAACAAATAACCTTTAGGAATAACTTTCTGTATGAACTTAAGCTGTAAACTGTATTATAAATGTACAAGATTCTTTTGTATGAAAGAAAAATGTTTTGTATGCATATTTCTCGAGATTTCTTCGTTTCATTTCATTTTCGTAAATTTCACAGCATAATTTCTGTTGAGATAGCCAGGCAAGAAAAGGACACGGTAAGAGAATAATTTTATATTTTCTATTGCATTCTCATTAATACAATTCGTTGTGCCCAAGTCCACAGCATTAATTTGGGCTATCCACAACTATTAGGCCCATCACAGCAAAAGTAGCGACGAACCACGAGAGGTGGCCTATCCTGTGTTCTTCTCGCCCCACGGCTTGGGCGAGTGCTGTGATATACCTATATTAGGCCCCACGGTTGGGCATGTCATAAAATGCTGTGATATTTTCCGCCCCACCGTTTGAACGTACATAAAATACTGTGTTACTTTCCCAGCCCCTACGATGGGCACCATAAAATGCTGTGTTACTTTCCCAGCCGCTACGATGGGCACCATAAAATGCTGTGATATTTTTCGCCCCACCGTTTGGGTCTATCATAAAATGCTGTGATTTAACCGTTTTTATTAATCAAGCACTTGTAAAATGTTAAGTTATAGATCGCTTTGCCTCAACTAGCTGATTCAATTAAATAAAGCAATTCAAAAATACACAATATAATGATTAAATATTTACAACCTTTTAAATATCTTGCCCCTTTTCAGAATATTTACATCTGCCAGATTTTGAGAAATTGAAGCCAGCAAAACGAGATTTTGTTGTATTTAGATACCTTTTGAAACGTTTCAAGATGCCTATTGCCTTTCATAAATTTATCAAAGAAACTCCGGTTTTGTTGACTTGTACATTATTTGAAAAATTATTGAATTAAACAGTTTACAAAAATAAATTATATAAAAATATCTAACATGGAGTGGTTCAGTTGCTTCTCTGCATCCCCACGAGTTTTTTTCGCTTTTGAATGATTAGAGTTGAATTTGGAAGTCGACATCAAACCAAAATACTATCCCAGTCGTTATTCAAAATCCCATAAGTTAATCCAATAAAAGGCTCTCCCTCTCCGTATTTAACAAAACAGTAATAGAATAATTACCATGTCAATGATTATCAAAATTAATTTAACAGGAGGTAATCTCCATACTCGTTTCCAGAACAGTCTCCAGACTCGTGTCCAGAGTCGTGTTCAAAAGTCGTATCCAAAAGTCGTATCCAAAAGTCGTATCCAAAAGTCGTATCCCAAAAAGTCGTATCCCAAAAGTCGTATCCCAAAAGTCGTATCCCAAAAGTCGTATCTTAAAAGTCGTATCCAAAAGTCGTATCCCAAAAGTCGTATCCCAAAAGTCGTATCCCAAAAGCCCTGTTTTATTTATTTTAAGAAATTGTATGATTTTATTAAATCTGGTTTACTTACGTCTGTAATAGAACGGCCTGCTTACACAATTTTTACACTCTTATAAAAATAATTTTCACTTTACTTTTATTTTACTGGTTGCGTGAATAATTTAGCACTTTTTAGTATAGTGACTGCCCAGTTTCAAATGTATACTAACTCGTTGCTCGATTGTTATCGTATTTATAGGCCTTGCCCCTTTTGTTTTCTGTTCGTTGATTTCACGTGTTGGGTGACACCACTTGTTTTATCTTTTATATACTTCGGAAATTTTACCAATTGTGTAGTCAATTACTTGGAAGAACGCTCAAGTTGTCACGTAATTCATTCACATAACATCACATTTAATTCAGAAATTCCAGGAACCTTCGTTCATCAAATCACGTATCATTGTTGTTTGCTTATTCTAATCTAAATAGAAATAAATTTGGTGTTTGTTTATTTCCTAGTTAAATTGGATTTTTGAACAAATGTAATACTTTTCTATCACGTACGCTTTTCAAACAATACATAATTTCTGCCTGCGTATATGATGATATATTAACGCACTTGTTGAATATTTATCTACCCAATTCATACAGATTTTCCCTTGATTTAATTTCGATGCATTTCGTTACATTTTTTAATTCTTATCTTTGCTCGTAGCTACTCTTGGATATGCGTTTAATTGCTTGTACTGTTATATACAGTGTGCTCTCAACCAACAATATGTATAGTGACCTATTTACTCTTCTAATATCTGTAATTATGTGCTTTTGTTACTCGGGAGTTTCTTTTGTTTATTCTACGACCCCTATGACTTAACCTACCCCTAAATTAACCCTATAATTACAGCATTAAATATATATATATATATATATATATATATGTGTGTGTATGTGTGTGTGTGTGTGTATGTTGAGCTTGAGATTTCTGTGGACGTTGTCTGCTTCATGAATTTTCCAGGTATTACTCCGCATAGCTGACTGGTTCTGAAGTAAACCGCGGTTAATTTGACGACGTTTTGGCCATCTTCAGGTTCTGTAGTTGTGCAGTGACGTTCAGGTAAAATGACTTTTGACATCTTCAGGCCCTGTAGGTTGAGCAGTAATACTGCTCAACCTGCAGATGGCAACTACGATTAAAATTAATTCAATTCGATTCAATTCACACCAATTTCATTTCATGTTTATTCCTTGGCTAGCTTTCTTCGCTTAGTGCTATCGAAAGTCTTGTATATTTAAATTGATGTTAAAACAATATCGACGCTAAGCAAATTTGATGGTGATTTATATGTGGAGGAGGAAACCCTTACTGACGGAGCTTTAAATAGTTGGATTGTGTGGCATTTTGAGAGGGTTGATAAATCTTAAGTTATTTCAAGGAACCTGTAGACAGAGGTTAGAGTAGTTTTTAAGATTTATGAATTTTTATAAAAGATTTTATAGCGATATTTAAATCTGCATTTGTAGTGTTTGCAATTTGATAATTTTATTGTGAGAGGCAGTAACTTTAACGTTTAATTAATTTAATTTAAAATCTCGCGACATTCACTGGGGAAATTTATTATTTGTAGAACAAAGGGCAATTTACATGTATTGTGGAGAAAACGTATATTTTAAAAGAGAAAACGCGATGTTATGAGTATACTCAGAACGTCGTAAATGGAACGTAATATTATTTTTTGTGTAAGTTGAAACTGATCTTTTTTTTAAATCTTTTTATGTGACTTTATACTGTAAAAATCTTAATTTTCTTCATCTTATTATATTATTTGTGAATATTTGTTTGTACTTTAGCATTTAGTAAAGGTTCAATATATCAATCAATTAAGGTTTTTAGTGTTCTTCTAATTGATATAGACGAGGAAGTGGAGTCTTAAATTTAGGTTTGAGATTGATTCTAAGTCTGTTGTGTTGAGAAGCGAGCTACATAACTTAACAGCATAACTTTGTCATCCAACTCGTGAGGCTTAAAAATCACAGCAATAATTGCTACTCAATTAATACGTTACTAAACTGGATAGAAGGACATCTATATAAAATCGATATATAAATCAACTATAACCCCTAACTTCCAAAAATAAAAACTCAAATTATTATGTATAATTGTACTAATGATGCTTTCATAACAACAATGATAGCATAGTGTTTATGCTTCTTCATAGCTATTTTCTGTTATCAATAATTTACTTATTTATCTTACGTAAAACAAAGGTTTGCATACAAGAGGCATTCGTGGTAAGCAGACTATATCAACGATGTAAGTTAAATCTACGTTTTGCAAGCTTGTCCAAATTGTGACTCACGGTTAATTTATGTGAGCTTATATTTCTATATATTTTAGATGAATAGCCGGTTAATTCTATGCTTTATTAAAGCTTTGATAGATGGATACGATAAACACAACTATCATAAACAAGAATCATACATTTACTTTCAATAGCCAACGGAAACTAAATTATGACGTCAATTCAATTACGATTTAGTGCTACCCTATCAGTTATATCAGGAAATCTATCGAAACTATATTTTGGCATACAAAGCAGGAGGGTCAAGTTGCTTAGAAGACCCACCGGTATAGCGGAGCACAGTTTGAAGTATTGGACCCTTGAACGCTCAAGGGGTTCAAACCCTTCTAACATTTAATGAAATGAAATACTAGACTCTTTCCATGGCTATTAGACTACTACCAAAAGACATTTTAGAGAAAGCGGAAGACTCAAGGTGCAGTAATTCATGTAACAGCTGGGTGAGTTTCACTTTCAATCGATATCAAGCAGCCTCACCTAGCTTATCCATTCTACCCTCGTGAAATATATGTTTCGGTAAAAGCGACGCGGTTTCACGTCTTTAAGGTTATGAGTATTGGGTACAGTGTGTGAAATGATCATAAGAAAATCCTACTGAATAAAAAGGATGACAAAAGGTTTGAAGTTTGTTAATTGGATTTTGTCCTTATCAATAACAAGAAAGATCTTAAAGCGGTGACAGTAAGAATAAATTTATAAAAATAGTTTCCTGGAAACAAATGTTCACCTCTGCAATGCATTATTATGCTAGCTTCATTTCATTATATCACGGTATAAGCCAAATTACAAAAAAATTTTACTCGAATTCTAAAAATATGAAAACACTGAAATTGAAGAAAAGAAAATGTTAATAAACTCTATATCGCGTATTGTAATTGAAAAAAGGTTTTTACTGCATAAAATTCAAGAATTAAAACTTTGATTAATAATACGCGTTCTCAGATTGACCGTATCATTTTAAATACCAATAAATTAGATGTTTCGCACATATGTGCGATGACAGTTATTTTGGAGTAAATGTACACGTTCGATTAAGCCATAGGATATCTTTTACTAACGTCACTGAAAGGCACTGATCTCAGTTTGTTACGCTTCAAATTGCTTCATAAATTATTTCAGTAATAATTTGTTGTACAAATTGTTATCTAGTTCGAAAATAGGTAGTGTGAATTATCCTCTGGGTTTTTAGAAAATTTTTATTATTATACATTTAGTGGGAAACGAACGTTAACCTAATTTTCCACGGTTTGCTAGAGATATGTCTCATTGCCTCGACCAATGAGAACGCGGTACGTACAAACTAGTGGTCTACAAGTTAGAAACATCGAGCGGCCATCGTTCATTCTAAACATAACTACCGTACCTTGAAGAACTACGGCAGAAATGCTTTAGTCGGTTAAGTTTTGCCGTTGATTCCCTTCCTAGCCCGCTATCGTATCTGTTATCTGTATTCCTTTAAATATTGTAGATAGTATCAACAAACTTCGCCAATAAATCTGTTAGTATTTCAGCTTGCCAAAATGTCAAAATACAAAGGATTGATTAATTGACTTTACCTTTGCACTTAAACGGTACCTTAACTTTATATTGTAATAGATATATATATATATATATATATATATATATATATATATATATATAGGTTGAATCATTTGAAACATAAGTACACAATGCAGGCCGATTGACTGCTACTATTAGGCTTAAGTGAAAGTTGCGATTCGCCTTCTGGTAAGCGTATAGACAGGGCGAACAAGAGGTGATGCAAGCGAAGCACATGCTCAGAAGGTCCGGGATGGCTGGACCCTGTGGACGAATTCCACACTTTTATGTGCCCAACATTAGAAAAAGTTTCTTGAAATAAATACATCACACTTAAGATGTTCGTAAATATTTTTTGATAGTTATATTGCTTTTACACGGTTTAATGGAATTACACAAAAATCAAATAGTAATTAGACACATGTGCTTATATCCAAGCTCCCTGCTGAAAATTAGCAATAACCTTAATACCCATTACTAAAACGGAAATTTTTGTAGTATGATGAAAACATAATTAATACTAAAGTTGGCGTTCTTCAAGAATTACATTAAACTGATATTAAAACAGAACTGACTGATGAAATTTTACACTTGAAGTCGATTTGTGATGCTAATATCGTCGAAATTTCTTGGCTATATATGAACATTCTCGATCATTTGAAAAAAAAATTAAGAGCCTATTTCTGAACGTAGCAACAATTTTGAGATTTTGTTTTAAAATTCTTGTAACAGTTGCACAAGGTGAGCATTCCATTCAGTACCGTCAAAAAGATAACATATGACAAAAGATCAACTATGGGTCAAAAAAGATTAAATGATTTGACCATACTTAACATAGAATGCAAGATACTGCATATAATAGATTTTTCAGAAGTTATTAGAAACTTTGCTAAAAAGAAAGCACGAAAACCTATTTATAATTCCTTATATGTATAAATCTTGAAATATACATGTGAATATCGATAAAAAATACCTAAATTATAATTTTGTTTTTAATCCATAAAAATACAATTTCGGCCAAAAGTACAAAATTATAGTGTAACATTTGAGAAAGAGATCCAACGTGAGCAGTTACTCGAGGTCCAGTCTGCCTCTCGGTGGCCTGCATAAAAGAGAAAAATGCTGTTGCGCTTCATACTGATTTACATATAAAAAAAAGGTCCTCATTAAATCGTCTAACATTTCAAATGATATTGAAAAGCACAAAACATTCAGCTAGTCTAAACTACACGTTTGAGTGGTCTCCCAAAAATCCATAAACCGGACATTGCATTTCTTCCAATAGCAAGCACAATTCATCTAAATACAATTACAAAATTTCTGACAAACTTTTTAAAATTATGCTCTCATGTTTCGAACTCCATTCATTTTATACTGATAATTCCAAATATCGCCCATGGTTCTGGTGATATAGGCCAGCTTTGGCATAACATCTCTATTCTGAAAAGTACCAATCACGGACACAGTCACTCTAATGTAACGCCTTCTATGATAGAATGATGATAATCATAATAAAAAAGTGCTTAAGATCCCTTTCTTTTGTCTATAGTTGACAATTTTATAAACAATCTTCTGGCACACCCATGGGTTCACCCTACCTCCATGGCGTCTAACACTTTCATAGAGTTATTTAAATCTATGGCCATTAGAGTCCTCAGATCTTAAACGTCATTTCATTGCCTCCACTACATGCTTCACCTTCGTGCCACAAACATTCAATCTGATGTATCATGAATGTGAATGTCAAAGTTGTAACAACCCAACGCTTGAGTGCGTCAAAAAAAGAAAGTTAGAAAACTTTTTGAAGGTCCATGGTGATTGTGCATGTTGCGCTGATGGGATACAATCTTCTTTCATTTTGGCAAAAACTTTTTTTCGCTTTAGGATGATGCTTGGCCCGATGAGATTCAGCTCTATCACTTTTAATTTGAATTTGTAGGCAATCGCACTTTTTACAAGTTCCTACTCGTAGTTTTCTAAAATTGTAATGGGAGAAATCTTTATAAAAATTTTGCAGTAGAACTGGTAGGTCACACTGCTGTTGGGATGCAGTTAACAAAATGCTATCCAAAGACGGTGTAAATTTAAATCAATTGTACCCTGTTAAATATTTCCACTTAATTTAGGATTCTTTTCAAATATCCCCACGCTTTCGTTCCGATATCTTGTGTAACTATCTGTCATGGGAGATGCTCCTGATCATACTTTATAATTTAATAAATAGATTTGTTCTTGCAAAACTCATCCTTATACAATTGAAACAAGTATTTGTTCAACGCTCTGTAGAATATTGTTCGCGTATTTAGTTTGAGTAAAAGTACTTCAATCTACCTTTATTGTTTGAGATAACACAGAAAATATACTCGGTCATCTACAATTCTTGTTTTTTGAAAAGAACATATTCGCTTTATTTATGAGTAGTAATAAAGTTTGAATAGCATATTTTTTTTACAATTCTATTCGAATTTGTCGGTTTTCATTATCTATTTATGCATTACAAGGCCTTCGAAGTATTTTTTTGACATGTGTTACTCAAATATTCGAATCTATTATCAGCTCGCTTCCTAATTTGACTTCACTCTCATCCTGCTTTACGCGCTAGCATGTACGCTATGCGTAACGAATTCTGTTATTTCAAGAGCAATGCATGCTTACTTTGATAGGATATATCCCTTACGCATTGGCAAGTTTTTACGCGTTTATTAATATTAGTAAGATTCTCTCTTTAGCTTTTCTACGTAGGCCGTGCTTTTTTACTAAGTAGGTAGTGCTCTGTCACGTAGGTCCTATTTTCGTTTATGTAGGTCCAACTGCCTTTTTTTTTCAACCGCTGTTGCAGCTTTCGGTAGCAGCGTATCGTCTCCGGCACCGTGATGACGACCCCACTGCGAGTGAGTTCAAGATGGTTGGCTGTTTCGTCCCGACAGATAGAGATGCAAAATAAGCATCAGAAAATCTGGAGGTATGTTGCGATATTTTCTTTTTAATTCATATCGAAAGAGCTGGTTTACCTATTTTTGTTGTTTGTGTGTCACAAATGAACCACTCATAACTACAGGCCCCATTATTCCGACATACGAAACACGTGTGCCAAACCTGTTAAAATCTAGCTTCACTAGTGATTCTTTTCAATTTACATTGCTTACTGGGGATTATACTAAACGTACTTAATACGTTTAACTTGAAATGCTAGTGTAGCAGCCAGCATAAGAATTACTTTTTTTTGTTGTTCATTACTGATTAGTTTACTTTTTTTATGATAAACGACGAAATATGCACTTCGTACGCCATTCTGAAAATTTTGTCTGTAAAATATAACTCTTTTGTTTTTTAAAATAGAAATTTTATGTATTAACTGTAAATAGAAAATGAATGGCGATGTACTATTCTTTGTCAATGTGAATCACACCACTCTCCGTATTTGTAGTTAGCCCGGTCTTTCCAAATTTCCTTAATCTTTTTTACGTAATCGTGATTCGTGCGGGTCCTTACTTTATTGTCCTTTCTGTTTCTGTCTGATCCGTGCGTTTTAACCTCACAAACTAGCTTGTTACCTGATTTTTGTCTGGCATAATGACCTACTTCTGTGTTGGGCTACCAACCTTCTGTCGGTATCAGTAAATTTAAAATGGGTTCGACCCTTTCGTTTGTCCTTGTATGTGCAAGATCCTTATTTCTTTATCTTTATCAAGGTAATCACTTGATTCTCTGTAACGAAAAAAATATTCATAAAAGTGTTTCTCCATATACTTACAAGTTTACTAGTAAGATCTAGCACAGTATAACTTATGGTACACTGACGCCGAGTTGAAGATGCATCATCGTAACTACCATGACGACCTCGACTTACGGGTAGAACTACAATCAGACCAAATAAATATGTTCTTGCTGCATTTCACTATCCACATAATAATAGTGTTCAAAGAAAGACTGCTTTACATCAATGAAAAGTAGCTTGATTTAGAACTTACTGCAACGTGTCTATAAGTACATCATTTCATAAATCCGCATCAATCATAACAATAACAACTTTATTACCTTTACAGAAGATGGTGTGTTAGCAGGCATAATCTTCTTATTGTGGGGGAAAATGGATCACCCCTTATATACTTCTTGTGTTGAATATCGTCTTTTCTTATGTGAACTCTCCTCAGCGTTTGCAATATTTGCTGACATTATTATAAGAAATACAAAACGCTCAACACGCGACAATCATCAACTCAGTACTACACATCCCCAAAAATGCCTTAGAACGTACCCTGTCCTACTATTTCTCCTATTTCTTCTTTCCGTGGATATCTTTTTTCCTCTACTATTTCTATAACCTATTTGCTATTAAGTTTGTCTGTCCATGCTATCATTCCCATACATTTGAAGCACAACATTCCAGAAGGCTCCTATCTCTTTCTGTCTGCTTTTCCTACTGCCCCTAATTCGGAGACGTACTGTGCTGTGCTCCACGTATATGCTCTCAACAATTTTCTTCTTGTTTGTATGTTTGTTGTCTTTGAACATAGCCGCTGTTCTTTCTTGTTAGCTGTAGTTCGGTTCCCTTCTATTGTTTTACAATATATACCCTATTTCCCCGATATTCAGTGGTATGTGAAGTAGGGTAAGCAGCCCGTGGCTGCCTAGTACTCCCAGCACTTGAACATTTTCCGAATTAATATTCTTTCCAATATATCCTTTTGCACAATCAGCATTAGTTGAAAATATTTCACAAGCAGCAACTAGTTGTTTATAATAATCATCAGATTTAAGTGCACTTATGTTTTCATCATTAGGTTTTCCATCTTGAAACTGGTTGGACGCGTATCTCCAGTTATTTATATTCTGAGCTAACCTACACAGTTCCCTGAAATTCCAACAACAGCCAATGTATAGCTCGATTCCCCTTTTATTGTTTTCTAATTATATGCCCTATTTCACCGAGATTCAATGTGAAAAGGGTTAAGAAGCCTGTGGCTGCCGAGATCCCCCAACACTTAGACATTTGCCGAATGAATAGTTTTCCAGTAAATCCTTTCGCACAATTAACATTATTTGAGAATATTGCACAATCAATACCTGTAGTTGCTTATAATAATCATCATGTTTAAGTATAGTTATTTTTTGGGACTGGTTGCACGCGTACCTCCATTGATTTCTATTCTGAGCTATCCTAGACATTTCCCTGAAACTCTCACAGCCTACATCTTTCACTATCTGTGTGCAATAGTCTAACCTAGGTCTACCTCTACTTCTCTTTTTCCTATCTCTGCTTCTAATATATTCCGCACTATTCTCTCGCGCTTTACTATGTGGCCTATCATACTATCTCTTCTGTTTTTTTCTGTTTTCTACATATTTCTTTCTTCTTCTACAATTTTAAGGGTGCGTCGGTTAACTACAATGGTGTGAGAGAGGGTTCCTAACCCAGAAATTATAAAAATAATATACATTTGAAATGACTGAAATACATTGCAATATTAGTTACCCTGAAAAGCCTTTTCTACTACTATAATTAAGGGACGCCAAACTGTCTTGTCTCAGCAATCCCTTCAATATTTTCCCTACACGAAACAGTTATTCCAAAAAGGTCTCTTAAGTTTCTGTTTTCCTAAATTTATCACATTATACGTTACCTTTTCTACAATCCCGTAAACACACTCCTTAGATTTTTATCAAATTAAAAAAAATCGTAACATAAAAAGCCTCACTCACAGGATTCTATTACTTAAGTGACTGCATGTCCTATTACAATTATCTAATTTTTTTCGTGGTTCATAAATAAATGCAAATAAAATACAATCTAAATTTAGCTTCAATTAAGATTACATAGTTGCAATATAAATACAAATATTTTCATAAAAAATTTTTATTTCCAAACTGGTCAGGTATTATTAAAAAATACTAAAGAACAAAAATTAAATCAAATCAAATAATATTACTATCACACCATTGTTCTCGTTCCAAATATTGATATACATGGAATTCTATAACCCATTTCTGGAAATGTTCTTAAACAATACATAGAAAACAGTTAAATACCAAGTTTCCCGCATATCCTCCCAGGGTCCATTCAAAATACTAAATTTTAATTCTTTAATTAACACTGAATTCTTCCAATAAAGCTTACGTTTAAAATCAATACACACATATTTCTTAATGTCTTCAAATGTTCCAATCTCTTTGCACAATAATATACAAAATTTAACCAAAACAAGCTCTGTTGCTAATTCATAGTCTAACAAAATAACTATTTTCCTACTACATGAATACAAATCCCTTTACATTTAAAATTCACATGTAGAAAATTGCAAATTATAGACATAAAAGCTCATATTTTACTCACTGTTTAAATTCCAATTTCTTTTTTGAAACTTGTAGAATGCCCAAAAACCTCCAGCATTCAATCTTCTTCTTGCCAGCTATCACAGTTCTCTTAACACAACACAGCACAAAATCCAAATTAGTTGCGGAGTGAACGCTTTTAACCGATCGCAACAACGTTAATTCCACGAACCCGTGATTGAAACATACCGCCCTTTCAAGCTTAATTAAAAAAATAATTTACACTGCGCGTTTTTCTCCTACGGCGACGTCTACGTTTAAATTTTGAAGCTGTTTCTTTTCAACTTCCATCTCAACCCCCCCCCCCCCCCTACTTGCTCGTATTACTACATGTCGGCATCTATAAATAACTTTCTGAACTTAACTTTCAATCGTGATGCTTAGTTGTTATATCGCATTTCTCCCTCTATAAAAATTCGTTCTTATAATGTAACACTTTTATGCTGAATATAAGGTTATTGCCACGTTACTATGTATGTATTTTGTATTATTGTTGTAGTATAGTATTGTTTTCATGTCCTCGGCGGACAGAACGGACGACATCTGTTTAATGTAAATTATCTTTTATGAGAAATGCATACGTAGTGTCTTGCAATATTAAGCTGTTTTCATATGCGGTTTTAAAATAAGTCATCGTCCTGGATTATTACGTTTACAATGTATTTAAAAGAAATAATGTTATGCCTTGTTAAATGAATTACCTTCATAGAAACAAAATTTTAAATATATGTAATTAGTATTTATTATTTGTGAAATCTACTATACGAGGATGTGTCCAAATTTAATCTGTCCGTCCAAATTTAATATTTACATGTTCTTATCTGATTTGCAGTTAAGGTAACACAAACGCGTTACAAAAGTTGTTTTCTTAAGTTTATTAATAATAAGCTAATACCACCATAACAACGGTGGCAACAACAATCGCCTTTATCCTATGCCTGAGTATGACTAAAATCTTTTTAATTTGACTCCAAGAATTGTCACTGCTACTCGTTAATTGAAAATCAGTTGCTGGCAATATTTTTGATTTAATTTTCACGTACAAAAGCTTATTTCGAAGCTGTTCCCTTTATACACAACACTTCCACATTTTAATCAATAACATGTCAATGCTGTCATTAATCGCATTGAATTCTGAAACTTCCTTGACATACGTATATGTACTACTGAAACATACGATTATGAATGATGAGTCACGTACAACATTGTTTTATCTAATACACAACGTCTTGTCTTGTTTGGATTCCACAAACGTACAAACAGTTCATCGGAAACAATGATTACATTGTTTCTTTCAATTATTCTGATAAACAATTTAACGATTGAGTTATTTCAGAATTGTTTGTAATTCCGGGTGCGTTAACCCAGCTTTTGATAGGGAGCTTTGTAGCAGAACGGAGATTATCTGCCTGGGGTTGTGCTCTACTTCACCCGTATCCCATGCGGGATATAAAAGCTGATCACATCAACCTGGCATACTACATTGTATTTACGCTATACAAATGTGAACATCGATTGGCATTAACTTTACGTTTAGTTACTCTTCTTTTAGTTTGACTAGTATTTATTCGTTCAAGTACACAAAGTCCCCAATCTTTATGGCATTTCATAAACGCAGAGTTTTATGTGCGCTTTACTGCCGCCTTTGTTTAGACATTTTATGTTATATATATATATATATATATATATATATATATATATATATATACACGTTTAGCCACTATGAAAGACACGTAAGCCGTGACATAATTGTAGCTGTAAAAATAAATTTAAAAGTT
Source organism: Platerodrilus igneus (assembly GCA_036346225.1). NCBI lineage: Eukaryota > Metazoa > Arthropoda > Insecta > Coleoptera > Lycidae > Platerodrilus > Platerodrilus igneus. The sequence goes on along the minus strand of JARFIW010000892.1, from coordinate 1,087,291 downwards.
TAGGATAACCCTTAACACGAATTTTTGCCCCGCCGCTCATATGGAGTACATTAACAGGCGTTTACCATAAAAATAAACCGCCTTTACGGACAATAAACTGCTGCAACAAACCTCATAAAAACTGTTTTGGTTAGTTATGAATCCATCAAAAGTAATATGATCGTGTAGAAAACGTGTTTTAATTTTATTTTTAACTCTGTATTTATGATCAAATCGTTAAACATAAACTTTCAGGTCACATCTCAGGGCTAAAGAAACGCTGTTAGTCAATTCGTCTACGAGGGAGAAAATGTTAGTGAAATAAGAACGTTGACATACGAACGTAGAAATAAAAGAGTGACCTACAATATCAATATTGTGAAAAACCCAGCTCGTGTAATACAGAAACGCCGCAAAAATAACGACTGAATTTAATACGAAATACGAAACGAGGGATGCTGTTGTAAAGGACTTTTCAGGACATTCAAGGATGCTTAACAACGTCGTTTTCTGCGATTTCAGGTTTACGTTATTTCTATCATAACATCATTTTCGTTTCAAAGCTAGAAACCATTAGAATCATAAAACGAATTCAAATAGCAAACTTTGGCAAGCAGATCATCATTTACACATATTTATAAACTCCTAACCTTAGCTGTCATGACCTCAAAATTTTAAAAGGCAATATTCCAATAGTAATATCTCATTTTAAAGGAATCAAATATGAAGGGTTTCCTATTTTTACCATTGAATACGCGAGTGGATGAATATGATATATGTAACACTTTTTAGAATTGTTGATGGAAGAGGGTGATAGATAGATAGCAAGGTTCTGTGCTAACATATTACTTTCATTCGAACCTTATCGATTATTTATAAAAATAACTGTTGATTAAGGAGCGATTAATGGATGAAACTTCATGCTCACGTTAACACATTCACTCACTAAAATCGTAATGCTTGTGCGTTATTTAAGCAGATATTAGCCTGAAAAAGAGAAATTATTAATTTAAGTTGGTTAAACGAACTTTAGCGCTAAAAATCCTAAAAATTTTACAGACGCTCGAATAGTTTATATTTAATAATGTGGCTATTTCAATATGATATTAAATTAGAACAAATCTGTCCACAATAATATTTGTATAAATTCAAATGGGGCGCAAGAAACCTTACACTTGATTTTCCAATGATCTACCCGAATGTACTGCATTGGCCAGGAAGCGAGCTTTTTTTACTTAAAAATTTTGAATTTTGCAGAATATTTGCTGTTTCAAACAAAGCAGGAATCTTTAACGCGCGTGACAATGCCCACACACGGGACCTCTCATCCGAACGAGGACGTATTTTTGTGAAAAATGTTCGTCTAAGATTTTTCAAGCGGTCTTTGTCGGGAATCAAACATGGAACCTTGGGCTTAGTGGTGATACGCAAACAAATTAAGCCAAGGGGCTGTCGGTTAGAAAAACCACAGAATCATAAAATGTCAAAATTAATGCGTTCACACGAACTGAAGACATTAAACTTGACCATAAGGCAGCTTTTATACATTAGACGCACAAAGTATGAGAACGGAATTAAGTTCAGAATTATCTAGAAAGTTATTAAAGAAACGGTGGTTGATTAACAACGGAAGTGTATACGGATCGTAGAAGGGTCACTCGATAAGGTCACCGACGTCGAATTGTTTTAAACTTCTCTAGATAAGCAGGTAAGAAAGTTTACGCGCGTAGCATTGTGGTATGATATTCGCGTCGGCCAAGTATCGGTAAAAGGGCATTGGTCTATATAAGGGTGATGAACGAATTTTGCTCTCGAATTTAAATAGATGAAATGAGGTACCCATTGTGTAAGTAGTTAGTAAACAGGTAAATCATTGGTGTTCCTGGATGTGCTTAATTAATCTAATTGACCAAGGAGTGGAATTAAACAGTGAGTACTGTTTGAGTTTTTCTTGCTTGATAGATACGTATCCTCAAACTTGTAAATATAAATTGTAATTGGTTCATAAAGCGACAAAAGTATTTTTGTTTATATTTAAGCCTAATATTATTGGAAAGGTACATTGAGACTTTAAAACGTTAAGAAAAATGTGCGTATTAATTTAAACGCAAGCTTTATCTGTGAAATGTATTTGCTAGTAAATTTCATTGTGTAAATTTAGTATATTTAATGGAGATTGCAATGGCCAAGGCAGAAGTTGGTCCTGCGCTGTTTTTCTATGTATTGTTGATAAGGAAATTTCCAAATAAATAGGATTTAAAGAGTCGTACAAATAAATAAAGGAAAATAGAACAATGTAATGGTAGAATTATTTACTTATTTAAGGATTACTATTAGTAGAGTTTAAGCTTAGATAGATTTTTATTTGAAGTTATTGATAAGATAGGCAAAGGCGATCATTATGAAAGGATATCCAGCAATTCTGGAAAAGGCCTCTATTTTGAAAATTTCTTTAATTTAATAAAAAGCCAATAAGTAATTTTAAGACACGGTAGATAACGGTAGAGTATGAGTTGACGAGATTTAGGAAAACCGTGCGTACCGAGACCTAACCGGAATAACTGTTTTCCAGGAAGCAAAATTATTAAAGGAATTGCTGGGTCAAGACGGTTTAACGTCCTTATTTTTTTATAATTAGTAAAGTCTTTCAAAGTAAGTGGTACTTGCAAAGTAGTTTTGTATTTTGGCCATTTCACATTTTATAATTTTGTTATTTTTATCAATTTTCAGTAGCAAACCACTCCCGCATCACTGTAGTTATCCGTTACACCTTTAAAATTGTTCCTGTCCCTTCTGGGCAAATCGAAATTCGTAACATAACGTCATTTTTACCCGCAACAAAATGTCACCGTAATATTCACAAGATAACCTTAAACGTCAGGGAGTGCAAATGGACCTTGTCCTTATGTAGCGTTATGGCAAAATTAGATAAATAACATGCTATTCAGAGGTCAAAAATGGTTTTCAGTGTAGGTCAAGGCAGTGATACTCAGCAAAAATCTAGCATTCTCCAAACATTTGCCAAGTGAATTTAAAGACCTTGAACGCACATGCGCCTGTGAAAGAAAGCAAAATTAACAACAAAGAAGCCAAAAAATCCCGATTTCAACCCATATTACCGTAGAAAATTAAGTGAATTTAAATGAAGAAATAGGTAGGGTACAAAATAAAGAAAACGTTCTAGTATATGAGAAAAATTCAAAAAAGAAGAAAGATAAAAAAGTTGAAAAAAGAAAGCTTTTGTAAGCAAAGGGTGAGAAATATTTATTAGATGGAAAAAATGTAGTTCCAGAACAAGAAGTAAAGAAGTACTGTGGGAAACGTGCAAAGCAAAATGCGGAAAAATATTTTATGCTGAAAATTATAGTAAATACATTAATTCCAGGTTCTGTAGGTTAAACGTCAATGCTAAATATTTACTACCATTTAAAAGTATTGAATTGTGCATAGTTCAACGTTAACATAATGATGCAATATCGCTCAAAAACAGTCTTATACAAATTTAGAATCACATGTAATGGAAGTTCCTATCAGATTTGTAAAGCTGTATTATGCTCCGTATGTGGCGTTGGTACAAAATATATTTATACAAACCAAAAATTAAGATGGAAAATTCAGCGCGTTCTCCTAATTCATGAGGAAAATATAAATAGGGGATCGTTGTGTGAATTGGTTGATTCGCGACATGATCGCTTGAGAAATGATAGGCGAGAATTTTTCAAAATTATATAACCTCGAACGGATAAGCGGGTAAATGCAGGTCCCGGTTGAGTGTAGTCCTGCACGATGAAGATCTCTAACTTGCTTAGTACGACAAAGGTTCGAAAGATTTTTAATTTCCAGGTAAAACAACCTGCTTTTGGTGAACATTCCGATGCAGCAAAAAAAAATCAAAATTTAAGGATAAACATAATAGGACTGCTTGTTTCAATAGTTAAGTTTGCGTGTGGCCATATGTCCCAAGGACCCATGAATCCCCGATTCGTGTCACTTGAAAAACGTTGGGCGAGCATTTTTCACAAAAATACGTTTCATTCAGATGAAAAGTTAAATGCAAGTTCAGGGCGTGGGTATTGACACGCACGTAAAATATCTCCAGCTTGCTTGGTATGCCAGGGAGTTCGACTAAATTCTCAATTACCCGATAAAAAGAACTCTCCTTCGGTCCAATGTATTACCTTTGGGTTTAGCGTAGGATCATTCAAATATACGGTAAAAATTACAGCAGACCGCCACATACTTGAAAAGGAGGTAGTAGACTTTGTCAAAGTACAATATTCAGTCATTCTCAGAGGAATAATGTCAGTACCCTCATTATAAAAATCCGCAAAAATTATTTTCGGCACCAATACTAAATATTCCTAAAACTTTGCAAAATGTGAAAATAAACCAGAAACTTCAAAAGTACAAACAAAAAAATTTCATACAGTAACGTTTTTTTAAACTTTTTCAATTATTCATCATTTGGATTGCCACGCAGTGACACGTATAACGCACGAAACTTTCGTAAAGGAAACGCCAAACATAAAGAAAGCCACCAAGTAACATTTCAGCTTTAAAGGCGATAGAACAAATGTTGGTAATAATACTGAAATATTCTGCGTTCCATTACCAAATTCAACGGTCTTTGACGTAGATGTGGCTTTACAACCCAGAGGGTTTATTCACTTTCAGCAATTGTTAAAAAAGGTTATTTTTACATGAACAAAGGGTGTGTATCAAGCAAAGATTCTCAGGAAGCTATAGGTACGTAGGTTGTACACTTTCATGGAATTGAGCGAGCAATTTGACAAAGACAGAGAGCAATTAACCTTTTAGTCAGATTATTGCTCCCTACATTAAATTTTCCAATATCCACCCGAAGGAACTACATCAGGAAACGAGTTTTTTTCACCTGGATATTTTGAATTTTGCCGAATCTTTGCTATTACAAGTAAGATAGGGATATTTAACGTGAGTGACAACACTCACACGCGACACCTACATTTTACTTCTCACCAGAACGAGGGCACATTTTTGGTGAAAAATTCTCGTCTAACATTTTTAAGCAGTCCGTGTCGGGAATTGAACCCGGGTCCTCGGGCTTAGTAGTCACACGCGAACCAGCTAAGCCACGGAGCCGCCTAGATTATTGATCCGCGTGAAAAAAAAATTTCCAAACTAAATGCCACTATCAATATTAAGTCTTTAAGGAAACTGACGACAATAAATTCACAAAACTGGGGCGTTTCTGTTTCTTAGATCGTGACTTTGGAAGAATAGAAAAAGTTCTAATAAAACAAAAACGATTTACGATCCGATGAATAAATGCCATGATATAATTTTTAAGAAAAGAGTTCAAGAACAATACGTTACTGACACGACAAATCATTCATCTACATTTTCAACTGAAAATGGTTCAAAAAAAAGAAAAATCTGCTGAAAGTGGGAACCAGCCAATATATTTGATTGAATCTTATTTGTATAAGAAAAAGTACGACCACCGTATACCACTGTGCACCACTGTACACTATTCAGAAAAGTTTCGATTCCACACAACAAAAATACAAAGCCCAACTCCAAAAGCGTTCAGTTCAGAAGAGTTCCTGTAAAAACATGAAAATTACCATAAAGAAAATTCAAAATTTAAGAGATTGGGCGTTAGCAACAAATACCGCTAATTTTATGAAAACGTTCATGATCAAGAAAATGCAGAAACTAATAATCGACAAAAAACCAATTAATTATTAGTAGAAATTTCTATTGCAACAAAGTCATCAAAGAGTCTAGAATCAAAACAAACTACGCCATTAAACCAACAATAGATTGACAGCTACAAGGGTGCATGTAGAGAACGGTATAAAGCATACAAATGCAAAAAATCTAGAGGTTTCAAAATCATCCAATAATTTTTGTAAGCTGTGTTAGTTACGTATATAAGCTACATGGCCCGGCACAGCTTTCAGTTTTCAGTCGAAGTGTGAATTCGCAAGTATCATAAAATAAATTTGGTAACTCCAAATAAATATTTTTGATGTGTATATCAATTAAGTGTTTGTGTGGAATTACGTACTCGATCTTAGTAGTAACTATATTGTGCAGACGAATTTAGTGTTAATAAACATTTTAGTAAGTATAATTTGATATCTGTATAGGTTTTTTAGTCTAGTAAGATTTTCCTATATTTGTGAGTAAGCAGGCTTATATTGATCGAAATGAAGAATAGTAAAACCAAGTCCCTACAGTATTATTTAAAATAAACGTTTTTTCCTTCAAAAAATTATGCATTTCCTTGATATAAATAACCCCTATTTGACAGATTTCATGACACAAATTAAAATAAAGCTGGGTTTAAACATAATAGTCCACAAAACCTGTACAAAATTGCGAAATAAAAGTCCACATCGACTTCATAAAACTATAGCTTTGTGTTATCTAGATCGAAGAAATTAATTAAATGAAAAGATATGTTTCCCTGTACTGAAATGTTCACATTGTGAACTCCGTCCATTTTATTTATTACAACAGGATACGCTAGAAAATCTAGCAACTCCACTTGCAAAGCATCACTACATCTAAAATAAGCTGAACGCCAGTTCACCCATAACTAAAACTAAAATTAAACTAAAAGACTAAAAACATAAAGTACTAATAAGCGCTGCGTGCATGTTTCTTAAATACAACCTCTTATGCACTTAATCAAACATGGTCTAACATTAGTTATTAAAAGATAGAAGTATTCTATTTCGGCGGATTTCGTGTCAGCTAATGATACTTTCTAGTTCTAGTTTGAAAATAGTTTTGACTTGAGGTTTGTGAGTTCAGATTTGTACGTATTCAAAGCATTCACTAAAAATTATGTATACTTTATAAAGGAACAAGTTATCCAAGCTTCCGCCTTTATTATGCAGGATGTCTAGTTTATAATGTTGAAAATTATTTGGGCAAATACAACTACTAACTAAATACCAATTAAATCCATACTTTAATGTGTTTAATCAAATTTTTATGTATTTTTCGAGTCTGTCAATATACTTATAATAAAAACGGATTCTATGCTAAAGAAGCTTATCAAAAATGGTTTCTGCCAAACCCAAACCGCAGTGTGATAAAAGGAACCCTTGTTAATATATTTCTACGAATAAAGCTACAATTAGGATAAACTTTGTTGGTGACGTATTAAATGTAATGCACAAAATTCGTTACTTAACTTGATCTACTACTTTTTCGTGCTCTTTCTTAATCACAACTTTAAGGACGGTTTGATGCAAGTCGTCACATTGTGATATCCCGAGATAATTCACACAATGGTCTGTAACTATTTTAACATACATGTTCCTTAATCTTCTCTATGTACTTTTGCCTTTGCCTTACTCTACATATTTTGCCTTCTGCTCTACTCCATATTACTGCTCTAACTATTCGTTTAATCGTACATGAAAATATGACATCGTCAGGTTCCTGAACCGTTTCTAGAAAGCTATCACTAGCAACTTTATCTCTCTAGCTAATACTAAGCAATATCTTTTAGTAACACATCTGGAAAGCTTTTAATCCTTTAACTTCTTAGATTATCGTTCATGTTTCGCAGTACAGTGCAACGCTCCAAACAAGCTTTCAGTAAGCTTTTCCCAACAGATAGGGCTACCCTAGACCTTACTTTCATGACTTACAGTTCAAAAAATTTCCTTCCTTGAGCTATCCAGTTTACATCTATTGTCATCCTAACGATCCTGATGTTCCCGATGTGAATTGCTCTCCTTCTGGCGACGCAGAAAACGATAAGTTGTATAGATGTCTCCTCTTCCCGCTTTCTTATAATGATTCTGCTTTGTCTTCTTAGTTATCTTTGAACTCTTTACTAGTTGCTGTTTCGAATTTGTTTCCTCCCTTCCTTGCTGTCGGCGCTGGTGCTGACCTGATGCTACTTTACAATCTACTTCCTGTGAAATGCTTTGTAGACCACGCTTACCTTTCTTTAGAAACTGCGACAGTAGATGATGGCACGTCGTTTCTAGTCCCAGCATTCTTTGACCATTCCGTGGCATACTTGAGGCTTGGCCTTTTTGTCGCATTTGGCTGTTACTGCTAGTTTCTTCCTCGCTCCTATCCTTCCTTTTTGGGTTTCTTCGTACGGGAAACCGATCCTTTTCGTGAGGTTAAAAATTTCAATGTTTCTTTATGAGACATCCGTCCGTCGACGATTTTGCAGTAGGGATGCCGCCCCATTTTTGTCCTTGTTGATTGCCTACTCCATATCGTACCTTTCCTCTTCCCTTTCTTTCTTTACTTTGGGATCATTTCCATTGACGTTCCGTTCAACGTTCTGTTGTGGCTATGAAGATATGTTAATAGTTTTGTTTTCCTTCAAACAGAATTTTTTTATTGTGTTTTGTGTTCTTTTCGCTTACAGTTTGTTCTGGTAAAAGGGAGTTCCCTTCAGTCCGTTTATTGTTTGTGAGGTTGTTTTGATGTTTTTGTTTTCCTACCCCGACCTGGGAAGAATTTGTTACGTTCATTTTCTGCCGCTTGACAATTGGTCTACTCCTGATTAAATATCACGTTGCGGCTATTTTTTTTGCTTATTCTAAATTCAGGATACGTTTTAACTAGGCAACCAATGTTCCTCTGTATACACTGCTAGTACTACATTTAATTTTGTATAGATAGCTATTCGACTTTGTTTGGTAGTTGTCATACGAAAAATAATTTGACACCGTTTTTAGACTTGGTGTTTCGTCTGTACACGTAATGTGTTTGAACTTTAAGCGAGCAATTACCAATTCCTATTCAAAATTTCTTCCCTCCGTTTAATTGGTAAGTAGCCGTCAGTTCTAAAGTTTCAAAAGTTAGTGTCTGGTTTTTTAACTCGTCCATGGTTGGGTTTCCGTTGTAGGATACAAAGTGGATACTTACCTTTATACTCGTACTATTACTACCTACCTGAGGTTTACCTCCTGCTGTATATTTTACCACTTTACGGGAGTACTTGTTACTGATGTTGGAGATTTGCTGCCGTACGAACTGTCAATGATTGGTTACAACTCGATTGTCCCCAGGACAACCCTAACTTGAGGGTGCTGCATCTATTCCGCATTATTTTGTAGTGAGATCTTCCTAGTATAGTTTTTTTTTATTACGTATACATGTACCACACAAATCTCTAAACGCACTACTGTATATTGCTGAATGTTTATGACGTTCCACGCCTGTATTGCTGCTAGAAGCAGAGTCCTCTGGACTCACGACCACGCTATATACTTATGAAAATATGTTAGATCTTAGCAACTAGAAACCAGAGCTTACTATAAACAGTTAATTTCCCGCAATTATGCAAGTTCCAATAAAAGTTTGTAAGCTGTTGCTTATCTGGAAACGTTTCTAAATACGCATAAAGCTATAGTAGTAAATAGTAAATTACGAAACCTTAATAGGGGGGATGCATTTGGTAACCTATTCCTGTGTGTTAAGCATTATCTATGTACTTTAAAATTGTAAAGACAACGATTACATACTGTATGACTTGGTTCATATGCCGTTGTTGAACCTGTAGATAATTGTCATTAAAAAGTTCCCACCTGAAATTTCCTGAATAAAATATCTATTCACGTTATGTTACTTTTATTTTTACATATACTGATTATCAGACCGACCAAAGTGCGGTCATTGTCGACCTTTGTACATATATTAACCTTTCTATTTCAGCCAGCCTATATATTCTACTTTGCTTGATCCTACTCCCACCCCAATCTACGACTAGTGCGAGTCCGGCATCCTTTTCGTGTATGTTGCGGTTATACCGTAACAAACTTCACTGGCAACTGTTCTATTTCTATTTGTTTAAACTGCAGCTGCTTTAATGCTTCTTAATATTCCGTACTTGCATTTTTATCCTGCTTCCTGATCTTCTGCGTGACCTAAATTATATATTATCAAAATTATGTTCCAATAGAATGAAGGGTTTTGCATATCTTTTTTCACCTACTTGTTACACTCTTTGCGTCTATTTTAAAATTACTAAAAAACAAGCTTCATCTTTTAATGCCATATTTCTGTTACTGGCCCGGCACTATGTGACATAATAATAAAATATGAGAGCAATGATGTATGAATTTGTGCGAGTGAAATATCCAATTTAAAGGTTCTTAGAAAGCTTTTATATATATTTTCGAGTATGTCGACTTGATAAATTTAGAAAATTGTTTCCTTTATGACGTGTGTTTTAAATAAAAGTTTATGAAAATTATGCTTTTATAAAGAAATAAAATATACACACAGGTTTTTATATTTACAGAAGAGAATTTTAAGAATGTTGGTTTTTCAAACAATAATGTTACAATGGTATACTGTTACTTACGAGTCGTTTGCATTTATTTAAACCTTAAGCTAGTAGTTGCCAAATATTGTGCACCTTAATTAGTGATTTTAAACATTCGATTGTAAAATAATTAGTTACCTATGACAGGTTTAAAAATTAAATCTTAATACACTTCAATCAATTGGTTTCTTGGTCTGCAAATGCAAAAGTTTTTAAATACAACTTCTTAAACCCAAAACTAAAGCTACTTGTCTACAAGAACTCTGAAAAAACATTTTTGTCGTTTATATACGCTATTTACATAACGCATTACAACACATGTAGATACGATTAAACGTTTTTTAAAAAACCGTCCGACACGAGAAAACTGCAAGTTTAAACGAAGGTGATGGGTCTTGCATTTTAAATCTTGTATTTCAAATCTCTACAGGAACATACCTCGCATAAAGGGTCACGGTGAAATTATCTCAAACGAGTCGCTACGGCAACGACGCATCCCTTAGGGCGGTTTAGGTCGACCAACCGTGTTACTTTTCTGACATATGGGAGAATGCATCCAATTTTAATATAAACACTTGACACAAACACTAAGAAATACACAAATTCTCTTCTAGATTCAAGCTCTTCGTATACAAATATGCTTGTTTTGTAAATTGAAAATATTCTAATGCCTAGTAATTTTATAGGTAATGTATGAGAATCTGTGCTATTCTGCTGCTGTATGATTATAAAAGCACATTGTTTGCACGTTTTACATCTTAATATGCAAGAACCTGCACAAATTGTTTCCTCCGTGCGATATTATTTATCAAATAGTTGAAATACCACCGAGACACACTAGAAAGTATAAAAATTATATATTATCCTAGAGGCAATAGATCTGATTGGATAAAACTACTAGGAAAAAATTTTAAAATATCGAAATATTTTTGTATATGTGAAGTAGCGACAATAAAAAACCTCACTGCTCACAATTGTAGGTGTTACAAATCTGTTCCGGTAGATTTAATACATTTTGCGATCTCCAAAATAGCTCTTGATTTTTTCTAGTAGTCACTCAAACGAATGGTAGTATATCACAGTATCACTTATTTTCCGTACCCGTTCCACGAGTTTGTCGTATCCGTGTTAATCACCCACAATACCCTGAAATAGGGTTTTAATTTTCTTTAAATGGTGTCTAGAAAAACAGTGCAAATATAAGGAATGTTAGTTTCGTATTTCTACGATAAAATTCTTTGAGATAACTTGTCTATTTTTTCCATGGTTGCTATGTCTTCATTGCTGCAGCGAAAATAGAACTTTTGCTGATGCTAATATACAACCTGCTTTGGAAGCACCACGTCATCCTGATACGGTTTTATGAAAATGCCGTACCTTGCTTGAAAAATTTTAGAGACTAAGGGTTACGTTTATTTTCTTACATAGCGTGGCACTTGCGTTACGTAACTGTTCTATTAACATCTTTAACCTTTTGTGAAATTACTGCTACTTCTTCAGTTAGAACTTTTGTAACAGTTAGTTCTGCAAATGTCGGAGTCAATTGTAAAATGTATCCATTTTGTCGATCAGGCATACTACGCCGCACTGTAGTCCTTTTACCTCTAGAACCTTTCAGTATTTTTTACCATTGCGATTTCAACAGAGTAACTTGTTCCAATTGCCACATCGAACTCAATTCATTTTGGATGATACCTATCAATTAATTCATCAAGATCAGATTTGATAGCAAGACCTTGGGAAGTGCAAGAAAGAATCGGTATCAAGGCAACACTAGAATCCACTTTAAAAGGTGCACTTTCAAAATTTAGATAAGAAAATATTTACGAAAATTCATTGCAAAGCTAAGAAATAAATTCAAACATTTTAACAACGCTAATAAATGATATCTATTTGACCGTGCATGAATAGACTGAAATCAAATTTATACCAAATGAAAAAAACCATAACCCCTTTTATTTGTTTAAATTAAATTATTAAAATACAAAAGATTACCATAACGCCCCTTATAATTTTTTACAAAAGGTAGGAGCGAAAGTTTTGCAATATTTGAAAAGAAAATATACAGAAGTGTGAAATTGGACGTAACAAAAATTTCAGAACCAATCATACTTGATTGAAATTTACGATTCCGCCTTAATTAAATCGATGGACCTTTCGGTCTTTAACTATAATCTATCAAAGGGACTGAAAATCATAAAAAGCATTGCTCGTCGAAATTGACAAAGTGAAACTTAATACGTATTTTTGCATTGACAAAGTCGTTCTGAAGAAGTGGTTCCAGAGCTAAACGTTTGTAAAAGCATATCAAAGACTACTTTGCGACAAGCTAACTCATTACAAGGGATTCGATAACAAATAAAACTTCAATCAATCTTGAATATGGTTAGCAACTCCGATGGTACGCTTCATTTTAATTTTAGATCCTCTGATTTGAGAGGCAAAAATTTAAACTTGTGGAATCTGCCCGTTCTAACGTATTGTAAGTGGAGAAAGGATGCATCGAGTTTTGAAAATTAATAAAAAATTACTTTAAAAGATTTAGCAGTAAATGTAAAACAAGGAACATATTACTGACTAACAATTGTATAGTTAAAGAGAGTGATTGTACACCATAATAATATGACTTTTTAAACGGTTCATTGGATCGCTTCTCCTACATTATTCTAGAAAAACCATGCCCTATTTCAATTTTTTTCCTGGTAATGTATTTTTTCTATACTATCGATATAAATTTTCGAAATTGATACTCGATTCGGGTAGCTGTCCATTACACCTTATACTCTGTATCGCCACATTTACGCAAGGTTTTCCAAAAGTCCTATTTGCATCTTAATCACTCCTTTTCAAAAATTTTGATGTTTTCTTGTTATGATGAAGTATTCATAAAACTAATAAATTGGGAAACTAATGAAGAATTTTGATTGTGGCATTTAGTTGTAGATCTGGATCTCAAATTTACATCAAAAGTTGTCTTGATTTTCATATAGTTTCTCAGCTGCCAGTTACCTCTTTCTGCTATCTTTTAACAGTAATTGATGTATTGTAGCGACGTTATACCCTTAATTGATCCCTTTCGATTGCCTGGATTGTAGGAGGTGTAACTATCACCGTATGAATCAGGTCCATGGCTTGTTCTGTAGTAAATTCCCATGCTTACGCTTGAAGTAAATGCTGAATGCTAGAAGGGCCTAATTGAGGCGTAAACACCAAGAAGGATTGAGAATTTTTGACCAAACTTGGCAGATATGTTTAACTACTCAAAGGTAATAATTGATTAAAATTTCGAAGAAAAACCAAAAGATTAACACGATTTTTTATTAATATGTTGCCCCATCTCCTATTTGTTACACACTCTCTCACTCGAATCCAGTAGGTGGTCGATGTCCTATTAGGGTATTGTGTTCCAGGAAACCTGCACTTCATGCCAGAGGGCTTCCAGTGCATGTGGAGGATTTGCTAAATTTCCCAGTCCTCTACCCATAATGTCCCACACATGTTCAATTGACGTAATATCGGGCATCTGGGTGACTATGGTAAAATACAGACATAGGCGTCTTCAAATCGATTGAGAATAGTCCTTGCTACGTGAGGACGGGCATTATCTTGCTGGAAAAGTATTTATTCGAGCTGTTGGAGATAAGGAAGGATATGGGGTTCCACAATTTCATCAACGTAGCGTTCAGCGTGTTCGGCGTTAATATTGCCCCGGATGAACACCAAATGAGACCTACTTCCATATGTTATAGCACCCCATACCATAACCTCCACGGTTCGGTGCGCATGTCTTTCCCCAAAAAATTTAACATTGCCACGTTCCCCACGTATTGCTTTGACTCGCATACGGCCATAATGCATACCTAACAGAATCGGAATTCATCACTGAATACTACCGTATGCCACTCCACGTTCCAGTGTAATCGCAAACTGCACCACTCTAAACGTTGCTGTCGGTGTTGAGCCGTAAGCGGTAAAACAAGTTGTGGTCGATAGAATTGCAAGCCGAAAGCCCCAATTCAGCGATAAACCATTCGAAGCGACAGAGAATAACCCTCATTACCTAACTAGTAATCAGCAATTGACCTGTTACTGGAAAATATAAAAAAACAACTAAAGCTTAACATATATAACACAAAATTCAACCACAACTTGTAAGAAGTATACCGGATAATAATGGTAAAAAGAAATGACAGAAGTGTCCGATATACCAACACCACATTACTTTTGAGTATATATCTGCTAAGTTTGGTAAAAAAAATTCCCAACCCTTCTTGGCGTTGCAAGTTCCATTTCACTGAGTATATTTTATTTTTTTTTGCATAATTAAAAACTTATTTAGAAATTAAACGAAGTGATCTCTGCTGAATTCAAACCTGAACTTACATTTTGAACGGATGCTGATTAACCCCATGCATCCCCTATTAATTTTCAAAACGCCGCCTGTCTATTTTCAACATACATTACTACTTTGCATAATCAGTTTAGAATCTTCATGAAATACCCTTTAGAGATTTAAAGAAACGGTGATATAGTGGTATAAGTAATGAGTAGCACAAGAATATAAGCAAAACAGACTTATGCCACTGTTATTGAAAAAATTCATCAACCCCATATCTTAGTTTATACGCTAATATCTTGAATTTTTCTTAATCTTCTCCATACCAAGCAAAGTTGGGATCTTTAACGTACGTGATAACATTTAACCTCTAATTTGTACAAAGGCGCATTTTTGTAAAAAGTGATCGTTCAACATTTTTCGAGCAGCCGGTGTAGAGAATAAATCTCAGGACATTGGAATTAGTAGTCATATGCAAACCTAACCAATCCACAGAGTCACCTAGCAACTTGCCATTGGCGGACGGTAAAATTAACAAATATTATTTCAAAACCATCCGGTTATAAAAAAAACAAGTAAATTATTTAGATATTGCCTTTCAGACGATAGTATAAATGCACAAAGCAAGAAAATAAACAACAAAACGGCTATCTGGTAGGAAAATCTATAAAATATGATGAATACTAAGAACCAACTTAATAACATGTCTAAACCACTTACAACCAATAAGGCGAATTACAATAACTGTTTCTCTACAACTAATTTTGCGCCAAAAACGAAAGAATATGTTAAAACTCTCCGCTTGGCACCACCGTGCGATGGCTATCAAACGCATAAAGATTTTAATTACAGTAGGTAGGTGTAACTTGACGCGAGCGAATTAGTCGTCGAGCAACAGGTAGTCTTTCAATACATCACTCCTCGCCAAACAGTCTTATCATAGTTATCGCTTTTGATATTATCCTCTACATAAAAGACAGTTATTCTGGATATGTATCCATGCTTTCGGTTTTCCTAAATCTCGTCACTTTATACTCTACCATAATCTAACTTACAAATCAAGGTCTCTCCCACATACAGCTTCATTACTGGGTTGGCTGGATATCCTTTCACAAATCTGCCTACCTTAACATCCCAAATTATGGAAATACTCGTTTAACCAATACATCGAAAAACAGCGCAATACCAACTTTTTCATTAACCATTTCAATATCCATTAAAAATGCGAAATTTTTAATCTTTTACCAACTATAATGTCACTAATACAGCTTACTTTTAAAATCATTATACACTAATTCTAACGCTAATTTAGTCTAACAAAATAATTACCTTCATGATTTGTTAATTTGCCCTAAAGAAATACTAACCCTTTATACTTTCGATTCACATGTACATAATCAATAAATCTAAACATAAAAGTTCATATATTACTCACTGTTTTATTTCATCTTTACTACCTCGTATGACTACATTTCGACCTTTCTAAATATCTGCTCGCGAATAATTAATTGATTATTTTCCGTCGGGTGTCTACTCGTCATTTCTCTCACCAAAAAACTCGTTCTCACAATGAAATATTTCTTTACGCTGAATAAAGCTAACTGTCTCGCTAAATACAGAAAAAGGCAAATACTTGTGCAATTGTCTTCGACCGTCTAGCCATGTTTCAGATACGATTCTGTATTTCTCATGTATTTAACATTCTTGTATTACAATATAACAACGTATTTATTAATAAATTGTGTGATTAATAAAAAAATTGCAGCGGCTTTTACAATAAGTTATCGCCCTGGATTAATTACGTTTACAGTTTATTTTTAAAAAAATGTTATACCTTCTTAGCTTAAAATCCTTTGTAGAAACAAAATTTTGAAACACCATTCTTAATTAAGATTGATTATTTGTGAAACCTATTCAGCGTGCGTTCATATATATTCTGTCACTTCAAAATTAAATTTTTTCTTTTCCATCTAATTTATAGCTAGCGTAATGCAACATGTTACTTCTATACTAAATATTAAAACAGCAAACACGATAAATAATTTTTACAGTTTTAAGTAAAAGTTTCTTTGTAACCTGTGTTTAACGTATAAACAATAGACTACCAGCATCAAAATTTGTTGGTTGCAAAAGTCAACAGAAAAAGACATTGCCTATCTCATAATCAAAGGTATTTTAAAAGTATTATGCAAAAAAAGAAACACGCCAAGAGGCAAGGATTATAAATTTAGCCACTTTGATATTTTTGCAAACGCCGTGGCCAATACGTAGAGAATATCTTTGCTATCAAGTGAGAAGTACGACGATGCGCTGTTCCCACATACAAGTTAAACTGTAGGATGTAGTGCTGCTCTGAATATGCCACATTCAACCGCTTCAGTGAAATAAAGCGACTTTGATATTGCAACGAACTTCTTTTTACAGTTCTTTATTCGATTCAGTATAAGCTTCATTATTCAAAATATTTACAAAAAATGCTTAATACGCAAATGCCGCTAAAGAGATCACTGATGATAATTACTACAATATTTACTACACCAAATTCTTTTTAAATTCCTATAGACATTAAAGATATTTATTTTAACTACTACTCGAATAACAATTTGTTCATTACATTTGTGGATTAATATTCGAGATGGCGTTAACTGTAGGGTCGTACGGTTTATATATCGAATTATAAAGTTGCCACATTTTACCAGAAATCGCTAGACCCTTCTTATGTTTTCGTATTATAGTCGACCCCTGTAGCTGTCGATCAATTGATCGTTCGTTTAATCGTTTTATCTCATTCTATTCTAAATCGTTGTGCGTGAACGTATAAACTGATAATAACAATTTATTGTTGGGATCCATTAGTCACCCATCTTCTTTTATGATTCCGCTAGGGAAGTTGCTGCTTCCATATTCTAATCTGTACTATAAACATTACGCAAATTTTATTATTACCAGTATATTTGTGTACATAATTAAGTATATGTCGCTTTAGTTCGACGCTTGCCAATTCCCGATTTTCAATTGATTAATAAATATATAATCGTTCAGTGCTTCAATATTTTGTTTCAGTGAGTGGAAACCTATTTTATATAAGTAGACAAGAGAATTGCGACAATAATCTGTTATACTTTTGAATTGCAACTAAACGGTTATATAAACGGATATAAATTACGCAACATTGCGCAATTTTTAATATAAAATCGCCAGTAGAGATAAAATGAATAATTAACATTACATTCATCTAAACAGCATGTATAAATACATATAATTACCAACTTAGTTATAAATTTCAATACCAAAAACCTTTTTAAAGAAAATATCAGGTTGCGATTCACGTTCATCGGCCGATCTACTGCACGCCTCCTGTAGAAAGAAACCAAAAAGATAAAGGGACGAAAAAAATACGGTAGAAGTAATCTTCCGCAGCACTGTAGAGCGCGGTTAACTACTTCAAGGTACAGATACAAAATGTCTACTTCAATGCCGTGAAACCTATTAACCACCGCCCCCTCTCGGTAGTCAATTATTACGAGCGCTGAAAATCTATCAAAAACTCCCAACAGGAAGTCGCATAAATCTTCGAAAAGCGCATAATTTAAACAAAGTTATGATCAAATTCCGTTCCGAATGCACCTGCACCTTGAAGAAGTTCTAGATTACTAGAACTGGTGGAATGGCTTGTGCGATCCAGTGATCTAAAAAGCCAAACTACAGGTTCAACCAAAGTAGTAGGCTCTTTAGTGAGGAACCAGACTAAGACAGGTGATCGAAAGAAGGAAGCAGGTTTTTCAGTACTTAGATTGGTAGAGACGATAGGGGTCAGTATGGCATTCTAAGACACACTACTGCGATGTGGAAGGCAACGAGGAACAACCACATTACCTCCCAAGTATACAGCGTACGTGAATTGTAATTAACGTGATGGCATCCTCTGAGGTAAAAAATTCCGGAGTGAAAATAGTCCCCCATTCGGGTCACCGGGAGGGGACTACTTAGAAGGATGTGATCGGAAAGTGTAGAAAAAGAGTTGGAAATATTTTGCGAGTCGGAGCGTGGAATGTCAGAAGTATGAAGCAAGTGGATAAGCTCGAAAACTTGGCGACTGAAATGGATAGGTTAGCACTAAATAGGGGATCAGCGAAGTTCGGTAGCCAGAGGCGAGACTTTTGGAGTGGAGACTTTAGGGTAATTCATACAGGATCGGAGGAAGGAAATTCGGTCGTAAGGATATTTATGCGAAAAAAGATAGGACACTGTGTAGAAAACTATTTACAAAAGAACGAAAAGTACTCATGGTTAGATTACAATCTAAACCAGTAAATACAGTGAAAATACAAGTATACATGCCCACCTCCAGCTACAGTGAAGAGGTAGAAACGATCTATGAAGATATCGACATACTAAGATATGTAAAAAGCATGAAAATTTAATCATTACCGTGAAATTTTAATGCAGTGGTACGTGAGGGTAGAGAAGGAGCGGTAGTATGTTTATTTGGCTTAGGCACGAGAAACAACCGGGGAAATAAGCTGGTAGGATTTTGGGACAAAAACAATTTAACCATCATAAACACATTATTTCAATATCATGCTAGAAAACGATACACGTGGAACATGTCAGGAGATATAAGAAGATATCAAATTAACATTCTTGTTAGACAATGGTTTAGGAATCAAGAAAAAAGACTGTAGAAGCTACCTAGAAGCAGATATAAACTATTATAAACACTGACCACAGCATCGTAATTATGAATACCGCTCTTAAATTTAAAAATTTGAAAAAAAGGAACGGAAGAAAGCTCTTTGACTTTGAAAAACTAAAAGATACAGATATCCACGAAAGATTTGAAAAAAGTCAAATGAATTGCTGAAAAATACTAGGAAAATGTCTTATACTAAAAAAGTAGAAACACAATGGAATAACATTAAATCCAGCTTAGACATGCCGTCCAGAGATATCTTGGGGTATACACAAAAAGAAAATAAGAAACCATGGATAACAAAGGATATCCTAAATGTAATAAAAGAAAGACGAAAATACAAAAATAGATCAGACGAAACAGGAAAACAGAGATACAAAGCTATAAAATGGGAAATTATTCGCAAATGCAGGAAAGCTAAAGAACAATGGCTTTATGAAAAGTGTAAAAAGGTACAAATTAAGATGGAAATAGGAAAGACAGACAAGGCACACAGACTAATTAGAATGAATTTTAGGGATACGAAAGCCTATAGCAAAAATATAAGGGACGTGGGAGAAAACATCATTATAGAAAATGTTGAAAAAGTGGTTAGATGGCAAGAATATATAAGGAATTTATATGCAGGAGAGGAACTAACAGCATTACAAAAGGAATCTGATATTGAAAGGGTTAACGGAATATCCTATACTTAGAGATGAGTTTGAATTAGCATTAAACGGTCTGATAAATGGCACTGGGTACAGATAAGGTACAAGCAGAAACTCTAAAAACCGCTGGACAAGCAGTAACAGACGTTCCTTCCAACTTGTAAGCTATATGTATGAGACAGGTGAGATGCCCAAAGATTTCCAACGTAACATCATAGTTACTACACCAAAAAGCTGGCTCGTGGCTTGGATAGATGTGAAAATTTTCCAACAGTAAGTTTGATAGCACACGTGTAAAAAATATTAACTAGAACTCTACAAAGATGAAGATCAATTTGGGTTAAAGCGGAACAGGGGAACACGGGAGGCTATTTTAGCTCTAAGGGTGATAATCTGTATAGGATTTGTAGATCTGGAAAAAGCATTCGACAATGTAAAATGGAAAAAAATATTCGACACACTACAAAAAGATGGCAATGAGTTTTAGGGATAGGCGGATAGTACATAGCTTATACCAGCGGTCATAGAATTAGAGCAGGAACGTATAGAAGTAAAAATTAGGAAAGCAGTGAGATAGGGATGTGCCTTATCCTCATTGATTTTTAACTTGTACATTGAAGAGGTAATGAATACTGTCAAATGCAGGAAAACATTTGGAATTAATATGCAGGGACAAAAGATTGATATGCTTAGATTTGCAGATGATATAGCGGTATTAGCATCTAGCAAAGAAGAGTTAGAAGCTGGTCTTAATGAAATGGAAACGGTTTTAACAGAGAGATACGGTATGAAAATTAACAAAAATAAAACTAAGGTACTAGTATGCAAAGGAGGGGAAAATAGATCAAAAACAAGAATACAAATAGGTAGGGAGAACTTACAAGAGGTTAAGGATTTCTGCTACCTAGGAAGCCAAATAACGGAAGATGGGAAAACCGCAAAAGATATAAAACAAAGATTAGCACAAAGTCGTGCTACATTTAACAAGTAACAGCAACAACCGTGTTCAAAGACAACAAACATAGAAACAAAAAAAGATTGCTTAAAACATATGTGTGGAGTACAGCACTGTATGGCTGTAAATCCCGCACAGTAGGGGAAGGGGACAAGAAAAGGGTAGAAGCCTTTGAAATGTGATGCTACATACCTATGATGAAGATATCATGGACAAAGTTAAGAACAAAGAAGTATCAGACATAGTAGGGGTAGAAAGAAATATGTGAAAAACAGTAAAAAATAGGAGAGATAGGATGATAGGCCATATACTAAGACATGAGGGAATAGTGCAGAATATATTAGAAGCAGAGATATGAAAAAAGAGAGGTAGATATAGACGTATGTTATATAATTGCACACAGATAGTCAAATATGTAGGATGTGGGAATTTGAGGGAAATATATAGGCTAGCTCAGAATAGAAATCAATGGAGGTATGCATCGAACCAATTCTAAGATGGAAAATATAATGAAAAAAATAACTGTACTTAAACCTTATGATTATTATAAGCAAAACTACAGGTATTGGTTTTGCAACTAATGTTAATTGTGCAAAAAGATTTACTGGAAAACTATTAATTCGGCAAATGTTTAAGTGTTGGGGATCTTGGTAGCCACAGGCTGCTTTTAACCCCCTTCACATACCACTGCATCTCGGTGAAATAGGGGAAACGAACTGTATCTAGGCTACGGTTACGGAAATTTCAGGGCACTGTGTAGGCTACCTCAGAATAGAAATAAGTGGGGGTACGCGTCCAACCAGTTTAAAGACGGAAAATCTAATGACGAAACAAGTAATTGCACTTAAATCTGATTATTATTAACAACTAAAGGTGGTGGTTTTGAAATATTTTTAACTAATGTTGATTGTGTGAAAGGATATATTAGAAAATTTTAATTCGGCAAATGTTCAAATGTTGGGGGATCTTGGTAGCCGCAGGCTGCTTAACCCCCTTCACATACCACTGAATATTGAGGAAATAGGGTATATATTTGTAAAACAATAGAAGAAGAACGGAACTACATCTAACAAGAAAGAGCAGCCGCTATGTTCGAAGACAACAAACATAGAAACAAGGAGAAAATTGTGTGGAGCACAGCACAGTACGTCTCTGAAATAGGGACAGTAGGAGAAGCAGACAAAAAAATGGTAGAAGTCTTTTGGAATATTGTGCTTTAGATGTATGAGGATGATGACATGGACAGATAATGTTAATAGCAAATAGGTTATAGAAATAGTAGTGGAATAAAGATATCTGTAAAAAACAAAAAAAAAATGGGAGAAGTAGAAGGGCACGATACGTTCTCATGCATTTTTTGGAAATAGTGCGATATATATTGCAGGCAGAAAAAAAGGTAAAGGTAGATCTAATCAGTCTATTGCAAGCAGATACTGAGAGATGCAGACTGGAAATTTCAGGGAAATTCGTAGGTTAGCTCAGAATAGGAAACAATGAGAGTATTTTCATTACACGCGTAAGCGTGTAATCAGTTCCAGGACTGAAGACCTAATGCTGATGATTATGGAAATATTCATAAAATGGATTTGATACGCATCAAAAAGAGCTAACAAACTTTTTCAAAATCGAGATTTTCCTGAGATATGTTGTTGAAAAATTTCAACTTCTTTTTATGACGTTTTTCAAATTACGGTTATCCTAATACATGGAAAGTAGTTAGATATCAATAAGTCTTCGTACAAAAATGCGCAAAAATTATCCTCGTTTCAATCTACAAATACATTCTTTAAAAACAATTTAATAGTTGCATAAATTAACTTAAATGACTGGAAAAAGCAACGTATTCACATTAGTGCAGTTCTTAATTATAAATGCATGCCATTTACATAATCCATTATAATGGATGGTTGGTTATATGAACAAATCCTTTTCGAAAAAGCCGTCAGACGTCAGAGAAACTATAACTTAAACGCACAGGATGGCTTTTGCATTTTAAATCTAGCACTTCAAATCTCGACAGGAACTCACTTCGCATAAGAGTCGAGGACGAATTATCTCAAAGAAATCGCTAAACCAACGATGCATTCCCATTCCCCCTTAGGGCTCTTTAAGTCGACCAGATGTGTCTCCTTTTTGCTATATGGGAAAATCATATCCAATTTGAATAAACACGCTTAACACAAAACAAGTTCCTTCTTTCTTCTTATTTAAGTTCGAATAATGTGTCATAGTTTGAAAGAAATTCTAATACCTAGAAAGTCTGCTTTGATTGCACTTTATTCTACAAATTCTAATGCAATGTCAGAACAGTACAACGCTTTGTGCCATTCCCAGATGTTCGCTGTATTATACACGTCCGTTTAAAGCAATATAGTATGGGGATTTAATACCGGGCGCTACGTAGTCTGCACAAAGATCTCTCTGCAGATACACTACATCTATCTAATCAAATAAATTAAGCATATAATGATAAACAATGTAAACTGATCCCTAAGAACAACTGTAGTGTTTGAAATAAATCCACAACTGTCGTAGCTCGATGAATTCAACTTGTATTTTCAAAATAATGTACAAGTTTTTCACGTGTGTAATGGACAACAAAGAGGTTTATCTCAAACGCATCATTTATATATTCATAAGCTATTAAACTGCACAATATGAAGGAAATACGTAACCTGCTTGGCATGGCTGCATGGTAGATCAGATGATAAAAGCACAATATACTGAAATTACAACCACGACGCGACTTTATTGATAGTTGTTTAACTAAAACGTAATAAATGGCATTTGTATGAGTTCCTATAATTAGGCTGCCTCGTAATAAAGAAAGCTCAATTATCAACCACAATTTTTCAGCAATAAAAGAAATAAAAGACTGACCTGCTTCTCTGTTTTCATCGTTTTTCAATTTTTTAACTTGTAAACGTGTTAAGATTTAAAAAATTAGATGAGGTTATAAGTAAAAACAAACAAAAACATAAATTTGAAAGTGATTCAGCTTTAAATTTAGGGCAATATTTCACTGGCGTATACCTAACACAATAGATACACCAAAATCAGGCTGTTTGTCCAAAAACCGGTCAGCCTAGTATGAAAGATTACCATTTTTTCATCAATATTGAGGTTTCTTAATTTTTAGCAATCTTAGCGGTACTGAACATTATATTGGTCAAAGACGCCTTTGAATTTGGAAACATTTATCTGTTTTATCATCCCGAATGTACCTGGTCAAATAATTTTATAATTGCTGTTGTAATTAGCATCGACGGTTGACTTTCGAACTGCTGTGCTAATTAATGAAAATGGATAAGCTATATTTTCCCCATAAGAATATATAATTTTACTGATTTTGTTTTTTGGGATTTAAGTCATATATTAAATTACAGAGCTTTACAATACCATTTTATTGATAGTTGCATCCAGACGTTTTGTATGTTATACACATGTGGATTCTGATTTGTCTGGGGTCATATTGTTAATGCTTCGAAGCAAAAGAGATAACATTTATTTCCAAGTTAAAATGCAAATTAATTATACATTAAAGGTATGACGCACAAAGAAAATATTTACAAAAGTTTTTGTGTGCGTAATTATTGCAAATATCATTTAACACTAAAAGCATTTTAGTTTTTAAAGTTGCAGAATCGGTTTCTATGTTGGAGAATTGAATGTTGTGGCTTCACGGTGAAGATGTGGATCTGGTGTTGTGTAGAGGAAAATGTTCATCGTTATGCTGAATGGAATGCAGAACCTAGCGGTGGTGACTGGGATAGGATTTTAATGCTTCGGTACCCTCCGTCCGGTAGGCGTAGTTGTTCGCATATGGGCGACAACCTTGGTTGGTAGAAATTGCAGTAAGCCGATGGTAGATTGTCCTCAATCCTGTCGTGCATGCTGGCGTCACGTGCTCCAAAAGGTGGTACTGATGGCTTCAGAGGTGGAGCGGATCCAAGCTGTGTTATAGCGGGCTCATGCGTTTGTAGAGCGGTTATAAGAGTTTACTTCATTTTAACCAGTTAGATTTGGTGGTCACAACAAGATAATCTAAAGGAAACAGTGCACGAGGAGTTTAGTGCCTTCCATCTAGCACTATTCGTAAGTTCTCTCTAAGAAGTTTGGTGACTACCTTAAAAAGAAAACAAGAAGTAATTTCCACTAGCGTTTGGAGCTTCCTTTATATCCTGGATTTGTTTGTACTGTACGTTTGGACGGTTCTATTTTATATTTTGAGGGGTGTTGAACGAGTCGATTATTGTTTAAGGTGCGTTTTAAGCGTGCAAGTTCTTTATTTGCATGGAGTATGGTTGGTTGCATACTCCTATACACACCTTTCTGAATGGAAGAAAATGCTACAAATTTTGCTTTTATATTCTAATTTCTTATAACAATATATAAACACTTACCTTTAAACCCGGATTTTATTATTATTATTACTACTTTCGTATTACTATCTAATAATATTTATATATACAAATATCGTATTTGTTAGCATGCAAAACTTCTAATCTAATTTATCGGCATATATTCTGACGTATGTTATTTATTCTTAAAATACATATTATTTCGGGTACTTTTTTCTATTTTAAAACTTTGTACATATATACAGGAGCAAAACTTCAAATTTGTTGATTTTTATTTAGTTATTTTTTGCTCTTATTAGTTATATTCTAACTACATGTATTTGCTTATTTTGTCTTTATATCTGATATGTCGTTAATTGTTTGCTTTTTATAAAATAAACCACTTTCGAAATCACTTTTTTTTGTTTATTTCGGTTGTGTTTACTATGGTTTCGCTATAACTGAAATTGTGATTATTTTCTATTCGTACTTTGTTAGGGCGGTGTGATACAAAAGCTACATACAATGAAAGACATATTACTCATTATTCGCACAGGTAGTGATAAATCTGGCTTATATATTTATCCAATCCAGAATATACAACAAAAGCATTTTATAAAGCCAAAAAAGTTCTAATGGAAAACAACTGTCCAAAAGCAACTCATAAAAAATCTATTTAAAACATTTGAATAAATATTATAATAAGACCAATAATATGGAAATTAATACGAAAATCTATGACAAATATATAATGAAAACGGTTAATCACTAAGTCACGGCGAGAAAAAGTCATCTGCGATTCTTCATTCAGTTGCATTCTTAACCTTGAAGGTTAAATGTAAGACAGTGGCTTTCATAAATAATCAAACCTTACCGATAAAAATATAAGGTCTTGCGATCTTACTGTTAAATAAATACTTTTGAATAAATATCTATGAAGTATTATTTTTATCCAAAAAAATCGGTCATTTCATATACAAAGACCTGATAACCAGTATTCTCTTTCTACCAACAAACCAATGGCAATTATAACATTCTAAAAGAATTTCTATTAATTGTTTATTGGAGTCCATTATTATGTCACATAAACAGTAAAGTGTGTTCATCGTGACAGAAAATAAAAAAATCTCCAAAAACTTTTTAAAAAATGCTATAACAAATTTAATTTTCAAGGTTATTAATTGTATTAAATGCGGACGTGAACGCTTAGTCGTTTTTCCCTGACATTGTATTTCAAACTTAAGGGATAAAGTGTAGCTTGAGCAATGAAATTATTGAAACAAAGGTCTACTTGAGCAGTAGATGTTCAACAAGGCTTATTTTAACGATTTGTATTTTCGTTTCGTATCATATTCATTTATTCTATGGTAGAAAAGCAAACCACTATGATACGTTTTGTTGTAACGTACGGGTTGTCTATTTACGAAGCACCTAATTTGAATGACAGGTTATAATGCACGCATCCTGATTCGATATTTGCCCTTGCGTTAAAGGTATGAAGATGTCTGATACACAGAACAAGAGTTTTGTTACTAGTTACCTGTTGAACACCCACAGGCGTGATCGGTCAATTATGTTCCTCCGTACCATCGCATGGGCACGCAGATTGGGAATCAAGTGTTATTCAAAAATGTTTCTTGTAAGGCTTTTTGTGTGGGTGAAAGTAATTTTCAAAATAAGCGGGTTTGGAGGAATGCGAGCATTCGAATTTTCATTATCGCAATGTGGTGGCACTATGCTCTAATTAAAGGGTGGTAAGTTTGTGGTAGCAATGGACTTTTAACGCTAAAATATTGTAATCCTTTTAGTGCAGCCATAAAATCCTAATTTACACTTTCAATATAATATGGCAGACAAATCTGGAAATTATGTAGCAGAAAAAGCTCCAATTTTAGATAGCAGTTTTATAAACAAGTAGGCAGATTGAAAATGAAATGTTGTTTGTAATTGCATTTTTACAAATAAGACTTCTAAATTTTCCAATTGTCGTCATCGGTGTCGGTGGCGTAATTGGTAAACGCATAGTCCTAGAAAGACTAAGATTCAGGTTCAAGTCCTGTTCAAGACCTTATATTTTCCATCTTTCAATTACTAACTCGATTTGAAATGATCATTTGGACTTTGCATAAAAAGTCTAAGTTATTATTTCATCTTATTAACTGTAATACGTTTGTCAACTTGCCTTGTGTAAATAACACCCTAATATATTGCTACGATAATAGGGTTGTTTAAGTTCATATAAGGTCACGCAGGAGGGATACTTCATGTAAATATCATAAAACCACGAAAACCAAACATTTTAATCATAAAATATACATAATTCATTCATTATGCAAAAAGCAAATACAAATCACCCTGTATAAAATCAATAACAAGCTACAATTAATTAAAGAAAGCTCATTATGTAATAAATTCACCACATTCATTTAAATAGATAATTGCGTAGGCAATAAATCATCTTTAGAACATCAAAACATTCGTAAGCTTAAAAATCAAATTACAGATTTAACAGATTTGTAGAAAAATAACCGTGAAATGAAATCTCTTTCAATCTAAACGCATTTGGGTAAATAAGTCAATAAACGCATGTAACTGATACCAGTTTGTATAGGCAAACATGTAAAACAAGCATATTGGAAGCAATGGTGTGCGTGCATTTTAAAACATGTATAAGGTGCTAGACTTAATAAAACAAGCGTATGTACAGAAAGTATGAAAATTAAAAGTCCGATATACGTGCAGTTTGAAAGGTACATGTAATAGCATTTATTAATCAAATTCCATAACAGAAAGTTCCGAGGTACGTGCAAATTTGAACGTATGTAAATGTAATATATAGTAAGTCTCTTTATAAAGTTGCGAGATACGTGACAATTAGAGCGTATATAGAATGCAATATTCAATAAAACCCAACAGGTTGGAAATATTACATCTTGCAGATAAACATAATTGAAACGCCTTTTCTCCGAACTAAAGACCGATAGCGGGCTGTCAACCAATGAGAACGCGTGCAACATAGGGAAGGAATTTGTCTATAAAACTAAACGGAGCAGATGAACGGCATTCATTCCATAATCGACGCGCTAACTGTAAAGTTAAAAGATCATTACGTAAATAAAATTTAGTGAACGTTAAATTGAATGTAACATAAATCAATAATTTTAAGTGAAACAGTAAAATGCGCGTTGAAACAAGTGTGTATAAAATTCTGCCCTTGAGACAAACGTAAGTCTAGAATTAATTAAAAAATAAAATCTTTGTAATTTATCAATTTAGGGCACTAAGTAACGATGTTAATAATGAATTAAATCACGACGTTAATATTCTAAGTTATTGGTATAAAAAACAAGATACTGGGTTAAAACTCTAAGGTTAAAACTTCAAATCATTCTGCAAACGACCCAGAGTTGCCGCTAAATATTTCAAAGTACTGGGTCAACATGCTAAGCTGCTGAACAAACGACCGTTTGGACCAGGAAGCTCCAGCAAAAAAAACCCAGGAGAAATATAAGGTCAGAGCTATGTTTTTTTATTTATTGTATGTGTATTCAGAAGTGAGCTTAAAAGTTGCATGTAATTTAAATATTTTGTGTAAAAGGTCAACAAAAATTTGGTTGGTAGGTTAAGGTATTTATGAAAAGAAAGGGGATATTTCTTTGAACGTTCAACGAACCTATTCATGGTAAAACATACTATTTTTTGCTGACTTTAACTGCTATTAAAGGTGTAAAAGCTATAATCTTCGTAAAGAGCTAATTTGATAAAAATATTTATTTAAAATTTGATTTAAAAGTTCTATAAAAAGTAAATGATATTAAAAAAGGCGCAAATCTGTAAATAGTAATTTTATTTAGTTCTATACAATCTTTGGTGAAAGTGGTTTGTCTTATGACGAGATATTGAGTGTTGGGGAGGAGCGAGTAAAAATTCTCTGTTATCGTATCGTCATTCGCTCTGTGTGTGATATCACTGAGCTAGTCGAGTATAAAACTAAATTGTGTTAATTTTAAATTATTTTAAAGGCACAGAGAGATGGCGATCAGCAGGTAGTTGATTGTTGTACATCTGGCGAAGGGCGATATCGTAGCAATATATATATATATATATATATATATATATATTGTGTGTGTGTGTGTGTGTGTGTGTGTGTGTGTGTGTGTATTAGTTTAGTTTTATTTTATTTTTTTTTTATTTATTTAATTAAATTATGATAGGTTTTACTCAAATTTTTTATATCTATTTTGTCATTAATCGTTGTGGGATTTAATGTTATAAAAATCATCTCATATAAATCCCTTTTTCTTAGGTTTGCTTCTATTTTGAGTATTGTTGTTTTCTCGTAATTAAATTTGTGTTTATTTTGTGTTTCATGTTTAGTTAAGGCGGTCGCATTGTTTTTATCATACTTGTGTTTCTCAAGATGCTGCATGCTTTGACCAATGTATACACTGTCACTTCCATCTTATCATGGGATCTTATATATGGTATGGGTTTTTTTATTTTTAGGTATTTTATCTTTTATTTTAGTAAATAAATTTTTATTTAAGTTAATACATTTATGAGATGTATCTATTACGTATTTTTAACTAGTTTTTGGATATTCTCAAATAACCCATAAATATATGGTAAAGTTATATACGTTTTGTCATTTTCCACAAGAGCATGTTTAGCTTTTATAATTGCTTTATGTCTGTATTCAGGATTTGACAATTTTATGGCTCTGTCTGCCAAACCCATTACCACAGCCTTTTTATGGGCAATATGATGTTGCGAGTGGTAGTTGATATAAAAAACATTTAACATTATATATATATATATATATATATATATATATATATACATATATATACATATATATATATTGCTATGATAATAGGGTAATTTAGGGGTATATTGAGTCATAATGGTCGTGCGCTACATGTAAATATCACTAAAGTTTACAAAACTAAACAAGTTCATCATAAAATGGAAGTAACTCGACAACATGCAAAAAGCTAACATCGAGCACTGTATATAAATCACAACTAACTTTAATTTATGAAAGGAAGCTCATTCTTCAGAAATCAAATTATATTTAGTAAGATAAATAACTTGTACGTCATATAATGCATTTTAAATTAAATATACAAGCATAAAATTGAAAATAAATATGCAGGAATAACGTTTTAAACGCAACGAGTTTTATTGAAATAAATACGTAATTCGTGAAAGGAAATAACCTGGCATACTAACTATAAAATAATCCCATTCAATTCATTCACGCATAAATAAATAAACGCATTCAAGCACGTCATCATAGAAATTTGACTACGCGATCTGTACATTGTAAGTTCATATTAAAATCCAACAGATTTTGGAGTACTAAACAACAAAACAGATATTTGGTTACATAATAAATTAAACGGGACAATTTGAATAAAAGCAAATATAAACAAGCGGACGTGACTTGAAGAAAGTTCAAAGTTGGATATTCAGAGGAATGCACTATGCAAATTAGATGCCTACAAGAGAATATGCATCACTTCGACACGGGTTTTGATGGTAACTTTGTAGAAAATCCGAAGGCTGCAAGATAAAGGCAAAGTACAACGCCTCAATCAACAAAGTACGCTAGGAAAACCAATGGTACAGATGAAGGGCGAAGCCTTTATATAGAACGCGGACTTGGTAAACAATCAGTCTTTCTTCGACCAAGGCACAAGCTGTAACAGTTCAAAGTCGAATATCACGCGGAGTGAAAATAGTAAAATTAAATAATTATTTAGTGATAGAAAAATTTTAAAAGTCGTGATAATTCTAGTGACAATATATACGATAGAAGTTGCCGTTAACTTTGAAAAACGTAAGTTAGAATTATTAATTAAACCTAATTTTAATATTTAATAATTTAGGGCTCTAAGTAAATCTAACTAACCACTCTGGCGAACGAATCTGAGTAAATCTAACTCGCCACTCTGGCGAACGAATCTAAGTAAATCTAACTAACCATTCTGGTGAACGTACTCTAAGTAAATACAAGTAAATCTAATGAACTACTTTAACCAACTACGCTAAGAAACGAATTTAAGTAACTACTAATAAATATTCGTCTAAACATTGGTATCTGAGCATCGAAGGGAGAAATTAATCAACTAAGGGTTAGACTGGGTGAGCTGTACTACACAATAAACAAGAGAGCTTAAGTGGAAACAATCCAGGGGTGCTCATCAATCACATGCAGAGGCAGTTCTAAGAATTGGAAACAAGCAAACAAAACGCAGATCAGAAATAAGAATATTCTTTATTAGCATAAGGCTTTATTTCAATTTTAAATATTTACATTTTTTTATATATTGAAGTATTTAATTTGTGAAGGATAAATCTTTTAAAAATATACGTAGAGAGAAAGAAGGTCGTTTGAACGTTCAAAAGTGCTTCTAGTAGTATATATTGTTATTTTTGCTGGCTTTAAGGGAATTATAATTTGTTATTAAAGTTATTAAACTGTAAAGTGTATATATTCTTGGTCATTATACAAATTTTGGTTTGTTTCATTTATATCATTCAAGTAGAAAGGAGCTAGAGTAAAAGGGGGGTTAAACTTTCTTTGCTATCGTATTGTCGTGCACTCTGTGTGTATTAAACTGAGCTAGTCGAGGTATATAAAAAGGTATATTTAAAATTTAAAGTTGAGGGTATTTAGAGACACAGAGCGGTGGCGTTTAGCAAGAAACTGAACGTAATTCACATCGGCGTGCGGTGGTATCATAGCAATATATATATATATATATATATATATATATATATATATATATATTACTCATATTTAGACCAGGGTAGAAAATTAAATAATCACATCAAATAATTTTAATCACCGTGTAGAAGCTTTGGGAAAAGATACATAACTCGCGTTATTAAATAAAAGCGTGAAGCATAAAAATTCATTCGTTTCATTAAAAATAAGAGATTTAAATCATGTACAAGACGCTTTATATCAAAAGAAGCAGTATTAAAAGCTCTACGTATAATTTAATTATTCCTAGTAAAGAAACAAATAGAAATTACGTGCAAAATTTATATTAGTTAACTCTATTTTAAGTAACCGGTATTAAACAAAACGTACAGATAATAATTAATATTTAGTTAGGATTCACTAAAATTTAAAGGGTATTAATTTTAATTGAAGTTAATTGAACCGTTAGTAACATATAATATTTATAAAACTTGTAAAACCCAATAAAATAAAGCTCTGAGAATTAATATTATGTTTGAACACCTGCGTAGTTTAAAAGTCACGTACGGCGAAAATGTTGCAGATAATTAATGGGTACAGAGAATCTTGGAGAAACCGTCGCATAATAGTTACGAAAAATGCTAAAGGTGGGATATTTCACAGTCCACATGGACTAAAATAATCGATAATAAAGAATATCAAGTTGCATCAATAAGAACAGGGTAGATAGAGACATAATATGCGCAAGACCGCGACACATATAGTAAAAGGCGTGAGTAGAGCAACGTCATGGGGTTGCGATTGGTTGAAAGTAAAAGGCAAAATTTGAGAGGTAAAAATAACATTTCTCTAGAAAATCCAATTAGTTATTTCCAGACGTTGCGTGCCGTGTCGAAATTTCTGAGATTTAACTGGGGCGAGTACAAAATTCGTAAAAATCGCATGCCGGGCTACGGAATGGGAACCGAGAATGCGAAATTCTTTAGAATTGTCCGTTTTGAGGACTCGACCGACAGACAGGCTAACCTCTATATATACCCAGGTGAATATGAACAAGCTCTCTTACATCTGCGACTTGATTCAATGCGTTAAACAGTGTTTTTTTTAGTGTGATAGAATAATTTAAAGTTTGCTCGTATATTTTGGTGATGTAAAACAGCTTGTTCTTTACGTGCTACAATGAGTGTACTTTAGTGCACTTAGACAAGAAGATACAAGGTAATAAAGTTTAGTATCACTGTACCAATTAGTAAAATTTACACCGACGAATGAATACACAAAAGTAGGCAGTTTTGGCGTATATTGGTGAAAGACGCATGAATTTCTTTGCTATTTTTCGGGGGTGTTAATAATTAAATGGTTCAAAAACGTGTCTGGATCCACGAAACAAGGGTCAGATATACACAGAGGAGTTCCGGAAAAGCCCTGAAACAACTTTAGATGAATGGTGATGGAGAAGATTTTAAAAGCGTTGAGAATCAGAAGCCGTAAATATAACCCAGTTGGAATGGTGTGATTAACAAAGGGGACAATGTACATTGAAGCTACGAGTGCAGTAACCTTCAGGTAAATTATACTATTTTGTTTGAACTTTGATATTTTTGTGTGTGTTGAATAACTTTATAATTGATTTACTCGAAATGGACAGTAGTGAAATTGTACTAACAATAAAATTTTAATTTTAAGGTGAAATTTGCTTGTTTCAGTAGAAAGGGGTATTTACTATTGATGTTCTGGATTATGATGAAAATTTGGGTATGTCTTTGAGCTCAATTAGACGAACCTGGTTAATTAACGTAAAGGGTGGTAGATGCTCCTTTGTACTCAGACTCAGGTCTGCATATATTGTTATAGTAATTAGTAGGCATCCTACAAGGACTTTAATTCTGGATGCACATTAAAATGATAACAAATTTAAATCTTGAAATTTTCTGATACTGAAATTTATGCTGAATTTTAATTTTGAAATTTTAATGTATTGTGAATATTGATGTAAATAGAGTTAACGTTGATGTTTGTGGTAGGAATGTGTTTGTTTTTTTTTATGAATGAGGATGAAGGTTTAACTAGAGGAGCAGCCGAGGCGATTAACAGAAGAAAGTCAATGGACCAACACAGTTAAGGTAATGAATAGCTTTTTGTAGGATTCACAGCATTCTTGACATCCAATTCGTAGGGGCTCGATTCGAAAAGCGGAGTACCCGGATGTTGGTGGTATCACAGCATTCTTTGGCGCCCAACGTGGGGCTCGAGTTCCAAATAAAATTTTTTGTGATTTTATTCCATGAAACTGGCGATCTGAGAGAGAGAGTTTCTGTTTGTGTATAAATTTAAGAGTATTTTTGAGTGTGTGTGAGTGAGTAGAACGTATGCAGAGAAAAGAGTGGTTAAGGAGTCAAGGAGTGGAAATTGGAAGTGACGATAGTGCATTGTGTGAGAAAAATTCGAAAATGGAAGAAGCTGGAGGCAGTAGAGATCAGTCGAGGACGGAATCAGGGGATCAAGGAAATGAGTTAATGATGAGAATGTTAGAGGAAATGCGACTAGCTAGGGAAGAATCCAACAGAAAATTAGAACAGCTAAGCGATGAATCTAATAGAGCTAGGGAAGAATCCAACAAAAAATTAGAACAGCTAAGCGATGAATCGAATAGAGCGAGGGAGGAGTCCAACCGAAAATTAGAGCAGATAAGTGGGAAAATCGAACAAAATACTAAAGAATTTACAGAATTTAAAGATAGTCTTACCGTGAAACTGGGGGAAGTAGAAAATAGGGTTGAAAAAAATGAGCGTGATATTACAGGTCTTCGACAGGAAATGGGACATTTAAAGTCCGAAGTACGCATTTTCTGTGAAGAAGAGATAAATGTAAAAATGACGGAAGTGACGGACTCATGTAGGGATCAGTTAGGCAGGGTAGAACGCGAAGTTAGTAGTATCAAATACAGCATGTCAAATTTAACGGGGGATGGTCCCAGATTTTATACAGGTGGAGTATCATTGGACCAACACATGAAGTTTTATGGCGATAACAGGGTAAATCCACAAATTTTTATTAATAGTGTAAGAAATCTAGTGGGAAATTTATTTGACGAACAGACGAAACTGAATACAATAAAGGCTTTATTGAAAGACAACGCGGAAGCATGGTACAATTTAGTAGGACAGGAAATTGACACCTACACGGACTTTGAAGACAGATTTTTAAAGCACTACTGGAGTGACCACAGACAAGACCAGGTACGAGACGACTTAATCACAGGAAATTTAAGGGAGAATTTTCAGGAAGTAGGAGCAATATGCTATACGCAAGTATAGCATAGCAAAGCAACTGAACCCACCACTGACGGACCGACAAATTATCAAGTATTTATCACGACACTTCGAGGTAGAAGTAAGACAACACGTAGCACTACAGAACATAGTGGACAGAGAAATGTTTTTAGAATACCTGCAGAGGTACGACGACGTAAGTAGTGGACGACCTC
This sequence comes from Platerodrilus igneus, assembly GCA_036346225.1. Classification (NCBI taxonomy): domain Eukaryota; kingdom Metazoa; phylum Arthropoda; class Insecta; order Coleoptera; family Lycidae; genus Platerodrilus; species Platerodrilus igneus. The sequence goes on along the minus strand of JARFIW010000892.1, from coordinate 1,051,842 downwards.
GGGATAATAGGGAAAGACAGATCAACACAGTTAGGTTTGACAATAGACGGGACAACTGTGCTAGAAGGGGAAATAGTTACGGATACCAGCGACAGAATTGGGAACAGCGACGACCATACGTTCGAAGTAATAGTTTAGGAAGGGGACCTGCACCGAGACCGGAACCTACCAGAAGGAATAGTTCACCGGACATGAGGGGGACTGCTAATACAGACACGGAACGAGTGGAAACGCCTAGGACATACGCTGAGGTGACGGCTAGACCAGGACCAAGTAGGGAAAACAGACCTGGACAGGATTTTTAGAACGCGACAGACCACTAGATTTCAGTGTAAATGTATATGAACATCCACGTGAATTTTTCAAAATTGAGGAGGAAGTAGAGCCAGAAACTGAGGAAAAATTATGTTTGCCAATTATTAATTTAGAAATTTTTGAGAATAATGTAGAAGTATTACTTGATACAGGGGCAGAGGCGAGTTTAATATCGGAGGAATTCGTCAGCAAAATTAGGGATAAGGTTTGTGATAGAATTATGCCTATAAAGCGTAGCCATTTAGTAGCTCCAAATAAAAAGAAGTTTGCTGTAGTGAATAGTGTTGTGGTGCTTAGGATAGATATAGGAGGTTTAAGCTGTGAACAGGAGTTTGTAATTGTACCTGGACTGAAGTTTCAGAGCATTTTAGGTGTTGACTGTATGATGAAGTTAGGGGTTTTGATAGATATGGAAAGGAAGGTAATAAGGATTAAGGATAAGGTAGTGCCATGGAAGGGCAGTTATGAAGTCACAGAGGATGACACGGGGTTTAGTATTAATGTAGTAGAGTTAGAGGATGATGAAGTTAAACAGATCAACACGATAATATGTCCAGAGGATAGGAGAGTAGAGGTTCAAGCTTTAGTACAAAAACATGCAGAATTAGTGGGGGTAGAAGCAACAGCAGCATATCGGGAGCAAGTGAAGGCAGAATTAATTAAAGATGCACGAAAAATTAATCAACGGACCAAACCGCAATTCCATTGTCCACCATCCATGGACACATTTTTGACAAGGTTAAATGGCAAGTTTGTTTTTAATAAAGTAGATTTAAGGAATTCATTCTGGCGGATTCCATTACATAAGAATTCTAGAAGGTACATAGGATTTTCCATAGAGGGAAAAATCGATAATTTTAAAGTAGTATCGTTTGGTTTGTCGGCAGAAAAGGAAATGATAATGAATAAGAAACAGACAAGTATAGGGCATGAAGAAGAAGCAGTATTTAAGAGTAAGGATAATAGGGATGATAAGTTTATTTTATGTGAGATAATAGGGATGTTAAGTATAGATAGAGAAGGAGGAGAAATAGGGTTGAAGAGTATTAGGATAGTGCGAAGAAAGACTTGGAGGGTCAAGAAGAGAGTTAGATTTAAATAACTTGATGAACAAAGGATAGAGATAGGTGAATTTTAGTATAGATATAGGAATAGAAATAGGATAGGGATAGAATAGGTGTATATAGAAGAGTAGAAGTAAGTGTTTATAGAAAATAAAGCTAGGTATAGGATAAATATGGGAGATAATTAGAAATAGGTTTAGGATGAGAATAAAGAGTAAATGTAGGAAGAAAATAAGATAGGTTAAGGATAGATATTTCATATAAGATTAGTGGAGAGTTAGGAATAGAGTAAGAGTAGGATAGGTATATAGGATTAGGTAGGATGAAGTAAAGTATAGTGAAGATTAGTTAAAAGTTAGGAATAGGTTAGGTATATAGGATGTATATATGACTAGATGGATAAGTAGGATGAAGTTAGGGATAATTTCAGTTTATAGAATTAGGTGAGAGTTAGGAATAGGATAGGGATATAGGATAGGTGTAAATATTTTTTGGATTGGAGATAAGGTAGGTAAGTTAGATAGATAAGGGTAGAGAGAGATAGGCAATTTTTTTTGTATTTTTTTTGTCTAAATGCTTTATATTTGCATTCAAATAAGTGGGATTATTTGTATTCAAATAGGGGGAAAATACTCATATTTAGACCAGGGTAGAAAATTAAATAATCACATCAAATAATTTTAATCACCGTGTAGAAGCTTTGGGAAAAGATACATAACTCGCGTTATTAAATAAAAGCGTGAAGCATAAAAATTCATTCGTTTCATTAAAAATAAGAGATTTAAATCATGTACAAGACGCTTTACATCAAAAGAAGCAGTATTAAAAAGCTCTACGTATAATTTAATTATTCCTAGTAAAGAAACAAATAGAAATTACGTGCAAAATTTATATTAGTTAACTCTATTTTAAGTAACCGGTATTAAACAAAACGTACAGATAATAATTAATATTTAGTTAGGATTCACTAAAATTTAAAGGGTATTAATTTTAATTGAAGTTAATTGAACCGTTAGTAACATATAATATTTATAAAAACTTGTAAAAACCCAATAAAATAAAGCTCTGAGAATTAATATTATGTTTGAACACCTGCGTAGTTTAAAAGTCACGTACGGCGAAAATGTTGCAGATAATTAATGGGTACAGAGAATCTTGGAGAAACCGTCGCATAATAGTTACGAAAAATGCTAAAGGTGGGATATTTCACAGTCCACATGGACTAAAATAATCGATAATAAAGAATATCAAGTTGCATCAATAAGAACAGGGTAGATAGAGACAGATAATATGCGCAAGACCGCGACACATATAGTAAAAGGCGTGAGTAGAGCAACGTCATGGGGTTGCGATTGGTTGAAAGTAAAGGCAAAATTTGAGAGGTAAAATAACATTTCTCTAGAAAATCCAATTAGTTATTTCCAGACGTTGCGTGCCGTGTCGAAATTTCTGAGATTTAACTGGGGCGAGTACAAAATTCGTAAAAATCGCATGCCGGGCTACGGAATGGGAACCGAGAATGCGAAATTCTTTAGAATTGTCCGTTTTGAGGACTCGACCGACAGACAGGCTAACCTCTATATATACCCAGGTGAATATGAACAAGCTCTCTTACATCTGCGACTTGATTCAATGCGTTAAACAGTGTTTTTTTTAGTGTGATAGAATAATTTAAAGTTTGCTCGTATATTTTGGTGATGTAAAACAGCTTGTTCTTTACGTGCAACAATGAGTGTACTTTAGTGCACTTAGACAAGAAAATACAAGGTAATAAAGTTTAGTATCACTGTACCAATTAGTAAAATTTACACCGACGAATGAATACACAAAAGTAGGCAGTTTTGGCGTATATTGGTGAAAGACGCATGAATTTCTTTGCTATTTTTCGGGGGTGTTAATAATTAAATGGTTCAAAAACGTGTCTGGATCCACGAAACAAGGGTCAGATATACACAGAGGAGTTCCGGAAAAGCCCTGAAACAACTTTAGATGAATGGTGATGGAGAAGATTTTAAAAGCGTTGAGAATCAGAAGCCGTAAATATAACCCAGTTGGAATGGTGTGATTAACAAAAGGGACGGTGTACATTGAAGCTACGAGTGCAGTAACCTTCAGGTAAATTATACTATTTTGTTTGAACTTTGATATTTTGTGTGTGTTGAATAACTTTATAATTGATTTACTCGAAATGGACAGTAGTGAAATTGTACTAACAATAAAATTTTAATTTTAAGGTGAAATTTGCTTGTTTAAGTAGAAAGGGTATTTAGTATTGATGTTCTGGATTATGATGAAAATTTGGGTATGTCTTTGAGCTCAATTAGACGAACCTGGTTAATTAACGTAAAGGGGTGGTAGATGCTCCTTTGTACTCAGACTCAGGTCTGCATATATTGTTATAGTAATTAGTAGGCATCCTACAAGGACTTTAATTCTGGATGCACATTAAAATGATAACAAATTTAAATCTTGAAATTTTCTGATACTGAAATTTATGCTGAATTTTAATTTTGAAATTTTAATGTATTGTGAATATTGATGTAAATAGAGTTAACGTTGATGTTTGTGGTAGGAATGTGTTTGTTTTTTTTTTATGAATGAGGATGAAGGTTTAACTAGAGGAGCAGCCGAGGCGATTAACAGAAGAAAGTCAATGGACCAACACAGTTAAGGTAATGAATAGCTTTTTGTAGGATTCACAGCATTCTTGACATCCAATTCGTAGGGGCTCGATTCGAAAAGCGGAGTACCAGGATGTTGGTGGTATCACAGCAATATATATATATATATATATATATATATAATATATATAATAAAGGTTAGATTAGTATTAATAAAGTAATAACGATACAATCTCTTTAAAAGTATTTAAATACTATTGTAAAAAATTAGTACATATAAGCACAAAATTTGTAGCATTTCCTTCCATTGACCCAGGTATGTATATCATATTGAAACGTCTGGATGTATTTAACCATAAAATGATAGTAAATAATAGTAAACTATATAGTTATGCAAAATTTAGAACGCTGCTAGTTGTCATTTATGCAAACAATATTTGTGTGAAGAATCGTTAGGGTGGGAGGTATATTCTATAATTACACTTGTTGTGTTTCTTATTTTGTTATGAGTTTCTCAAGAGATACGGTTTGTTTTCGATTGACATGTCGTGTAAAGCGCAATTATCTCATAAACATTTTTTCGTTAAGGCTTTTTCTGGTCACTTTCCGATCTATAATCTAGATATTTCAACAGTATAAAATTTAACCCGCCTTCGAACACTTAACTTTATAAAGATATTTCTTAAAATATAGCGTATGGTCTGTATCACCAGTACATTTAATTAGGGTGATTATATGCCCTAGTATTTGAATGTGATCTGGGTCTTTATATTTAAATTGATGGGAATCGTAGTTCAATAATTACCTTTGATTAACAATTGACATCAAGTCTGGGTCATACATATGTCTGTTATAATTATCTAGAGAGAACCTACTCGTTATTGGTGATACAAACATTCTCGTGCATATGAAATTAGCTTGCATGTTTCGATTTTCGTATGCTCGATGGAATGAAATCCCTTACCCTTTATATTATCCGAGGTACGTAGGGATATACATGCAAATTGGTTATACATGTGTCCACATATGCTTTGTGTGTAATATGACAGAGAAGTGGAAAATCGTAAAAGGAGTATCGATTATACCACATGCTTTATATGCACTAAATATTAATGCAAATTATTGTTTTAGGAATGAAAATAATGCATTCTAATTGATTATTCTTCTCAATATTTTACCTTGCTCTTATTACATCCACCCCAAAACGCTACATTGAATTGCAATTATGCCAAAATACAATTTTAAGACATCATGATCAAATGGTTTGCAAGAAACACGTCACACAAAAGTTATTTACACTACTTACAAATATTTGAAGCACTAGTTTTTGTTTTAAATTCCAGCGGCTTTGGTTTTAAGACATTCGGGTTTATACAGTCCTTGACTACTTTAGTCTAAATGGCGACATTGACACAAGGCATGTTTCACCAATGACTTCAAGAATTTGTTTAGAACCATTAAGTACGTTACTGGTGTGAAGTTAGCTAATTTTCAGCAGCCATTTTGCCAGCAGCCTTTTTAGAAAAGCTGCGAACTACATAAAAGCAATTTCTTGGCAGCTAAAAGTTAGCCTTATTAGGTACTAGCTAAAGAACCACGCGAGTGCAAATTCCTTACCAACCCCGTCCTAGGTGTAGAAATCCATCCTCAAGTAGAAAAACGTAAAATCTGCAATTATGACAATCGTGTGTGCAAATCGAAATCGTGTTAAAACATACCTCTTACTATTAGCTATAAAACCATACTAGTGCGAATTCCTTACCAGTCGTCCTAGAAGTGGAAAAAGCCACCCACAAGTAGAAAAACGTAATTTCTGCAATTATGGCAATCGTGTGTGCGAATCGAAATCGAGTTAAAAATACCCCTTAATAGTACCTATAAAACCCTACTAGTTCGACTTCCTTACAAGCCATTCTAAGGATGTAAAGGCATCCCACGCAGAAAAACGTAAAGTTTGCGATTATGGCGATCGTGTGCGCAAATCTAACTAGGGTTAAAACACCTCTTACTAGTAGCTACAAAACCATACTAGCGCGAATTCCTTACAAGGCGTGCTAGGAGTGGAAAAACCACCCTAAGCAGAAAAATGTAAAATCTGCAATTTTGGCGATCGTGAGTGCGAATCGAACTAGGGTTAAATATGCGTCTTACTAATAGCTACAAAATCATATTAGTGTGAATTCTTTACCAGCCGTCCTAGGGATGGAAAAACCAACCTCAAGCAGAAAAACGTAAAATTTGTAACTATGACGATCGTGTGTGCAAATCGAAATCGGGTGAAAAATACCCCCTTACCACTGGCTACAAAACCATACTAGTGCAAATTCCTAACAAGCTGTACTAGGTGTAAAAAAAGCCACCCCGAAGCAGATAAACGTAATTCTTGCAATTATGGCGATCATGTGTGCGAATCGAATTTACGTTAAAAATACCCCCTACTAGTAGCTATACAACCGTACTAGTGCGAATTCCTTACAAGCCGTCCTTAGGGTGGAAAGACCACTCCCAAGTAGAAAAACGTCAAATCTGCAATTATGGCTATCGTGCGGGTGAATCGGACTAGGGTTAAATATACCTCTAACTACTAGCTACAAAACCATACTAGTGCGAATTCCTAACAAACTGTACTAGGTGTTGAAAAGTCACCCCAAGCAGAAAAACATAATTTCTGCAATTATGGTGATCGTGTGGGCGAATAGAACTTAGTTAAAAATACCCCTTACTAGTAACTATAAGACCATACTAGTGCGAATTCCTTACAAGCCGTCCTAGGGGTGGAAAGACCATCCCCAAAGTAAAAAAACTTCAAATTTGCAATTATGGCGATCGTGTGCGTTAATAAAACTAGGGTTAAAAAACCCTCTTACTACTATTTATAAAACCATACTAGTGCGAATTCCTTACAAGTCGTACTAGGGGTGGAAGAGCCACCCCCAAGCAGAAAAACGTAAAATTTGCAATTATGGCGATTGTGTGTGAGAATTGAGGATAAAAAAATACTTCTTATTAGTAGGTACAAAACTATATTAGTGCGAATTCTTTACCAGTCGTTTTAGGAGTGGAAAATCCTCCCCCCCCCCAAGCAGAAAAACGTAAACTTAATATGGCGATCGTGTGTGCGAATCGAAATCAGGTTAAAAAATACCTCTACTACTAGCTATAAAACCATATTATACTTCACGTTTACAGTTCATTCTTTCTAGGTAGCCAGCGGATGGAGACTTTAGAATGTTTTTTTAGATCAACACATTCAAGTCAAGAACTGCATTAGATTAAGCGAGTTATAATGGGTGCTCAAAAAATCGATATCATTGTCTCTTAAATTGTTTACAGTTATCTGAACTTGCAAAGATTTCCTATTTCCGCTTGTGATATTTCATAATAAAATGTGAAACTAACCCATACTAGAAATACTTACTGTTAGTGAACGTATAGTGTATCAATTGTTATTTGCGATGTTTAGTTACCGTACTCCAACGTATTAATTCATTCTCTTGTCGTTAACAGAAAACTAGCAATGCGTATGCTAGGCATAATACCAGGATCAGGGTTGGCAATGAGTTTTTGCATTGACTTTCTTTTAAGCAAATATTATCTGTGATACTTTGTACGCATGTAGTTCTGGTATTATGTGGATTATGTTACAAGCATTATCCTACGGACCTTTCTTGTTCAGCTGGTAACTATTTCTCTAACCTCCTAAACATGTGGTCCGTTGTACCCTGCTTATATAAAACATTTTGGTTTTCCTCAAATACGATTTAGACAGTGATTTTACGCACTCGTAAATTGTAGCTAGCATTAAAGTTAGGTCTAGCGTCGGTTGTAGTCGTGGCATACACTTTCTGTTAGTGCTTTGTAGTGGTATACCTACCTTATACTTTAAATTGGATATTTATTGTAAGCTTATCTTATACAATCTTTCTCTTTTTTGAGAATGAAACCAGATGACGTTTTTAACCGTATATTTATTGTGTTTCGATCCATGACCTGGGATCGTTCCAAAATATTGTTTTGAAAACGATCCTAGGAAGAAAAATTACAACTAGGAGAGTATAAAAACCTGCAGTGTCAGGTGAAATAGCACGAAAACACAAACTGTGTGCTAGGTATTGCTGTATAAAAATTACAACTTTGTTACTTCTGTCCTAATGAGCCCCAATTAAGGCGAAACGCGTCGGCAGGATGTCCTTGTGGCTTATAGTGAGTCACATGCCATTATATTCACTTATTTTTGATTGCATTTTTGTTACTTTTTTTATAATTATAGTTTTTGGCTAAAGGCAGTTGAGTCGGACCTCTTCCGTGCCAACTGTTACCAAGAGAGAGTAAAAACCTGCAGTATCAGGTGAAATAGCACGAAGGCACAAACTGTGTGCTAGGTACTGCTGTATAAAAATTACAACTTTGCTACTCCTGTCCTAATGAACCCCAATTAGAGAGAAGCGCGTCGGCAGGATGCCCCTGTGACTTAGAGTGAGTCACATGCCATTATATTAATTTATTTTTATTGTTACCTTTATATATATATATATATATATATATATATATATATATATGTATACATTGTTATGTTAATAGGGTCATTTAGGGATAGATAGGATCACTAGTATAGTGCGCATCATGAAAACACCATCAGGGTTCAGAAAACTAAACATTTTAGGAAGAAAATGAGAAATACAACGATTAGGCAGTAAAGCAAGTGAAAAAGCCCCGTATATAAACTATAGTCATAATTATATTAAGAAATGAAAAGTACTCTAGACGATTTAATTAATTAACAACTTCGCAAGTGATAAAACAACGTGAATGCAAGCTGCAACACAATACGCGTGAATAATGCATCATCATAACACTAAGAATCCCAGTTAAACAAGCAGGTTTAAAAATACGTAAGATACAAAACGCATATAATTGAATACATAAAATAAATTAAGACTACGTGATCAGAAAGGTAAAATCCAGCACCTGATAGATTACAAATAAATACTTCATGGTGATAAAAGCAAAGTTCATGAAATTTATTATAGAAACAAAACGTACGTGACCGGGGAAAGTGAAAATCCAACAGAACCAATGCAATAACTTGAAATCCTACGTGCAGGAAATAGCGCATCATTTTCGTTATACATCAAAAATCCATAGAAATATCCAAAATCTTGTATGCAAGAATCACGTACAAAACTTAATCATTGAACTATGCGCTTGTCAACAGATAGACGGTTCTTTTTAAAAACGATCGGATTTGTAAACAGATCAGTTTAACAGAAATTAAAGCATAGTTCACATCACCTGAAAGAAAATATTTACGTGAAAGAATTAGAAGTGAGTTTATAGTTAATAAATTGCATAATGGTGATAGTGCAAAATTAAATGAGGTTCGTCGTTTTAATCCTTAAAAACGTAAGTAACAAAAGGTTGTTTTTAAATCAAATTCTAAGTTTTACATTAATAAAAGGAATAATTACTGGAGCCAATGAGAAAATTCAACAAGTATTTAATTCAATTATTAATTACTGGATCTGACCAGCAAGTTTAACAAAGGACGCTAAAATAATTTAAAGAATTAATCAGGAGAAGCTATGCTAAGAAAAATGCAGACCATATTTAAAGTAGATCTGGATTCAGTGTTGGGACTATTTAAATCATTACGCTGAATACGGGAGCAGTTGGGACAGGAACTGGTTCGAGCTGCATTCAGTAACACCTGTCTTCACATATTTCAACAAACATGAAAAAAATACAAACAGTTAGAAAATACTAGAAATAGTATATTTGCTTGCAGATATATAAAGCTATTATTCGGTAAATTGGGCGTACACTTTTTATTAAGAGTTTGCCTTATAATTTAAACGTTTGAAGATGTTTCCAGAATAAATTTTACCTTGAATATTCGATGCCGAATCACATTCATAAACTATTGACTTAAGATTTTAAATTGAACGCGACGAACGTGACTGTATTATCTAGATACTAAATGCCGAACGAGAGTCTCGAAGCGCATTCAGTTGTTAACTAAATAAGATTTACAAGCACTATACAGTTAGTGAATGTTTACGAATGTTCTATAGCAAACTGTAAGTAAAAAATGTTTTAACAAGGTCGTTTTGTTTGGAAACGTTGCGTTTCCTATAAAAAAATTGATAGTGTTTTCTAAAAAGGCTACAAATGGCCAAAAATAGAACGACTGCACACTCATTGATTTTTACGGTTTTCTCCAGTTTCCCAGGCGTCTCTATCTCAGCAAAGTTGAGGATGTTCAATTAAGATCGCAATTTAAAAATTACTACATACGTAACGCGTAAATCAACACTAACATACTCTTTACATAAAAAGATACAAGTTATTGACCTTTGTTGCTAATCAAATACCATATACTAAGCTCAATGCACGGTGCATCTTTTGCAATATTCAGATCCTATAGGGTGCGGCCCAAGCGACTAAGCCGCTTAGAGAGTACAATACTCCGGTTCTAATAAGTTTTATGGTGTTTCATCAGTCACCCCTTCTCAGTAGCCAAGGTTTGGGCATGAGAATATCGAAGCGGGTGTATTTCAGAAATATCTCTGTGATGGCGACACAAAAAGCTTTTCGGAGGCGGTTAAACATTTCGCGCAACAACTCCGTTCCTAATACAAATATTTGTCACGGATCAAACTGTTAAAAAAACATGTAGCTTGCTTAGAGGAAATACAAATATTTCCAGCAGGTCCATAAAAATGCCGTAAGCTATGCAGCTAGTCAGCAGCCCTCGAGCAGTCACCAACACATTCTGCTCAACAATATGCTGCTGCTTTAAAGATGTCAGACGATAATGGTGGCCCTAGAATTAAATGTAGCAGACTATGTCAACCGCAGAATGAGCAAATACTCTCACAGATTTCGCTCGCAACGCCTTTCTTCAGTAGAGGCGAGACGCACTGAATCTGAATGGAGCTGTTAATGAACAATTTCTGCTACTGATCCGAAAAAAATCCCCCGACTGATATAGACAATACCTCTACATCCTCCTAAATTAACAGTGTGGTGTGCCGTAACACAATTCGGAGCGATAAACCTGTATTTTATAAAAGAAAGGCGTGGAGTGACTGCTAATACCAAACACTATCTCACAAGTGTGGAATTTTTTGCAGCCCACAATGAAAAGATTGTTGAATAAGAGAAATTAGAAAAGTTAGGTTTCGAGCAGGATGTGGTTAAAACACACATGGCCCTACATTCACTTTATATTTTGAGAGAAATATATCTTGGGACGTTAGGATTCTCTAAAAGGTGATATGAGGCGGCAGGCACTGTCACTAGATTTGATCATTTGCAATTTCTTTCTTAGGAATATCAAAAACATGAGTCCAAACATCATCATTAGCCCCTACGAGACTTAGGCACAGTATGCATCGAGAATTAAAACGGCATACTCTGCAATATGTGTGAACGATCTGTACAAAACGTCTGAGAACGTTTTCATGGGTTTATTACTGTCAACGTTCGCCATCTAGTGGGCAAAATTTTCAAAACTTAAAGAATATAAATTGGTATTTACTGCTGAATTTTGTTTTCTTCTTTTGCTATATACTTCCGTTAATTTTTTTTAATACTTCATAGTGCTTAATCGGTTTTTCCGTACCGTGTATCTTGAAACAAATTATAACTTCACAAAATAAAACGTCGGTGAATACAATGACAATTCGCATCCACAATGTATGTTACTGTATATTAAACATGCTTCTCGTAAACGTTTTAAAAATTGCTAGTTCCTAAAAATAATAACTTTAAATATAATATTAAATGTAGTCAGAATATTTTCAAAGACCTAGTGTTGGTACTATTTTGAAGAAAACTAAAATATTTAACCTAAGCTTACTCTGTTAAATGAGAACCCATTTGTTAACACTCACCTGCAACAAAAAAAAGAAAAGTTAAAAATAACACAATGGCTGATTGCTAAATACTTGTAAAACAATTTAAAAGTTTCCAATCTACAAATGATAGAAAGCAATCAAAATACAAATTTGCAGTTACTTAAACTTACTTCAGGGAGTTTTTGATTTTGACAAAGGGTCAAAAAAAGAGCATGCTTACTATTTCTAGAAAATATCTGAAACATGTACGTGAAAAGCATATTAAATTTTCTAAGAAAACTTTCTGTATATCATTTTACAATACATTGCTACACTTTTATCAAAAAAATTAGCACTTCGTATTTACGTATTTATTGAAGCTATAAAATATGTATTTACTGAAGTTAATATTTTATATATATATATATATATATATATATATATATATATATATAGAAAGAGAGAGAAGAATAATCCACATTTGGAATGCAAATGAATGCTTAATATATATTAATAGTTATTAAGTAGAATTTTCCTTGGTTCGTCCGTACTCAAAAATCCTGATTTCGCGTTGAAGGTCCTGCCTGACTCATTATCCCTGTATCTGTGCGATTCGTATTCCTTATTTGCGTGCTATTAATATTTCTAGCTTGTGTCCGTCGATCATCATTTTCCTGCCTATTTATTTCACTACCATTATAATTTCCTTCATGATTTGTTCTCTCCATTCGTTGCTTTGGTATCTGACCAGTATTCCTGTTTTGCCTAAAATCATTAATAAAATTGCCATAGTTCCCCCTATTAAAATTTCTTCCACGATCATAATTATAATTGTTCCTTCTATAATTATTCCGAGTCTCATCATTATCTCTCTGCGTCCTTACAAAATTCATGCGTCGATCCCTAATATTATCTTCCATTTTATAATCAAATTCCAAATCATCATATCTCTGCAAATAACCAATAAATGTATCCATATCTACTATATTCTGCGTCGTTATGTATCGCTTTACTTCAGCGTTAAAATGACCAGCTAAATATCTTATAATATCTTTATCTTCTAAAGGCGGATCCAATTGCTTCGCTACAGTAAATTTCTCAATCGCATATAATTCTCGCGTCATTCCTTTCACTGAATTATATCTTCCCATACTTAGGTCATCCCGAATCCTATCTTGCTGATTGTCACTCCAGAATTGACGTAAAAATTTGCTTTCAAACTGTTTAAATGTTTCTATATCACTCAACTAAATTGTACCATTTTTCAGCATTTCCCCTCAATATTACTTTGATTAAATTTAATTTATATAATTCATCTGTAGATCCCTGTATCAACATTTTAAAATTTTTCAGAAATAACTTCGGATTTAATTTTCCGTCCCCGTAAAATTTCGTAAACTGTTCAATTGAAAGGTTTGTTTGAACTAGCCTAATTGGTTCTCTATTAAAACTTATTGGATTACTTTTTAAATTATTTATTTCTTGATTTATTGATCTGAACTCCGTTTCGCAATTTTCTTCAATTTTACCTAATTTAATATTTAAATCCGTAATTTTATCGTTGGACTCGCTTTCGTATTTTTCTTGTTTCGTTTTAACTAAAGTAATATGGTCCCATAGACCGTCTATTTCCTCAGAAACTCTCCCAATTCTCTCTTGCATCTGTGCCTTAATTTCAGCGATCGTTTGGTTCGTTTCCTTCAGTCCATTACTAAGAATTTTGATTTCATTCCCCAATTTCTCGCTGTTTTCATCCATTTTTGTTGTAATTATTTTTATGGCTTCCTCACTCCTATCCATCTTATTGTTTAATGCCATTAAGATCTCCATCATTTTGGTTTCTTGTGAAGTTCGCCTTTCTTCAATGGAACTGGTTTCCTGAATTATCACGCTCTCCTGGGATCCTATCTCCACTCCTTGTTGTCTTAAAGCTTCCCTTGTTTCCCGTATTCTTTTGTCCATTATTATATTTACTCTAAACTTTTAAATACTAAATAAATCTACCTAACTTGAATTACTGTACAAATTTCTTTATTTTTCGCTAACTGAAACTTCTTAAATCTCCGGTTTAAATTAATTAATTTGTTTTAAATATCGCCATCGTATTTTAAAATTTATTTTCAATTTAATTCGTGTCTCTTAATCTCAGGCTGTACTTTACTGTGTTAAAATAAAGCTTTAATTCGTGCCTCTTAATCTCAGGTTTCAGGTTGTATTTTATCGTGTTTTAATTCGAGCCTCTTAATCTCAGGTTGTATTTTATCGCGATTTAATCGAGCCCTCACGTTGTTGCGACATATTAATATTGCTATGTATAAACAAGAATGGTAATTATCGTTCTCCGACGTTGGGCTGTCTTATTAATATTGCTATAAATTCCCTCCAGAAACTTAACTGGATTTTATCTTGAACCAACCTTGTCTACCAATAACAAAATTTGATACGTTACCGCCTTGCTCGTTATCAATTTCGTATCCAACTTATAGCTCCTCCTTGAACTGTTTAAATTATCAAATCACTCCCATTAACTTTATCTTATGACCTCGACTAGCATTTATTTGGAATTATAAAATTCAGTTAATTCGATTCTATATAATGAAACAAATATTATGTACAGTTCTTGTAAATTATTTGAAATACACTTTTCAATTAATTAATGTTTGCAAATCGCATTTAACAAAATCATATACTTTTTACTCAAAGCTCAAAGTCACCAAAAAACCTATTATCTTTATAAAAGAAGTGTGGAACGTTCTAAACCTCTTATCATATCACGCACTTTATACGTGTTCAAATCCTTTGTTTTGGTTAACTTCGTCACATTAATTTATGTTAAGCAAATTCAATATTCAAATAAAAAATATAGAAAAATAATGTCTTACAACTAAAAATCTAACCTGGTCTATTTTCTTCTTGCAATTGACGCATCCACTAATATTTCCCAGGCATTAAGCCATCCATTTGAATAAAAATTCTCTTCCCCCAATTCAGGATTATTACATGCCCATTCGAAATATTGTCTATCCACACGCTTGAACCATTGCATTTAAATTATTGCCATCACCCTCTGGACTACCATTATTAATTTATACTTATGCACCCCAATTTATTGTCATCTCACTCAGACTTATCACTTCTTATCAATTTCCCCAAACTTAGAATTGGATATCATCATTTATTTTCCCTTGACTTAGAACTTGAATTTTTCTCCCCGGATTTAGAATAGAATTCTTATTATCATCCCTGACTTGAAGCCCTATTATTAATATGTTTTAGTTTAAAATAAAATTCCCCAAAATCTACTTACGTTTAATCGGCAATCGTAATTTTCATTTTCGCAATTTTCACAATTTTTCACTTTGAATTATTATTACGTATCACTTTATTTCATAGTGGCGCACCTCGGCCTTTGTTGAGTTCAAAACTGACTTCGTTATCACTGTACCTGTTAATATATCTTTTCTCTCCTACTCCGTCAGTGGGTATGGTCTACAAACTCGTCGCTCATTTTTAACGAATCAAATCTTTGCATTTAAAGTAGTTTCTGATGTAATTTTCTATGCTTTCCAATAATTGTGACCTGGTCGCAGGTGCTTGTTATCAAACATGCGGTGTTTTGACGAATCTAATCGCTTTTCCATAAACAACTGATGCAATTCGACTTTTAGTTTTCATATATGCATGTTATTTACGCAATTTTTAATCTCCTTTCTTTATCACAGTTATTAACTACTTGTACGCATTCACATTCTACTTCCTGAAGCTCTATTTCTATCTCCGTATTAACCTAATTGTTTGAAACTCTTCGGAATGCGTATCTAATTACACTTTATTATGTTTACTTATAAATACGCGTGCTTCCACTGAAAAATATCATTATTTGCATTGCCTAAATTACTTAAAACTCTATCTACATGGTGTTAAATATTTACTATTTACCAAATGCATGTGTTCCTGGTTTCTACGCTAACTATGCGTCTTCCTATGTTTGTTTGCGTCGCTTAAAACTACTTATACTTTATATACAGGGTGTTGACTGCTTACTATTTACAAACTATCTCCATTTCTCAATTCTTTACTGAATAAATGCAGTTTTCAGCTTCCTACTGTAATTTCTCATTTCTAAATGACCTTTACTACAAAGTACACCCTTAAACAACCCTTTATCACAGCATTATATATATATATATTATATATATATATATATATATATATATATATGTTTATCTCGAGGTTTCTGCGAACGTTGTTTGCTTCGTAAATTTTTCGGACATTATTCCGCATAGCTGGTTTGTTCTGAAGTGAACCACTATCAAGTAGGCGTCGTTTCAACAGAATCACGTCTGCCATATTCAGGCTCTTTAAATTAAGCACAGGCTACAGAGCTTAAAGATCGTAAATGTAATTCTGTCAAAATGTCGCCGAATTGACAGTGGTTTACTTCAGAATTAACCAGCACGACAAAACCGTAAACTTTTTCCTTGGTCTGCCTATTTTAGTTCATAAACGCCGCCGATGCAGTAGGCATGCAAACGCAATTTTTTAGTAGCCATGAATGTAGCAGATAGTTAAACCAGTCTGTGAAGATAACTTGTTAAATCTGAGTTACAAATTTTCGTGATGTGAATACTGTGGCGTGTAAAACAAGATGTTGGTAATTTTATTATGTTTGAACCTATAAACAATCAATTGAAAAATACCTATTTTGTACATAATGTATTTGCATTCATGATGTATTTTCTCATTTATTAGTGTTGATACAGATTACTGGTATTGAATATGTATAAATGCTCCTTTTTTAAACCTTTTGTATGAAGCCACCTCAATAAATATTGATGTAGTTCAGTTACATGGCTTTACTTAATTATTAGGCCAAGACTAATGTCTCCTAGAAGTTCGGAAGTTAGTACTCTCCTTATTTACTTTAAGGTGCAGCCATTACGCTCTAAAATATGGTATTATGTTAATTTATTCAAAATAAATTTCTATTTCATTGATAGTAAGTTTTAAACTGGAGCACTCACCCACCTCGTTCGTGTACCGCACCGATATATCAAATTATCCTAAACTGCAAGCATTCCAAAAGTGTCGAATTGAAATTCATTCTGCTTTAATTATGTTCACATCGTTTCTGCAGTGTTGTAAATATTATTAGACAGTGAATTATAATGTAAGTGTAAATCCCTTTTGTTTAGCATCGGAAGATGTTACGCTTATTACGTTTTACGTCCGATTGTACGACAAAATGAGTTAATATGTGACAGTTACCAATGTTCAATTACATATTTATAAAACGATTAAACGAAACAAATAGCTTCAAAAAGTGGGTGATATGAATTATGCAAATAATAAAGCCAACTATATAATAAAAACTACGTCATCAGTAATTCTGATCTATTGGTGTCATCTTTAAACTATTATTAAACTTAGAAATTACAAAATCCTGATAGACTCAAAGATGAAGGTGTTTATATTCAAGTTCACTTGCACAGAAATTTATGCATATTATAAGGTAACTGTAATATATGTACTGGATGAATATTGATACCAATAAATATATAATTTTGAATCGTCTTTAAGTTGCGGTAAATCAAGTGCACTGTAAAGTATAAAACACAATACTTAATATTATTCGAGACGCGTGAGTAAGGTTATGCATTACCGGTTTGTCAAGTCATTGAAATAAGTCAAGTCCTCATCGTGAATCGCATAAAATACAACATAAAATTGAAAAAAAAACAAGAATGCAACCGAAGAGATCTCAAGGATAAATAAGTTTGTTAATTTTATACAATAGACAGTTAGGAAGACCCGTTATAAGGTACTTCAGGTTGTATTTTACTCAATGTACGAAAATTGCCAAGTGAACTCATTTTAAAAGGTCTTGATAAATTTACATTTCGTTAATTCTTAATTGCTATCGCTACCATGTTGAATATTTTTGATATTGATTAATAGTAAAACTTTTCACATGGAAGTGTCGTTCATTAATAATAAATTCCACAATATGCCACGTAGGCCACCCATCGCTGTATTAAATTACACAAACATTAATTTTCCCTGTGTCAGAGATAATTTTATTCAATGACAATATACGTACCTTATACCTGATAACGCCAATCAGTGCTAATAACCCTTTATTTCAGGTTATAAACAGGGTATTCGGGAAGAAACTATTTTTTTAAATGGGCCTTTTTCAACCTCTGCACATTTCCATAAGCGTAATAGTAAACAAATGTCGAAAGGGTCATAGATGTTATCGAAACGTTACAGGTTCAAATTCTATCCGTTTTACATTTATTATTTTTCTTTTTTCATTGCCAGTTCGATGCATATCATTTAGGCTTTTCATACAAGTCTAAATTGTCTTGTGTTTATATATATATATATATATATATATATATATATATATATATATTGCTGTGGACTACGGGATTACCTGGAATCAATCCCTAGAATCAAACCCTTACTGATTGGGCTGTCATAAAATGTTCTGAAAAAAATAAAATTCCAATATCCCTGGGAAAAGCTCCCCTAAATCAACATACCACGGCTAGCTCTGCTTCCAGCTTCTTCAGAGAAACTTACCCATCCTATGCTTACTCTCAATCACATAGACTACCAATAAAAATTACCAATCAAATAATTCAACGAAACATACAACCTTTTTATTCATACAAATCAAAAAATTACGGCACACCAGCTCAATATTTACAAAATTGGATATAAACATCTTCATTCATTTTCAAAATATCTACCATTAAATCCTTTTAAATTGAATGAATTAAATTTATTTCAACACTTTTTTATATACAGTATAAGTAGATGGGCCTACCTTGAAACCCTAAAGTGAAATTTACCCTGGTCTGTGGTGAGCTCAGTATAAACCCTGTTACTCGGAATGCATAAATAAATAGCGTTTTGATTCAAACTATTCTAAAGACCCGTTTACTCTTTACATCAAAATTATACGTCATGTATTTATACCTTCAAATAATAAATTCAAATTGTCTTTTACATATAACCTTCAAATTAGATTTTATGTTCATAAAATATTCACCAAATATGTCAAATCGCTCTAACACAAAATACCAACACAAAATATTCAAGCAATAACAAAAGAAAACAAATTTCTTTACTTGTATGCTCTTGCACCATCACCTCTGAAGATGTCGTCCACCAAATCCTCCTCGTTGTATTCCATCAAACTTCCCTCTGCTACATGTACATCAAACCTTATTTCCATTTGTTCATCGAATTCTATGCAGACGCCTTCGATACAGCTACCCATATAATTGTCCAAATATGTTAGTCGGCTTCTGAATCTTCCATACAACCAGCACCCTCGTTCAGTAAAAATAACTAGGCTCGCTTACCTTAGTAACATCTAATTGAGGCTCATCAGGACAGGAGTAGCAAAGTTGTAATATTTAATACAGACACCTTATGGGAGGATATATATACATTATATATACATTATATACTATATATATATATATATATATACAATATATACATATATATATATATATTATATGCATATATATATACATTATATACATATATATATATATATATATATATATTATATACATATATATCCATTTCGAATGGACCTGCACCTTGCCGAAGTTCTAAATTACTAGAACAGATGAAATGGCTTGCGTGTTCTAATGAGCTAAAGAGCCAAACTACAGGTCCAACCAAAGTAGTAGGGTCGTTAGTGAGGAACCAGACTAAGACAGGTCCCCGAAAGAGTACAGCGGCTCTTTCGGTACTTAGATTGGCAGAGACCATAGGGGTCGGTATGGCAGTCTAAGACACACTACCGCGATGTGGAAGGCAACGGGAAACCACCACATTATCTCCCAAGTACACAGCGTACCTAAATTATAACAAACATAAGGGCATTCTCTGGGGTAAAAGATTCCGGAGTTAAAATAGTCCCCCATTCGGATCTCCGGGAGGGGACTACTTCGGAGGATGCGATCGGAAAGTTAAAAATAAGAGTCGCGCACATTCTGCGAGTCGGAGCGTGGAATGTTAGAAGTATGAAGCAAATAGGTAAGCTAGAAAACCTAAAAATCGAAATGAATAGGTTATCACTAGACATAGTAGGGATCAGCGAAGTTCGGCGACCAGAGACGGGGGATTTTTGGAGTGGAGACTTCAGGGTAATTCATGCAGGAGCAAAGGAAGGAAATTTGGGTGTGGGGATAGTTATGCGGAAAAAGATAGAATACTGTGTAGAAAATTACTTACAAAAGAACGAAAGAGTACTCATGGTTAGATTAGAATCTAAACCGGTAAACACAGTAATAATACAGGTATACATGCCCACCTCTAGCTACAGTGACGAAGAGGTAGAACCCATCTACAAAGATATCGAAGACATATTGAGCTACGTAAAAGGACATGAAAATTTAATAATTACGGGGGATTTTAAAGCCGTGGTAGGTGAGGGTAGGGAAGGAGCGGTAGTATGTTTATTTCGTTTCGGCACGAGAAACGGCAGGGGAAATAGGCTGGTAGAATTTTGCGACAAGAACAATTTAATCATCATAAACGCATTATTTCAACATCATGCTAGAAGACGATATACGTGGAAGATGCCAGGAGATATAGGAAGATATCACATAGATTACATTCTTGTTAGACAACGGTTTAGGAATCAAGTAAAAGACTGCAGAAGCTACCCAGAGGCAGATATAGATACTGACCACAACATCGTAATTATGAAGGCCGCACTTAAATTTAAGAATGTGAAAAAAGAAACGGAAAAAGTTCACTTAGACTTAGAGAAACTAAAAGATGAAGATATTCAAGAAAGATTCGAAAAAAGTCAAACGAATTGCTGAAAGACATCGGGAAAATTTGTGATACTAAGAAAGTAGAAACAGAAAGGAATAACATTAAAGACAGCTTAGATATGGCGGCCACTGATATACTGCCGTATACACAAAAAGAAAATAAGAAACCATGGATAACAAAGGATATCCTGTATTTAATAGAAAAAAGACGAAAATACAAAAATAAATCAGACGAAAGAGGAGAACAGATACAAAGGCATAAAATGGGAAATTATTCGAAAATGCAGGAAAGCTAAACAACAATGGATTGATGAAAAGTGCAAAGAGGTACAAACGAAGATGGAAATAGGAAAGACAGACGAAGCATACAAATTAATTAGAATGAATTTTAGGGATATAAAACCGTATAGCAAAAATATAAGGAACGCACAAGGAAACGTCATCATAGAAAACGTAAAGAATATATAGGAATATATAGGGAATTTATATGCAGGAGAGGAACTATTTGCATTAGAACAGGAATCAGACATTGAATATGATGACTTGGGATATCCTATACTTAGAGATGAGTTTGAATTAGCATTAAAGAGCCGGGTGCAAATAAGGTGCAAGCAGAAACTCTAAAAGCCGCTGGACAAGCAGTAACAGAACGTCTCTTCCAACTTGTAAGCTATATGTATGAGACAGGAGAGACACCCAAAGATTTCAAACGTAGCATCATAGTAACTATACCAAAAAAGAAAGGCGCAGATAGATGTCAAAATTTTCGAACAATAAATTGGACAGCACACGTGTCAAAAATATTAACTAGAATTGTGCAAAGACGAATGAAAAAACGGGCGGAAGAAATACTAGGAGAAGACCAATTTGGGTTTAGGCGAAACAAGGGAACACGGGAGGCTATTTTAGCTCTGAGAGTGATAATGGAAAAAACAATAGAAAAAGGGGAAAGCGTGTATATAGGGTTCGTAGATCTGGAAAAAGCATTCGACAATGTAAAATGGAAAAAAGGTTTGAAATACTCAAAAAGATTGGAACGAGTTATAGGGATAGACAAATAGTACATAGCTTATACAAAGAGCAAACAGCAGTAATAGAATTAGAGCAGGAACGTAGAGAAGTAAACATTAGGAAAGGGGTGAGACAGGGATGTGCCCTATCCCCATTGATTTTTAACTTGTACATAGAAGAGACAATGAATACTGTCAAATGCAGGAAGACATTTGGAATTACTATGCAGGGACAAAAAATTGATATGCTTAGATTTGCAGATGATATAGCGGTATTAGCGTCTAGCAAGGAAGAGTTAGAAGCTGCTGTTAATGAAATGGAAACGGTTGTAACAGAGAGATACGGTATGAAAATTAACAAAACTTAAACTAAAGTTCTAGTATGCAAAGGTGGGGAAAATAAATCAAATACAAGTATGTAACACGAACTTACAAGAGGTTAAGGATTTCTGCTACCTAGGAAGCTAAATAACGCAAGATGGGAAAAGCACAAAGATATAAAACAAAGATTAGCACAAGGTCGTGCTACATTTAACAAGAAAAAGCAGCTACTGTGCTCAAAAACCACAAACATAGAAACAAGGAAAAGATTGCTTAAAACATAAGTGTGGAGCACAGCACTATACGGCTGTGAAGCCTGGACAGTAGGAGAAGCGGACAAGAAAAAGGTAGAACCCTTTGAAATGTGGTGCTACAGACGTATCATGGACAGACAAAGTTAAGAACGAAGAGGTACTAAAAATGGTAGGGGAAGAAAGAAATATGTGGAAAACGGTAAAAAAAGAGGAGAGATAGGATGATAGGCCACATACTACGGCATGAGGGAATAGTGCGGAATATATTAGAAGCAGAGATAGGAAAAAAGAGAAGAAGAGGCAGACCTAGGTTAGACTACTGTGCTTAAACATGATGAGTATTATAAGTAACTACAAGAATTGGTTGGGCAATATTCTCGAATAATGTTAAGTGTGTGAAATGATTTACTGGAAAACCATTACTTCGGCAAATGTCTAAGTGTTGGGGGATCTTGGTAGCCACAGGTTGCTTAACCCCGTTCACTAAATCTCGATGAAATAGGGCATAAAATTAGAAAACAATAGAAGGGGAACGAGCTGTATACACATGCTGTGTGAGGATTTCAGGGAACTATGTAGGCTAGCTCAGAATATAAATAAGTGCAGGTACGTGTCCAACCAGTTCTGAGGCGGAAAACTTAATGACGAAAAAATAAGCGCGGATAAACCTGATGATTAGTATAAACAACTAGTTGTTGGTTGCGAAATATCTGCAACTAATGATGACTGTGCGAAAAGATATATTGGAAAATATATTAAATCGGTAAATGGTTAAGTGTTGGGGGAACTTGGCAGCCACAGGCTGCTTACCTCCATTCACAACCGTTCATTTACATTTCCAATGCTCCACCCGAAGGTACTACATTGGCCAGGAGGCGAGTTTTTTTGTTGCTTGGAAATTTAGAATTTTGTCGAACCTTTGCCGTTCCAGGCAAGGTAGGGATCATTAACGTGCGTGACAACACTCACACACGGGACCTCCATTTAACCTCTCATCCGAACGAGGGCGTAATATTTGTGAAAAATGCTCACCTGCCATTTTTCAAGCAGTCGGCCGTGTCGGGATTTGAACCCGGGACCTTGGGATCCGTAGTGTTACGGTTACTACATTGATCCACGGCGACGCCTTCCCTTCACAACCACTGAAGGTCGGAGAAATAGGGTATATACTTGTAAAACAATAGAAGGTGACCGAACTGCATCTAACAAAAAAGAACAGCGCCTATGAGGAAAGACAACAAACATAGAACAAGAAGAAAATTGTTGAAAGCATATGTGTGGAGCACAGCACAGTATGCCTATGAAATACGGGCAGTCTGAAACGCAAACAGAAAAACGGTAGCAGCCTTTTGAAATGCTGTGCTTCAGATGTATGAGGACGATAGCATGGACAGACAAAGATAATAACAAATAGGTTATAGTAATAGTAGGGGAACAAGGATATCTGGGGAAAAAGATAAGAGAAATAGAACGGCAGAATACGTTCTAAGGCATTTTTGGGGAGTAGTATGGGATATATTACAAGCAGAGATAGGAAAAAAGAGGTAGATGTAGACCTAGATCAGATAGTTATAGATGCAGACTGTGCAAATTTCAGGGAAATCTACAGGTTAGTTCAGAATAGGAAACAATGATGGTACGCGTCTAACCAGTTCCAGGACTAAAGACCTAATGATGATGACATATATATATATATATATATATATATATATAATATATATATATATATAATATATATATATATATATATATATATATATATATATATATATATATATATATATATATTAAGCAAGTTACATAATTAGCCAGATATATAGAATAGATGCAATTTGAAATAATAAAAGAACAAACAAACAACAAAACAACAAAATAATGATAGAAAATGTACGGGAATTATTTAGAATAGAATAATGTTCCAAGAACAGGAGATGGTACGAAATTTATTAAAACGAAAGTAATGGACACTGAAAAATTAAGAATTTCTTAGAATATATCAGATATGTCTAAAGCGTAATATTAGAAAACTAAAAACAACAAATGAATAAACTGCTAGTTAATGTAAAAACAAGAATGTACAGTTGAAACTAACACATTTTTGCGATATGACATGATACTCGTAAAAACTACGTCTTAGAATTTTACAGTCATAGATTTTGTATGAAGGGTAATCAAGACGATTAAATCAAGGCAATTGTAGGTGTGTGTCTGTAGAGATAGCTGTATATGAAATTTGTCTCAAGGAAAAACGGATATTGAATGTAACAATAATATAAAAGAGCATGAATAGTACACTGTTGTGCGGATATCAATCATAGATAAGGTTAAAGAAACGGAGAGTGGTATCAATGTCGTGTATATTAAATACACAAAAGAAGTTTATACAAAAACCAAGGTATGGTACTAGGAGAACTAGATGGGTGATTCAAAACAGTGCGGGAAATGAAAATATAAATATCTGAA
This sequence comes from Platerodrilus igneus, assembly GCA_036346225.1. Lineage (NCBI taxonomy): Eukaryota > Metazoa > Arthropoda > Insecta > Coleoptera > Lycidae > Platerodrilus > Platerodrilus igneus. Next base: position 1,027,146 of record JARFIW010000892.1, on the reverse strand, counting down.
TACAAACAAAAAAATAAATAGAGGACGAATTTATGGAGTATTAGTGAATGGAGCCAAGAGCCAAGGAAGTGTTAATTATATGGAACAGGCGAGGTTTGCGGTGCAGCAATCTAGTGTGTTTAATAAATATGAATAATATTATTCATGAAGAACCAATTAATGTAGTTGGGTAAAAATCGAACAAAATACATATTGTATAGCCTGATAAGTTACATACCGTTTTGTTATAAATAAGTAAAATGTTCAACACGTTAAGTCTTAATTTCAAAAGTATTAGTTATCGAAGTTCCCAGATGTAGATCTCAAAAAAAACAAAATATGAAGTATAAAAAGACCCGAGGTATGACCATGATTCTGCAATAATTCAAATGTAAAGTTATCCATTTATACTTGAGCAGTAGTCATTACTTTTTCTTAATTTTTCTTGGGTATTAAACCACTAAGTTTTTTAAATTGTTTTTATTTACGTTTTGATCCATGACCTAAGGAGTATTTATCAGTAGTCATTATATCAAAATTCAAAGCGGGCACATATGAAAGTAATTCACCTTGCTATAGTTAATAAATATATTTTGGCAAGTATGCAAATCATGCAATAAAATTCATTCCCACGATTTTTATGATAGATTTTAATGTTTAAGTATAAAACATTCTTTCATTGATATTGCATTAATTGAGCTGTGCCCGCCTCTTACACCAAGCCAATTAATAAAGCCAAATTCAGTGAGTCAATACGACCCGGTGTGAAAGTAGATATTACCATCTGTGTAGTGTTGTATTTCCAAACGTTGTCAAACAAGTAACGTGCAAATTTCGCTTGATACTATTTTGTAATAATCATAGTTGATGATTATCACCCAACATGTTTTCCGATGTCGTTTGGTTTAATTATTCTTTGTTTATACAATCTAGTTATCAAAATGCATTCATCTGGTATTTATAGCAATATTTGGTTTACCCTAGAACCTAAATAACAAGTTCACTCACGCATTTTTAGTTTATTTAGGGAGAGCACTTTTATATTCTACATTGAGAAAGTCAGATTTTTTGACAAGTATCTGTACCGTGGGATTTCGGACTACATAATAATTAAAACCATTCCTGCTGCATTCTTATACTGTTTGCGAGCAGTATTTTCCGTCGTTCAAGTACATCATGAATTATACGTAGATGTATTTGCTCATAAGTGGTTTGGATTTTATGTCTGTAATTTTAGTTCACACTTTGTTACTACTTGTACCTTAACGAAGCACTGTTCCTGAGCTACTACGCCTCTGGATTGATTATTTAACAGATCATGTGATTTTGTTTACATGTTACACAAACACAGCTAAGTTTTGAAGTACTAAATTCAGATTAACCCGATAGCATACAAAAGCTTGGAAGTTTGCCGCTTGTGATTATTTTACTAACAGTCGCTAATTCTAGTTATTATTTATTTTGTTGACCATTAGTACGACAGATAATTTGTACCTTGGGAGTCACCCACCGATCTACACATTATTTCACCGAAACCTTGACTTTGAAGTTTCTTTATTGCTATAATATTGTATTCACTGCAGCGTGCCTTGTTGACGAACACCGTAACTTAATATTTCTGTCTTTCACGATGTCATTATTTTCAATAACCTTTTTTTACACTATTAATTTATAACAGGTTGTACTACGGAAAGCGTTTTCTCTAATGCCCCATACAAAAATTATTTTGTTACTTATTCAAAAACACATATAATTCATTTATACACAAACTTTACCCTTTTTTGTGTAGCGAATATAACTTATTCAAACTCTCGCCTTTCCTACATTTTGAAACTCTTCATGTTTGTGTTTCCCTTTCGGTGGTTCGGTTAAATTAAGTTCATTTTGCACATTTGCAGCCTCGAGTGTCTTATCACTCACCCCATTCTGCGAAAGCAGCTAAACGTATAGCTAAGCAACTTCCTTTTCCATCCCCCTACATTTGATTTTTTCCAATGCTCCACCCGAAGGTACTACATTGGTCAGGAAGCGAGTCTGCTTACCTAGAAATTTTGAATATTGCCAAACCCTTGATATTCCAAGCAAGATAGGGATCTTTAATGTGCCTGACAACACACACGGGAGCTACATTTTACCTCTCAACCGAACCAGGGCGTATTTTTGAAAAAAATGCTCGTCTTACTTTTTCAAGTGGCCCGTGTCGGGAATCGAACCCTGGACTTTGGGATCAAGACTCATAAGCGAACCTGTCTAATCCACGGAACCGATCTCTTTTTCCATCTGTCAATGCCACTCAGAGTTCCTCTTATTTTCATTTCTACCTCCTCCGATTTCTTTCCCTCTTTTACTTGCACGGCGTTTTCGAGACTCCCCCCCCCTCCCAATTCAGCCGTTAAAAATTTCTCTCTAAAAATTGTATACCATGATGTTTGGAGGAGTCCAGTTTATCTCCAATTCAATACATATGCTTTTAGAACCAACTCCATCTTTGCTTAAGCGTATGCTGCAAATACGAACAAAACAGCTCCGATATAGTTTAAAGTTTAAAATTTTATAAGTAATACACCTATCATCATCATCATTAGGTCTTCAGTCCTGGAACTGGTTAGACGCATACCATCATTGTTTCCTATTCTGAAATAACCTGAAATTTGCACAGTCTGCATTTATCGCTATCTAATCTTGGTCTACTTCTAACTCTTTTTCCTATCTCTGCTTGTAATATATCCCATACTATTCCCCAAAAATGTATTCTGCCCTTCTGTTTCTCCTATTTTTTCCACATATATCCTTGTTTCCCTACTATTTCTATAACCTATTTGTTATTAACTTTATCTCTCCATGCTATCATCCTCATACATCTGAAGCACAGCATTTTAAAACGCTGAGTAGAGGAAAATCAGTGAACCCAGGCCCACATTTCCTCCAGAATCCCACATTTCCTCCCATCTGGACCAAATTTACATGTAAATTCCATAAAGTCTTATTTTAGATGAATCTTATCCTTGCTCCCGCCCTGTGGACCCTTGTGGAATTTTTTCCCAACCATTTTGATTACATCACACCCGCATTCTTTCCACCCCGAGATAAATCTTTCTCCACATTTCCACCCACGAGATAAACCTATCTTGTTTGGTATCAATTAATATTAGAATTTTCTCAGCTACCCAAATCTCTAGGAATTTTTAGATTGCACCATCCCCAAAGGGGCTACCCTAATTTTAAGATTTCTTACCTGTAGCGACTTTTGAGCGTTCTTATAAATTTTTTATCATGCGATACATTTTTAGCTAAATTTTATGCACATCCGAATCTGTAAACAGATTTGAAATCGGACCACGCCCTGCAAAGTTATACCCTTTAAAGTCCTGATCTTCTAATTTTGCTATTTGCTCTATAAGCAAACCTAACAAATAGTTTTCTTCGTCTAGCCATTGCATCTTTCGAGATAAACCTATCTTGTTTGGTATTAATCAATATTAAATTTTCTCAGCTACCCAAATTTCTGGAATTTTTCAGATTGCACCATCCCCAAAGGAGCTACCCCAATTTTAAGATTTCTTACCTGTAGCGACTTTTGAGCGTTCTTATAAATTTTTTTACATGCAATACATTAAATTAGTCTAAATTTTACCACAATCTAAACAGATTTGAAATCGGACCACCCTGCAAAGTTAACATATACCCTCTGCGAGATAAATCTTTTCCACATTTCCACCCACGAGATAAACCTACCTTGTTTGGTATCAATCAATATTAGAATTTTCTAAGCTACCCAAATCTCTTTAAATTTTTCATAGCACCATCCCCAGGAGCTACCCCAATTTTAAGATTTCTTACCTGTAGCGACTTTTGACCGTTCCTTAAAATTTTTTATACATGGAACATCTTGTTAGTCTAGAATTTTATGCACAATCCGAATCTCTAAATAGATTTAAAATCGAACGACCCCTTACCATTTTACACACCCTTTAAATTATAAATTTCCTGCGGCTTATACATAAAGAAAATCTAAAACCATTCTTAAAACTTTTTTTACAAACAATTTTACTAATACAGTTTAAATTTTTAAACCACATTTCTAAATACATATTTACAATTTTTATTTTAACCTAGAACTTGTCATATCGGGTCATACTTATTAATATTTATTTCTAAATAGAGCACCTTTTTCCAAAGACCAACCGGACCCGCATGTTTCAAATTCCTCTGATTTTGTTCCATGGTTTCGCTTAAGACCTCGTACATATTTTCCAGATTACTAGAAGACGTTATAACCACATTTTTGTGTTAAAGGTTTCACATCGGACTTCTCTTCCCCATTTTGGTGTAAACGCCGTAGAGTTCGCAATAGACTTTTACTGCTGTATGTTGTATTCTTTTTCATTTATTAATCGAATAAATCGCTCTTTCTGCTTCCAAAGAAACTCGGACACTCCATCGTCGACGCTGGCGTTTTTATGCGATAGCTAGCCATACGGTTGTTAAACGCAGGCCCATTTCACACCATCGTCGCAGGCGGTAATGACATTTTATGTTGTTGCCCTTAAAGTCGGCATACTAGTTTTTCCTTTCAAACGCAACTTTCCAAAACGTTGGCTACCCGCGTTTTCCTTGTGCCGAAGCCATTCCAAAAGGAAACCGCGCCCACATTTAAACCCGGGCGGGTTAAACAACCCGTGGACCACCATTTTTCGGGCCTTTAAAAATTTTTTAGGAACCAAGGGTCCATTTAAAAACGTTTGAATACCTTTTGACCAAAATCCCCATGCTTACTTTAAGCAACAAATCGGTTTATCCTTCCCTTTGGGTCCCATAAAGCAAACCGGGCGAAACACCAAGGGTTGGGATTCGGGGGAACTAAAACTATAACCTGCTCCGTCCAATAATTTACGCCAATTTTGGCCCGGCGTTTCATGGGCGAAGCCGGAAAACACAAACTCTTCCATGTTAAGGATCGGTGCAATTTAAAATCCAAAATTGCCCAAATTTGGCAACCCTGTAAAGACACTCATAACCAAAACATTTAAACCTTCTAAGAAAATCCCGTTTTCGGAATTACAACAATTTAAAAAAACTTCACGCAACTTTAGGAAAGATGGCGAAATTTTCCAAATGTCACCAACGAAAGTAAGTAACGTTTAAATTACCCATTAATTTCCCCGACCGGGAATTTTTAAAAAATTTGTCACTTCGAGCTTCCTAAATAACAATTTTAACAACAATGCGCGTATTTCATACCCTTGCCCGCTTGCATTCGAATTTAGAAAAACACTTCCCTTTTTAAACCGATAAACACCATTTTTAACCTAAGCACACGCCTTTTTCGTTGAAAAAACCTTGGTTTTACACTTTCACCCCTTCCTTATTTCCAAAACCCAGTTTTTAAATTTTAGCCACCGTTTTTTCCTTCACACACGAAGATTTAACCATTCCCAATAACGGAAACACCCCTTTTTTCCGCCAAATTTTTCACTTTCCCATAACACCAGGACGCCTTTACCGAAAGCCCGCGCAGATTTGAATTCCCACCGAAATATCATTTTTAAACAATCACCGCCTTTACGTTGTCACCATTTTACATTTTCGGTTCGATCAAAGTATCTGGGTAACTTTACAGCCAAGTTAATAACACACACTCTCTTTTTCCTGCTTACAGACCATTCTCAGAAGCAACCGCAAGCCCATTTGACTTCCGCGTGTAACACTACTTGTTGCATCAACATTACGCCTTGACAGTCTGTTAACATAGGATTGCAACGTCATTTAAAATTCAGCCATTTGTACTTCAAACCCATTAAATGATGTGCGACACTTTCAAAGTACCGCGACTACTTTCCCATAGAACACCGCAGTCAGCCAACATGTTCAGATTCGTCAACCTCCGCCAGCCTCCATACACAATATCGCGTTCGTCATGTGCGCCGTTGTCACAGATCTTCATGTCAACAGATGCTATACGTTCACAGGTAACACGCATTGGATCTAACGCACGTTACATCAAACATTAACCTTATAAAATCAATTTGTCCGGATACTTACAACGAAATTTCTAATATTCACCACGGTAAGCTATTTCAAATAACACCAGCGGATCTGTATTAATCATTTCCCAACCGCTCGTGTTAAAAGAAAATTTTCACTTCGACCCTCCACATTTGATCGAACAATCGTGAAACATCTCCCTGCAGCACTGCACTTGTAATTGAAAACACTGCCTTTACGGGACCGATGCAACACCTAATTTCTACACTCCAGTTTTCGTATATATAAATGTTTAGCTTTACTCGATACATTCGCACGATATTTAACCGTAGTACCGTTTCAAAGCATGAGCGATCTGTATTTCGTTCCCCGGACCAACCATATTTCCTTTATCTAACCAGTCCTGTTTTAATTAAAACTTTAAACAATGGCTGATTTTAAATGAGAAATCTTAAAGATATCAATGGCAGTGCTATTTGCGCATGTATATGCATTCTTGGTCATATTCTGTGTTCTGGAATCATGGCTTTATCATGGGGATTCAAGGGAATTCACTATTAAATTACAATCCGATTTGTCGTATTTGTTAGTGGTACACTTTCGCTATTTCATATACGTCACCTTGAATCTAAGAGAACAATTTTTCGTATTCAATTTAGTATTCGATAGTAGCTAGAACGGTAAACATGAGCGTCTCAAAGGTGATTAACGTTTCTCAACTTCTTGGGAATAAAGTGAAACCGACAAATGAGCGATTTGGATTATGGCTGTTGACAGAAAATATGTGCAACAATAATCTGGTAACAGATATTGGTAATATTTGTTATGTCGAAGGCGAACAGATGCTGACTGGTGGACACACACCCAATTACAGAACCATTTTGTGACAATATAATGTTGGTTAAAATTTGCGACCTTTCTGACGCCGAACAAACATCTGCAAAAAAGGATGTTTATCCTAAAAAGAAATTTGTGGTATTTAACAGCTATCTACGAAGAAAGTTTGACCGATTTGTTTCGCTAGGCATGGTGTTAAAGCTAAGCTCCGTTTTCTCTGGAAAGCACTAACAAGATGGGCCAGAGAGTAAAAGAAATTATCGGAAAAGAAGACCTCGAATGCATTAATAAAAATTCCAAAATCCTATATGTGTTCCATACAAAGTGGAACTAGCAGATGTTAAGTTGGAAACTTTATTGGAGGAACTACCAGATATATTAGACGAACTCGAAAAAGATTATTTCTATCTTTTGACATGGATGTAACCCAAGATTTTGCGGGTATATTTAGCAAGATGGAGATTGTAATTATTTAACTACAAACCATAACTTTTGCTATAAGGGCGAATACGAAGAAAAGTGTAATATTATAGTTGACAACGATAAAACTGTAGGAATTGATTGTTTAACATGGCTAACAACCAATGCAAGAATTAAGATATACAACAAATTTGTGTGTCAGATAACAAGTCCTGGTGTTAATAAACAACTTGGCAATCATATACTAGATTTTTTACGTTGTCCAGATGTGCGTTTAAGGGAAACATTTGCGTCTACTTTGGCTAAAGAACATGGTATTACGCGATTGGAAGCGACAATATACAACTGTGCAATTGGAAGCATGTCAGTCGGAACGGGTGTATAATCCCTTAAAAGACTGTTTAACGTTATTGGAAGATAGTGTTATACTTCCTAAAGGCGCCAATGTACTCGGTACCACTTGCCAAAATGTGGAGTAAGCTATCGGACAAGCTACAAAATAGCTGCTGTTTAGTGTTTAATAACCTGCTACAGTACGTGTATTGGGGAATGGTAATACAAAGAAATTGACGGGCTTGCAAATTGTTGTCCGAAAACCAAAAGAAAGGGAAAATTGATAAAGTATGTGCTTTGGCTTTTAGTTTTAACTATTTACCTGTAAATTATTTGGAGATAGTAGAGGAGAAGACAGCCAAGATAAAATAAAATCTTACACAAGTGCTACATTAAAGCAGGTAGTACATATTTTACACAATCTGCAACACCATATTCTACAATTCCAAAAGAAATAATCATTTCGGAATTGGGATTGATAGATACGCTAACATTCGTCCAGAGGTTGTACGACAACGCGTAAATATTGGTAGTAAACTTTATCCGTTTACGCTAAAGGAAATTGCCCCATTATGATACCATACGCTGTAAGTGGAAGGAAAAGACAACTGGAATTAGAGGAAATGGATGCAAAAAGACGAAAATTGATACATGGAAAACACTGCGACAATACGCGAACAATACAAAGATGTGTTAGACAAAGAACATCTTATTAGAGAAAATGAGGAAGAATTAAAAGATTATTTTATGTGTCGATGGACTGACTTAAATACATCCGGGTTACAAGCTGTTTGCATTTGCGGTTAGTAAGAAAGACTCTTTAGTTATGTAGGCGTTCTTGCGAAAAGGATGGTACTAAATCCGTATACTTTTAAAAGGTTATTCTAAAACGTATTTATCAAAATGGCAGATAACAAAGAAGAACTAAGGAATGCGGGTTTCGTAACCTTGGCGTACACCACACGCAAAGGGGTTCCGCTAAACATTGTATATTTGCCAGTAAAGAACCTTTCGGATCATTTAAAACCGAGGGTCTTACAACCTATAACAACCATATATTCCCAAAAGTGGTGGACATGCAACTACGCAACAGTGTGTGGGAGAAAAGGATTTCTCCAATACCGACAAGAAGAAGTCGATCAAGCTAACAAGATACGTATGCAGGATATAGTGGGAAAGCTGCGATTAAAAGATTGTCACAAGCTGCAAGAATTACACGAAGGAATGGATCTGGTTGTCGGCGGAATCAAAGACTTTAAATATAGAGGCAAACTTCGGTACATTTTACAATTCGAAAACCTAGACGGTCTTTATGTATCAAACTATTGGTTAGAAAAGGAGATAGAAGACTTGGGTATCGATTTAAATTTTAAGCTGCGAATAAAATTAGATAAAATTAAAACCACTGCAAACAAAACATAAAGAAAGGACTGTCTTCTGTGTATAACTTTGTATTAAAATTAAGTTTAAATGACTCCATGCTTGGTATTAAATATTTTTAAATTTGTTATGTATAATGTCAGAATAAACATTTTATAATAGTATATAACATTGTTCTTTATTTATAAAAGGCTGTGACGTTACCCGAAATAGCAGTCGCACAGAAGGGGTGCATGGGCAGCGAGCATGGGCAGGGTGCGCGCATGGGGCAGGGGGTGATGCGCAGGGGTGCGCATGGCGGGATGTGTTTGGGCGTACACGAGGGAAGCGGATGTTAACAGTCACCAAGCATCCAATTTTTATTTGGTGTGGAGTACTTGCGCGTATGTATCCGGAGTAAAAGAATACGATTTGCATACGCAGCTTAATTAATAAAATTAGTTTATCGAGGGAAGATGACAAAAGGTACATCATTCCTAATAGTACAACAATCTACGCATGGGGTGTAAAGATATAAGATAGTTGTTTATATTTGTATAGATTTTGTAAATCTATTGTATATATTAGTTTTAAGATTCCATAATTTTTAAGTTCTTCGCCCACCTTCCAAATCCTTCCGCTTCTATCCTGGTTGACAGAGTATACGTGTTACTCCACGTGGTATTCGGGACACTGCGGTTTTAGATTTCTAGGAATGGTTAGTTAAAGGCATATGTCTTGGTTAGCGAAAAAGGGTTTTAAAGATGGAGTTAAATAAAGATGGGAAAAATTAGTCTTTAAAAGCATAACTTTGTATGGGTGGTCCTATTTAAAATCTATTTACAGATTTGGGGTCCCTAGAAAATTTAATATTAGTTGATACCTAGCAAAATATATTTATCTTAAAAGAGTGACTACCCCGTATAATAAATACAATATAACACTTGTCAACAAAAAGTTGTAGGAAAATTAAAGACGTATTTAATGGGGTCCAGTATTAGAATTTGTTGGTAGTAATGTTAAGTCCTACTGTATTGTAGGCGAGAAAGATACGATTAAAAAGATTAAAGGGGTCTCACGAATTGTAGTTAAGTAAAACCGAGGGTCTTACAACCTATAACGAGCATATACCAAAAGGTGGGCATGCAACTACGCAGCAGTGCGGGAGAATAAGAATTCTCTAATAAGAAATTAAAGTTTCCATGTACGTAGCACCAGTCATTGGGAAATGGTAGAAATGTTAAACCTATAAAGACGATTATTAATTGTGGATTTAGAAAATAATAGTTTTCGTGGACTAAATAAAATAGCTTAGACTTTAATGTATATGGTTACATATTCTCGTACACATCCACAAACATCTGTTTACGTCCACAATGGCGATACCGGTAGTTTTTGTTTAACAAATAGTAAGGAAAGATACGTCGGTGTTAGTGCGGAAGCCCATAGGAACAAAAAGAACGGGTGTGGCGGAATGTATGGTGGTTCCCGTTAGAATAATCGAAAGTGGTTAATCGATCGTATTAGATGTTTAAATAAGCGAAAGTGTAAAAGCCTACATAAACAAAAATTTAATTAACTGACAAAAGTGCGCGATGTGCTACACTTATAAAAAAGTATGGAATGGTGCTTTGCATCGGTCCTAGCAGTAAAAGGGGACTGACTTTTCCAAGCAACTACAAGAATAGCAGTAGCGCAGAGAAGGGTATGCATGTATTATACAGTTGCTGCAAAATATGTTAGTTTACGCGTAGCTCGGATGTGTAATTGATCACGACTTAAAGATCCTCGGAGGTTTAAAAATTCTCGCCCATTGTCGTTTGAAAAATGTTTGTAAATTATCAGAACAGGAGCGGGTCGAAGTTTAATGGATGATTGACTGAGTTTTTCTACCTTTACGAGGGAATCGGAAGTTGACAGACATCGAGCATCTAATTTCTATTTGGACGATATCGAGTACTTACCGGTTCTAGAAATCATTACGTGCGTGACCGCTATGCGAAAGTGTAAAAGCCTACAGAAGCAAATTTAATTATCAACGAAAAAGGCGCGATGTGCTATAGAAAGTATAAAAAATGGTGCTTTGCATCGCTCCTAACAGTAAAAAGGAGAGTGACTTTTTCTAGCAATTACAAGAATAGCAGTAGCGCGGCGAAGGGGTATGCATGTATTATACAACGCATTGTTGCTCTAAAATATGTTAGTTTACGAGAAGCTCGAACGTGCACAAATTAAATTTCAATCTATAATTAACCACGGTCGTAAAATGGAAATTAATGGGTAATTTAAATACCGCTAAGCATATACTTTCGCTTGGTGATTCATTTGGAAAAATATTCAAGCCTACCATTTCCTAAAGTATGACGTAGAAGTTATTTAAAATTAAATTGTTGTAAGTATCCTGTAGACAACAAGTTGGTATTTTCTTAGTAATGGTTTAAAGTGTTTTTGGTTATAGTAGCACTGCATCTTCTACAGCACGACTTGCACACAATTTGTGTGCTACCACCCTTTTGGATTTTTAATATGCACGCGATCCGTATAACATGGAAGACGTTTCGATGTTTTTACTAACGGCATTCGCAGCCATGGACAAAGCGAACCAGGGCGCATACATTGGGCTAAATGTATTGGACGAGCGCGAGGATTATGACGTCATTTAGTTCCTCGCTGAATCCCAACTTCGTTCGGTGTCTTCGAAACCTTCGGTTTGCATTCTATAGGGTACATAAAGCAGGTACGCAAGAGTAAACCTTTAGTTATAAGTTAGTTCGCTTACAAGTCAAGTCTTATAGTGCGGATTTTGTTTTGTACCAAAATGGTACCTGCAAACGTTTTAAATGCAACCCTTGACGGTCTCCTTTACCGGAAAAATGCTCTCAAACGGCACCAGAACAAATGTCGGGTGCAACATCGTCCGGTTGCTTTATACATCCGCCCGCAGCAAAGTACTTAAACTGTGGGACTTGCGGTTTCGCTTTTACGAGAATGGAAACTTACAGCGACACAAGGAAAACAGCACGGTATGTCATTAAGCCGTAAACGTTCAGCTCCGCCAGCTGTTAAAGGACCTTGTACGAAACAACCACGAATTATGTGTAAAGTATGCGATTTCGAGATGGAAAACTACGTATGCCGCACATTTAAGGAGCAACAGACATAAAATGCATCAGTTACCGCTACTAGCGACGATGGTGTAGAAATGGTTAGCACTGCGTTTAACAACCGTATGGCTAGCTATCGCATAAATAACGCCAGTGTCGACGATGGAGTGTCCGAGTTTCTTTGGAAGCAGAAAGAGCGATTTATTCGATTAATAAATGAAAAAGAATACAACATACAGCAGTAAAAGTCTATTGCGAACTCTACGGCGTTTACACCAAAATGGGGAAGAGAAGTCCGATGTGAAACCTTTAACACAAAAATGTGGTTATAACGTCTTCTAGTAATCTGAAAATACGTACGAGGTCTTAAGCGAAACCATGCGAACAAAATCAGAGGAATTTGAAACATGGAGTCCGGTTGGTCTTTGGAAAAGTGCTCTATTTAGAAATAAATATTAATAAGTATGACCCGATATGACAAGTTCTAGGTTGAAAATAAAAATTGTAAATATGTATTTAGAAATGTGGTTTTAAAAATTTAAACTGTATTAGTAAAATTGTTTGTAATAAAAAGTTTTAAGAATGGTTTTAGATTTTCTTTTATGTATAAGCCGCAGGAAATTTATAATTTAAAGGGTGTGTGTAAATGGTAAGGGTCGTTCGATTTTAAATCTATTTAGAGATTCGGATTGTGCATAAAATTCTAGACTAACAAGATGTATCGCATGATAAAAAATTTTAAGGAACGGTTAAAATCGGTCGGTAAGAAATCTTAAAATTGGGTAGCTCCTGGGGATGGTGCTATGTGAAAAATTTAAAGAGATTTGGATAGCTTAGAAAATTCTAATATTGATTGATACCAAACAAGGTAGGTTTATCTCGTGGGTGGAAATGTGGAGAAAGATTTATCTCGCAGAGGGTATATGTGTAACTTTGCAGGGCGTGGTCCGATTTCAAATCTGTTTGCAGATTCGTTGTGTAAAATTGTAGACTAATTTAATGTATTGCATGTATAAAAATTTATAAGAACGCTCAAAAGTCGCTACAGGTAAGAAATCTTAAAATTGGGGTAGCTCCTTGGGGATGTGCAATCTAAAAATTCCTAGAAATTGGGTAGCTGAGAAAATTTAATATTGATTAATACCAAACAAGATAGGTTTATCTCGAAAGATGCATGGCTAGACGAAGAAAACTATTTGTTAGGTTTGCTTATAGAGCAAATAGCAAAATTAGAAGATCAGGACTTTAAAGGGGTATAACTTTGCAGGGCGTGGTCCGATTTCAAATCTGTTTACAGATTCGGGATGCATAAAATTCGAAGCTAATTTAATGTATGCATGTATAAAAATTTTATAAGAACGCTCAAAAGTCGCTACAGGTAAGAAATCTTAAAATTGGGTAGCTCCTGGGGATGGTGCAATCTGAAAATTCCTAGAGATTTGGGTAGCTGAGAAAATTTAATATTAATTGATACCAAACAAGATAGGTTATCTCGTGGTGGAAATGTGGAAAGATTTATCTCGCGGTGGAAAGAATGCGGGGTGATGTAATCAAAATGGTTGGGGTAAATCCACAAGGCGGTCACAGGCGGAGCAAGGATAAGATTCATCTAAAATAAGACTTTATAGTCAATTTACATGTAAATTTGGTCCAGATGTGGAGGAAATGTGATTCTGGAGGAAATGTGGGCCTGGGTTCACTGATTTTCCTCTACTAGGCTGCTTCCGTTTTTCTGTCTGCTTTTCAGACTGACCGTATTTTATAGGCATAGTGTGCTGTGCTCCACACATATGCCTTGAACAATTTTCTTCTTGTTCTATGTTTATTGTCTTTTATCACAGGCGCCGTTCTTCTTGTTAGATGCAGTTCGGTCCCCTTCTATTGTTTTACAATTATATACCCTATTTCTCTGACATTCAGTCGTTGTGGAGGGGGGTAAGCAGCCGGTGGCTGCCAAGTTTCCCCAGCACTTAAACATTTACCGATTTAATATTTTTTCCAATATATCTTTTCGCACGGTCAACATTAGTTGTAGATATTTCAGAACCAACACCTGTAGTTGTTTATAATGATCATCAGATTTATCTGCGCTTATTTTTTCGTCATTAGGTTTTCCGTCTCAAAACTGGTTGGACACGTACCTGCCCTTATTTATATTCTGAGCTAGCCTACACAGTTCCCTGAAATTCTCACACAGCATATATACAGCTCGGTTCCCCTTCTACTGTTTTCTAATTATATGCCCTATTTCACCGAGATTCAGTGAAGGGCGTTAAGCAGCATGTGGCTGCCAAGATCCCCCATCACTTAAACATTTGCCGAAATAATAGTTTTCAAGTAAATCCTTTCACACAATTAACATTATTCCAGAATATTGTCCAACCAATACTTGTAGTTGCTTATAATAATCATCATGTTTAAGTACTTTTTTCGTTATTAATTTATCCATCTTGGGACTGGTTGGACACGTACCACCATTGATTTCTATTCTGAGCTAGCCTACATATTTCCCTGAAATTCTTACAGCCTACATCTTTCACTATCTGTGAGCAGTAGTCCAACTTAGGTCTACCGCTACATCTCTTTTTTCCTATCTCTGCTTCTAATATATTCCGTACTATTCCCTCATGCCGTAGTATGTGGTCTATCATCCTCTCTCCTATTTTTTACCGTTTTCCACATATTTCTTTCTTCCCCTACCATTTTTAGTACCTCTTCGTTCTTAACTTTGCCTGTCCATGATATCTTCATCATACGTCTGTTGCACCACATTACAAAGGATTCTACCTTTTTCTTGTCCGCTTCTCCTACTGTCCAGACTTCACAGCCGTACAGTGCTGTGCTCCACACATATGTTTTAAGCAATCTTTTCCTTGTTTCTATGTTTGTTGTCTTTCAACACAGTAGTTGCTTTTTCTTGTTACATGTAGCACTACCTTGTGCTAATCTGTGTTTTATATCTCTTGTGCTTTTCCCATCTTGCGTTATTTGGCTTCCTAGGTAGCAGAAATCCTTAACCTCTTGTAAGTTTGTGTTACATATTTGTATTCTTGTTTTTGATTTATTTTCCCCTCCTATGCATACTAGTACTTTAGTATTAGTTTTGTTGATTTTCATACCGTATCTCTCGGTTAGAACCGTTTCCATTTCATTAAGAGCAGCTTCTAACTCGTTGTTGCTAGATGCTAATACCGCTATATCATTTGCAAATCTTAGCATATTAATTTTTTGTCCCTGCATAGTAATTCCAAATGTCTTCCTGCATTTGACAGTATTCATTGCCTCTTCAATGTATAAGTTAAAAAATAAAGGGGATAGCGCACATCTCTGTCTCACCCCTTTCCTAATGTTTATTTCTCTACGTTCCTGATCTAATTCTATTACTTCTGTTTGCTCTTTGTATAAGCTATGTACTATTCGTCTATCCCTATAACTCATTCCAATCTTTTTGAGTATTTCGAACATTTTTTTCCATTTTACACTGTCGAATGCTTTTTCCAGATCTACAAACCCTATATACACGCTTTCTCCTATTTCTATTGTTTTCTCCATTATCACTCTCAGAGCTAAAATAGTCTCCCGTGTTCCTCTGTTTCGCCTAAACCCAAATTGGTCTTCCCCTAGTATTTGTTCAGTCCGTTTTTCCATTCGTCTTTGTACAACTCTAGTTATTATTTTTGACACGTGTGCTGTCAAACTTATTGTTCGAAAATTTTGACACCTATCCTCGCCTTTCTTTTTTGGTATATAGTTACTATGATGTTACGTTTGAAATCTTTGGGTATCTCGCCTGTCTCATACATATAGCTTACAAGTTGGAAGAGACATTCTGTTACTGCTTGTCAAGCGGCTTTTAGAGTTATAGCTTGCACTTTATCTGTACCCGGCGCTTTAGTATTTTTCAGACCCTTTAATGCTAATTCAAACTCATCTCCAAGTATAGGATGTCCCAAGTCCTCATTTTCAATGTCTGATTCCTGTACTAATGCAGTTAGTTCCTCTTCTGCATATAAATTCCCTATATATTCATTCTTGCCATATACCCACTTTCTCTACATTTTCTATAATGACGTTTCTTCCCGCGTCCCTTATATTTTTGCTATACGGTTTTATATCCCTAAAATTCATTCTAATTAGTTTGTATGCTTCATCTGTCTTTCCTACTTTCTACTTCCATCTTCGTTTGTACCTCTTTGCACTTTTCATCAATCCATTGTTTTTTTTAGCTTTCCTGCATTTGCGAATATTTTCTCATTTTATGGCTTTGTATCTCTGTTTTCCTGTTTCGTCTGATCTATTTTTGTATTTTCGTCTTTTTTCTATTAAATTCAGGATATCCTTTGTTATCCATGGTTTCTTATTTTCTTTTTGTGTATACGGCAGAATATCTGTGGCCGCCCTATCTAAGCTGGATTTAATGTTATTCCTTTCTGTTTCTATTTTCTTAGTATCACAAAAATTTTCCCGACATCTTTCAGCAATTCGTTTGACTTTTTCGAATCTTTCTTGAATATCTTTATCTTTTAGTTTCTCTAAGTCCAAGTGCCTTTTACCGTTTCTTTTTTTCAAATTTTTAAATTTAACTGCGGCCTTCATAATTACGATGTTGTGGTCAGTGTCTATATCCGCTTCTGGGTAGCTCCTACAGCCTTTTACTTGATTCCTAAACCGTTGTCTAACAAAAATGCAGTCTATTTGATATCTTCCTATATCTTCTGGCATCTTCCACGTATATCGTCTTTTAGCATGATGTTGAAATAATGTGTTTGTGATGATTAAATTGTTCTTGTCGCAAAATTCTACCAGCCATTTTCACCTGTCGTCTCTCGTGAATAAACCAAATAAACCTACTACCGCCCCTTCCCTACCCTCACCTACTACCGCATTAAAATCCTCCATAATTATTAAATTTTCATGTCCTTTTACGTATCTTAATATGTCTTCGATATCTTTGTAGATCGCTTCTACCTCTTTGTCACTGTAGCTAGAGGTGGGCATGTATACTTGTATTATTACTGTGTTTACCGGTTTAGATTCTAATCTAACCATGAGTACTCTTTTGTTCTTTTGTAAGTAATTTTCTACACAGTATCCTACCTTTTTCCGCATAATTATCCCCACACCCAAATTTCCTTCCACTGCTCCTGTATGAATTACCCTGAAGTCTCCACTCCAAAAATCCCCTGCCTCTGGTCTCCGAACTTCGCTGATCCCTACTATGTCTAGTGCTAACCTATCCATTTCAATTTTTAAGTTCTCTAGCTTACTTGCCTCATACTTCTGACATTCCACGCTCCAACTCGCAGAATGTTTCAGAAATTTTCTAATCACATCCTCCAAAGTAGTCCCCTCCTGGAGATCCGAATGGGGGACTATTTTAACTCCGAAATATTTTACCCCAGAGAATGCCATCATTTTATTATAATTTGGGTACGCTTGTTACTTGGGAGGTAATGTGGTGGTTTCCCGTTGCCTTCCACATCGCGGTAGCGTGTCGTAGGCTGACCTATTGTCTCTGCCAATCTAAGTACCGAAAGAGCTGCTGTTCTGTTTCGGGGAGCTGTCTTAGTCTGGTTCCTCACTAACGACCCTACTACTTTGGTTGGACCTATAATTTGGCTCTTTAGTTCATTAGAACACGCAAGCCATTTCACCTGTTTTAGTCGTATATAACTTCGGCAAGGTGCAGGTCCATTCTAAATAGAATATACCTAGTAAAGCACAAAATTTAACCTCTTAAAACCTCATCTTCAGAAAAAACAAATAACAATAGGATCAAAGCGACATTTACAGTGCGTTCTAAGATTTTTTTACAGTTAAAAGCTTTGAGGATACCGTCAATTAAAGCAAGTAAGGTGAGAACTTAAAACATATTCATAACAGATAAACAAATTTTGCAATTCCTGCAATCTTAGGTTAAAATGCCACAAACTTAAAAATAACTTGTTATTAACTTGGACCTATAAATTATAGAGTTTGCGCATGTAAACTTTTTCCTTATAATACTTTTGTTACGCTTATAATTATCAAAATAAACCATAACATTAAGGTAAATTTGGCTCCTAACGCTATATTATAAAATAACGTAAAAACAAAAGAAGTACATCTAAACGACGCGAGACGAATGATAGAGATAAAATCGCAAGCTTCTATGTGTGAGGTGTGAGAATGTATCGCGAGGTTAATATCCACCCTACATGTGATTTTCCAATGTTCCACCCGAAGGTACTACATTGGCCAGGAAGCGAGTTTTTGTTACCTGAAAAATTTTGAATTTTGCTGAAATAGGGATCTTTAACGTGCGTGACCACACACACACACACACACACACACACACACGCACGCACGCACGCACGCACGCACGCAAGCACGTACGCACGCACGCACTCACGCCCACACCCACCCACACACACGCGGGACTTCCATTTTACCCCTCATCCAAACGAGGATGTATTTTTGTGAAAAATGCTCGCCTAACGTTTTTCAAGCGGACCGTGTCGGGATTCCAACCCGGGACCTTGGGCGTAATAGTCACACACATACCAACTACGTCACGGAGCCGCCTGGTTAATATCCACCCCAGATTTTATTTGTATATATACTCAAATTGTGGGAAGCACGGTGTAGCAAGTGTCCAAGAACGTATCTTTTGAAAACACGAGGTGACACGCAGACGAAGAATGATGGTTAGTGTCACGGGCTCAATTCCTCACACAAACTGCTTGATAAATGTAAAATGTTGGTCAGCATTTTTCACAAAAATACGCCCTCGTTCGAATGAGAGGTACAATGTAGGTCCCATGTGTGAGTATTATCACGCACGTTTTAGATCCCTACTTTGCGTAGAACAGCAAGGGTTCGGCAAAATTCAAAGTTTCCAGGAAAAAAATCTCGCTGGCCATAGAACCTTTGGGTGGTGCATTGGAAATTCAAATGTAGGGTTACTGCATGGTAACCGGAGATGGTGTTGGTGGGCATCTTAAAAACCAAGACGACAAGGAACTAGGACAGTCAGCCGAGCCGAAAACGTATTGAACGTATATTAAACAACAAAAACATCACGCAGGTTGACGTAAGGTAGGGCACAATGTGGAACTTCCAATTACGTTTACGGTAAGGGATTGTTTTCACACACAAACTTCCTACTTCTGTTTCTTATTGATAGTTGGAAATCAAAACATCACTGGGAGTGAATACATTTAACTATTTATTGTATTTTTGCATGCGAATTTGCATTGCATTGTATATAAGTTCCGATTTATGGCTGATCATGGTGTTAATAAAATTTGAATTAAACTTAGCGTTTTGGTGAAAGTATAAAAATTTATGTGATAAAACCATATTATTTTTTTAATTTAGGAAGATATAAGTAACGTAAGCGTATACCTGGCCAGTCAGTGGGATCTGTAGGAAAAGTACAAAATTCGTTTTTGCTTTTCCTTCGAGAAATTCTATATTTGACTGATATTGTGTTTTCATTATAAACATTTCATGTGGAATAGAAGTTCAGTTAGGTCAGTTATGTGGAATTTTATTTACCAAAACGGAAAAGCACCCCAAACTACAGTAGTAGCAGGTATTGGGAAAAAAGGGTAAATTCCTAATTGGAGGAAAAGTTAGGAAAACATAAAGAAAGAGGACCTACTTGAAGCAACCACATTTCGAGTAGGGCGGAACGTCACAAGTGGAGATTTGCCCGGGCATGCGGTCGTTTTAAAAACCTTTAAACGTAAGTGGGCGAACCAATGTTTTTAAAGAATTCCTTCGTAGTATATCGTAGTGTTTAGTGATGTGGCTTTACCCCACGGTACTGCAGCTAGTCGGTGTAACTGTTTAAACTGTTACGATGCCCGGCCCTTTCAGGATAAATTAAGCTGCAATTAGAATATTTAACGTAACGCAGTTTCAACACGTAACAACAAATACTTAAATATGTACACTTGTAAAAATAGTGTTAAGGTTAAGTTACTGATGGAAAGTGTTGAGGGTCGATTATTGTTAAGAATAGGTTCCTACTAAGGTGTAAACTAACTTATCTCGAATAGCATAGTTCACAAAAACACGTGCACAAAAAATATTAGCCAATTGTGAGGGTTTCAAGCAGGTCCAATTTGTGAAATCTTTTAGAAATGGAATTTAAGGCTTTTGTCTCAAACACATTTATTTTTCACGTGAATTGAGATAATTAATTGTAGATATACAGTTAAGTTCTTAAGATTCGATCAAAAGTGATACAGTATATACCAATTCACAATTGGCACTATTGTTTGAAGCTACAATATAGTTACACGTTTCTAAATTCCCCTTTGTTATTGTTAAGGTAATTTGAAATTAATGGGGCATTTTTATATTATAATTTGGAATATAAATTGTCTCCTCTAGCAATATCCAAGTGACTCTTACTTCTACAACGATATGTTCAACATTATATGATATTCAAAATTTTTTAATACCCACCGTATCGGAAAATTTGGAACTGGTATATTTCCATATCTATTACATATTAAACAAGGTCAAATGGGTAGTTTGTTTTACAAAGGAACAAATGTGCCGAAAAATAACCTGTTTGTGTTTATTCTGTTTGGTGCATCCTTTTCCAAACCAGTTGCTACAAAATAATGGTGAACCGAAACGCAGCTCAAAAAAATTACAACAAAAAAATTGCAAAAGAATAAGTCCCTAAACCCGTATGATCATGCATGTATCAGACTATTAATGGTTGAATATCCACTTTCAATTACTAGTTCAAACCTTGGATTGATCTTACGTTCTCAGAGGTATGCAAATAACCCACACATAGTAATCAGCCGCACGTTTTCGATAAAGATCAGCATATAAGTTTAATAAAATTAATTATTTACGAACCATGTTTAGCGAGTATAACCATGCTTTATATAAATCCAACAGAATTTGCCTCACACCATCCGTATTTCACATTAAGGTAAACGAAATGTACTCGAATTTAAATACAGACACACCCGACCAACACTAGCCAAGCGTCGAAAGAGAACTGACTGGTTGGATTGTAGCACCCGAAGAAGCTAAAGCTACAAAGCTTGAGAAGCCTGGCCAGAAAGCTCTGGGGATTTATACAGAACGACGACTGCTAGCCTGTGACAAAACCCATTTAAAAGCTTTAAAGGTCACAAATGTTATAAAACATTCTAGCGCAGGTAAAGAATACTCAATGGAATAGACAAGCACCCCACTGGCTTTGAACGTATTAATGGTTCGAGAAACAATCAGACAATGAGGTGCTTGACCATACAATTACAATTTAATGCATGTGGACCACATTAGAATTTTAAATAAAGTCGGGGTTTGTCGGTTACAACGGATCTAAATGAAAATTTAAACTTGTTCCGTTTAAATGTGACGTGAATACCAATAATATTAAAATTGCATCAGTTTAGGATTTCTCTTGGTATTTAAAATATTCCATTTCTGAATTCTTACAGTATCTTACTGTCACTTTAGTAAAAATATTAGTATATTAGAAACGCCTGACGATCTTATTAGAAATAATACCCAAAGATTGATTATTATTTATACACGAAGTGACATCTTATTACAAACATATCTTAGAGCAAATTAATTCATCAAGTACTGTTAAACGGGGTTACCTGGAACTTCAAATTTTTCTAGCTACAGAACAGCGGCTCAGAAAGATTTTTTAGGGTTTCTTGCGTGGCGGTTGTCCTAGAACTTATTAGGTGGATCGCGGCAGTGCCGTGCGGTGTATTTTGTCAGTATGATGCCAGTCTTCGAAATGCCGCCCCCATATTTGTGATTAAAAAAGCTACGGAAAAATGTGAAAATAATATATTTGTATAATATATTTTCTAACGTAACAATTTTCTATAAATCAATATAAACTCATATAAACCTTGAACATAAACATACATAGACAATAATTTCACTCTTCAAACTTTAAAGTTTGCAAATTCCTGAATAAGGGATGTATAGTCAAGAGAAGCCGCTAATGTACATTCAATAGAAATTAATTCCAGATTTGTAAGCTTTGACTGACTCATGAAATTGCGTAAATAGTTTTTTATTAATTTTAATTTGGAAAAACTTCTTTCTCCACTTGCTACACAGACAGGGAGTGTTAATACAATTCTTAGCGCTATACAGGTGTTAGGATACAATGTGTTTAAATTATTTTGGTACAAATAGTTAATGACATCGAGTGGTTTCATTGAATGTTGTAATATGCAAGATACATAACGTAATTCCTCTTGAAAATCATTCCCATTTAAATCTGACTCATTGTCGTTCGAAAGAATTGACTGGAGGCTAGTGCAATGATTTTCAAGTATTTCATCTGTTACATCCCTGAGCTAGAAGATGTCTTATAAAAACTGAAAATTTTTGCCGTGGGTTTCCAAAAGGGTAAATCGTTCATTTAAGGAATTAGGTGTTATATCCGAAATATAATTGAAAAAGTTTCTTCATCACCATCATCATCATTAGATCTTCAGTTCTAGAACTGATTAGAAGCGTACCCTCATTGTTTTCTAGTCTGAACCAACCTACACATTTCCCTGAAATTTGCACCGTCTGCATCTATCACTATCTGTGTGCGAGAGTCTGATCTCGATCTACCTCTACCTCTCTTTTCCTATCACTGCTTGTAATACATCCCGTACTATTCCCCAGAAATGCCTTAAAACGTATCCTGTCCTTCTATTTCTTCTATTTTTTTCCGTTTTCCACAAATACCTTTATTCCTCTACTATTTCTACAACCTATTTGTTATTAGCTTTGTCTCTTCATGCTACCATCCCCATACATCTGAAGCACAACATTCCAGTAGGCTTCTATTCCTTTCTGTCTGCTTTTCCTACTGCCCCTATTTCATAGACGTACTGTGCTGTGTTCCACACTATGCTTTGAACAGTTTTCTTCTTGTATCTATGTTCGTTGTCTTTGAGCATAGCCGCTGTTCTTTCTTGTTTGATGCAGTTCGGTCACCTTCTATTGTTTACAGTATATACCCTATTTCTCCGATATTCAGTGGTATGTGAAGGGGGGCAAGCAGCCTGTGGCTGCCAAGGATCCCCCAAGACTTAGACATTTGCCGTATTAATGTTTTCCAGTACATCTTTTCGCACAATTAACATTAGTTGAGTGTATTGCTAAACCAATATCTGTAGTTGTATATAGTAATCACCATGTTTAAGTACAGTTATTATTTTTGTCATTAGTTTTTACATCTTGCGACTGGTTGGAAGCGTACCTCCATTGATTTGTATTCTGAGCTAGCCTACACATTTCCCTAAAATTCTCACAGCCTACATCTTTCACTATCTGTGTGCAGTAGTCTAACCTAGGTCTACCTCTACCTCTCTTTTTCCTATATCTGCTTCTAATATATTCCGCACTATTCCTTCATGTCTTAGTATGTGGCCTATCTTTCTATCTCTCCTATTTTTTACTGTTTTCCACATACTTCTTTCTTCCCCTACCATTTCTAGTACTTCTTTGTTTTTAACTTTGTCTGTCCATGGTATCTTCATCATACGTCTGTAGCACCACATTTCAAAGGCTTCTACCTTTTTCTTGCCTGCTTCTCCTACTGTCCAGGCTTCACAGCCATACAGTGCTGTGCTCCATGCATATGTTTTAAGCAATCTTTTCTTTGTTTCTATGTTTGTTGTCTTTGAACATAGTAGTTGCTTTTTCCTGTTAAATGTAGCACGACCTTGTGCTAATCTTTGTTTTATATCTTTTGTGATTTTCCCACCTTGCGTTATTAGACTTCCTAGGTAGCAAAAATCCTTAACCTCTTGTAGGTTCTCGTTACCTATTTGTATTCTTGTTTTTGATTTATTTTCCCCTCTTTTGCATACTAGAACTTTAGTTTTATTTTTGTTAATTTTCATACCATATCTCTCCGTTGGAACTGTTTCCATTTCATTAAGAGCAGCTTCTAACTCTTCTTTGCTAGATGCTAATACAGCTATATCATCTGCAAGTCTAAGCATATCAATCTTTTGTCCCTGCATATTAATTCCAAATGTCTTCCTGCATTTGACAGTATTCATTGCCTTTATCCTAAATTTATTTTCCTCCGTTAAGGGTTCGTCAGCAGCTTTTCGTCAAATTTACGCTTTTTCTTCCTAGCTCTAACTTCACTTTCGGTCGGAAAATCAGTGCTACACTCAAGATTGTCAGCAATTTCATTACCGGCAATTCTCATCGGTTCAAATCCAAGTTGCGTGTAACTTTTCACTTTTTCTATTGTTTCCGCTAGCATCCTTGTACAATCCGATATATTCATAGTTACAGACTGCAATAGCTCAAGACGGAATTAATTTCAAATAAAATGTCATGCCAAAGAATTACACCGCATATAAACTTATATTTTTTTATTTTTGTTGCCAACCCTCTTGCTTTAACTCTAGTTTCTGCATCTCGAGTGACGTCTTCCATTATTTCGAATAATGCATCATATATTTCACAAAGCTGATATCGCAAAGGTTTTACTGCATCTATTCTGCTTGCCCACCTAATAACACTCAGTTGTTTGAGAGTTAAATGTGAAACACATGTTTTTTCAGCATCTCTCAGCGCTTTGTAGAACCAGAAAAGAAATTATATAGTTCTTGTACAACAGAAAAAAATGTTGTTGTTTCTGTAGAAGAAGACGCTGCATCATTCACAACTAGGTTTAAAGAGTGACATGCACAAGCAACATAGAACGCCCGCAAATAGTTTTCAAGTATTCTGTTTTGTACAACCTTTCTGACTCCTTTCATATTAGCTACATTGTCATAGCCTTGCACTCTAAGCCATTTCAATTCAAAACTGATTTTTTTCAAAAAAGACAAAATAAGTTCTGTTAAGCCCTCTCCTGGTGAATTAGTTGTTTCAAAAATACCAATAAAGAATTCGTCAATTTCGTACTTATTTTCGATTGGATTGCATGTGACAACTCTTATTGTTAATGAGAGCTGTTCAATATGACTTACTTCTGGGTTTTTTTTTCAAAAAAGACAAAATAAGTTCTGTTAAACCCTCTCCTGGTGAATTAGTTGTTTCAAAAATACCAATAAAGAATTCGTCAATTTCGTACTTATTTTCGATTGGATTGCATGTGACAACTCTTATTGTTAATGAGAGCTGTTCAATATGACTTACTTCTGGGTTTTTTTTCAAAAAAGACAAAAAAAAGTTCTGTTAAACCCTCTCCTGGTGAATTAGTTGTTTCAAAAATACCAATAAAGAATTCGTCAATTTCGTACTTATTTTCGATTGGATTGCATGTGACAACTCTTATTGTTAATGAGAGCTGTTCAATATGACTTACTTCTGGTTTTTTTTTCAAAAAAGACAAAATAAGTTCTGTTAAACCCTCTCCTGGTGAATTAGTTGTTTCAAAAATACCAATAAAGAATTCGTCAATTTCGTACTTATTTTCGATTGGATTGCATGTGACAACTCTTATTGTTAATGAGAGCTGTTCAATATGACTTACTTCTGGGGTACAATCAGCAATTATGGAAAAATATTTAGCTTTTTTTGTTATTTCTACAATTTTACGTAAAATTTCATTTCCCATCAAATTCATAAGTGTTTCTTGTATATTAAAACTTAGATAAGTCACAGACCATTTATCAGACTCTCGTTTAACTCTTCTGACATGTTCTTCCATAAGTGGATCAAACTTTAGAAAATTTCCGTTATTAGGTTGAAACAAATGTTCACTTGTTCCTCGAAAGGCTAAGCATTGTGAAGCCAATAGTCTAATTATTGCAATAATTCTTTTTAGAAATCCTCTCCAGTGCTGAATTTCCAAATCAATAATTTTTTGATGTTCGGCATCAATAGTTTGGTTCTTTTTTAAACGAGTGTCAAATTCTTTCCATTGTCTGAAAGAGTTTCTGTAATTTTCAGACTTTTCGTGCATTGTGAGCGCACGTACAAGATTTCCCCAGTCAGAATAACCTTTTTTAGACCAATCATGGGAAGACGAATTATCAAACAATATGTAGCAAAAGCAAAAAACGGCATCAGTTGTAACAGAGTAAATCAACCAATTTCTCTCAACAATTTCGCCATTGCTTAATACTTTGCAATAATGAGAGGGTGAAAATTTGCGCCTTCCTGTGTTGATAGGAAATTCCAGTTCTATAAATTGATGTGGACCTCTCTCAACCAATATCTGACGAGTTTTTGATGACATGCAGAAAATATTCTATAGTGCAGGATCGTCAGAGATCTTGTCTATTTGCTGGAACTCACTGCTATTGATACCCTGCTCTTGATAATCTTCTGGGGGGTGTGATATCTTGGCCTTTCTTCAACAACTTCTTTAGGAGATGATTCAGACAGCGCTGATAATTCCACCACATCTGAAGAGGTTGCTGTTGATTTGGATGTAGACGCTTCTGACTGAGGCTTAGGGACCAAGAATTCTTTCATGACATGGCTTAGCTTTCTTCCTTCTTCATCTTTCTTTAAGCGTTTCTTCTTATATTGGCTTCCTGACAGTCTTTTCCTTTTCTGATCCATGCTGTTGTAAGAATATCAATTACCTACTATGTACCTTATAATATGTATCGTTTAGGCTTTTTAAAACATAGGCATTTAACAACGTACCACAACACGTACTGACACTTGTTGAAGAGTCTGCCGTTGGAGACCAACTAACATGCATATCAAATATTGCCATCTTAAAGAATAAGTGATAAATGCCGCCTACCGCCAAGCTCTTAATAAAAGCGGCCGCGGTATAAAGAAAGAAGTCTTATAGCTCGGAGGTGGAGTAGAGCCCCGGCCTGTTACACAGGCGTCGCCGTGGATCAATGTAGTGAGCGTAAGGCTACGGATCCCAAGGTACTGGGTTCAAATCCCGACACGGCCGACTGCTTGAAAAATGACAGGTGAGCATTTTTCACAAAAATTACGCCCTCGTTCGGATGAGAGGTTAAATGGAGGTCCCGTGTGTGAGTGTTGTCACGCACGTTAAAGATCCCTACCTTGCCTGGAACGGCAAGAGTTCGGCAAAATTATAAATTTCCAGGCAACAAAAAACTCGCCTCCTGGCCAATGTAGTACCTTCTGGTGGAGCATTGGAAATATAAATGCACGGTATATCACAAACACTTTGCGCCCTCGGATAAAAATCTAACGGCGTCGAACGCTCGCCTTTGCAAATAGTACCGACAATAAGCCCAGATGAGTAATATAATAGGAATAAAATCGTTGCATTTCAATTTTTTGTTAAATGTAGTCCATTGATTTTGCCGCCCCACTGAAAGTGCCGCCTGATGCGGTTGCTTCTTTGCATCATAGCACCGCACGGCGCTGGATCGCGGGCACTTTCAAACTTTAAATTTTACGATAACTACAATAAATTAATATAAGGCTGTTGCTAATAAGATATTATTTGACAAAAAATCGAAAATTTTGTTCATATTTAAGTTCAAAAGTTCAAATTTCAATGGGGTGGATGCATCTACTTTGCCTGAACTAGTTCTTTCGTGTTTGGCTTTGTTTTGCCCAGTACAACTCTCGTGTCCTTTCTCATTCTAATTAGTTTCGGGATCTTGTTTTGATAGCGAATAGTGTGAAAAAAACCGTTTAAGTGATTCCAAATAGAATCAGCAGCATCTTTATCATCTTGCAACATCATGAACGAGTTGCGCAATTTCAATCCAAAAATCACTACAACATGTTTCACGAGAACCTATTTTGCAATCCACCATTTATCAAATCAAAAAACGATCCTACATTCCATTTTTTTCCATTTCTGTTACTTAAATCTATAGCTTTCTCTCTAGTATACTAAAGGAAGCCGTACTGTGCACAATACTTTACATGTTCGCCCTATCTCTTATACTACTTAATTTATACCTTATACCTAATATATTATACATTAGTAATATTAAGTCTTAATCTACTACTGTTAGTTGGAAACCTTAATTACGAAGCCGTATCCTTACTTTTAGTAACCTAATCTACCCTTTGCTAAGCCCCATACATGCAGCCCTATTCTTAACCTATGTGCTTCCTGCATTCTTAACCTATGTGCTTCCTGCACGACCCTGACTATCGGCAGCCAGATCTCAGAGGCATGCATTCGGACTACATCTACTGTGCAGGGTCCCAGCCATCGGCAGCCGGAAACTGGGTTATCCTGCCCAGACCCTACCTTTTGATGTTTCCCTACCTTTCTTAAACTTAACGTAAACTAGTTCACCCTATTATACTGTCTACTTTTGCATCACGTCGGGCCTCCAGACCATCGGCAGTCGGAAATCCAGAAACTCAGTGCTGTACGTAACTTATCTGCGCGCGACTCCCGACCATCGGCAGCCGGAAGTCGGGGTGTCACGCGCAAAGTCTTATTCTACTTTACATGTTCTTCTTATGTACTAGTTCAGTTATTACATTCGTTCTTGGTGTTACAGTCTAAACTTAGCCTACTGACATTCTCTATGTACATTAAACATACCTTCTTTAAGTTGGTGTTCTGGTTGTTCTTAGCTGTGTAATATATCTTTCTCTGGCATTGCGTGAGAATGTTTGTATGATGGTGTTTGGTATTGTATACTTCTCTTCGTCTTGGATTATTTCCTGTAGTGTGTATTGTTGGATTTGTAAGATTTGTGTGTTGTTAGTGTTGTTTAGTGTTAATAGACAGTTCAGTACCACAAACTCCGGGGTCCCCTCTTCCCCGCTCTCGGACATGTTTATGTCATTGAAGTATAGTTGATTGTAGCACGGGTATGGTCCATGTCTAGTAATACAATGTATAAGTTCTTCCGTTATGTTAAAGTGTTGTAGTTCCAGTCTGACCCGTATATCGGGAAGGACCCGATATGTACTTTATGTACTTGCTCGATCCCCCCTCGTTTGCCACATTTCGATAATTCGGTCTTTTATTTCCTTTTCTGTGTTACAGTTAGTTCACATTAAGTGAGTGACTTTGTGTGCATTTGTTTTACGCAGCCGATAAGGGCTGCTCGTCTTCAGATCTCTAGGTCGAGTGATAGGATCCCCAGAACCACCGCTAGTGCGTCATGTAGTGTAGTTCTGTATGCAACGGTTAGTCTAATTAGTATTGTCCGCTGGGTTCTGTTCACTATGGTTGTTGGTATTATTAGAACAAGTCAGTGTGCCCATACGCTTGCTGCGTGTGATATTATTGCAGCAAGCGCTGTCTTCATGTACAAATGTACACAATTCGATGGAATTCCGTTTTGGTTTTGGACTGAACTTGCTATTTTGTACATGATCGACTTAGCTTTGTCACTTGTATTTAATATATGATTCGTAATATTTAGTTTTTCGTTCAAAGTTAGTCCAAGATATTGGATGCCTTTGTTTCTTTTAATTCCTACTGTTGGAAGTTTTGTCTTTAACTTCCTTTAAGCAGCATGTACGTGGTTTTTGGTCGTGAGATTTCTAGTTTGTGCTTGCTCCATCTTCAATGATATCCATGACCCTTTTAATTTTAGTGGCAGTCTCCCTACCACTGCGTCCTGCGACGGCAATGACGATATCGTTCACATACGCTGTTAGGGACAGTACCCCCCTCTCCTCGTACAGTCAGCAGTTCATTCATTATGATATCCCAAACAACGGACCCACACACCGACCCCTGTGGGCAGTCCCTGGTGATTCATTTTGTACTGTTTGTGTACCTCTCAGGTGAACATACAGGTTTTGGCAGTAGCTCTTTAAGCTGTTTTATATAAGTCATCTGGACAGGTCAGCTCTTTGAGTCTTGTAAAAAACGCTGGCCACCAGAACTTATTAAATGACCTAAAGATGTCGACAAAAATTGCTGGCACGACTTTCTCATTACTGTTCTTGACCTGTTCTATTATGTTGTTTATAGCATCTTCTGTCAATTTACCTTTTCTGAATCCAAACTGGTTTGGACTCGTACCTGCTTGTTCTCTTTGTAAATCAGTCTCATACATATTAACCTTTCCTGAATTTTCCCTAGGTCGTTAAAGATACAAATGGGTCTATATGATCCTGGGTCTTCAGGGTCTTTGTCTTTTCTTTTTTCTATTATTACAACCTGGGCCCGCTACTAGGCAGGAGGTATGCGTTTTTGTTCCAGACATCTGTTGTACAACTCTGTAAGCGGATTTACTAGTTGTGGTATTAGAGTCTTCAGCACCTCGGCATGTATATTGCTCGGTTCTTGCACCTTGTTGTTTTTAGTACAAGCTATCGCCTCTTTCACCTCATTCTCGGTAAAGGGTTCTGTTTTCTGATTCGTGAAGTACCTTCTTGCCATGTTCCTTCTTTTTTCGGTTTGTGCATCATTATCTTCCTCGATTTTATCATCAGGTAGCAATGTTTGTAACATCATTTTAGCTGTTTCATACCAGTTTATTGGAGTTGTTAGGTTATTGTCTATTAATGTGGAATGTACTATAGGTGGTCTTACCTTCCCTATGATGATTTTATAAGGAAGTCCCCAGCTGTCAAACTGTCAATACATTTGTATAAACACATTTCAACTTTTCTTCTTTACTTTCCAAATTTTGGTTTTACATTTAAGTTTTGTTTCTCTTTTTAAATCAAATTTTGTTTGGATTGTTTCAGTCTGGTTGATATTACGGTTATTTGATTGTATTTCGATTATTATCATGTTGTGGTCGCTCTGAGTTTTGTTTTCTAGGACTTACCTGTTACATATTCTCCCTTGAGCTTTCCTGTTAGTAAGAGTTACGTCATTATTTGACATAGCTAATGTTCTGCCTTGTATGTGGTAGGCTGTCCTGCTTCGTTTTCAACCTGTAACTGTAACTGGTTTAACGTATCTTCTACTTCTTCGCCCCTTTGGTTCGTTTCTCCACTGTGCCAGAGCAAAGACTTTGCATATAGATATGCGGTAATTATTGTTGGTGTGGTTTGATATTGCAAGGTTATTTGTTCGATTTTATTTACGTATGGTCCTATTTCGTGTGCAAACTAACAGTATATTGTAGCTATTATCTTTGTTCCGATGTTTTTGGAACCTACCTCAATGCACAACAGTGGCTATAGTTGCAATCCTGCAGTTTCGTGATTGTAAGTCCTACAATTAAATTATCATCGGAAAACAGAAAAATAATGGAGAGTACAAACGGGTTGTAGATATGATAGCATTTTCAAATAATGAAACATTTTTCGCAAAAAAATTGATACATGCTTTAAAAATTTAAAATTTAGGTTAACTACAATTAACATATAGGCTACTGTTAATAAACCTTTTTTGACAAATATTTAGTCAAATAATTAAAAATCTTGTATCTACTTTGCCTGAACTAGTTCTTCCGTGTTTTTGCTTTGTTTTGGCCAGTACAACTCTCATGTCCTTTATCATACTAATTTATTTCAGGATCTTGTTTTGATAGCGAGTATACTGCGAGAGATGCTGTCTAAGTGATTCCAAATTAAATCAGCACCACCTTTGCAACAACATGAACAATGCTACACTCTATATAACCCCTTAACTCTTACATAATAAATTTTATGATTTAGGCATGCAGATTTCTATGTCAAGGTTATAACATGGATCTTAAAGTTCTAATAGGTCACTACATCGAAAACGCTCACTAAACGGCACTCGACGAAAACACAACTGCTCTAGTTGAGTCCCGGTGCTACAGTGAAATCTGTAATTCCCACAGAAATAGTTCGAGGTACAATAAAATTCCACATCATTTTGCAGAGTCCAAAGTCCAAAGTCCCGGATGTCCCGTAGGATCTGGTTAGAACGAATCGAGTCCAAATTAGCATTGATTTTAGTTGTTTCCAAAGGTATATAGCCAAAATACTCCAGGGTGTTTATAATAAAACTATAACTTACGTAACTGTAAATAAATGAACATTTTTTTAACTGTATGAACCTATAAGCGTACCCTGAGTATGTTACTGTTGTTAAAGAACTTAGAAAGTAATTTTGCTTGCCGAATACATTTTACATTAGCGAATTAGTTTATGATATATTTGTTTTTTTTTTTGCTTAAAAGTGTTTATATGTATTTGTGATGACAACATAATTGTGTAGTAAAGACTTTCCTACATGGATGTTTTTCACAATAATTTAAAGGTAATAGTTCCACCCTTGATGTAACAAAATATATTGCAGGTGCCGGCGTGATTAAATACAGGTAATTTTGCATTTGATTTTGGAAACAACCTTTTCAGCAGGTAGTTCTTAAACAGGTATATTAGTGTCCTTATTATTAACATTTAATTTAAACTGGTTTTAGCGTTAGTGTACTCGAGTATTCCTCGTGTGAATTTTAGCCAGAATCACTTTCCTTATTAGAGTTTTGGCATCCTCTTGTAATTTCTTCTGAGATTATTCCCCAGAAATTCCCATATTTTGAGATTAAGCGGCGTCCGGGATCATTTCCAGTTAAGACTGGTATTCTCACACGACAGCATTCCAAAACCCTATTCGAAAACATTTCTCCCATCCCAGTGAGTTAGTGGGCAACCATTCTTGTTGATACAGTCGAGGTTGTCGGTACTTTATCGAAATACAGAATTTTAGTGTAGATTAACGACTAGACTAGATTACCGACTAGAGTTTATGGGACAAAAACTGTACGTAGCAATTGGCCCTCAACGTGCTGCTTTTCCATTTCCTACATCAGCTTAATTTCGCGTGTGAACTTTCTTCGTTCCTAGACAATGAGGTCACAAGCGCCAGCGTTATACATTATTGATCAAAACAAATTAATCATAAAACTGCCCTACTTTAGAATGCAAAATAACGGTGACATCATTACCTTAAAAAATTATTCTTCCTTAGATCAAGAAAGCATGTAATCTAAAATTTATATTTCTTAAAGGAAAAACGCTAACCTCTTAGTGGGATTTAACAATACAGAAACTATTAAAAAGAAATATGATGTAAAAATTTCAAAGAAATATTACAAGGTTAGTGTTAATAAAACATTTTTTGACAAATATTTTTCAAAGAATCACAAAACTTAGTTATCACATTTCTGTTCAATTTCAATTGGATAGATGAGCCCAGTTTGCTTGAATCAGTTCTTCCGTATTTCGTTTAGTTTGGACAAAGTTAGTTTAGTCACGACCAAGAGAAGAAATGTGATTATTTTAACATTAATGCACTGTAGAAAAAAAAAACGAGAAATTAAATATCGAAAATATTGAGTGAATCCCTTATTATAATTTTATCAGGTCAACTATTTCATAATTCTACCGCTTCTTTGATATCTTTTGCGCTGCTAATCGTTAAGTACACCTATCTGGCAACCTCGTTCGACTAAAACCGTCGCCGCATAGCGACAAGTGTGAAAGCACCCATTTACTTCTATAGGCGTTCACATTCCGTGCGATATTAAAACCGTCCGCTTTCTGACCGCCATCCGCACTAATAAGACAGCGTCTCATTTAAGGTAAGGTAGAACTAGTGCACGCGTTACCGTACCGATAAACCGCGTGTGGTAAATCACACCGCAACCGCATAGTGTGAAAACGCACTTTTCATCAATCTATTTTTCTTTAGCTTTCCTGCATGTGCGTATAAAATATACTATTTTATGGCTTTGTTTCTCTGTTTTCCTGCTTCGTCTGGCATGTTCTTTATTTATGCCTTTTTCTATTAAATTCAAGATATCTTTTGTTACCCATGGTTTCCTGTTTTCTTTTTGTGTACTCCAGAATATCACTGGCCAGCATGTCTAAGCTGGATTTAATGTTATTCCATTCTGTTTCTACTTCCTTAATATCAGAAATTTTCCCAATGTCTTTCAGCAATACATTTGACTTTCTTTCATATTTTTGGTGGATATCTTTATCTTTGTGTTTTTGAAAGTTAAAATGTTTTTTTCCGTTCCTTTTTTTCAAATTTTGAAATTTAAGCACGGCCTTTATACTTACGATGTTGTGGTCAGTGTCTATATCTGCTTCTGAGTAACATCTACAATTTTTTACTTGATTCTTAAATCGTTGTCTAACAAGAATTTAATCTATTTGAGATCTTCCTATATGTCCTGGCATCTTCCACATGTATCGTCTTCTAGCATGATGTTGAAATAATGTGTTTATGATGTTTAAACTGTTTCTATCGCAAAATTCTACTAACTTATTTCTCCCGTCATTTCTCATGCTTAAACCAAATAAACCTACTACCGCTCCTTCGCTATTCTCACCTACCACTGCATTAAAATACGCGTAATTATTAAATTTCCGCGTCTTTTTACGCACATTAGTGTGTCTTCGATATCTTTGTAGGTCACTTACTTCTAGCTCTTCCTTTTGGGGTTAGAGGTAGGCACGTATACTTGTACTATTACTGTATTTGCAACCGTCATTAAAAAAACGGTACTCTGGCAAATGGTAAAGGATTATAGAATACAAGGGGTAGCAGCAGCCGTAGATTGGGAATGTGAAACCAAACAAAACTCAAGAAAACAATTCGTCCCGCCGATAAAGAAAATGAATACTTTGTTGATTGCTTTATTTAAGAAATTGTTACGTGCCAAATTGGCACTAAACATTTTTTAGTTTAGTCTTGATGTGCGGAAGTTTTCGCGCCTTAAAATTCAAAAGACTTGGCGTGTATTTCCGTTACCTCAGAGTGCGTTTGCGCCAGATCGCGCGACGCGAGTGCCAGAACAAGAGTGGGGAAGTTTTTTCCGGTGGACTCTGTAACGTGGCTATTTTGCCGGGGACTTCAAGAAGTGTGGTCGTGTTAGGTATCGTATCGTGCCTTTATCTTATTATGTAGATTCCTTTGCCTCTGATTATTTGTCTTTACCTGATAAACCTGTTCCTGTCGTTCTCTACATATTAGGTAGACGATAAATTTGTAAGCCGCCTAGGGCGAACCGTAATCCACGACCCCGGGAACGAATCGAAGGCCATGCC
The DNA here is from genome assembly GCA_036346225.1 of Platerodrilus igneus. Classification (NCBI taxonomy): domain Eukaryota; kingdom Metazoa; phylum Arthropoda; class Insecta; order Coleoptera; family Lycidae; genus Platerodrilus; species Platerodrilus igneus. Next base: position 992,263 of record JARFIW010000892.1, on the reverse strand, counting down.
CCGCTAGCAGTCACCATCTGTAAACTATCTTAAAGGGGGCCATCAACAGTCCTGATGGACGTCAGCAGACGCCAACTTTAACTAAGCCCCGCAGCAAGCCGTACCTCTTATGTAAGTACCTTATTGTCATAATTGTTTGCGAATTTAATATATATTTTCCGTCAATTGCGCATTTAATTTGTATATTGGTGACGTCATTGACAGATGGGCGCGCCAAAATCTGTATAAAGATTAGCGCTACCAACTGCCCGTTGTGTCTAATATACCGCGCTTGCGGAGTTGTAATTATGAACTTTTAAATGTAAGAAAATTCTGGCAAAGTTTTTCGTATAAAAATATGCAGAAATAGCAGTTTAAAATACATATGTGGATGCACTGATATAAAACACAAGAAGTGCACAATGGATGCAACCAATACTAGAATTAATTTAAGCACTTTAAAATTACTGCACTTCTAAAATCAGAGCCTTAGACATTATTTACGAAATAGTATTGCTACGTACATCGACGTAGCTGGACAGACACTACAAGCATGACCCGGCTCAATCGGCGAGTAGACAGGGTTTTATAATTACCAAAAATAAAGGGAAGGCCTGAGATAAAGAAAAGAAATTAACAGTGCTTATTAATACATATAATTACCCTAAATCACATTTTGAAGAGACATAAAGGCGTAGTATACCCAAAAACGAAAAATCAGTCACTACAGTTGTACATATACCAGAAGAAACACAAACAAAAAAATACTGTTTAACATGGCGAGCTGCGGTTTTCAGGTGACTACAAATCTTAATTAACAAAAAAAAAAACGACTCTAAAAACAACAGCTCTAAATTGTCATCGTAAACATAAAGGTACATATATAACATTGGCACTACGATGTCTTAACTAACAAAAATTTACAACTCTGAAAAAACACAGTTCTAAATCATCCTCGTAAACATACAATTAAATATATAGGATGGTCACAATAAATGCAATATTAATAATAAACATCATCTCACATAACGATAACCATTTTAAAATCACTAAGTTTAATCATCACGTGGAGCCTAATAAACATACTGGTTCGACCAATTTCACAGGACCCATACAAGAAAATAGTGAATAAACACTCACCCGGGCGTCCACGGTGTAAGTTTGGTCACACCCTCCCTTAAAGACAGGGCGGAACAGATGGGCTTGGGATCACGCAAAATGGGTGTCCTGCCATACTAAAAGGAGCGGCAATTCAGTGGGCCGTCAGATCCACCGGAGGAAGTTATAATAAGTACGAGTAACGATTAGTTTATTTACGCCGAAAAGTACATTTTTAACACTGCAAGTACTTACCACACAGTGTGAGCACGAAAATTTTTCAGAGAACGGAAACGACAGTTGCTCTTGGTCGTATGCAGAAAATAATAATTATTAACTTGTTTGATAGCACCAATTTACATCCACGCCGGTGTTTTCAATCATACGAATGTGATTAGCAATTTGAAACAAGCTTTATCGGTGAAGTAGGATTCATTAGTTCAACGAGTCTTTAGGTTCGAATAGTATAAGAAATAATTATCCTCTATAGGAATCTGTATCACGTCGACGGATACTTAAAAGAAAATACCGACTATTCGATTGTAGAAAAGCTTTTCGTTTCGAAGTAAATAGTTTTAAAATGAAAATTATTGTACAGCGTACTTATTGCAGGAAGGCAAAATTTACAGGATGTTGTTTGAGTACTAGAAAGCAGAATCTGTGTGAATGAATAAGTAACTAAAAGGGTTCGGTTTAAATTAACTGGCGGAAAATGAACGTAACAGTGTAGTGAAAAAGAAATGATGAAATGATAAATAGTGTTTATCCGAAATACTCTTACAATAAATATTTCTACAACTAAATAGTTGGTGTTAATAGCTTAGTAAAAAAATAAGTACAAGTGGAAATCGTAAAAACTGTGGAAATCCACTGTGTGTTAGTAAAACGTGAGATTTTCAAACACGCATGTGCTCTCCTTATTCACTATGAACCATTCGTGTTGGGGGTGATAATCAACTCTCAGAAGCCAAGCTATTACGTAGAATCCACAGAAATCGTGCTTAACAACCCAAAATAAGCAAATGCGGATAAAAAGGTTAGTAACTCATCCCCCAAGGGTACCCAAATAGACAGACGAGGACAATAGTTAAAAAAAAATATTCGTGAATTGCTGGCTTTAATTATAGAACATCCGCTAAAACGTATGTTTGTGCAAACAAAACCAAAATTAGACAATTCAAACAGCGATGTATCACTTTACAACTCAAAATATGAAGCACATATTTAGTAAGCTAAAACAAGAATTTTTAGTATCAAAACAGGGCCGTGTAAGGTGGTTTGTCTAACTTCACACACTAGAATAAGCACAACAGTAAGATTTAATTATTTAAAGAAGAGACTGAAATATTTTAAAATATGAAAATGAACGTAACACAAGATCGCCTAATAGCGGATTACTGATTGTGGGGTTATTTAAAAGATTATGTGTTGAGATCTCCACTAACAACGCTGGAAGAATTCAAAGACAGGAGCGAATCGATGCAATTCAACCAGAAATGTTTTTAAATAATGCTGTATACTATTTTAAAGAGCGCCAGGCGTTTTTATAATATCAAAATTAACGTTGTATCCAACATTTGCAGTAACTAGACAAACCCTATTATTTAAGGCATTTTATTTCTTTCACTTTTTGTTGCTAGTTTAATTAGTTAGAAAAATATAGTTAAGTTGGAGTATATTCCTTATTTTGTGACAACCTTGTATTTTAAAACTAGATAGTTAATAATCTTCTTAGAAGACGTACTCAAGTTTACTGAAATATTCATATCTTTATAAATATGAATCAGTCAAGGTTATGACAATTTCATAAAAAGAAATGTACAACACGAACAAAGTTATGTGAAAAATTAAACCGTTGTGACAAAATAACACTGCCAACTTCTCCAATGATGCAAACAGCATAAAATAAATTCATTCATGCTTTCAAAGTTACAAATATAATTAACCTTGTGCTACTCTTCCCATTACTGTCCTAAAAATATGCAAAATATCTGTACAATTTAGCTGAGAAATCTCTATAACACGATTGTATATCTAATAAAAGTGGTATTTTCAACGACGATTAGCAAATAGAAGACATCTGATTATTTCTCCCTATTATTTTAACAACATTCATTTCACTAAGCGTGAAGTGAAAAAATAAGAATATTAAATCCAAAACGCCAAATAGACAAGAACTAACGTGTTTCAAAAGAAACAAAACCGTTTACATAAATCATATCTAGAAAGTGAGATTTGTGCTGAAGGTAAACCGTCAGCCCACCCGACAATATATACTGTTATCGCTCAAACTTGTAACTCAATGTTATAAATTTTTGGTACAAATAATAATTTTCAATCATAAAAGAGAAGACATGCACCCTACTAGCTTACAGCGCCAGTCTGGACAGTAAAAGGATGGGATATTGAGGTGCTTGACCATAACAATAATGCGTCGGAACCAGTAAAAGACATTCCCATCATAAGCAAAGTGAAGGTTGGCTTAGGAGATAATAGAAACGAACAGTTAACTTCCACATTGAAATAGGGACGAATACCTATTCTATTAAAAACGCCGTTAGAGTATCCCAAATTCTATAGGTATAACTTCTAAACACGTGATTCCAGGCGACCACTTTGGGAAAGTTTTAGTACATTTTGAAGCGCAGATAAAATGCTTGCCTTGTCACACAATAATACACCTAATCTAATGCAGAATGAAAGGGGAGACGGAGAGGTGTATACTTACTAAGTTACCTATAAGCTCCTTGCATTTGCACGTACGATATGACTTCATAATTTAAATCGAAATAAGTAGCATAATGAGAAGGGATACACGTTGCTAAGCAATTTTTACAAAATATTTTCACATGCATACTTATATAGTTGCAGGTGCTCGGTTGATTGTTAACTCTGCGGTACTTTATTAATGGGTATTGTTACGTTCCTTGAACTACATCGTTTATTTTAATTATAAGTACACTACAACCTCTATTACACAAAATTCGAGTACATTCCAGGCTTGTTATTTATGACGGTCCTTTGTTACCAGTAATAAAATAAGAACAACAACGAATTGGTCAAAAATACATCTATTTCGATTTCGATTTCACGATTCAACCTCAAGCTGTTCAAAAGCTTGCTGCAATCTTTATTTCGGTTATTATGTAATCCTTCGCTAAATTGAAAAACATTTTAAAATTAGAAGATGTAATATAAATATAAATGAAGGTAAGGTGAAAAGAAACAAAAAAGTAAGTGTTGCTACTTGCAATGAAGCGTTTTGAAGATCTAAAGAAAGCTAAGGTTGGATTACATCTTGGAGCTGCGAATGTTGGGTGGTGAAAAAAACGTTCAAGTTCAAGTATGAATTTTGTAACTGACTTAAAATAGTTTTCATGGGCCAAATTGTTATGACCGAACTGGATTAAAATTCTAATCGTTACTAGTTGTTCATTTCTATTATTATGTTATTAAGAAAAATCGATACCTACCACTCCTCTTTGGCTGAGCTTTTGTAACCAAAATAATTCAAATACTAATTTTAAGTTAAGTTTTTCATTTGTATAATTATTCTAATATGAATAATCAATTGGAAAATAAACACTGGAATCCCACACATTTGTTTTTATATTATTAACATATACTCTAAAAGTGGCAAGGCAGTGATCACTTTACTCCGTTAGGTACGGACAGAGGACAGATACCACTATATAAGTCTTCAGAGAAATGCGCACAAATCCTAAATATTATATTTGTTTACGCGCGGGGGGTCTTATAAATTTGTATATCGACTTACCTCCGCGCTTGTTTTATTGTTCTAAGATGTAGTTCCTTACTCTTCAACTAAGTGGACTGTATTCGAGATTATAGTACGTGTTACTTTGCACTTTCACTGAGTTTTTTAGGGGTTTATCAAATAAATTTGGCGGCACTATTGACTAACTCACCGAACGCACAACTGTTTCGTTCCGATATCGACGAGAGAGTGTTTTGTCACTACTCCTTTTCTACTTAATTTTCGCATGCACAAAGGAGGTTTTACGACAGGATGTAACGGGATAAGGGATGACAGCTTTAGGATTTGATTTACAACTAATAATTTAAAATAAATTTAACCACGACAACGTGCGACAAAAGACCGAACCTTCCGCCCACCAAAATAAGTATGAACTAACTTATTTTATATCTAAAAATAATTATAGCTATTAACAAAGAAACTTAAACCGACAAACTTATATAAGTGAATATATGTATACATACCATTAAATATTAAGTAACTGGCAGTAAACATAGTTTTACTAGGGGGCGTTTAACTAATGCTTGAGATGTCTTGACTGTAGCTACCCGAACGATACCGTCCCTACCAGGATGAACATCTACTACTCTTCCTAAACGCCACTGTAGAGGGGGGTATTTTCTTTCTTTAAGAGGACAAGCGAATCAATAGGTAGGGTAGCGGAATTCCTCAACCACTTACCTTTCTGCTGCAGCGTGTGCAGGTATTCAGCACTCCATTTTTTCCAAAACCCTTGTTGCATTTGCTGCAACAATTGCCAGCGATTCAAACGAGAGGGGTTTATGGAGAGCAAATCCGGATCTGGTAACACCGAGACTGGTTCGACATTAAGAAAATGACCCGGGGTCAAATATAAAAAATCATGCGGTTCGCAACTCAGTGCGCATAGTGGACGTGAGTTGAGAATCGCTTCGATTTGAATCAATACCGTCAAGAATTCTTCAAACGACAAAATTTGTTCACCGATAATTCTCTTCAAATGGGATTTTACCGATTTAATCCCGGCCTCCCACAACCCACCAAAATGAGGAGCAGCAGGAGGATTAAACACAAATTCGATTCTCTCAACGCCTGCCGAATAGCGCATCAATTGAGAGATTTCACGAGAGGCCCCAACGAAATTAGTACCAATGTCACAATGAATTTGAGTACATTTGCCTCTTCGAGAAATAAATCGACGTAAAGCACCCAGAAAGCGTCTGTCGACAAGTTAGACACTAATTCTAAATGGATAGCTTTAGTGCTGAATCAAATAAATAAGCAAATATACGCCTTCAATGATTTTGCGCCACGACATCGATTCATCGTGACAGAGAAAGGTCCACCAAAGTCGACTCCCGTATGTAAAAACGCCTTACCTGGAGTTAACCTGGAAGCTGGTAAATCCCACATCGGGGGGCATAAAGCCACGGGGTTTACACTAAAACAACGAATGCAGGATTTCAAACATTGCCGAATAGCCCTCTTTGCGGACAAGATCAAATAATGTTGAGTCAGTAAAAATTGAGTTGTTCGATTTCCGGGATGTAAACGTCTTTCATGGCAATCTAATATAATAATTTCAATCAACCGATGCGACCGAGGAAGCAAAATTGGAAATTTTGCATCATGCGATAACTCTGAATTTTTCTTCTATAAAATAATACTTATAGCATATGCAAATTTATAAAAATTTAAATTTTCCCCGGAGCGTCACAGTCTCTGAAATGATAATGCAAAAACTTGTCCCGTGGAAAACATAAGCCCGTTTCGTCTTCCCTCTCGGGTCCTCTCTAGTTTGTTGTTTAGTTGTCGGTAGCTTTTTTATCGACGAAGCGCCGGTATTTTTTATATCGGTAACGGGATAGGTAGCAAAAGAAAAGTGGATCACTTCGATGACACTCGTAAACTCCTACCTACCACGTTCAGACTCGAATAAGACCGGTAATAAAGTACTGCTCGATTCGATGCTCGGCTCCCCAGAGCCATCGTCCCCAAGATAGTTTAATGTTCTTGCTTAAACTGTTAGACGCTGCTGCATTTTTAAAGCATGGAAAATGTAATCTTTGCGGTTACTTTACACCACAAATCATAGTTCAATGTGCTACGTACAATGACGTAGTCGGAAGAAAACGTAAATATACCAGGCTAACTACCAATGCGATGAGGGGAGGGGTTCCTAGCAACACAAAAATAATACATCGTCAACGATTTTCTATTTACAATAAAAAAACAACAGCAAAACAAAATTAACTAAGGTTACTATTTAATAAAATAATTTACTCTATGGACAAATTCACTAATTGTTCCACGAAGTGCGTAATTCGTAGCTAACATGCAATAAATCTAATCAGTACCAAAAAGAATAACACTGATGCTTTCGTATATGCGGATGGGTTAATTAAAAAAAAAAGCATTAAATTTAGAAACCTTTCTAGTAAGGATTTTACCAACGAAGAATTTGTTATAACTCTAATCAGTAAAAAAAGAATACTGCTGATACTTTCGTATAAGCAGATGGGTTAAGTACAAAAAGCAAAAGCATTAAAGTTCAAAACTTTTCTAGTAAGGATTTTACCAGAACAAACATTAGCGTATCTAATTTCAAATTGGGTTTATCCCTGGGTATGTTAGAAAAGGAAAACAAGTCACATACATGTGTCGGGATACTTATCTTGTCATCCCTCTGGAGCGAATTGACACAGCATCTCCGCGGTAGTCAGTAACAACCATGCTATTAGCGTAATTGCAACGGCGGTATACATGCAAGTGCAGTTGATCTACATCAAGGAATAATCGGGGTACGCAACAAGCAATTTAGCCTCCAGCTAAGAGCTAAAAAAGGAAAATCTTACTAATATTAACAACTCAGGAGCGCTTACCGATACACGCCAAATCTACACATTTGATAGAGGAGAAACGTGCATTGTTCTTGGAGTAACAGAACGAGGGATTTGAGTTGAAAATTATGGTAAAGCAAGCTTATCTGAACATGTACAATATATCGGGTATTGTTGGAGGATTTAATCCTAGAAAAGGAATTTATGTAAATAAATAACCAATTATTGCCGAAAATAAACGTAACAAATGTCCTAAAATATGTTAAAATCACACCTTTTATGTTTTTGCGTAAAGCTTAAATTAAACATACTAATAATGAAGGGTTTTCTCATGCGAGATTTAAAAATACCCTGAACTTAAATATCAAAATTAAAAAGTGAAGCACTAAAGAAAAGCGCAACAAGCCATAGTATTGTTTCCAACCTTTCATAATAACATCACGAGAGGACAACCACCTTGACGCCAAGCACGCTTTAACATATCACAGAGTATCATATCTCGCATAAATGCTACATATTCTGCCATATTTTTATAGTAAAATATAGCCTGTATTGATTAAAACGCTAAGTAGTAAATGATTTTGACGATACCTATTAATTGTAGTTATTTATTAACCAACTGTTTAGTTTAAAAATTATATTTTGCTTATTTTCCATGCATAATGCACATACCGAAACAGATCATTAAGATCGCGGTAACTAATTAGAATAGTGATTAGTAATTGTAAAGAAAGCATTTTGTAATCAACTCTAACATCAACATTTGTTTTGCAATTTTAATTAACGTAAACCTACAAGTATTGTTTTAGTGCTCAACTCTGCAATAACTAGAATGTAAACAAAGTTCAAATATAGAATACTGATGCGATTGATTATGCAAATGATTAGGTATTTTAGTGAAACGTGCAAAATACAGTTCTGATTGCTACTAAACATACATTATGTTAACGCAATGAGTTTTCTATACATTTTATTTGTAAACAAACCGTGCTGATATGCAGTATATTTAAAGAGATTGTGAAAACCGTACTCTAAAGACATTTTCACTAATGTTAGTAAATGGTAAGCTATTTACCAAGTCAATAACATTATTTATATAAATGATACTACACCTCCGTTATATTGTTAGATATTACAGATGAAAGAATCGTTAGACTGTTAAATTTTGAAATACCCGGAAGGGACGGGAGTCCCGTAACAAATTAAGGATGCACCGGCTAACACTACAGTGGTGATGGAGTTTATCCCTATATAAACAAATTCATGATTTGCAAAGTTAAAATTATAAAGCTGCATTACCATAAACACTTACCCTGAAAGGCTATTTCTTTGATACAGTCTAGACTAACGAGCGACAACTCGTCTTACCTATATTACGAACCTCTGGAAGATGAGTTTCTTCGGGAGCCTGATTAGGTCGGCTTCTTGGTGGAATGGATGTCTTGTTTCAACCAATCTATATTCTACACAAAAAAACAAACACCTTCGTTTCAATACGTCACCTAATTGTATTTCACCACAAATCATAATATTTTCCTGTAAACAGGTACAAACAATTTTTATACTACATAAATTTACACAGCTACTTCCTATAATAACTCACCTTCGAGATTTAGAATACTCAACAACATTTAGTACGTTAAATCGTCAAATGTTCTATTTAAACTTCAATTCGTTTTCATAATAACATAAATCTTACACTATACAACTCGAGCGGACGTCTCATACTTTCATTAATATTAGCAAGGTTAATTCATAAACACCACCAACAAAAACAAACAGAAACATATAAATAGTTAATAAAACTTACAAGCTTGAATGCCAGTCTAGACAAAGATTTTCAACGAGCCAGGCTTGAGTTCACTTTGCGACGGGTTATTAATTTCAAACTTATGTTGGTTTAGAACTGAACTGACCAAATTTCTACTTTTTCCATAGGGCCGTTGTCGAATTGATCCGCAGATATCACCACCATTAACTCCCGTAGGCTAAACCTCATAGCGCAATGGGTTTTCTAAACTACTCTATCAACGATTACCCTTACCTATATGTTCTGGTCACCGGCTTGAGAGTAACTAATTCTTTGTTATCTTCCACTGTCTAACTCTCGTCCCCTTCGCCACTGGTTATGCCTTCCAGGTATGTCATTGTACTAAGGTGATTCATATCGAGCTTACATTGGAACACGCGAAAATGCGTAATCCTCCGTGGTTTGCTCATCTTATTACACGTGATTATTATTATTAAGTATCTTCAGCAGTCTATAAGTGGTTACATTGAAACATTTAATATTATATGGTTTTATTATGTCTGTAATATTATCTTCCTGAATTTCACTTAGGTCATCGGCTGTATCTAGCTGGTTTAATAATATTGTAACGAAGTTACTTTTATCTTATCTGGTTACAAAATAACATTTGTCCCCTGTAACTTTAAATGTTAATCATTCCTATTGAAAAGCGTAAAATATTTTCCTATTGACAATCGTATTATCATTTAATCATTAATTATCCTAAAAGTTTTCTTATATAACATGATTGCGTTATAAAAATTTACTATTGCAATTGGTCTGTTTAGCCAAACTGACTACGATAATTAACATACTTACATCTTTGTATTCGGATTCGTAATGCGTAATATTGAAATCTGTTTTCCTTTTGCGATTTTTAAATAAGTAATTGACCTATGTTACGTTCCTATGAATTGTACAAAAAACTACTTTCTGATTTCGTGGTTTAAGTTTATTCCCGGTATAGAACCTAAAACAATTGAAATACCATACTTAATTAACATTACTATTTTTGAAATCTGAATATATCCGCATGTATTCGGTTCATTTCAAATTAATGTTTTCCTTTCCTATCTGGTTTATATCTGAAATACTGCGAACGCGATACAAAAATTGGCTGCTTTGTATAAAGGTGAGTAGAGTTTTTCCTTGCGTAGTTACTAGCAGACATTCATATTTTCGAGATTGCCTCTACCGAAAGATAAATTATGATTTAACAGTTTTCAAAACAAATAGGTGTTATCGTGGTTGATAAGAGGAGGTAAGGGGGTGTTAGAAATCTAATTTAATTTATGAAGGACAATAATCGAGACAACCAAGTAGTGCAATATTAATTATCGAAATCATGCAATCACCCTGGGGTGGGAACCTTAACATCCAATAAGGTTGTTCACGATGGCGACCAATGGTTTCCTTGCTTCCCTTAATAACGCGCGAACAATTGTCTTCCAATTCTTTCAGCGTAAAACCATGAACCCTGAGAAGAACAATAATGTTTGTTTCTCGCGATTCCGCAAACTTGAATTTTACAAACACTATAAATATCAAAGCGGCGTCCGATACTACAATCAACTATAATAAATTGTTCGTTCCCAGAAACACGAACAATAACAGTTTATGATGGAGCTACGTTTTCTATTTACCGGCCATAAATATCCGACCAACATTGTACTTAATCGATTGCAGAATATTATGAGAAAATATTTTCATGTAAATGAACAAAGAAGGTCGCATGAAAGGATGTGGGAATAATTTTGTAGTGTTTAAAGTCAAACTGTAATCAAACTTAATGGCGGAACAGTGCTTATGAGAAGACAGTATTGCAAATGAAGCATTTCTAACAATAACATGTTACATACTAAATTCTCAATTAGGTTAACATTGTTTTCGGCTAATGACAAGGCTTGTAAAATGATCGTCATAACGTTGCAATTTTAATTATCTAATGACCAACACCTGTCAGTACGCTATTCCCTGCACCAGAATAGTACATGATAACAAGAACTAGAAATGTGTTTTACTCGACTTTGTGACGGCGTGTCATGTACCAATTACCTATTTATACTAAAACTGTTTACAGCTAGTAGGAACTTCTGAAAAATGATATACAAGGCGTTCCAATTTTAATTATTCAATCAACAGCTCGACTACAGGGCTATATATTGGACTACATGTATTTTACTATAGAATACGAATATTGGAAAAATTCAATGTGAGATATTTTTACCATTAGAAGCAGAAACTAGTTACAAGAGATTAGCAAAAATGCTACAGCGGATATCGTAACATACAGGGTGTCCTATGAAATGACGACCATAGCTAGTGGGCGTATTGCCAAAGCAACTACAAATCAAAAATTACTAATGAACATATGTTCTAAACTCAATCGTAAGTGAACTACATACATTTAAAGTTTAAACAAAACCTACAATTGCAGCTACAAGAATCCACTGTTAAACTCACTATTATTGAAAAATTACGGCGGCTATGGTAAAATTTCAATAAAGACCTGGTAGAAAGAAATCGTTTCGTTGTTTTATTGCAGTAATTGTCAAAAATGTCCAGCTAATTTCGGTAACTGAAGAGACGAATCTTCTAACAGTATCAGGATCAGCACGGTACTCACCGCAGCATCCATAATCCTAGTAGTACGTTGTTCTGTTTTCAGGATTTTCTACATTAATCAAGAATTTAGGTTAGGTGACATTGCTGGTCAAGCAACTCCAGCACCTTTTCCAATTCAGCGGTTTGGATAAATTGGATTAAGAAAGTCCAACTAGTTTGCCAAAATGAGAAAGTGCACCATTATGTTGTATCCACATTCGTCGTCTCACATTAAAAAGAACTTTATCCAGTAACATCGAAATCTCATTTTCCAAGAAACGTAAATAATAAACAGCCCTGAAACGTTCTTCTATTATAAACTACCCAATGAGATGATCATCAACAATACCACACCAAACATTCACTCAAAATCTGTCTTCGGAATGAATTCCCTTAGTTTTCTGTGGATTTTCAAGTGCCCAGTAATGTGAATTCCGGGTGTTATTGATACCCGCGCGTTTACATTACAGAATCCATAAACGAAAGGCATGTCGGCGGATTGTTTATTTGAAGAAATGAACATTATAATTGTAATCTGATTTAATAATTAGTCAGCTGCGGTATTGATTAACTATTGGTGTAGATTGCGCATAAAAGCACTATTGTAACTATATACTTTGCTTGTTTCTTATGTTTTGGTAAATTCCTTTTGGGGCGAACTCGTCATTGCCAACATAGCAATTCATTAGGTGAAATATTTTTTATTTCTATGTGTTACTGGGTACTAAAATGTATAAAAATGTTGTAATAAACACAATAATTATTCTGTCTATTTTCTGTAATATCGTGTTGTATTTTATGGACCGACTAGTGATCTGTCCGCACGTATATGTTGTATCTATACTAATCATGGGTTTTTAGGGCAAATGTGTTCTTTTGTTTCGTTACCCTCGAATCACCCACTATATTAACAAGGTATGCAGTTTTCTTTCCGTCCTTTTGTTATCGTAATTCTGGAGAGCATTCCGTTACTGATTTCGTTCTTTTCGTACTAGCCTGCTCGTCTCTATTTTAAAATGTGAATTCAAAATTCAACAGTTTTTTAATGTGGTTAGTGTTGACTAAAAAATTAGAGAACACTTGTTTGTTTGTTTTAGTTGGTTAATACGAATTGACAGTGAAGGGTAGGTTAAGGTTTATTTACGGAAAAAGAATAATTTTGGAAGAACCCTTTTGAATGAAAACTCTTTATAGTGGCATTTGTTTTCCGAGGTCCAAAATTTTTTGTACAAAAACGTCATCTGACAATACTCTTCAAATATATGCACAAATATATGAAAGAATTGCAAACATTTTAAAAGGATCAGGAAGAAACGGTGGTAAATGACAACAAAGTTTATTGAATAAATAAGATGCTCTACTACGATGCTGCCTGGCTTCACAGATCCCCACCATTTAAATCTCTGCTACCACCAGTATTAGCCTTGTCTCAAACGTAACATTCCATCTCAAATATACTTCAAGCATACAAGTTTAGGCTTCGCTTACCCAAAATATCATCTCTTTGTTTAATCGCTTCGTTGTAGTAACGGCACCTTATATTTACAAGAACCGATTCGTGCAATATCACTTTTATAACACGCGGTACGCTACTACAGCTTTCATTATTTTTAAACAGGATGTTTAATGCAACTTTACTGACCACACAATAATTGATTACGGTAAAAGCATTTACTACAATTATCTTGTAGATTTAAACCCGTATTCAGATCTAAATGGAAAAAAGAGAGCTTTAATATCTTCGTTCGTTTATTTATATGATTTTCAACCCCCCCTCCCAAGTGGAACCGGTTGCACGTGAAAAGCTTGTTTTCGAAACGGCTTCTTAAAATTTTGAACATAACCGACTATGATTTCTGAAAAATCCCCCGTCCGCCGTGCTGTTTACCAGAATTTTGTTTATTACCTTAACGCACGCGCACTTCTTTAAAACTGCTCGGCATCGACCAATGATAGAATTTTCCCCCGTCCAGACGCGCCACCTCTCAGCTATCCATCTCCGTTCTACGCATATTTGTTGTCTCCTTTAGAACCCCTCTTAAGTTACAGAATATCGATATTGTAGTCGTCCTTCACAAATACCCGTGTATATCTTACGTGACTTCTATCCAACGCTTTATTTATAAGTTTCTCTGTCTATTTTATATTATCGATCGTTTATTCCACTCCATCCTTAAGGCATTTGTTATTGTAGCAGCTTATAAACTGACCGTTGAATATCCCACTTACATATAAAAATCATTGAAGCAAATACTTGAAAGGGTTTGCAGCATTAAAACAAACTATTCAAATCTTTCCACTAACCAAAAAGCGTTATTGGTTTAACTGACCCATATGTGAGCACAGTTAATAATTATTAAGCTAAGTGGCTAATAAGGGTTCAAGTAATAACAATTTTGGTTTAATCAAACTTTTATTGTGTTCAATTGAAACATTTAGCTGTCAAATCAATCATTTCGTTGCGTTGTATAAAAAGGTACTTACATGTTTTTAGACGAAAAGATTTTGTTTAAACATAGTACAGCATACTAAATTTATCTACCATGTATTTTTATAGTTAGTTGAAATACTTTTATGGAACACAATAAACAATGCTAAGTAACGCCATGTTGACGTGTCGCAGTCAAAGTTTAGCAGTATATTGAAGATATAATGTGCGCGCGCTGTACATCCAATACGCAACATCGGAGACGTACTAAATACCGTTGCGTTCAACAAATAACCTCGACGTTTGATTTGGCAATCGTAGTTTATTTAAATCAACAAGCTAAAGTACGTTTGTTTCAATGTTAAATTTGTTACAAAACGTGTTCATTTGACACTTTTTTCAGCATTCATTTAACTAAAATAATTTTTTCAACATTAATGTAGTATTGGACTAAAATATGAAATTTGTTGACATTATTAGTTTGGATTAAATACGACTAATGTTCAATGAAATTCACTTTTGCATTCTTTTATTAACCAACTGTTATTATGCATTCAAACAAACAAATTTAAGTCAACTAATTTTTGATGTTAGTTTAACCATCTACAAGCGGTTCAGTGAATATAGTTTCGTTTAGAACGACTAAAAAATACTTGATCAAATGCTTTACTCTTCAAAACAACAGAATTGGTTGTATCAACCAAATCACTTTTCTCAGTGCACCTATTTACCATTTAAATCCACAACAATATATATATATATATATATATATATATATATATATCATCATCATTAGGTCTTCAGTCCTAGAACTGGTTAGACGCGTACCATCATTGTTCCCTATTCTGAACTAACCTACAGATTTCCCTGAAATATGCACAGTTGGCATCTATAACTGTCTGATCTAGGTCTACATCTACCTCTTTTTTCCTATCTCTGCTTGTAATATATCACATACTATTCCCCAAAAATGCCTTAGAACGTATTCCGCCCTACTATTTCTCTTTTTCCCCAGATATCCTTGTTCCCATACTATTTCTGTAACTTATTTGTTATTATCTTTGTCTGTCCATGCTATCGTCCTCATACATCTGGAGCATTTCAAAAGACTGCTACCGTTTTTGTGTCTGCATTTCAGCCAACATTTTTAACATGTTTCTATTTATACAATTGAGAGGATGGTTATTAAAGAAGTGTGCGATTGCATTATTGAAAGGCTTAAGTAGTCGTTTTTTTTATATTTATTTTGAGGGGGAAAATTCATTATGATTTAAGTTACCTCTTTGGTAGATTTTAACATGGTTCTGAGGCGACTCTATGGCGGGTTTACACTTGTCAGATACCACTGTTGTTCTATGAAGATTGTATATGGATCTGAGGCGACCCTATGACGGGTTTACACTTGTCAGATACCAATGTTGTTCTATGAAGATTGTATATGGATCTGAGGCGACCCTATGGCGGGTTTACACTTGTCAGATACCAATGTTGTTCTATGAAGATTGTATATGGATCTGAGGCGACCCTATGGCGGGTTTACACTTGTCAGATACCAATACTGTTCAACGGAGATTGTATATGGTTTTGAGGTAGCCTTATTGTGGATTTATACTTGTCAGATTCCAATGCTGTTTTACAAGGATTGTTAATATGCTTATTTTTATGTAATTAGTTATTTTATGTATAAATAGAAATCATGTATGTAGGCTGTATTTCATGTTAATATTGCAAGGAAAACCCAGGAAAAACTTGCAATGCTACCTAGATATTGTGGGCATTTGATTTTCATTTGTTATTTCTTTTAGTAATGGAATCCATTGTTTACTGAAAGTCACGGATTCGTTTGCAACGCAGTTATTTTTATGTAGGGTTATATAGGCAGCTTCTTTGATTTTGCATTTTTGGTGGTTTTCTTCTTTTTCTTCTTTTCAGGGAGTATGTGTATTCAGCTCGTTCCCTTTCTATTGTTTTCTAATTTTATACCCTATTTTACCGAGATTCAGTGAAAGAGGTTAAGCAACCTGTGGCTACCAAGATCCCCCAACACTTAGACATTTGCCGCAATAAGGGTTTTCTAGTAAATCCTTTCACACACTTAACATTATTCGAGAATATTGCCCAACCAATTCTTGTAGTTACTTATAATAATCATCAAGTTTACGCACAATTATCTTTTCGTCATTAGTTTATCCATCTTGGGATTGGTTGGATGCGTACCTCCATTGATTTCTATTCTGGGCTAGCCTACACATCTCCCTGAAACCTCTACATCCTACATCTTTTACTATCTGTGTGCAGTAGTCTAATCTAGGTCTGCCTCTTCTTCTCTTTTTTCCTATCTCTGCTTCTAAAATATTCCGCACTATTCCCTCATGCCGTAGTATGTGGCCTATCATCCTATCTCTCCTGTTTTTTACCGTTTTCCACATATTTCTTTCTTCCCCTACCATTTTTAGTACCTCTTCGTTCTTAACTTTGTCTGTCCATGATATCTTCATCATACGCATGTAACACCACATTTCAAAGGCTTCTACCTTTTTCTTGTCCGCTTCTCCTACTGTCCAGGCTTCACAGCCGTACAGTGCTGTGCTCCACACATATGTTTTAAGCAATCTTTTCCTTGTTTCTATGTTTGTGGTCTTTGAGCACAATAGTTGCTTTTCTTGTTAAATGTAGCACGACCTTGTGCTAATCTTTGTTTTATATCTTTGTGCTTTTCCCATCTTGCGTTATTTGGCTTCCTAGGTAGCAGAAATCCTTAACCTCTTGTAAGTTCGTGTTAAATACTTGTATTCTTGTTTTTGATTTATTTTCCCCACCTTTGCAAACTAGAACTTTAGTTTTAGTTTTGTTAATTTTCATACCGTATCTCTCTGTTAGAACCGTTTCCATTTCATTAAGAGCTGCTTCTAACTCTTCCTTGCTAGATGCTAATATCGCTATATCATCTGCAAATCTAAGCATATCAATTTTTTGTCCCTGCATAGTAATTCCAAATGTCTTTCTGCATTTGACAGTATTCATTGCCTCTTCTATGTACAAGTTAAAATCAATGGGGATAGGGCACATCCCTGTCTCACCCCTTTCCTAATGTTTACTTCTCTACGTTCCTGCTCTAATTCTATTACTGCTGTTTGCTCTTTGTATAAGCTATGTACTATTCGTCTATCCCTATAACTCATTCCAATCCTTTTGAGTATTTCAAACATTTTTTTCCACTTTACATTGTCGAATGCTTTTTCCAGATCTACAAACCCTATATACATGCTTTCCCTTTTTCTATTGTTTTCTCCATTATCACTCTCAGAGCTAAAATAGCCTCCCGTGTTCCCCTGTTTCGCCTAAACCCAAATTGGTCTTCTCCTAGTATTTCTTCAGCTCGTTTTTCCATTCGTCTTTGCACAATTCTAGTTAATATTTTTGACACGTGTGCTGTCAAGCTTATTGTTCGAAAATTTTCACATCTATCCGCGCCTTTCTTTTTGGTATAGTTACTATGATGCTACGTTTGAAATCTTTGGGTATCTCGCCTGTCTCATACATATAGCTTACAAGTTGGAAGAGACGTTCTGTTACTGCTTGTCCAGCGGCTTTTAGAGTTTCTGCTTGCACCTTATCTGTACCCGGCGCCTTACCATTTTCAGACTCTTTAATGCTAATTCAAACTCGTCTCGAAGTATAGGATATCCCAAGTCATCATTTTAATGTCTGATTCCTGTTCTAATGCAGTTAGTTCCTCTCCTGCATATAAATTCCTATATATTCTTGCCATCTACTCATCTCTCTACGTTTTCTATAATGACGTTTCCTTGTGCGTCCCTTATATTTTTGCTATACGGTTTTATATCCCTAAAATTCATTCTAATTAATTTGTATGCTTCGTCTGTCTTTCCTATTTCCATCTTAGTTTGTACTTCTTTGCACTTTTCATCAATCCATTGTTCTTTAGCTTTCCTGCATTTTCGAATAATTTCCCATTTTATGGCTTTGTATCTCTGTTTTCCTGTTTCGTCTGATTTATTTTTGTATTTTCGTCTTTCTTCTATTAAATTCACGATATCCTTTGTTATCCATGGTTTCTTATTTTCTTTTTGTGTATACCCCAAAATATCTCTGGCCGCCATGTCTAGGCTGGATTTAATGTTATTCCATTCTGTTTCTACTTCCTTAGTTTCAGATATTTTCGCGATATCAATCAGCAATTCATTTGACTTTTTTTCGAATCTTACTTGAATATCTTTGTCTTTTAGTTTCTCTAAGTCCAAGTGCCTTTTTCCGTTCCTCTTTTCAGATTTTTAAATTTAAGTGCGGCCTTCATAATTACGATGTTGTGGTCAGTATCTATATCTGCTTCTGGGTAGCTTCTACAGTCTTTTACTTGATTCCTAAACCGTTGTCTAACAAGAATGTAATCTATTTGATATCGTCCTATATCTCCTGGCATCTTCCACGTATATCGTCTTCTAGCATGATGTTGAAATAATGTGTTTGTGATGATTAAATTGTTCTTGTCGCAAAATTCTACCAGCCTATTTCCCTGTCGTTTCTCGTGCCTAAACCAAATAAACCTACTACCGCTCCTTCCCTACCCTCACCTACCACAGCATTAAAATCCCCGTAATTATTAAATTTTCATGTCCTTTTACGTATCTTAATATGTCTACGATATCTTTGTAGATGGCTTCTACCTCTTCGTCACTGTAGCTAGAGGTGGGCATGTATACTTGTATTATTACTGTGTTTACCGGTTTAGATTCTAATCTAACCATGAGTACTCTTTCGTTCTTTTGTAAGTAATTTTCCACACAGTGTCCTATCTTTTTCCGCATAACTATCCCCACACCCAAATTTCCGTCCTCTGCTACTGTATGAATTACCCTGAAGTCTCCACTCCAAAATCCCCCACCTCTGGCCACCGAACTTCGCTAATCCCTACTATGTCTAGTGATAACCTATTCATTTCGATTTTAGGTTCTCTAGCTTACCTACTTGCTTCATACTTCTAACATTCCACGCTCCGACTCGCAGAATGTTCCCGACTCTTATTTTTAACTTTCCGATCGCATCCTCCGAAGTAGTCCTCCCGGAGATCCGAATGGGGGACTATTTTAACTCCGGAATCTTTTACCCCAGAGAATGCCATCATTTTATTATAATTTAGGTACGCTGTGTACTTGGGAGATAATGTGGTGGTTTCCCGTTGCCTTCCACATCGCGGTAGTGTGTCTTAGACTGCCATACCGACCCCTATGGTCTCTGCCAATCTAAGTACCGAAAGAGCCGCTGCCCTCTTTCGGGGACCTGTCTTAGTCTGGTTCCTCACTAACGACCCTACTACTTTGGTTGGACCTGTAGTTTGGCTCTTTAGCTCATTAGAACACGCAAGCCATTTCACCTGTTCTAGTAATTTAGAACTTCGGCAAGGTGCAGGTCCATTCGAAATGGATATATATATATATATATATATATATATATATATATAATTAATAAGATGAAATAATAACTTAGACTTTTATGCAAAGCTCAAATGATCATTTCAAATCGAGTTAGTAATTGAAAGAAATAAAATATAAAGATTTGAACTTGCATCTAAGTTTTGCCGGAACTGTGCGTTTACCAATTACGCCACCGAGACCGATGACTATAATTGAGAAATTTACAAATCTAAATCATGTACAGAACTATAGATACACCTAACTTTCATCTTGTTAATTGTAATACGTTAGTATTTAAAACTATTTAAAATATTTATATATATACATATATATATATATATATATATATATATATATATATATATGTATAGGATTATAGGGATATAAAAACGTTTTTCTTGTTTGAGCTCATTAACAAGCCTTCGTGTTAATCTCGTAACGATTCTCATTATGCTTTTTCATTAATCTACTTAATGTACTTTTATGTACACCCACACGTGTTAATCTTGTAATTAGATATAGTGTCGTATATTAATTGTCAGTAATATATGTTTTATCTAACCCCGTTACGAATGTCAAACTTTAGATGTATGTTTGACGTTATTCCTGTAACGTCAAATTTTTTATAACTGTCAGTCCATTACATCACTAGTGATGTAATAAAATTTTACGTAACTAAATACTTAGGCCTCTATTTAGATAACTATTGATATTTATATAAATGTCAATCATTCCATAGCAACGCTCAGGTAAAGCGATGAAGCTGAATTTTCTACATATGGAACCCCACAATTCTTTTATTATATTTTAAAGTGGGGTTAGACAAAATATTGTACTTAACACGTTATGAAACCCTAATTTTTTATTTGCAAAATTCGCTCACTGCGTTCGCTCGTTTTGGCAAATATTGCAGTCGTCAAATAAAATTAGTCTTTTCATAACTGGCTACGTAAATATCTATTGTTGCTTTAGTATATATTGACTTATGTTGCAGTGGTGTTCTGCACGATACCACCACTCCCCTTTGTACCAAGACTGTTGCGATTTCTTAATTTCATATACCCACCAAGACGGCATTTTTGCCTTTAGCAATCAATGTAATCCAATTTTTCCGAATTCAGTTCCTAGACACTATAAATTTATAAATAAAACTTGGCATGGGGCTTGTTAATCGGTTAAATTGGTAAAAACAATGGGGCAAAACCTGTGACGTAATTACAGGATTCACTGGATAGAATTTCAGTGTTGTTCGGATGTCAACCGGTTAATCTTATTACCCAATACCTAGGTTAGTTTTGGAGCTTAGGTAAAAATATCTCTAATGCGCTAATATCCTTGTAAGGGTAATTGTTTTTAATTCACAATGTAGACTTATTTCGCTCCTTTACAATTTGTTGGTAAATACACGCTGCCTTGTAAGAACGGCTATTCTTTATAGCGCAGAAAACAAAATCCCTTAAAAAGGGCATTCTCTATTACCCGAAATTACTTTATAAATTCAATTCGTGTTTTGTACTAAAAGCGTCGCAATATTTTTTATAGGTTGCGTTTATTCTTCTCCACAAAAAAGCTTACCAACCAGTTTATTGTCAGAATACAAAATATAAAGAGTAGTCCTATTCTTTCGTTGCAGATTTAATAATAATTTGTAGCCCCATTGTGAACTCTGAATCTCTTTTAAATAAAACTATCGAAACAGCTATATCCTTTTTTGCAGTATAATAACCAAACGTTAGGCATTTAATACTGAGCTTTAGATCGTTTTAGTCTGAAGTCTGAATCTTATCTGCACCGTGTTTATGGTGTGCATAAATCTTACCTCACACGCGCTGAATATAGTCGGGTCCGTTAATCACGCCCCTTTTAAATTGCATTAAAAATGTCAAAGGTAACCCGAGCGCCATTATGATTTTTCCCGATACCGAAGACTTATTATTTTATGGGCTACCCGGGTTTCGTTATTTATTCGTCGCTTATTCGGATATGATACTATCGGACTCTATTCACGTTTTGTGTCGCTTTAATACAAAACTTCCTTCCTATGATTTACTGCATATTGTTCGATGCTATTATATTAATAAAATTATGCCTTAATAAATACTTCATTAGGGTGTTCTATAATTGAACGACTATTTTGATGATTAATTCACAAAACAGTAAATTCTATGCGGATTTGCTTTACAATGTATTATTATTTTAAGCGAGAGGTGTAGTAATTTGAAGTTCTTCCGGCGTTAATTTAAAACGTGATGCCTCAAAGATAATAAACCTTAATACTAGATAATCAGAGAAACTTAAACGTAATAAAAATATGTAGGTACATCCTGGGTCAAGTTGGTCATGCTCGTAAAGTTACCTTTAGTTTATGTCTTCATTAAGTAAATCATAAAATGTCTGAAAGGGATGTATATAATAGTGAACTATAAGACATACAATCCTAGCAGTATAAAATACTCGTAAACTATCAAATTTATATAATACGAGCCCATAGTAAATTGTGAAGCTAACCTCAAAGACGAAAGTATCTACCAAAAAACCGACTTCAAAAAATTAAGCAATTGTGTTCCCCAATTAAGTAAAATATGTGTCTGGCAGATACCAGTTTAGAAGTGTATAACGCTGCTAAGAATATTCATAAAATACCTTTGCAACTAGTTGTACGTTACTTGAATAAGTAAGAAACTTCTGAAAACTTAAACTTGACTCACCACTAAAGTGGACATCATTATCGTGCAATATATAAAGTCTGTTACAAATTAACCATACGCCATTGCTTATTTGTTACTATTGAAGCTATGAAATTGGTTAAATAAGCAAGGAAGCGCATTTTTTGCAGCTGTTTACGATGATCAACATAAAAAAATAACTGACCATCGTTTTTTCAAGATATTGATCAAAATACTTATTGTAAGCAAACGAGAATTCAATTCTCCACAAAAAATATTATACACTCATATCAAAATACGTGAGTTAAGTAGATATTGACAATTTTGTAATTTAATCCAACTACTCATGACCGTTTAATATGCCTTTTATTTGAGACTTTAAAATTACATAAAATGGTCAAAAATGCTTATGCACATTAAAGCTCCTTATGATCGCTTCTACAGCATTCGAAATATTTCAACTGTAAATCGAGTTAATACACGAATGCTGTTTTCTATTCGACTGCATTATCATTTTTCTTTGGTATGCTTTACTGTTTACGTTGGTCTATAAGAAAAAAATTTACAACAGGTATATAAAAGTCTATAAAGATAAATGTCTGTAATGTTGTAGCACTTTTCCGATACGTTACATAGAAACCGAATAGGAAAGGAAGAAAATTATCTTAAACGAGCAGAATAAATATGTACCCTGTATACTATGATTTCAGTAATAGTAGTGGTCATTAAGCGTAACATTCAATAACGTTTTAGTTCTATAAAGAGTTATCAAGCAAATAAATTAAAATTACAAAACTATAGTTATATTTTTATACAATACATACTTGAACATAACTCAGGTCAATAAATTAGTTCAAAACCACAAAAATTGATACAGCGTTCAATATTACATGTTACAAATTCGAATACAAGGATATAAGGATGGGTAATTACAGTGGCGGCTCGTACCGAATATATTTGGTAGTGCTGCATCGCTAGTATAAAAATATTTTATTGTGTTTTTTAAAAATATGAGTAGAAAACGACTATCTTTCTTTGTAGTAAATTAGTCAATCAGTTTTTCATTAAAATCGTGAATTGAAGTTATGAATTTTTTTCAATTGACAGCATTGAAAGGGCCGTTAACTATCTTCACACAACGAGTTTGTAACTGTTCTATTACCTAAGAGGGATAAAACTTGCAGAAAGAAAAATACTCATGGAAACAGGTTCCTAATTAAGTTTTATTAATATGACTACACTACAACGGGAAACGCCTGCCTCCGCCAGCACCTTCAAATTAATCCAGAAATCTGTATTTTAAAACTTCTTATAACTAATGAAATAAACTTAGACATAACACTTTCAAATACAAAACACGTTCGCACATACCCTTTCCGCTCGTTGCGTCCTTTGCCCCATCTTCTGGTACCAATTGACTCCCTTTTTATAGTTGTAATTTCTGCACGAGCATCACTTAATCTTATTATCACTTTTATTATACTGGACAAGCATTCCAAATTTTTAAGTTAAGGTTAATCACATAAATTACATGTACTAACGTATTTATTATACCTGCGGTCTGCTCAACAACCTCTCACCAAGTCTCTTTTTCCTCTCGCAAATTCTGTTTCAAAACAGGTAAAAACCATCCTGCGTGTTCCAAAAGCCACATTCCTTTTGTGTGACGTTGCCTTGTACTACAAGTTTCTTAAAAAAGTTTTTACACGGTTTAGAGTAGAAAAACTGCGTTCGGATTCAAGAGTGGTCACAAGAATTTGTAATAGCTTTTTAGTTTCAGCCATCGTTTCGTCCAAATTATTAGCAATTATGAATTTAAGAAAAGGCTCAGCACCACGTATTTCTCTAGATTCCCTATTGGAATATAATACGGACAGCTCTGTTTTGAGGCGTTCTTTATGTAAAATATCGTAAGCGATGCAAGTTAAATCTAACTCTTGTTCTGGAAACTTGTTATCTTACTCCACAAATTTTTCTAAAGATACAAGTGAAGCGGCTATTAAATGGTCGGTAAAAAAAAACGTTCTTTTACATTATTAACAATCATGCGGCAATCATTCAGGCGGCACGGTGATCCCATTGACTATTATTAAGCCGTTTTTGTTTAGCTTCTGCAGGAGTGGTATCTAATTTTTATGCTTCTTCAATGACGGTTCCTATTTTATTATTACGTATATTTTTAATATTGAGTTCAAACACACCTATAACTCTTTGAGCTTCAATTGGATCCATATTTCTTTTTTGCAATTGGTTGTATAGTAAATCCACGTGTGGCATAACATAATGAAAGAAGGTCAACCACAAAGAAAAAATTTGATCCAACAAAATTCGCAAAAATCCAGAAGCTTGCTTGCACGTTTGGATATTTGTGCTATCCTCCAAGTTTTCCACACATTCAATTAATGCATCTCTGTATTCGTGTATTATATTAACCACACGAATATTAAAATTCCAGCGAGTAGAAACAGAACGGGATATTCTCCTTCCGACTATTTCAAGAGTTATATCAAGTTCCGAGGAAAAATTAACCAGTCTCCTAAAACACCGGGGTTTTCAGATGAATCGGATTCATCGTGTCCGCGAAGTGCAAGTTCAAATATTCCACCAAATTTTATACAGTTTATAATTTTAGATAAAATATACCTACTTCTGATTACTTCTTCGTTATACTTCAGAATATTGATCCATTACGCAGAATTAAGTTGAGCCTGTAAATTTATTTTGCCAAACAGAGCTAATCGCATTTGTATTACCAACATGCGATTTACAGCTTTCATGTTGTTTAATTAGTTTCAATTAAGTGAACCAAATCCCGTACACCTGTTCGCGGCCAAAGTTTTTCATCACAATCATCCGAAAACAACACGGAAAGCAAAATAATGCATTTTTCCGATTGCACCCACAAATCCAACTGTTTCTTTGATAAATGTCTGTATTGAACTGCCTTTTATAAGTTTTACCACGACTTGTACCAGGAATTTCAACGTTCGGTTCTGGTATGGGGCGACCCTGAACTTTAATAAGTAATTGTTCTTGAAAAGTAAGCTGAGAGAACCTCTTTTCACTTAAATTAAGAATAACATCCGTTTTAGAAACGATTAATGTAGCAAACGTCCTCACGGAACAGTGTAAAAGTTTATTGTTGGTGAACCTAATTGTAACTGAACTAATATGCAAACTTATACCTATACACTAAAATTTCAAACGCAAATGTTTATTCAGTTTTTAATCTGTGAATAAACTGGTGATGGGTTAATATGATATTATTAAAGTAGCGGATATGAAATTTATAAAGATAAAAGATGAAATGCGTGACGCGTTGTCTACAAGAACCGGAAAGCACACAAAACTTGAACGATTCGAATAGCAATAGACAAATGACGCTGCAATTTATGCAGCTCGAGCATGGTTTAATCAGGCCGCTTCTTACTATGCTCGCATTTGCGTGAAATGTTACGACACTTACCTGAACTCGCAAATAGTATCTGCAGAAGAATGTAGTTAGACAGTGATTTTATAGATTTTTCTTGTCGTTTAGAGTTGCATGTTTACTGTATTATTGACCGACTGTTATGGACATCCAACTTAGGAATTCATAATACTTCTAGTGGCTGGTTATCGATCTCGTTTATACTACTGAATGTGTTTGTTCGATCCTTGTTGTTGGTGGTTCTGCAGCTCTGCAGCACTTATAAAATAGCCGCCACTGGGTAATTACCAGAGTTAGTTTGTGTAAACACAATAATTAGAACTTTTCATAACCTAGCCATGTTATTTTAAGAAAGGTTTTATGATAATTAGAGGAATAAATAACAGGTGGATTATCAATATGCATGTTTCATACCATAATTACCCCAAAAATAGGCGAGCTTTTACAAAAATTTGTAGAATTGAGCAAAATTTACGTTATCAAGGAACAAATGTAGCTATAATACCAAGTAACCCCCCAGACAAGAAAACAGTAATATTATTACAATGTAGTTAACCACTTAAATACAGATGATGAGTTAGTAAAACTCACCAATATCAGATTACAAATGATCTAACCAGACATATCATACAATACAAAAGCTTATGTATCCATTTGCAGGATCACGCAATTTCCACGTGGCACAATGCAAGCTCAATATTAAGACCGTAATATAACGACATACCCCTCAAAGTAATAAAGGGTAAAAGAAAAAACGGGCGCTAGAGAGTGGACAAAAATATTGAATTAATTACATGTAAAAGGTTATCGTAGATAAACGAAAGTCAAAGAGTCCCACTGGCTATGTGATTAGCAACCGGGAGTTCAACGTGGTGATATCTGCAGATAAATTGACAAGGACACGATATATCATTCGGACAGTTTGCTTCCAACCCAATTTGGTTGAAAATTAAATGATCCTTTTCAACTCAAGCTGGCGAAATGGAAATCCTTATTTAAACGCATTCAGCTGCAAAAGTATTAGTTATTTATAAATTGTTCTTTATGTTTTGTGGTGGCATGTATTTATAAAACCCGTTAAGCTAGACACTGAGATTAGACAACGTCCGCCGTATTGTAGGTTACAGTAGTTACTTTATTAGATTTACGAAGCATGGACATTGGAATTTAATTCAACAAGGTTGAGGATGAGATTGGTTGATTATAGGTGAATAGTAAATGGTTTAAACAACCGAAAGCGAATTGATTTATGAAATTTTAAATTTTGCGTGTGCCTGTTTACAGAAATACTGATTAAAGTAACTTTAAAATTTTTGTATGAGTACCTGTTTACAGGAAGAATAATATGATGCTGAATTAAAATAAATTTATTTGACGCAATGATGCGATTTATTTTGGACTGAAAATATAAATTGACTGCACGAGAAACTCTATTCCTTCAGTACTCGTCTTCCAAAGGATTATCAATAGACCCGACAGGTTGGCGCCCATTAATTTACTTTCAAGGTAAATGTTATTGCTAATCTTGTTATTGCAACTGGTTTCTTTACAATTTTTTATTATTTTTGAATCTTTTTGTTTAATTAGAGACCAACTCCCGTACTACTGTAGTTGGCCGGTGCACTCTTAATTTGTTACGGAATTCCCGCCCCTTCTAGGCAATTAAAAATTTTATATAGAACAATTCTTTCAACCGTAATACGTTAGTATTCTAAACCAATCTGACATCCCCTATTTACATTTTTCAGTAACAATTAAACTTCAAATAATGAACAAAAGCAGTGCATTTACATATAATACAAGTAATTGGTTTTACTCTGACGTGTGCCGGTGATTTTTGCACTTCGAAAAAAATCTACAACAATTGCTTTTAGTTGACAGTGTGTTTATCACAAACTTTGTATTCAGCTACTTTAAACTTTCTTTCTATAAAACCTTAGATTTGGAAATATTCCCTTAACAATTTGTCTGTAGTTAAAAGACCTGCACTTAAGAATATTATAACGAATTTCTTTTTACTGTTCTTTATTGGTCAAATATAAGCCTGGTTACTCGCAAATACAGAGAAACCTTAACGTGCTGATAATGATTACAATGTTTAACGACACCAAATTTGTCTCAACGCGATGATTAAACTAAAGTTACTACTAGATTTAACTATATAAATGTATCTACATAAGCACTTACCTATATGCACATTACACGTATCTATTTTATCACTTTACCCAATAATTTATATTATACTCGCAAATTCATACTTCGATTGAAATCGATCCCTCTGCCAACCTGTGCATTTTTGTATAGTAATTTACAAATCTTCTAAATATTACCAGATACTGGAGCATGTGATAGATTATTCGTTTTTGTTGTTTTATATTAGTCTTTTAAGTGCGCTTTGTAGCTGTCAATCAATCCATTGTTGGTTTATGGCTTTGTTCCTTTCGATTCTAGACACCTCCGTGCTTCCCTTTCCATATTATTCATTGAAAATTTTTATAAAACAATATCCATTAAGATATAACATTGTATATACGCGAAATAACATATTTTGTTTAAGTATCACAATTTTGTGTTGGTTTCGTGTCTAAAAATTACAGTAGTTGCTATACATATAGAATAACTTCTAGACTAGTCAGAAAAACAATAATATGCAGAAATTTCACTTTTGTTTCAGTCACATCATCGTTTCACTTTCAGCTTACATATGCAGGAGATATCGAGTTAAGTAGGTGCATACTCGCAAATATTTGAGCTGAATTCCATTTGCTTTGATCAGTTATACAAATACGTGAAATAATGAACAAACATTACAAAAAAAAAATAAGCACAACCGTTGTTAAATCAGCACTAAAAAAACAGCACATTGCGTCATAATGTACTTGGGAATACAAAATGCCCCTACGCTTGACTTCCAATGTTCCACCCAAGGTAACCACATTTGCCAAGAAGCGAATTTCTTTTTACCTGGCAACTTTGAATTTTGTCAAACTCTTGCTATTCCAAGAAACGTGGGGATCTTTACCGTGCGTGACAACACTCACACACGGAACCTACATTTTACCTCGCGTCCGAACGAGGGCGTATTTTGTGAAAAAAGATCGCCTAATAGTTTTCACGCGATACGTGTCAGGAATCAAACCCGAGAGCTTGGGATCAGCAGTCACACGTAAACTTGTCTGATCCACGGAGCCGCTTGAATACGGAACCCCCGTACAATCGATTTCCCAATGCTCCACTCAAAGGTACTGCATTGGTCAGGAAGCGAGTTTTTTTATCGGGAAATGTTGAATTTTGCCGAACCCTTGCGATTCCATGCAAAGTAGGAATCTCTAACTTGCGTGACAACAAACACACGGAACCTACATTTTAGCTCTCATGTGAACGAGGGTGTATATTTATGAAAAATGCTCGCCTAACATTTTTAAGCGTTCCGTATAGGGAGTCGAACCCGAGCCCTCGGGATCATCAGCCATACGTGAACATGTCTGATCCATGGAACCGCTAAATATAGCAGACCCCTACATTTGACTTTCCAATGCTCAACCTGAAGGTACCACATTGACTAAAATGCTAGTTTTTCACCTGGAAATTTTGAATTTTGTCGAATCCTTGCTATTCCAAGCAAGTTAGAAATCTTTAACATGCGTGACTGTGACAACACATATCCACACGAGATTTACATTTTACTTCGCATCTGAACGAGGGTATATTTTTGTAAAAAATGCTGACCTTGCAATTATTCATGCGGTTCGCCGAACACTGAAGACCCCTACATTTGATTTACCAATGCTCTACCTATAGGTACAACATGGGTTAGGAAACAAATTTCTTTTTACCTGGAAATTTTGAATTTTGCCGAACCCTTGCTATTTCAAGAAAGGCAGGGATCATTAACCTGCGTGACAAAACTCACAGACAGAGGAAACTACATTTTACCTCATCCAAACGTAGGCGTATTTTGTGAAAATAGCTCACCTACATTTTTCAAGCGGTATGTGTCAGGATTCAAACCTGGGACCTTGGAGTCAGCAATCACACGTGAACCTGTATGATCCACGAACCCGTCTGATTACGTAACCCACTTACACTCGATTTTCCAATGCTCCACCCGAACGGACTAAAGCGGCCAAGAAACGAGTTTGCCAAACCCTTGTTGTTCCAAGTAAGATAGGAATCTTTAAGGTGCATGCGAACTCTCACACATGGGACCTACATTTTACCTCTCATCTGAACGAGGGCGTATTTTTGTGAAAAATGCTCGCCTAACATTTTTCAAGCGGTCCGTGTCGGGAATCGAACCCGGGACTCTGGGCTTAGCAGTCACACGTGAATCAACTAAGTCACGGAGCCGCCTCGAATGCAGATACTAAAAGTTACATGATCGATTCTACGACAATGATTTCTCATTGAACAATTTTTGTCACTTCTCTAAGTATGTAACTTATCGGATGTTAGACGAGGGCGATATGACCTTAGCAGTTGATGCTCTCTTGGATATGAACAAAAGAAACTTCAATAATTAGCTGCGCCAGGATTGTCACAATCAAATCGAAGCACAGTATTATTTTCCAATCATCTGTCGTCAGCTCCTTCCTGGGTTCGTTAAGTTCGCGTATGACTACTAATCCCAAAGTACCGGTGCCGAGTTCCCGACAGGGAATACTTAAAAAATATTTTTAGTGAGCATTTTTCAGAAAAATACACCCTCGTTCAAATAAAAGATTAAATGTGGCTTCCATGTATGAGTGTCGTCCACGCACGTTAAAGATTCTCCATCTTTGTTGGTATCGTAGGGGTTAGGCTAAACTCTAGAGTTCTAGATAACAGAAAATCGCATCCTGGCCCATGGAGTATTTTCGAGTGGAGCGTTGGACAATATAAATACACAGGTATCCGTCACCCCCTGCATTTAATCATTCTATATGGTTACGTCGCCAAATAGAAAATAAGTAAATTTCCTGTACAACTAAAAATGCATGGTCGCGATATTTAGCTTGGCCCCAGGATGGCTAAGACTCGCAGACTCATGTACTAATTTAAATTTGTTAGTTTTGACAGATCTGCACTAGATATTTATTTACATCGGCAACTACAGTATTTGTTGCACAAATGATGTGTTACTATCAGTTCAATATCAGAGTTAAGTATCTAATTGTCGACAGTTGGTTATATTCATTCAGTAAATGCAATGCGAAAACAGTGATGGTCCATGAAGAAGACTATGGCAATGCCCTTATTAGTTAAAATGATACATCAGACACAAGAACAACATCAATCGTCTTGGGATAACGAAATAGAATTCGTACCGTATGATAGCCCACTGAAGTTCCTTTAATTAAATAAATAACTTCATGTAAAGTCCAACTCTCTACTGGGAATAAACATCTACAATAGTAAAGTTTATACCGGGAACTTCGATAAGAATTCAAGTTTCGTGTGCCGGTATTAAAAAAAGGCATATCATTGAAAATGATTGCAGCAATTATTATTGCTACTAATCGAGAAGCACAACGCGAATTAGAAAAGAAAGAGGACAGATTTGGCAACTAACAAAAAACTAAAAAATGAAAGTCTTTTAAGTTTGATCCTGCTGGCTAATGTTACAAAATATATGAATACTCCAGTGAGAGAAAATTGCTTGATAAAATTTTGATCTATTATACATACGGGCTAGTAATCACTTCGACAAACCAAGAAATTACTTGGTTAGACACGAAACTGATAATTTAATGATATTTGCCAAGTATAAGAAATATTTTTAGTTCAGTGTCTAACACAGCAGTACCAGAAAAATGCGCTACAATAGATGAATAATATTTGCGTTTAGAGGTCGGTAAAGTACAGAAATAAAACTCTATCGGATGTGTGAAAGCAAAACAGAATACGTCATTGATGAGCAAATTTATCTGGAACGTCAAATCTCACAAGTAGTGTAACAAAAGCCACAAAAATTGTGAGAAATTCACCAACAACTAGTAAGAAATTAGTGACAAAACCTAACATTCAACAATTTTCTAACTAGCTTAACATTCAGTATTTATAGAAAAAATTTTAATAGAAACTTTGCACAGAAAAAATAAAAAGTTATGAGTTCCAAGTCTCTAAAGAAAAAAGTGTATATTCCTTTATTTTCGGCAGTAGTTGGAATATGTGGGTTGAGCTCTTTTTTTAGGCCAAGGTCAACGACCTGAAGGCGTAAAGTGCGATATCTCGCCAGTTCGACAACGTGAGGATCTATAACCCGTCCATAAAAATTCAGACACACCATCACCATAGGTCACGATTCCATAATCAGATAATTGATCTTGATCTGAAGAAAGCCAGAACCGGCCTATTTAAACCACTTTTGGCTTCAACGAAGATTTGACATTACGAAACAATATAGCAAAAAAGACCAAACCTGTTGTACTTCTCAGTTCTATGCATCATATTGCTTTGGTGAATACTGATAGTAAAAAATAAATATTTAAGGTTTTACAAGAAGAAGAAAGGCGGTGTTGATCATATGAATCAAATGATCGAAAACTATTACAACAATGTGGAAAATAAGACGATAGCTTTCTGTGGTTGGGCACAGCATACTTGATATTGTAACTCTAAATCCTTTCTCCTGCAAACACAAAAATTAAAAAATTTCACGATTAAAAACTAACAGAAGAATGTAACTAAAACATTAACCATGTGAATTAGTTTGCCTGCTTATGAAGAGAAGAGCGTAAAACCAAACTTTGAAACAGCGTCAAAATAATATAACCAATGCCCTACGCGAATTAGTAAAATGAGTACATTGACTTATAATAAACGCCATAAAGCAGCCTGCAAAGAACAATTAAACAATTTGAGTGTTTATATTTTTACAAATTGATTTTAATGTATTATTACAATATGAGAGAACTTCCTTGGTGCGCGACGGGTTGATTCGTAATAAGTAAGAATTTTTCCCTGAATTCTTCTTACGTCGTTCAGGGTGTGTTAGTGGCGTCTTTATACGTTAGATGGGGTCTTATAATCAAGCAATGGGTGCCCGTTCCAATAATAAAAAATTATATATTAGTTGGCATCCTCTTTTACATAAATCTCGGAAATTTTTACTGGGAATTTTACCCATGTTACATGTGATTAATTACGATTCGTTTGACATCACCTTGTAAGAGATAAACATTTTCCTAGATATTTTTCACTACTTTTCATACGTACAAATAATGTGACCTGAAGTTTACCTATATACCAACTGCATTACATCTCGAATGAAACTACATTTACTAAATGAGCAAACGCATACCTTAAATTAATGTAAATTCAGTTTATTGTGATTTCTTTTTCGCGACTTTCAGATAGAGGGAACTTTCATTTTTGAAGCTTGTAAAATTTGGGACGAGCAAATATTTAGCCATCAATCAGTTATAAACGTATATACAAGGGACTAGGGTGTATTCTCTTCTTTCCCTTGTTTCATCTAACTTACTGTGATGTTGACATCCGACACGTTTATATTCCCGACGACGAAATTACAGGCAATCTCGAGGGAAATCATGTTACAAAATACCGTAATTGCGTGTGGTATGTTGTATGAAAGCTTGTTGAAAACTATAACCAAATTTTAATTGTATGTTTACTTTAGCAATTTCCACACTCCGATTGTAATATTAAATTTAGGCAGGAGAATTTTCCGCTTATCCCCAGTCGTGGTTAAACAAATATTGCACATTAAATGTAGGATATTACAAACAATTTTCCTATTCAAACCTTTTTAAAAAAATGCGATCGAGATTTAAAGAATGCGGTGTTAAATTTTACTCTGTAGGTAATCAATTATTAATATGAGAATATCAATAAAGCATTTAATAATTTTTAAGAAGCAACTCGGGAAACAATAGTGCAATTTCTGACACCTGTCAATCCCTTTTTTAAACTCACTCCAGCTTCAAGGTGCCTAAACTTATTTTAAATTTATACTAACAGATATCCTCCCTTTAAAGTTACAATAATTGCTAATACAATTTAAACTAAATAGTCTGACATCCAGGTAGGTTTTTTAGAAATTCGTTAAAGTTCTTCATTCGAATTGTTACCTAGTACAAGCATCTGAGGATCTATATTTGCCTCCGTACTAACTGACTTGCTACTGAATACCTTATCCACAACACCCACAATGTCTTCTTGTAATACGCATTAACTTACAGAAGGCATTTCACTTTGCACGGGAACTTCAAATATTTGTTGTTAACTGGCACGTCTTCTTGCCGAGTTTCGCTGTGATAAGGAGCTTCAATTAGATCCCACCTATTTCTGCGATATACCATTCTTAGTTTGTACTTAATATGATCTCGGCTACATACACTTTTTCAATATTTTCCCATAAGATCGCAGATTTGCAACCCATTAATTCTGACAAATCCTTTGCACGGTGTCTAGCATTGAAATTTCTACAGTTTTTCTTTCCTTTTCTTCTCTTTTTCGGCAAAGTTAATTCGTGTATCCACAACCTGCTCTAACTTTTGCTAGGTAGAATAGGCAGAATTGTTTTAATCCTTCTCACCATCAACAATTCGGCCGGACTAAATCCACATTCAAAGGAAGTTGACCGATAAGCCGTTAGAGCCAAATCAATATAATTTTTGTTTTCCTCTAAAAGTGCTTTTGCCGCTTTAACAGCTGCTTCTACTGCACCAGTAGACTGGGATATGTAAGTTTAAAATGTTTCTTTTATGTTAGTTCTAGCCTCTACGCAATTAGGACGTGCTCTAATTAGATTTTCTGTTTGTGTCCACAAGCCTATCCACCAGACTGACAATTTAGCTCTTTCTCGGCATTTGACTATTCCCTGATAACCCGAATGAATAAATTTATCACTTCTAATTGCAATTTGGGAAGAATTATAATTCGAGAGTCCTTTAAAAGAATATTTTTTGCAAATGAAATTTCATATTGATGCTGGTAATATGGTAATAATTTAATTGGCAACTGACTTTTGTCAGGCCAACCAGAAAAACCTATTCTTTCAGCTTTTTGCAAATAGATTCCACAGATTGTTAGTTTATAATTTTGTATATAAACCCTTCTTTTACACGCAGATTTTTTACTAAGAGTCTCACATGAGCCTCAATTTCTGGTGCAAGTTCTTCTGAACCTGATGTATTTTTTTAATAAGCTTTGAGACAGTGCATCTGCCACGATAAGCTCTTTTCCTGGTGTATACATTACCTTATAGTCATATCGCATTAGCCTAATGCGATATTTTAGCAACCTGGGCGTGAGACTATCAAAGCTTTTTATTTGTAGTATCTGGAGTAAGAGTTTGTGATCTGTTTCAAGTATAATTTGAATGCCCACAATATACTCCTGAAACCCTTTCACATGCCCATGTAAGAGAAAGTGCTTCTTTCTCTATTTGTGCATATCGCCCCTCTGTGCAGGTCAGCGATCGAGATGCATAAGCAACTAATTCCCTTTGTCCCGAATCGTTGATCTGCATAAGTGCTGCACCTAGGCCATATGATGACGAGTCGGCACTTATTATATTCTATTTACGAATCAAAATAGGAGAGATTTGAAGCCTCAATAAGAAGCTGTTTAATTTTTTTAAAAGAATTTTCTTGCGAATCATCCCAGGTGAATAGCATCCTCTTTTTTAAAAGACTTGTAATGGGTTCTAATATTGCTAATTTATTGTATAAAAATCTTGAGGCATAATGAATCATACCTAACAACTGTTGAACTTCTTTTACGTTAGATGGAGCTGGAAATCTCAAAATAGATTCCACTCGTGATGGATCGATCTCAATACCTGACGCCACATGTTCTAAGAACTGTACTTTATCTACTTGTATACGGCACTTTGCCTTGTTCAGAGTTATACCATCCTCCTGTAGACGAGACAAAACTTCACGCAAAATTTTATCATGATCTTCTACAGACTGAGCGTAAACTAGAACATCATCGATGTGTAACACCACACCTTTTAGGCCCTAAATATTTTCGAAAATTTTGCAGTGAAGTATTCGGGAGCACATGTTATACCAAATGGTAATCGCTTAAACATAAATCGTTCAAAAGGAGTAATAAATGTTGTAAAAGGTTGCGACGCTTCCGAAATAGGAATTTGATAAAATCCACAATTAGTATCAAGTTTGGAATAAATCTTTGAACCATTCTATAGGTCGTTCCACTGGAATTATAATGTTTAGTTTAATTAATCCTTCTAGTTTTGACAATGGTGGCATTGGCCCTACCCGAGTAGTTGCATGAACAAAAGGTTTTGTATTAGGATCAACTCTGATTGAAATTTCCTCATTAAATTTTCCTAGGTCATTGAAAATATTAGGAAACTAACTCACCATTAACTTTGGAAAATAAGTGAACTACCGAATTAAGAGAATTCGAGAGACTTATCTTAATTTATCATCTCGAGCACGTTTAATGCAACTACACCTGGTCTACTCAAGATAGGTGTCTTTAAACCCTGAATAACATACACGTCCATAATATAGTATCTATCTAAATATTGTAGGTGCATTTTGAGTTTGTCTAAAACCTTTAAACTTTTGCCATCTGGACTGGATATATCCTCTGCATAGTTTGAAATCAACGATTTTAATGTAGGAGGCAAACTAGTTTCTGGAATACAGACTCTGTCGGCTCCAGTGTCAACCAAAAATGTAGTTTTATCTTTTAAATTGTACATAGTGAGTTCCACCGTCCATTGATTATTGTGGTTAACAGAAATATTACTTTAATCACTCTTAAAAATTGCTCGTCTGTGTGAAGATCATGACTTTTATCGCTATCAACTGTACTGTGAATATTGATGTTTTTTACTAATTTTTTGCCCTATACACCACCTTCTCTGATTTTAATTTGCAAACATTTTTCCAATGTCCCAATTTTTCACAATACCTACACCTTGAATTCCTTGCAGGGCATACCTATTTTCCAAGAGGTCTTTAACCACAAAAATGACACTTCTGCTTCCATCTCTCCTGAAAGGTACTATCCCTAATCCCTAAAACATTTTTATTTACTGAGTTGCACTTACTTGACCTTCTTGTCTGAGAATTGAATTTTGCTTTGATTGTAATTCAGCTTGCCTGACTGCTGTTATAGCATCAGACAATGTCATATTATTCTGCAATTGTAAACGTTCACTGAGCCTGCCGTCAATAACTCCCACTATTATGCGATCTCTTATAAGTTCCTCTTTTAATTGTCCTTAATTACAATGCTCCGCAAGGCTGTGTAGAGCGGTTATAAAATTATAGACCGATTCACCAAGCTGTTGTAACCTTGTGTTGAATTTGTACTTTTCAAAAATGATATTTCTGTGTGGTATAAAGTAATCGCCGAATCGCTGCAAAATAGTTCCAAGCTGTTGTTGTTCGTCAGGAATTGCAAATTGTAACATTATTTCTTCAGCTTCGGGTCCCATTAGGTAGACTAAGATATCGATTTATCTTTATCCGTTTTATTCATAAAACCACTAACAAACATATAGCGTTCCATGCGCTTTTTCCGTTGCGGCGAACTATCTGGTTGTGAAAAATTTAATTCCGATGGCGCTGCTACAGTAGTAAGATTTGCCTGTACATTGTCAGCCCTTTAACTATTAGGCATTTTCTTAAAGCTTGTTTATTATACGTGGATTATTAGATCACCGCTGACACCATGTAGTGTTATTACTCTGTAGGTAATCAATTATTAATATGAGAATATCAATAAAGCATTTAATAATTCGGAAAAAGCAACTCAGGAAACATTAGTACAATTTCTGACACCTGTCAAACTTTTTTCTGAGCCCACTCCAGCTTCAAGGTGCCTAAACTTATTTTAAATTTATACTAACAGAACAAAGAGCTCTAACGATCAGTGACTTTTATAGAGATCTAGTAATAATTATTCATTCGCTATACTAGTATATGGTTTCAACAATTCTATACTTACTTAAGAAACCATATTGTGTTGTTAAGACTA
Organism: Platerodrilus igneus; assembly: GCA_036346225.1. NCBI lineage: Eukaryota > Metazoa > Arthropoda > Insecta > Coleoptera > Lycidae > Platerodrilus > Platerodrilus igneus. Next base: position 954,270 of record JARFIW010000892.1, on the reverse strand, counting down.
AGTGTGGCTAACAAGTACATGTTTTTATTTGCAATGCGCAGTGAAAACAAGCACAGGTAATAATGCATAATTAATTGCAAGGAAGGAAATACATATTTAGCCAAAAAATATATACTTGCAGCATGGGTAAAATTACGATAATACTCAAATGTGATAAATATTTATTTATTAAGCGTACACCAAATATGTATGATATCGAACTTTTGTCATCAATTAACGTCTATTGTTTGTGACCGTTATCTCTGCAATTAGATTCAATGTTTTTCTTACTTTATTATGTTATATTCCACAAATACTGTATCAATTAACATGGTTTGCCGACTGCAGTCTGATGAATCTTTTGAAAACGCATATCATCGGGAGCATGAACGTAATTACCATAAAAGGTAAATATTTGGTGCTCTGTGACCGTCGCTTGAGTAATTGTGCCCTACACAACAGTAATTCGATACGTGTAGTTCAATATGGCGCACCGTATACTAATATATAAATACGTTAAATATAAATGATTTATTAAATTGGAATGATAACAGAATTTGGCTCACTCTGAATATTTAAGAAAACCCTTTTAGAAATTTCTCTCTTATAGTCGCAACCACAAAGTTCGTTTGATGCAACTACGTCTTCTTATACTGATCTAACTTTTGAGGCCCCTGTAACCATCTTTACATAAAGCTTACTTAATTTGGTTTATATAATTGAGGCTTTGTCTCCTACCTAATTTTACATTCTGCTCTGCCCTCTATCACTGTGCAAACTAGTTTTGCATGCCTCAAAATATTACCTACCGTCTATCGCGTCTTTTAATTACACTAATGAAATTTCTGTGCCTAAAATAATTTCCAAAACCCAATCCTTACTAACTAACTTTGCAGCTGATTCTAAACATTCTTAGTGCCATGTTTGGAAAGCTTGTAACACCTCATAATTTTTTGTTTGCCCTCTTGTTTGCGCCCTAAAATAAACTGTCAACAATATATTAACGCATAGAGCTATCCTATATTTAAATATCGCGTTTTGGGACGCAAATGCTTTGTTTCCTTAGGCGATACCACTTTTTACATCCCAGGTACTTTATTGTGTTGCTGATGAAAAACTTCCTTCCTAGCAAAATTCCTTTAGTATTGTAGTCCAGATCTATTACCACGTTCATATTCTATTTTGTGATATTCTATTAGCTATATCTGGTTATCTTAGTTTAGCATTGTTTATTTTTATACCTAAATCTCTGCCTAATATTTTTACATCGTATTGTCTTCTACCTTCTTCGCTGTTTCTTACACCATCCGCACACCTCATTGTCCTCTCCTTTCTTTATTTTACTTATTACTTATTCAATGTTTATGTTAAATAGGATTAGTTTTAAGTTATACACAGCTACAAAAGACTGTAAAACCATCTTGAAGTCTATTCACTTTCAGTATACTTTAAAAACCAAAATGTGGAAAAGTCGACCATGAATGTTTGATGATGCGCTATGGATTTGATTCTGATAGAAAGACGTAAACGAAAGCCGTCGGTAAGTCAAATTGTAAAATAGGAGGTGAGATTGCATGAAATGCATGAAGAGGAGAGCCAAAAAATATCTTGTGGCGGATTAAGTGTACAATATAGGGTGAGACAGGATTTAATTACAAAATTCGTTCTAAATCAACTATATCGCAAAAATGAAATTGTATTAGACAGACAGCACGTTGACATACTGAAAAGAACTATTTGCAACAGCTACAATATTCGCTAGAGAATGTCATTGTTAGTCTCGAAAAGTGCTAGAAATTTCAAAAATGTAAACACAACACTTTTGAAATACTATCGAAATTAACAGTCCGCTTGAATGATCTCCTCATTGCTTGCAGCGTGATTTCTTGGATAACTTGTATCTGCAGTGAAAAACCATTGAAAACCAAAACATTTACAGCTACGTCTAATCCAACTACCACATAACGCCTCAAATCACCCTTCTGCATTGAAATAACGACAAATATTATAATATTATAATATTTTAATTATGAGCGAACTATGCTCCATGTCTGACGAGATTTGGGACAAGTAGTACTAATCTAAAATAAGTTTTGCATAAATACAATAACGTGAATTGGAAATAGATTGAGAATAGGTGCAAACGGTAAGCACTTGATTATAATATATATATATATATATATATATATATATATATATATATTGCTATGATAAGAGGGTTGTTTAGGGGTATATTGAGTCATAATGGTCACACAATACATGTAAATAGTACTAGGAGTTAGAAAACTACATTTATTTAGCATGAAAAATACGTAATTTTCAAATTATGCAAAGAGCAAACATTTAACACCCTGTATAAGGATCGCAATTGACTTTAATTAATGCCGGGACGCATATCATTCCACAATAAACACACATTCAGCAAAAGAAATAACTCTACACGCAATTAAACTTGTACTAAACCAAAAAACATTCATAAATTGTAAATAGATACGCGTTAGAAAATCATGATACAATTCCCATTAAAATTAAACATGCGATAGTGAAAGGAGATAGCATAGCGTCCTGATAAGAAACGCATCTTTCGAAATAAATACGTTTTGGAAACGCAAGAAGTAAACAAAAATATGTTAATTTACGTCATTTTGTGCCAAGGCGAATTACATATTCCTGTAATAATATCAAAACAGACGGTCTAAAATAAATACAGAATAGAAATCCACTGATATCCTACGTGACCAAGAAATTATCCGACGAGTTATTATCAGACGTATACCTGTAAAAGCCTAAAATATCCAAAACATCCTATGGCTGGTCGTAAACTTTGAACAATCAGCGCCGATAACCAATGAATTTTTAGATGGGGCGTAGCTTATATAACACGCGAATTTGATAAGCACACAGTCTGGATTCGAACCGAGCACAATCCGCATCATTCATACTCAAGAATCTACGCAACGAGTGAATATTCAAATTAAATAATCATATATTTGTGAAAAGTGGTGTTAGAAAATTTAAAATAAATAATAGTAAAAAATATATGAGACCAGTTTCGCCGTTTGCTGGAAAACGTGAGTAAAAGTTTATTAATTAATTAATGTTAAATATTTATAATTTAGGGCTCTAAGAGAGACTACAAACACCTAAGTAAGACCAAGTAAGACGGGGTAAATCTAAGAGAGTCTAATAAAATCTAAGTAAAATCCAAGTAACTCTAAGAGAGTTTAAGAAAATGCTAGATTATTGATTAAACGGGGTAAAATTTAGAAACTAAATAAATTGATAATATTGTGAGGAAGTCCGAATGAAAATATTGGCAAAGGCGCACGAAACAGAGAATTGTTTTAAGCATTGAATGGAGCAACTCAACTGAAGGTGGTCATGGAGTACTGATCCACAGCACGCAGTAGCAGATCTAGAAAGACGTACAAGGAAACTACAGGTCAGAACTATCTAGCATAAGGCATTATTTTCTCTTTATTTTTGAATATTGACTATATTTATTATACCTGAATATTTTATAGAGTCAACAAAAAATTTCTTTTATACGTGAAAATTTGCGTAAAAAAAGGGAAAAGTCTTGAACGTTCAAAGAATTTCCAGTAGAGTACAGTGTCATTTTTGCTGGCTTTAAAATAAGGGAAGGGAGCTTAAAAATATGCCTTACTTGTAAACATTAGTCATCGTAGTAGAACAGTTTGTGCTCAAAAAATATCCCACCATAAAATAATAATAGTTTTAAACTCAAATCAGTATAACATTCACCTGACATAACATAATAGATATTCAAATACCACCATAAAATATCAATGTTCATTTAGTATCAAAAATAAAGTATTCTTCTGACGATATTCATCGATTGTATAGCAATCGGTTGCTGTCCGTGATACCTAGATCAGCTTGGATTTGATCCGTACAGTAGTGATATGCTTCTCCCATGTTAAGTTTTCAATTGCAGTTCATATATCTAAGTTTCGGAGAAAAAGTTTCAAACAGAAGTTATCAAGTATTTTATTCCTAACAAATCTTATCCATTAGTTAGTTACTCAATACGTCTTCACATTTTATCAAAAAATTAAAAAAAAAGATTCACTCTTTGGATCCATAGCAGCGGTTGCCATACTAACGTAATGAACATTAAATACCAAATGAAAAATTTACGTTAATGTATGAAATTATGAGCTCGTAAGTACATAAGCACTAATTTCAATTTAACATTTGATGTTCATAGTTTTCATGGCAACATCTATTTTAGATACAAAAGTAAACATTATCTTTTCCTTTTTGAAAAATGTCACCCTATTTTGAACAATTAATTAGTAAAATTTGTTAAGAATGGTGCAAGTCGAAACGAGACCCACAGTATAATAGATTAGAAAAAAATGGCACATTTTAAATAATAAAAAATGCTATATTTCTTTGTGTTACTTCAAATAAACATAAAATTGGCAGTTAAAATATTTCTTAAAAGAATAAATAATTGTTTTAAAGAATGTTTAATTTTGCATATAAGTTTATAACCGTTTGACATAACAAATCATAAGTTACTAGAAAGCTCATGCTATATTTCATATACTACAAAGATCTGCGACGGAAACGTGACTGGTAGACCTTTTTTGATGGGTTGCAAAAAGAAATTTATATAAGTTAGCTACCGGCCTGCTTCACGAAAATTAATAAACATTATATCGTTATCCTATATTACAAAGCGTCACATTGGTAGATCTTTTTATCTGATCACAGAAAAATTTTGTTATACTTCGTCCACCAACTTCTACTTTATTGGCTTAACGGCAAGTTATCTTTTAGAATATGAAACGAAATTAAAATTTATGGGAATTTAAAATAATGAATATCCGTCGTGATATTTTTTTCCCAATTTGAACCCAAAATCATATTTAAGAGTGTAAGTAAATATGACTCATGTTTCAACCAATGAAATTGAAGATTTTTAGTCTGTATGCTTTTCATCGCTTTATTCTCTCGTAAAAAGAAGTATAGAAATTGTTAAGATTCTTTTTCCTATACATTAATAATTTATTATTCATGGTACGGTTCCCATACTTATTTAAATACTTAAACAAAACAATATAATTGAAAATTTAATTACTAGTATGTAATAATTACTTACATAATCGCCCAAAATCTGTTAGAAATAATTTCTATAATTACTTTAATGCGTAAAAAGAACTTACGTAATAGATACATATAACCTAGGTAATTTTTATTTAAATACTAGTTATGTAAGAATTCTGTATTACAGAAACGTGTTTGGAAACAATTAAATCAACAAACAGTGAGAACTAACTAAATACAAACCGTAAAAATGTAGTTAAGTATTTCACTTGGTTACATAAATGAAACGTGCAATCATACATCTGAGAAAAGCCACTTAAGTTTAACTTACATGATGACCTTATATTGTCGTAATTAATAGAAAAATTATATATAGCAACTGAAAGACATGTCACCGGATAAATGAACAGGTGGTCCATGTTTTGGGATGAACAACAGGAATAATCATCAGGTTTAGGAACAATTATTTTTCATCATTAGGTTTTTTGTCTTAGAACTGGTTGGACGCGCACCTCCATATAGGTTTCTATTCTGAGCTAATCTTCACATTTCAAAGAAATTCCCACGGTTTATATCCTTCACTACTTGTGTGCAATAGTCTACCTAGGTTTACCTCTACGTATCTTTTTTCCTAGCTCTGCTTCTAAAACATTCCGCAGTATTCCTTTATGAGAATATTGCAAAACCAATACCTGTAGTTGCTTCTAATAATCATTAGGTTTAAGTACAGTTATTTTTTCGTCATTAGATTTCCATATTCGAATTGGTTGAATGCGTACCTCCATTGATTTCTATTCTGAGCTAGCCTACACATTTCCCTGAAATTCCCGCATCCTACATCTTTTACTATCCGTGTGCAATAGTCTTACCTACATCTGCATCTACCTCTCTTGTTTCCTATCTCTGCTTCTAATATAATCCGCACTATTCTCTCATGCGTTAGAACGTGTCCTATCATCCTATCTCTGCTATTTTTTACTGTTTTCCACATATTTCTTTCATTCCCTATAATTTCTAGAAGCCGTTTGGGCTTAATTTTCTGTGTCCATGACGTCTTCATTATACCACATTTCAAAGATTTTTTTATCTTCTTCCTATGCGCTTCTCCTACTGCCCAAGTTCCACAGCGGTACAGTGCTGTGCTCCACACATTTGTTTTCAGAAATCTTTTGCTTGTTTCTATATTTGTTGTCTTGAACACAGTGGCTGCGTTTTCTTGTTAAATGCAACACGGTCTTGTGCTAATCTTTATTTTATATTTTTTACACTTTTCCCATCTTAAGTTATTTGGCTTCCAGGTAGTAGAAATTTTTAACCTCTTGTAAGTTCTCGTTTCCTAGGTATATTCCAGGTTTTGAGTTATTTTCCCTTCCTTTGAATACTAGTACTTTAGTTTTAATTTTGTTTGTTTTCATATAATATCTCAGTGTTAGTACTTTTTCCATTTCATTAAGAGCTGCTTCTATCTCTTCCTTGCTAGCATACAGATCTTTTGTTCCTGCACAATAATTCCTAATATCTTCCTACATCTGACAGTATTCATTGCTTTTCGATGTATAAGTTAAAAACTATCGTGGATAGGGCACACCCCTGCCTCATCCTTTTCCTAATATTTACTTCTCTACGTTCCTGCTGTAATTTGCTCTTTTTATAATCTATGTCGATACCTATAACTCATTCCAATCTTTTTGAGTACCCCGAACATTTTTTCCCATTTTACATTGTCGAACGCTTATTCAGATCTATAAACCCTACACACACGCTTTCCCCTTTTTCTACTGTTTTCCCCATTATCACTCTTGAGGCTAAAATAACCTCCCGTATTTCCTTGTTTGGCCTAAACCCAAATTGATCTTCTCTTAGTATTTCTTCAGCTCGTTTTTCCATCCGTCTTTGTACAATTTTAGTTAATATTTTTGACACGTGTGCCGTCAAACTTATTGTTTAAAAATTTTCACATTTATCGGAACCTCTCCTTTTTGGTACAGTGACTTTAATGATTCGTTTGAAATCTTTGGGTGTATTGTCTGTCTCATACATATAAGTTACAAGTTGGAAGAGACGTTCTGTTACTGTTTATCCAACGGCTTTTAGAGTTTCTGCGTGCACCTTATTTATACCCGGTGCTTTACAATTTTTCAGACGCTTTAATGCTAATTCAAACTCATCTATAAGTATAGGATATCCCAAGTCATCCTTTACGATGTCTGATTTCTGTTCTAGTGCTTCTAGCTTCTGTCCTGCATATATATTTCCTATACATTCTTGCCATCCACCCACTTTCACTACATTTTTTATAAAGATGTCTCCTCCCGCGCCCCTTATATTTATGATATATGATTTTATATCCCTAAAATTCATTCTAATTAGTTTATATGCTTTATTTGTCTTTCCTATTTCCCTCTTACTTTGTACCTCTTTGCTCTTTGCATCAATTCATTGTTCTTCACCTTTCCTGTATTTGCGAATAATTTCCTATTTTATACCTTTGGATCTCTGTTTCCTACTTCGTGTGTTTTTGTATTTTCGCCTTTTTTCTATAAAATTCAGAATATCCCTTGTTAATCATAGTTTCTGATTTTCTTTTTGTGTATACCCCAAAATATCTCTGGCCGCCATATCTAAGCTGTATTTAATGTTATTCTATTCTGTTTCTACTTCCTTAGTATCAGAAATTTTTCCGATGTCTTTCAGCAATCCATTTGACTTTTTCTCAGATCTTTTGTGGATATCATTATCTTTTAGTTTCTTAAAGTGAAAGTGCCTTTTTCCGTTCCCTTTTTTCAAATTTAAGATTCTACAGTCTTTTACTTGATTTGTAAATCATTGTCGAACAAGAATGTAATCTATTTGATATTTACCTATGCCTATCTTAAACGTGAATAGTCTTCTAGCATGATGTTCAAATAATGTGTTTATGACGGTTAAATTGCTTTTGTCGCAAAAATGTACCAGCTTATTTTCTAGGTCGTTTCTCGTGCCTAGAACAAATAAACCTACTACGCATATTTTATCAGGAAAAGTACCTACGGATGCATTGTTTACGTAGCATGACTCCTGCTCATCCTCATCGCAGTTTAAGCGTTCGACTTTACACGTGGAAAAATACTTTAACTGCGAACCCTCCGTGTTGCCTTTATTAGAGTGCGCATTTTATGGAGGCACCGGGTCAAGCAACATGGAATTAAAATTCGACTTGTCGAGGGTCACAGAATCTACCCCCAATCCCCAAACAGCAATGAAATTGCGGTATTTCATGCAATGCGTGCTATGTGGATGTGGTTAAGCCTGCTTATGGTAGTCATCTACTGAGGTAGGTGTAAGAATGCTGCAGCTACTGCCAATGAGGGAAATGATTAGCACGACGTTTAAGAACCGAACCACTTGGTTAGCTATCGCGTAGAGAACGTTGACATCAATTGCGACGGACTACCCGAGGTTTTCCATGTACAGAAGGAGCAAATTATTCGTTTAGTCCGTACAATGTTAAACAATCATACTGCGGTACAGCTTAATTGCGAGCTTTATAGCTCCTATACCAAAAATGGTGGTATTGAGCTCAAAACCATCAAAGTAAATCGTTTAACGCGAAAAATATGATTATCACATCTGACAGCAATTTGCAAAACAAGTACGAGAACTTGTGCGAGGTTATGCGACAAAAATCAGAAGAATTTGAAGACTGCGAGTCCAGGTGGTCTTTAGAAAAGTTTGATAAGTCGTAGGTGTACTAGTGCTTCGATTTACCCAAACAGATTAAAATGATGAGCCTCACAAGACTATATCTGAGATTTAAATTATATATGTAAAATTACATCCTATTTATTACCGTATTCGATTTCATATATCTGTAATTAAAAGCATTTAAACAATGGTCTAGTGTCTTTACTGCGTACATTGCTTTCCTGAACCTTAACATAAGAAATTAAAGAGATTTCTGCTACAAAGTGCGCGTATCCACCGCATTATTTAAGAAATAATCGGGCGCTGCAGTTCAATTACGAGCACCCTGACCTGTTCGCACTCTCTCGAAAATTCGATTTTTGAACTCCTAGCGTTTTTATTGGTCTACCGCAGAAGATGGATGACACGAATCGGGTGTTCGCATGAGTCCTAACAGTTTTAAATACAAGTAAATTTACCGAAACGTTCAAAGTCTAAAAATATAATGTACAGGTAGGTCAGATGAAATATTGTGTCGTATCTACCAAAAAGATGGCTGTTATAATGTAGCGACAAAAACTCAAGACATGTCTTAAAAATAGCGTTTGATAGACGAACGTGCCCGCAAAAGTCTTAGGTTAGAGTCATCTAACTGCATTACTTAAGAAATACTCGGGCGCTGCAATTCCCTTACGCGTACCCTGCCCAGGTTACGCTCATTTGGAATTTTTAAAATATCTGAGATTCTGTTGGCGTACCGAATCATCTACCACGACTATTGTGATAGAGATTTTAGGATGTGTAAATGAACAAAATTAGTTTATCGGGTGAAAAATAACATGAGATACCCCATACCTAGAAATACATCAATATTGGGCATAATAATATAGATTCACGTAGTAGTCAATATTGTGTGTAGTACCTTTTTACTTTGTATCAATTTAAGACTCATTAAACCTACTTTTCTTTTAAATTATAACTTTTGGCTATGGAAATTGGCAGTTGAGTTGGTAAAACCTGCGATGTCAGGTAAAATGACACGAATACACAAATTGTGAGCTAAGTGATCCTGTACTTCCCATAAGGTGTCTGTATTAAATATTACAATTTTGCTATACCTGTCCTGATGAGCCGCAATTAGGGCAAAACGCGTCCACGGGATGCCCTCGTGGTTGAATTTGGGTCACTTGCCAATAATTCCTTTTTACTTTGTATTAATTTAAGAATCATTAAACCTACTTTTCTTTTAAATGATAACTTTTGGGTATGAAAAGAGCAGTTGAGCCGGATCTCCTCCGTGCCGACTATTGGTAAACCCTGCGATGTCTCATAAAATGACACGAAGACACAAATTGTTAGCTAGGTGATGCTGTACTTGCCATAAAGTGTCTGTATTAAATGTTACAATTTTGCTACTCCTGTTCTGATGAGCTCCAATTAGGGCGAAACGCGTCGAAAGGATGCCCACGTGGCTGAATTTGAGTCACTTGCCAATAATTTCTTTTTACTTTGTATTAATTTAAGACTCATTAAACCTACTTTTCTTTTAAATTATAACTTTTGGCTATGGAAAAAAGGCAATTGAACGGGATCTCTTCCGTGTCGACTGTTGGTAAAACTTGCGATGTCAGGTAATCACGAAGACACAAATTATGAGCTAGGTGATGTTGTACTTCCCATAACGTGTCTGTATTAAATATTACAACTTTGCTATTCCTGTCCTGATGAGCCCCAATTAGGGCAAAACGCGTCCACGGGATGCCCTCGTGGTTGAATTTGGGTCACTTGCCAATAATTCCTTTTTACTTTGTATTAATTTAAGAATCATTAAACCTACTTTTCTTTTAAATGATAACTTTTGGGTATGAAAAGAGCAGTTGAGCCGGATCTCCTCCGTGCCGACTATTGGTAAACCCTGCGATGTCTCATAAAATGACACGAAGACACAAATTGTTAGCTAGGTGATGCTGTACTTGCCATAAAGTGTCTGTATTAAATGTTACAATTTTGCTACTCCTGTTCTGATGAGCTCCAATTAGGGCGAAACGCGTCGAAAGGATGCCCTCGTGGCTGAATTTGAGTCACTTGCCAATAATTTCTTTTTACTTTGTATTAATTTAAGACTTATTAAACCTACTTTTCTTTTAAATTATAACTTTTGGCTATGGAAAAAAGGCAATTGAACCGGATCTCTTCCGTGTCGACTGTTGGTAAAACTTGCGATGTCAGGTAATCACGAAGACACAAATTATGAGCTAGGTGATGTTGTACTTCCCATAACGTGTCTGTATTAAATATTACAACTTTGCTACTCCTGCCCTGATGAGCCCCAATTAGGGCGAAACGCGTCAACAGGATGTCCTCGTGACTGAATCACTTGCCGATAATTCCTTTTTACTTTGTACTAATTTAAGACTAATTAAACCTACTTTTCTTTTAAATTATAACTTTTGGCTATGGAAAAAGGCAGTTGAGTCGGATCTCCTCCGTGCCGACTGTTGGTAAAACCTGCGATGTCACGTAAAATGACACGAAGACACAAATTGTGAGCTAGGTGATGCTGTACTTCCCGTAAAGTGTCCGTATTAAATATTACAATTTTGCTACTCCTGTTCTGATGAGCCCCAATTAGGGCGAAACGCGTCAACAGGATGTCCTCGTGACTGAGTCACTTGCCAATAATTCCTTTTTATTTCGTATTAATTTAAGACTCATTAAACCTACTTTTCTTTTAAATTATAACTTTTGGCTATGGAAAAAAGCAGTTGAGCCGGATCTTCTACGTGCTGACTGTTGGTAAAATCTGCGATGTCAGGTAAAATGACATGAAGACACAAATTGTGAGCTAGGTGATGCTGTACTTCCCATAAGGTGTCTGTATTAAATATTACAGTTTTGCTACTCCTGTCCTGATGAGCCCCAATTAGGGCGACACGCGTCGACAGGATGCCCTCATGGCTAAATTTGAGTCACTTGCCAATATTTCCTTTTTACTTTGTATTAATTTAAGACTCATTAAACCTGCTTTTCTTTTAAATTATAACTTTTGGCTATGGAAAAAGGCAGTTGAATCTGATCTCCTCCGTGTCGACTGTTGGTACAACTTGCGATGTCAGGGAAAATGACACAAATTGTGAGCTAGGTGATGCTGTACTTCCCATAACGTGTCTGTATTAAATATTGCAACTTTACTACTCCTGCCCCGATGAGCCCCAATTAGGGCGAAACTCGTCGACAGAATGCCCTCATGACTAAATTTTGAGTCACTTGCCAATAATTCCTTTTTACATTGTATTAATTTAAGACTCATTAAACCTACTTTTTTATATATTTGTGTGTGTGTGTATGTGTGTGTGTGTGTGTGTGTGTGTGTGTGTGTGTGTGTGTGTGTGTGTGTGTGTGTGTGTGTGTGTGTGCGTGTGTGCGTGTGTGCGTGCGTGCGTGCGTGGGTGGGTGCATGCGTGCGTGGGTGCATGCGTGCGTGCGTGCGTGCGTGCGTGTGTATGTGTGGGCGCGCGCGCGACACGTTTCTAAAAACAAAATAATTAAGATGTTGGAAGACCATGACATGAGTCAAAATAAAAAGGTATAATGTCATAATTAATGAGCATTGAAATAACGGAGAACACGGTAGCACAGCGTACCTTAATATGAAATAATAAAAAAGTGTAACTCTTACATTTGTAAATTACTATTGAGATTGTGCAATGTTCAAATCCTTGCCAATACATAACTCAAAAACACTATTCTCAAAAATCGCACATGATGGAAGTTAATCTGAGAAACTTACAAAAACGGAATTTATCATACATACCATAATACAACAAACAAAACTGGTGCGAAGTAGTTCTATTATTCAAATTAATTAAATATCGCATACATATAAAGTGACATTTATTATACCAATATGACGTAGATGATGAGAACAAGCAAAAACCAATGTTCAATTTTGATTAATTATAACTCGGTTGTTTTCTACGGTGACAGTTTTTGGTAGTGTCATTAATAATAATAACGATAGAATCTTTTTTTAAAATCAACTACACCAAAAAACGATTGTATAATTACGTATGTCATCGAATTTGATGAATCGTGAAATAATATCCAGCGGCGGTTTTCTTAACAAACCTGACGAAGCCTCAAATTTTTTTTATGAACGTAGTTAGTAAAACTAGAACAATAAATACACTGCTCAAAATAATTAGAGAAACACATATTTATGGCCTAATAATTTTTTTAATTTTAAGCATATAAATCTAATAAGGCATATTCTAAAGATTAATTTGCAAGAATAAAACAAATTTTTACATAACGCTTTCAAGATAACAATGCCTATTCAAACAAACTACAAAAAAGTGGAGTAATCATACTGCGTTTACTTGCGTAAACACTAAATTCGGGGATATACCATAAACGGCTGGTATATAACATGATCCTTCAGGACGAGATCGATATACTGTTGAGCGCTTATTCTTCCTGGAACTGTCACAAGATCTGTTCTTTCATCAAGACTAACTCCAATTTTTTCTTGTATGGTTGCTGCAGAATAGCGTTCATATGGAAGTCGTCGATATACACGCATTCCACCAACACATCGAGTTAAACGAAATCGTAACTCATCTGTGAAGAGTACTAGTCTCCACTATCAAAGTTGTCATGCGCAATGTTCACGAGTAAAATGTACACGAAACCTTATATGTTACGAAGTTAAAACGGGTTTTCGCGCAGATCTTATAGGTCTCAGATTGGATTCTCTCAGTCTATTTCTAATGATCTGGTCGGATATTTCAACGTTATGAGTTGTTTAAGCCTGATTTGAATATCTTTGGCTGTGGATGTGCGAGAACACACGGACAAAAGTCCGGCAGTGAACTCGGGATGTTTTCCTCTTAGGGCCTTATTCAAAGCGTCTTTCACAAACAGTAGAGTAACGAAACATTTTAGAGTGGTTTTCTCATGAATTTTAAAAAGCAACATATCTACAATTTAAAATACATATTTTTTCCTGTGGCGGGTGGAAGGTGGGTGGGACAAAGGGTAGCTAGAAGCATTAGTTTATGGCAGCCCAATAGATTTGCAACCGATCTGAAATGGTTGTTCGACAGTCGATTCCAAGTTGTTTCTTACCTTTTCTGTAACTAATTCAAAGTTGTTTATATCATCCAAGTCTTTTCTTCGACCAATATCTAGATCAGTTCAATAACCCGCGGTTACCTATTCAGTTATTCTTTGTAACCTAATTCAATATTTACCCGGCGCTTGATCGACCAACGTGGGCTATTAAAGATATTTCAGTATTTATCACCTCCTTGAAAATAAAAGGAGAATTTTTTACTATAGTTACTATGAGAATATTTGGGAAACCAATAATGACCTATCTAATTACCAATGACGGCGCGTAAAAGGTGGGTGGCTTCGTGGCTCAGTTGGTTCGCGTGAGACTACTAAGCTCAAGGTACCGGGTTAGATTCTCGACAGGGACCGCTTGAAAAATGTTGGGCGAGCATTTTTCACAAAAATACGGCCTCGTTTGGCTGAGAGGTAAAATGAAGGTCCCGTGAGTGTTGTCACGCACGTTAAAAATCCCTATCTCGCTTGGAACAGCAAAGGTTCGCCAAATTCAAAATTTTTCAGGTTAAAAAACTTACTTTCTGGCCAATGTAGTATCTTCGGGTGGAGCATTGGAAAATCACATGTAAGGTCCGATACCGGCCTGAGATCGTGTGTTTCTTGTCACTTATACTACCTAAAAGTGTAGGATATTTAATTATTAGTACTGATTTACAATCATTCGTCTAGGTTCTCATTTACTATTAAGTGATATGTTTGATGTAAGTGTTAAGTATATGGTTACGTGGTTGTGTACTGCACACGAACACTATTTAGTTTAATCTTTGTCCCATTTGTAATCATATTTTGAAATTATAATATAGGAAAGCAATTACTTATACCAGAAAGGTGTTTTCTTTATTATTTATATCGATATATATGTATTCTTACTTTTCTTTGTCAGACTAATGTTCTGTCTTTGTTTGTACTAATCAACTAATTTTTATTTCAGAGAGACAACTCGGTTCTTTCTTCTTGGATTTTGTTTTCGATTACTTTCCCACGCCCAATCTCCGATTGACGTTAGCCCGGCATCTCCTCCTTTGGTTACGTAATTTCGTGCACGTCTTTACTTTAATTGGGGTTTCTTTGGTTCTTCCTGGCCCGCACGGTTTATCGCAACAACTGACGGATGTGCATCCCCGACGATTTCGCTTGAGTCATCATTCCTTGGCGCCCCGTATAGCTGGAAAACTTCCTCGAATTGTCACCGTTCCGCTACTCACCTTGTTTCGCCCGGAGACGAAAGTAGGTAGATGTTGATTCCGCGAGGCCTGCTGTTAGAATCCGCTCGGTGGTTGAGTATGCAGTTACGCTATATCAAAGTACAAGTGCTGAACATAGAACAAAGGCCTAGGAAATCAAAATCTCCAACTCATTTTTTGTGCTACCCTAAAAGTAGAAAATCTATTGAATGCACATTCCGCTAACCTTCTTTTCAACATACTCTGCATAGTGGAAGAAAGCATTTAAATACGAATGCATCCAGCAGAATTCAGTACACTTAGTATTCTCCATAGCCTAAGAACTCAACTAACAGTGCTCACCATAGCCTGTCAACCACTTCAGCAAGCAGTGCTCCCCATAGCCTGCTTAATTTAGACCAGTTACGCTGCCCGTCGCCGCACCTGGGGCACGTCGCTACGGTTCAGTAAACCACGTATAGCAGTGCTCCCCATAGCCTGTTTAATTTTGACCAGTTACGCTGCCCGGCGCCGTACCTAGGGCACGCCGCATTAATTTGTTCCATAAATCAGTAGTTAATTGCGCATGGACAGTAACCCCATTTCATTCACCAGGCCAACCGGAAGCAGATACAGAACGCTCTCTGACGTGCCTTCCGAGATACCCTACCGCTACCGAAGCTCCTGTCGCCCCTGCCGCCGTCATCAGACCATCTTCAGCACTCACATGAACCACAGCGAGAATCCATCCAAGCCGCCCCCACGACGATAACGTCACGCGAGGTCGTTTGTTGTGGTGACGCCGAGTGTGTCTGCGAGTAGAACCTCCGGAAGAGAACCCCCGTAGAGTTCAGTGGCAGCACACTCGGCAAGCCCTAGGGCATCACGACTCCCGACGCCTTCCGAAGACCACCGAAGATTTCTGAACCTCCTTAATATTGCATATATGTTCAATGTACAGTTCTTATGTTCAGATCATAATTTTTTGTAACTCCACGTTATCCCACAAGTAAACCACGAAGCCCTCCGAAGAGTTCCGAAGACCGCTAAAGACGTCTGGACCTCTTCAAACTGCAAATACTTTTTAACTATCGTTATTCAAGTTTTTACTCAGCCTCACAAGTAAATCCCGAGGCCTTCCGAAGACTACCGAAGACTCCTGAACCTCTTAATATTGTGTATATATTCAATGTATAGTTCTTATGTTCATATCATGTTACGTTCATTTTACGACAGTAAATTAAAACCTACCCCTTTTCTTACATTATTCATCCACATAGATTCCGCTTCAATACGCAACCACCATCCTCTATATTTTGCCTTCCTACAATAAGCACGCTGGTCAATAATTTCATCTAAACCCATTTGCTGCGAATTTGAAAAGTTTACTCTATAATTTAAATAGTCGGTACCTTATTTTCGGTGTCCACTGGCCTTCTACACATTACTATACTGTACAATTAATCCTTATACTGCTACGACCGAAAGACTCGTTGAAATAGTGTATTGTACTATTTGATAAAGCTTGGGTCGAGTTTCTAATCTTCTTTTTGGTATGTTGTGATACGCGAGGATTGAATTATTAATTCTTGTTATTGAAAACGAATTGATTTACTCGATTCTTACTATATGTGGCAAGATTACTCATCGGTACCTAGTTATTTTGTTTTATCATCTTTAAAATTTCGTGCACACACTGTGTGGTAAGTATTTGCGGTTTAAAAAAAAAGTACTTTTCGGCGTCAATAAATTAATTTTTACTGTACTTATTATAGCTCCTTTCGGTGGATCGAACCATCTTTTACCTGGGCCTAGAGTGATGAGGCGTTTGCCGCTTCTTTTGTGGAGGGAAGACATGAGTTGCGTGATTCCAAGTCCATCTGCTCCGCCCTGCTCTGGGGGAGGCTGGGAATAATACTACACCGTAGACACGCGGGTGAGTCTGTTCCCTGTTCTTTTATGTGGGTCCTAAGTAACTGTAAACCGCATGTGTATAAAGTCACATGGATGACTAAACTTTGTAGTTTTAGAATGATTGTCTTTGTGTGGGAGGATATTTATTATTAATATTGTAAAATGTCATGACTTCTTAATTGGGAACGATTTTATGTAGTTAAGTTTATGCTTACGACGATATTGAATATTAATAATGTATTTACTGTGACCATTTTATCTATTTAATTGTATATTTAACTGTAAATTTACCATGATGATTTAGAGCTGTTGGTTTTAGTGTTGTAATGTTGCATTTTTTTTGTTTGATAATTCATAACGGGGAGTAACCTAAAACTGCTTCTCGCCATTTGAAAAATGATTTCTTTTGGTTTTTTTTTGCTGACATGTATTTAGTAATGATTTTATTTTTTTGGTGTTGTTTGGTTATACTACACTGTAGCGTCTCTCCAAAGGTCACTTCAATTAATTATAATTAGTAAAAAGCCATGTTAATTTCTTTTCTTTATTTCAGGCCTTTCCTTTATTTTTCTTTATATTTGTAAGACCCCGCATACGCATCAACTGAGCCCGAGCATTCCTTTCATTGTTCTGCCAGCTACGTCAATGTACGTAGCACATGATTCTATATAACTCCACGTTGTCCCACAAGTAAAACACGAAGCCTCCCGAAGAGTCCCGAAGACGTCTGGACCTCTTCAAACTATAAATACTTTCTAACTATCGTTATTCAAGTTCTTACTCGGCCTCACAAGTAAATCCCGAGGCCTTCCGAAGAGTTCTAAAGCCTACCGAAGTCTTCTGAACCCCTTAATACTGTATACATATATGTTCAATGCATAGTTCTTATGTTAAGATCATAATTTTTTATAACTTCACGTTGTACCACAAGTAAAATACGAAGCCCTCTGAGGAGTTCCGAAGACCGCCGAAGACGTCTGGACCTCTTCAAACTCTAAATACTTTCTAACTATCGTTATTCAAGCTCTTACTCAGCCTCACCAATAAATCCCGAGGCCTTCCGAAGAGTTCCGAAGACCTCTGGACATCTTCGAACTGTGTATATATTCGTTTACTTATTATTTAAGTTCCTACTTGGTTCCACGAGCAACCACGAAGCCTTTCGAAGATTACCGAAAACTTCCGAACTGCTTAAAACTGCATAAACTATTCATTTTAACTATTTAACTTGCATTTCTGCGTACTTATGAACTTTTTAATTTGTTTTTGCTTGTGCATATTAAACTTTTTTATCCTTGTGGTTCGAAAGCGCGGCTCGCTATTGGTAGCTATGTCCTGCCCATAAATTAAGGCACGCGTTGTCATTGGTTGCCAGTTGCTGCCCAGACGCCGATGAGGTAGCAACTCGCGTATTTTTACCACCGCTTTCTGGCGATCAAAGGTGAGCAGCGGAACGCTGATGTCCTGATGGAGTTCTCCAGCTATGCGGGGTGCCGAGGAATGGGTACATAAGTGAAGTCGTCGGGGATGCACATCCGTCAGTCCTGTTTAGACGAGCTACCTGACGATGGAGCGGCCTGTGGCGAGTAGCCAGTCCTGTCAGACGAAAACCACAGGCCAGTGGACCCAGGATCCGGAATACTGTGTAGTAGGAGGACAACTACGGGGAAGACCCGGGAAACTGCTCACTGCACCGAAAAAAGAGGATTCCAGGAGCAGGTCTTTTGGAATCCAAACCTATACAAATATATAAATAAGAAGATCTATCAAGATAAACAGTCAACACCATCAAGCCAAAAAACTCTTGAGTTATAAGGCATTTTTAACGACGCTGAGAGCGTCGCGTCAAGCTTCTGAAGTCATTGGTTGCCGGGTTTTCTGCGTTACGTAAATAGATCTTAAGTGAACGTTGCTGGTCATAGAACGCCGTTGGCTTTTGGGAGGTGTTGATTGGTAACACGTGCAAGGTTATCGGTCTACGTCGATTAACTAGAGATTGCTTTACTTGTAGTTTTTCAGGCATTATCTGTAATTTCCTGTAAAACGACTGCTGTTACGGTTTCACCGGGTTGCAAGAATAAATAATGAACTACACCTTCGTACTGTTACCATAACCTTACTTAAATGGAGTCCTGCTTTTGCCTGGTTCCTTGAAGTTCATTTCAGCATGCAAACCATTGTTCAAAACGCTTCCGGTTGTCGTAGAGAATCCATTTTCATCGCAAATTATGATGCATATTTTTGTTCGAATTAAGTAATGAAAATGATACTTGTAATCTTAACAATTTGTGTACAGGAGCTAACTCGTGTGGAATCTAGCTGTTGCGTTTTCTACCTTCCCTAATTAATTAAAATGACGGTTTACAGTGCTTG
This sequence comes from Platerodrilus igneus, assembly GCA_036346225.1. Lineage (NCBI taxonomy): Eukaryota > Metazoa > Arthropoda > Insecta > Coleoptera > Lycidae > Platerodrilus > Platerodrilus igneus. Next base: position 934,972 of record JARFIW010000892.1, on the reverse strand, counting down.
TTGATACATCAATTATCTGAAAGTTTTCTGGCACATTCGACGAATTTCGTTCCACTTCTTCCCGTAATTCTTTATTGTTTAAGGTTGTAGTTGGACGCCCAGGCGGTTCATTTGCCGAGGCAAAATTTCCGTGGTGGAAATTTGCGAACCAAAGGCGTACGTTTCATTCATTGCAAGTGTCTTCTCCAAATTACTGGTTAATTTCATTAGCCTTTTCTAAATTGAAGAAGAAAAAGTACCCGAATATCATGCGTTGACACATTTTTTGAACTGTTTAAAGTTGATGGAATGTGATTATTATGTCATAGACAAGAAAATAAATGTTTATTGTTTGCCAAAAATAAAACAAAATAACAGCGCAAATAAGCGTTGATCAGAACGACAGATGCTTTTGAAAACGGGACGTTTTATATGCAAAAGTCTAATGGTAGTGTAGCAACCAACGCTTATGTTCACACGCTATCTAATGCTAAGTGTACGTACTAGATGTAATAAAGTATCTCACGTATCAAATGCAACGTGCAGATTTCTAAAATTATGATTCAGTCAGCCAGCGTTCTCTAAAATCCTGGATCCTCAAACATGTCACGATTGCTTCAGTGAAGCCCTGCAGCAATATATTTAAAATTCTATTCCATTTTCAAAAATTACTGCAAGCAATAGGTAAGCCATTAACCATAAGGTTAATAAATACACATATTAGAGAAATCGCGTGATTCATAAATGCCGTATTGTAATTAATTATAAACAAAATCGTTTAATAGACATACATTAAAAACATCAAGTCCAGATAAATCACAATATCAAATCCTCTAGGCAAGCAAATCGATAAAGATAAAAGTCGAGGAATATAGCTTGCAGATACACCGTGATGTGAACATTATTCTACCTGTACGGAGGATATGCAGCATTCGAAAAGCTCTTTGAAAGCTTCTAGGAATTAAAGCATGCTGCGCGAAACAATACAACCTTGCAGGGACGATGAATGTAGCCAGAAGTTCAAAAGATATAAAGAAGCTCGAGAGATAGAACGAATAACTACAAGCAAAGCAAGACCGAGACCAGTTTCCCTCGTTGATTTGAATTACAAATAGTTTTGTCAAGGGGAAACAAGTTCCACGTTAGAAAATAAATCTCATTGTTTTAAATTCAATTACTTAAAAATAATTCATGTTGTATGGTGAACATCCGACAAATTTATTGTCTATTTTGAATGCACTCAACATCTGCTATTGAAAAATTATCACCTTATTATAAATGAGCGACATGGTTTGATAGGCTTGATATGGGTATGAAATAAAAACTTGCTTAATTATAAAGAGATTAATTATTCTTCTTGGCTTTCTCTTGGGCATATAAGGTAACGCAGAGGAGGCGAATAACGTTTACAAATTGAAAGGAAGATTAAATACCGTAACACATTCTACACAAAATTATTAGCGAGCTGAAAATCAACGAATTTTATTAATCATAAACGTGTCAAAATTATCATGGAGGACGTTGGAAAATTTGATAGATCTATGGATCTTGCTATAAAATAAAAGTGACTTATGAAAAATGCCATTTGTAAGTAAAAATTAAGTTAAGCATAAACCTGCATCTTTCGATTGCCACGAATAATATGAACTATACAAATGAAACCTGCATATACTAGGGGTTTTACTTTCTTTTTTGTTTATTCATGGATGTGACGGCAGCAACCAAAATTTCATAGTCATTTTTCTGAAACCAGCCACATGTACATGGTTGCGTGAACTACAAGGTTTACTTGATCCATGATATATATATATATATATATATATATATATATATATATATATATGTATATAATAAAAAATATTTTATCTGGGGTTAAATTAAAGATGGACCTGAAACCTTGCACTGGTAGGTCAATGGCGTATTACCAACCACCAAAGAAAGCCTAGGTGACAGATGGTAAACGGCTTTAGAAGAAGGTAAAGCGCAACCACAGCATAACTCGGACACGGCCCCTGAAGTACGCACGAGAGTTGTAGGTTTATTGTTTACATAGTTACCGAACATGTGTATGGGGAATCTCTTGGTTGATCTTGGTCCTCTCAGGACGCGTCTGGTAATCAGCGTGGTTTATACTGTCTTATGTGTATCGATATTTATCGTGCGTGTGTTCTAGGTGTTTATTTACCCAATTAGAGATCTGAGTCTTGTGTTGTCTTCTATTTTTTTTTATTTTGCCAACTAGTTGACGGTCTGTTGTGCTGTTGTCTGATGTTATGTTACACATCTAGTAGTCGGGATGAGCGTTCTTTGAGTGCCTAGTAGCGGTGCAACGTCTCGTATGGATGAGTGTGGTAAGTCGTCTATTGTTCGGTACGTTTTATGGCGTTTGTTCTGCAGTATTCGGGTACTGTGGGAATGTTTAAGTCGTTTCTGATTGTGTCGTTTATGACGAACCACCGTGCGCCGGTAATCAGTCGGAGGATGGTGTTTTGAATGCCTCTAGGCGGTGTTCGTTTGTTTTAGATAGGTATGTCAGCCATTCTTGTGAGCCGTAGGTGTTGGTCGGTCTGATGTGAGTTTTGTATATTCTGGTCCATGTTTCTGTCGGTAGTTTGTTGTTAAATGTCAGCATCGAATGTAGGTAGCCTTTGATTTTTCTTACTTTCTTAAGTGTCTCGTCTAGCTGTTTTTGAAAGCAGAGGTTTCCGTCAATAGTGATTCTTAGGTATTGGATGGTGTTCTTCCACGATAGTTGCTGCCCTTCAAATGTTGGCGGAGGGTGTCGGTGTAGTTTGTGTCGTGAGAATAGTATGGCTTCAGTTTTGTCCACGTTGATTTTGATTCTCCATCTTCCCAACCAGTCGGGTAGGGTGTCCAATTGGCGTTGTAGTTTTTGTGTGGCTAGTTTGGGGTGACGTGCAGTAGTTAAGAATATAGTGTCGTCGGCGTATAGTCTGCATTTAACGTTGTCGTTACATGGTATGTCTTTTATGTAGGCGTTGAACAGAGCCGCTGAGAGACATCCGCATTGCGGAACTCTAGCCATAATAGGTACTATGTGTGACAGTTGTCCGTTTACTCGTACTTGTAGTTTTCAGTCTGTGAGGTAGCTATCGAGTAGCTGTATGTATTGTAGTGGTACTTAATGTATGGTTGCTAGTTTGTACAGGAGTCCTCTGTGCCAGACCTTGTCTAATGCGTTTTGTATGTCCAGGGATACTGCTGTCGTGACGCGTGCTTTGTTGTAGTTCTCTACAATGTAGTCTACGACGTGTATTACTTGTAGTGTAGTTGAATGATTTTCTCTGAAGCCGAATTGTTCTTGTCTGTCTCGTAGGTGATGTTTCAGTTTTTGTAGTAGTAGTCGTTCGAATATCTTCGATATCACGCTGGGAAGCGAAATCGGTCGGTAGTATGACGGGTTTGTCTTTGTTTTTCTGGTTGTGTGGATCATGATTGTAATTGGGGTCTTCCATGCTGTGGGGTAATGTTGTTGTAGGAGTATGCCGTTGAATAGTCTCGTGATGTATGCAAGTATGCATTTCGTGATATTTTAGAATGCTTGATTTGTGATGTTGTCTTTCCCAGGTGCTTTCTGTTTCTGTTGCTGAGGATTGTTTCTTTTGTGTCTTTTGGTGTTATAAGTGGTACGTGTTCTTCCGGATGTGTTTGTAGTAGTTCGTTCATAGTTTCGTTTACTTGTGTTTCATGTTGCTGGTGTGTTGTTGGGTTCGGCAAGTATGCTTCCTGTAGTGTTGTGGTGAATATGTTTGCATTTTCTCGGGCGTTGTAGATTTTTCCGTCTGATCCGTCTAGTGATGTGTTGGTTAGTTGATGTCTCCTTATGAGCCTTCTGTTAAGTTGGCGTAAGTTCTCTTCAGTCTCAAGAACATTGTTGACAAGTTCCGTTCACTGTTACGTATTGTGTTCGTCTAGTAGAGTTTTGAGTGCAGCTTCTGTTGTTTAGTTGGGTTTTAATGGCTGGGTCTCTCGTTATCCGCCATCTCGGGACTAACTTCCTTTGCTGTTTGATGATGTCACGAAGGTAGTCAGGAAGTGGTGGTCTGTTAGTTTTGCGGATTCTTGTCGTAGTACAGTGATTTAGTACTTCTTGTAGTGCATTGGTGATATTCTTACACCATTGTCGTTACTGGTTTAATGGTTGATTGAATAATTAAAGTAACCCGTAGGTTCTTTAATATTCTATGAAGAAACCAGTAAACTTTAAGGAAGGATTTCCTTAAAATGATGGAACGCAAATATCTTCCGACTATGCTAGGGGTCTATTCCTCGGGTAGAGCTTATGAGGTTTGGTCGTGGTTCTTTTTACAAATCATTATTCACTTACTATGGCTTAATTTATACCAAAATAGGGGTAGGGGAGAGCGCCACCAAGTCATTAAGTTTAAACACAAAGTTTCCCTAAGAGGGACTTGGGAGTCCTTAGAAAGGAATATAGTATTAACTGCTTACGCAGGAGCTGTAAAGAAAATTAAATTAAATTAACAAAGGGAGGACACAAGAAGTCTACTCTTGCTACCTCATAATAAGAAAAGCTGTAAATATTAATTATGCACACACTTTTATAGACACAAATATTAGACATTAAATTCTGAAAGAGCTATCAGAGCTTGTTCGTCAAATGGAAGCTACAAATGTCATTATATTGAAGGATACTTATGCCTTTTATTCCTTGATTTAATTACCTTACTTTTGAACTCACTTGTACAAAATAAAACAATTAATTAAATGAATTAAGTGGTTATTCTTTAATTAAACGTTACTTCATGATAGAAAGTTGTATGTACAAAATTTACATATCAAAAATAGTACTTTAATTTCTTCTACACAGATGTAGAATGATAAATTCAAATAAAACATCAAATACGTTAAGCATTTCTTTTTGCTACAAGATTAACTCAAATCAATACCCAAAATATCAGATCTGTTATTAGGCTTACACGTTTATATGAGAATATCAAAAGTCTAATAATTTAACGTTCAAAAGTTTTAACTATAATTACACATAAATGGAACTTTAAGCAGAACTCAATTGAAGTGCTTAAGTTCGTTAATAATAATAACGGCTATTACGCTGGATTTGAATATTGGCAATTAAAAAAAAACATCAAAAGTCCTTTATAGTTTATTAAGCAAAATAATATTTATAGGTCATCACAAAGTTATTTCAGATGTTGCCTTGAATCAAAGTTGGCCAAATGCGGACGTCATGTAAAAATAATGAAAAGCGCTTACCTCGTTTCGACAGGTTCTTGTTTGTGTGACAGCGTTACATTGCATTAAACCAGATGTGTATACATACTGTTCCTGGACAAACAAATGACGTCACCGTTCACATGTTGTACTGAAACCAACCGACCGAGTGCTCCTTGGACCCAATTATACGAGCTTAAAGCGTATTTCCTCTACGCAATAACGGAACAAACCAATCTCCATTCAAACGGTTATCAAAAAATGCCAAGCTTCCATCTATTACTGCATTTAGTTCGTTATCCAAACAATTATCTTGAGTGTAATTATCCACATTATTACTTGTAAATTCATCATAGCAATTAAAAGATTTTCGTAAATATTAATTATGGAACGGTTAGATTAAAACAAAAGCATTGCTATTAAATTGAAAAACACTCCGGTTAAATCTCAAATATTACGACTTAATTGCAGAACATTTTATTAAATCCAAGTATTATGGTAAAGTTGAAGGACGTTCATATTAGACCAAAAATTATTATCGTCACATTGAAGTACGTTCTTGTTAAATTTCGAATATTACAATCAAATTGATAAATGCTCACATTAAATGGTAAACTAGATGACCGTAAACGAAAAGAAAAGATCACATATGATTATGCAAGACAAAATTAGACAGGATAAAATAAGATAAGACTAAATAAGAGAAGAAAAGAGAAAAGCGCTACAACAAAATTATTCAGTTTATTTAAGAGATTATGTGTATTTGCTTACCATTATTTAAAAAACACTACTTCAAGTGCTCATTACACTTGAGCTAAACACATAGGCATAAAGCCAAACGTAAATTACTGGCTAGAACTCTAAGGTTCTCCATGATGTCTTCGTGTCAGGTGCTCCAGCCAGAGTGAGTCGTTGACACGTTGCGCACATTATATCAAAGTTGTTTGGCATTGAAATGTTTACTCAAATACTTAACGCCTGTTGTTAGCAACCAAACTAGCATCTCTGTATTGTGGTTGGGCTACATGATCCCAATACGGATATTTATTTAAATGACGATGTTTACTTGTTTAATGAAACAGACAAAAAGATGTATTTAACTAATTAATTTTTGGTGATTTGCAGATGTCAAAAAAATTGTTACAATATATTCTGTGGCTGCGTCAATTTGTTCGTGTGTATCGACGGTCGGGTTTCCAGACGTTCTTTTGTGTTGTAAGTACTCGTTACTTTCTAGTTACCGCTTGAAGTTACCGCTTCAGCAATAACAAGTAAGTTTTTATCTAGGGTTTATATTATTTATTGTTATATTATTTTATTTGAAGCTTTGCTTTTTATTGTGTTTTATTTTTTATAATTGTGTGGCATTAAAATTTAAATACAGGGCAGTAAAATAAAATTTAAACCGAATAAATATTAAATAAACCCCGTTTTTCTTTGTAATTTATACTAAAATCTGCGTTTTAAAATAAACTAACTAAATTTCGGGCGAATAAAACAAAAATCTACTAAACCAATACTCAAAATAATTTCGAAATAATTTAAAAAAGGCGTTTTTAATAAATTTATAACAAAACACCGTGTAAATCGAGTAAAAAGCCGGGTAAAACAACCAAAAAGTAAGTGAAATTTTTATAGTGTGCGTATAATAATACAACAACCAAAAAACTAAAACCTAGGCCCCTTTTAAATCAACGAAATAACCCAAAAACTGTAAATTTTAAAACAATTTTAATATAAATTTTCCTTATTTTAAGTACACGCGTACTTAAAAACTTTAAATCGATTTTTGGTGTAATTAAGCGGTGTAACAGTTGAAGGTCGTACTAGGCACCGAGTGATTAAGTGGAAAGTGCGTTTCCGGTACCGCATTCCGATAGCGCTTGACCTTATTTGTTAATTATACATTTAAAATTAAAGTGTTGTTATTTATAAATTAGAAATTTTGAAGTAATTAGCTTATTTAAATTTGATTCGGGGGTTTTAAAATTTTAGAATAAATAAATAGTGTTCTTTACGGTACATTTTGAAACGAGATATTTTTATTGGGTTATCGAATTTATTTGGTTCCAGTTGTTATTTTGACGTTTAGTGTTTGTTGTATTATTGTTAAAATATGATATTTAATTGGGCGGTTCGAATTTTAAGTAAATAAATAAAAGGTTGTTTACGGTTCACATTTAACCAAAATATTTTTATTGGACCAACGTTTTACGTTCTTCTAGCGTCGTAACGGTCAGGTCGTTTTTTGAGCTGCGTTTTAGGTGTCATTCTTTGTGGTTAATTTTGTCAGCATGGTGGTCCACTGCGATGAGGAGCCGCTGCCCAGGAGGAAGAGGGGCGATTGGTCGGAGTCAGCTAGGTCGGAGGCTGAGGGCGCTGTTGGGTGGAAACAGCTTAAGGTTATTAAGGACGTCATGTTAGAGACTCAGGAGGAGGTACATGAGGTAGAGAAGGAGCCTGTGTCTGCGGCGGACGTGTCGGGGGAGTCGGGGCCTCCCGTGGTGGTTGCGGCGCCAGAATTGCCCTCTATTTCGAGAGCCCAGCGCACGATGTCGACTAGCAGCAACGGTAGCGTTGATGCTAGCGACCTCGATGAGCTGAAACTCTTGAAGTTCAGGGTGAGGAAGGCGCTGCCGTCTATGGGAAGGTGCCGACGACCTCCGCCACTATCGTCGTGGAGGATAGGAAGATGGTTCGGCACGCCGTGGATGATATCCGCGACGTGTCGAACCAACTGATAGGTATGGTTAGGGCGCTGCGTCTTTGTTTAGATGGCTCAGGGAGAGAAAGTGTTGTTGGGGGAAGTCCGGCGGTAAATTCTGTCGTTTCAGGAGGCCAGAGTCAGGATGCGTCGGTGCAGCGCAAGGTCTCCTACGCCGCTGCGGCTTCAGGTTCTGCCCCAACGTTTGCGGCCAGGGTCGACGCCAGGCCAGGCCAGAAGGACGACGTGATGACGACCCTGAAGCAGAAGGTCGATCCCGCTCGAGATGGGTTTGTTGTCGGAGCTCGTAGGACACGCCGGGGCGGTGTCGTTGTGGAGTGCGCAGGTCGCGACGACGCCAAGAAGCTGCAGTTGAAGGTCGGCGGGAACTGCAAAGAACTCGTAGCGAAGACCATCGAGAAGAAACGTCCGCGGGTCTTTCTTCCGGGGGCCGAAGCGAGAATGAAGGCTGAAGAGCTCGTGCGGTTCATTGCGAGCCAGAATTCCCGTTTCGGCGATTTGAAGCTAGAAGACCACCTGAGAGAGAAATTCAGGTTTGGCGGAAAGAGCCCTAATGATCCCATCGCCAACGTAGTCTTCGAAGTGACCCCCACACTTCGAAGGCGTATACTAGCTGATACTATTAACGTCAGTTGGCGAGGAGTATGGGCCCGGGACCACTTCTCAATGACCCAGTGTTACCGGTGCTACGAGTACGGCCATCGATCGATGAAATGCAGGGAGAAGGTATAGTGGTGCGGTAACTGTGCCGAGGTCGGGCATGAATTCAAGAATTGCCGGAAGGCAGTCCCCTGCTGTGTGGTTTGGGCTAGGGCAAACGACAGAACTGGCGGTGGCGCGAAGGTCGATACGCGCCACGACGCCAAGTCGAATAGATGCCCCACGATGCAGCGTCTGAAGAACGCAATCACACGAAACATCGATTATGGACTGTGAAGATAAAACAAAGTCCATAAGAAGCAAGAAGATTAAATTCGCGCAACTAAATCTCGGGAAAGGTAAAGGGGCAACAAATAACTTCGTAAAGTTATTCGTCGAAAACAATATCGACATCGTGTTTATACAGGAACCGCACCTGTATAGCCACAAAATAACAGGTTTTGGAAGGGAGGTTACCGTCTTAAACGCGAATAGTGAACGACCGCGTAGCGGGATAATAATAAATAATGGGACGTGCGCCGAAATTATATTAAATAATTTATCGAACGAATTTTTAACAACGGCCGAAATCAAATCAGGGGGAAATGCGTTCTACGTAATAAGCGCGTTCCCGCCGGTCGATTCCCCGACGGGAAAATCCCCAAACCGAAGACTTGATAAATCAAGCAGATAATATTATTCGTAAAATCGGCAGAAATAAAAATCTAGTCATCGGGGGAGATTTTAAGCCACGTCGTCACTATGGGGCAGCCCTATCGAAGACGATAGAGGCTCGCAGGTTGCTGATCCTTTTACGAAATGGGACCTTAGTGTGATAAACACTAATGATTCACCTACGTTTGAGGGGCATAGAAGTTTTATAGCTCGCACGAAATGTTAGAAACGATTTGTAATTGGAAAGTATCCCTGAGCTCGAAAATGAGCTATTTAACTGCCGAGAGGCGGACGAAGTAGAAACACTCGCGCAAAAATTAAACGACGCGGTGGTAGACGCGTCGTCGTATTTCATGCCGCAAAAGAGAACATTTAAACACAGCGTACCCTGGTGGACCCGGGAACTAACCACCAAGCGGGCAGAAACGCGTAACCTAAGGCGCCGCTATCAACGCGCCTCGGGAGATATAAGAGAACAACGGAGAATGGAATATAATCAAAGTTACCGCGAATATAAAATATTAATAGAAGCAACGCGAACGAATAAATTTAAAGAATTCTGCACGCGAAACTCAGAGAAAGAACCCTGGGGAACCGCATACCGCGTAATTAGAGGAAAGCAACAAAAAATCGCGCTCAGTAATATAAAGAAAACAAATGGCAAATACACGGAAGGTTTTAAAACCACGGCGGAATATTTACTAGAGAAATTTTTCCCATCGGATAATCCCGAGAGGGATAAAAGGTCGCACGATTTAGTACGTCGGGAAGCTGCAGAGGCGCAAGGAACAGGTGCCGATAAGGCAATCCTAGTTCACGAGGTCGTAAGAGCTCTTAAGAGGATAAACCCTAAGAAGGCACCGGGGCATGACGGAAACACCTCAGACGCAGCTCTGGAGGCGTGCCTGTTAGCCCCGTGTGTCTTTGTCGGGTTGTTTAATCTTTGTTTAGAAAGGGGCGTTTTTCCGCGTTGCTGGAAAATCCAGAACGTGAAATTTATACCTAAACCTAAAAAGGCGGATGCGTCAGATCCCGGCAGCTATCGTCCAATTAGCTTGCTATCGGTGCTGGGGAAAGTTCTAAATCGCGTTATGACTACGCGTGTTGAGCACCTAGTGCGATACAGCGGCGGTTTTAATCACCGACATTTTGGTTTCGTGGAGCGCAAGTCGACTATCGACGCGTTAGAGTTCGTTGTCGGGGAAATTAAGCAGGCTAGAGATACTAAAGAGTACTGTGTCGTTGTTGCTTTGGACATTTCAGGAGCATTTGATGCTGCCTGGTGGTTATTAATCGTTTGCGAGTTAGATCGTAGGGGTTGTCCGCGAAACTTGATGTCTTTGGTCAAGAGTTATTTCTCGAGGCGATTGGCACAGGTTGAAATTCCGGGTGAAGTTCTGTCGCGTGAGGTGGAAAGGGGATGCCCGCACGGGTCATGTTCTGGTCTCACATTTTGGAAGTTGTTGTATGAGAGCATCTTTAGGGTCAAGTTGCCCGCAGGATGCTAAATCGTTGGGTTTGCGGATGACACGCTTTTAATTGTAAGATCGAGATTGTTAATGCATATGCGCACAAAACCGAACGAGACGCTTAATAAATTACACGAATGGTCGCAGGCGGTAAAATTAAAATTTAACACGGCGAAGTCAGAGGCGCTTTATTTCGGCACGAAACCAGGACAGAGACCTCCTAGGCTAGAGCTAGGAGGGGAGAAAATCCCGTTTAAAGATTGTATTATCTAGCTCGGCGTCAAGAGCGACGATAAATTAAATTGGAAAGCGCACGTACAATACGTAAAAAGTAAGGGCGGCGAAATATCAAATAAAATTATGGCGGCGGCTAAAATAAAGTGGGGTTTCAGAGGCGAATCGCTGAGGACGGTTTATGCCGGAGCAATTGAGCCGGCTATGCTGTACGCAGCTTCTGTATGGGCAGAAGGTTGTAAAGTCAGGGAGGTGCGTCAATTGACGAGCGTACAACGCATAACCGCAGTAAAAGCGGCGAGGGCGTACAGGATCACCTCCACGGAAGCAGTCTTGGTGATCAGTAGGACTCTCCCTATCGAATATGTCGTTAGGGAGATTAGAGATAGGCGATTAATAAATATAAAAAAAGGGCGCGAAATTATCGAAGATCTTAATCTTGTTAATAGGGAAATTACAAGAAAGATCGTTGTATCTGAGTTGGGGCACCCGGCTGATATTAGAGGAATCGAGTTTGTCGAAGGTGATAAGGACGCGATGGGTATCAGAATTTATACGGACGGTTCACGTATGAACGATGGGCAAGCAGGTGCTGCGTTTGTCGTGTATAAGCAGGAAAGGGAGGTGTTTCGGTTTCAAACCAAACTCGCGAACTGGAGCACAATTTTCCAGTGCGAATTGGTAGCCATACGAGAGGCTATCGATTACGTAATAAACCATACGGGCAGAGACGAGTATTATATAATCAGTGATAGTAAATCGGCGCTGACGGCTTTAACAAACATGAACACCTCGACAGACCTCCAAGCGGACGTCTGGAGGATAGCGCGTACGGCGCTCGAGTTTCGACGTTTAAAGTTCTGTTGGGTCAGGTCGCACAATGGTAACGTAGAAAACGATAGGGCTGATGAATTATCTAAAGAGGCCGCAACGGGAGACTTTCGAATATCACATTCGTCGATACCGAAGTCTTTGATTAAAAGAAAGCTGCGTGAAAAGTCAATCCGACAATGGGAAAAGGGGTGGAACAACGCTGCCACGGACAGGTTGACCCACAAATTCATACCGAGCTTAGAAGCTAGAGGCAAGATCGAGGTAAAACTCGATCATAAAATGGTTCAGTTGATAACAGGGCACGGCGCCCAGAAAGCGTATTTACATAGGTTCGGGTTAACCAACAACGACCGCTGTGAATGCGGTGAGGGCGCGGAAAGCGCAGAGCACGTGCTCTTCGACTGCCTGCTTGAAGCGGCAAGTCGAGGGTTGGCTAATACGAAATTAGCTATCGCAGGTCTAGCATGGCCAAAGAGCCTAGAGGAAGTCGGGGAAGTGGCTAACCAGAAGGCGTTCTGGACAGCCTGTAGAAAGTTCGCAGGAAGGGTTGCGAGATTAGACGATGATAATCGTGTGTAAGTCGGGAGGGGATGGTGGGAGGATTAAAAAATTATAGATTTCGACCTGGCGTGATTTTGACATGATAAGAGCATTATAACCAAAACCTGCAATAAAAAACAAAAAAAAGAGAAAAAGAAGGAAAAAAAAAGAAAAAAAACCAATAATAATAATAATTAAATAAGTATACCCAAAACTCTAATATGCACGACGAACACACCATTAAAACAATCACTGTCCCACCTTCTACGCGCGGAAAATCGGGAATAAACGAACCAAATAAATAACAACAAACTAAATCAGGAAACCTCATTAATTTAAATAAGTGTAATAAATAAAGAAATAATAAAATAGAGTGAAACCGCGCCCCCCAGGACTTAAAGATGAAGCGATAGTGATTGTGATCCCCCCAGAACATTTAGTGCATATCCACCAGGACTTTAACAGTGCATATTCAACTCCCCCATAAAAGTAGAAAACCAATAGATGTAGGTAGACGACCAGATCTTCGGATGCTGGAGAAATTTATATTGGAGGTAAGAATAAAATTGTGGCGGCTGTACTCGCATGAGCATTGATTTGTGACTTTAAACAGATTTTGAAATAATCTAACAAGCACGTTTTTGTGTAATGGCGCTAGTCGATATAATAATGCTCATGCGAGTGCACCTGATAATGTATTTGCCTTTGCTAATATATGCACTGTTACATGCTTTTGCTTATTCAGGTATTTATTTATATATTTATTATATGTTTATTTATATATTTATATTATATTTATATTTATTTTTACACTTATATTTTTGCCTGCATTGGTGGCTTGATTTAATTCGTTTGACGTTCTGTCGCCAATTCTTGGTCGCAGTATATATAGAAAAGAAGATTGTATATATAAATGTCAGTTAGGGAATGATAGGGAACGTTAGGGACAAATTTAGGATAAAATACTTAGATCAGGGAGGACGAATTTGTAAATTTATAAAGCAGGCAAAATAGCTGGATTCACTATTAATACATTTGGTAAATGCTTAGAAATTTGAATCCATTTTAAATTAGCTAACTATATTTGGATAGTTTTAAGTCGACGCTTCAGGTCGCACTGGTAAGCAGAGCCGGCGTCTGCTATCCGATATTACGGATCCCTCTCCCTCTCATTTTTGCTCGTCTTGTTGATCGGGCACATTCCAAAGTCAACGCTAGGGATACCATTATTTAAACCCTGTTTTTAGTTTTTGTTCCAGTCTGTTAGATTTTTATTTAAGGTGGATTAATTATGAAGTTAGAATAAATTAGAAGCGCGTTTATTTTTTGCATTTAAACCCAGTGTAGTACCTTCGGGTGGAGCATTGGTGACGTGGCCGCAAGTATAACGGCCCTTATTCAAATTATAGTGTAAGTACTCGTTGAACTTCCTCCAGTTTGTTGATGTCACTGTGTTAGTCCTCTCTTGTGAACCATGGTTATTATTGGTAGATGGTCGGAGTTCAAGTCTTCTATGACTTCTGTCGTGAAGTTGTACGGCATGTTTTTGACTAGTGTGATGTCTAGTACGCCTGGCTGATGATCTGGGTTTGGAGGTATTCTTGTTGGTGTATCTAGTCCAGTGATGTCGAAATCTTTTCCCAGTGAGTTAGTGCAAAGCGTCAGTCCGTCATGACTATTCTAAAACCTCATGTAGCGTATTTGGCGTTTAAGTCTCCCATGATTATTGTAGCGGTGTCTTCTAGTGTTAGGCTGTCAATGTCTTGCGTAGATAGTGTTCTGCTTGGGCTACAGTATACAGAGATGATTCTCCGTAGTCCTCCATCTGCGTTGATTTCCAATCACAATCATACAGTCTGTCATACTGCTTCTAGAAACTACTAATACGTGCTGGAGCAGCCGTAACTAAACTACTCACTACACTGGTCATTTCATTAACTTAATAATATTTACTAACCGAATGCTAAAAAGCGCCCTCTCCTTACTGCTATCGCTAAATGCCGATCACTGGCAAGCAATGGAGACTTAAGTACTTTCCGACCTTTTGCAAAAGCACCCAATCACCCTAAATAATATGTGTCATAGTGCAGTTTCAAACATACGCTCCATATCTCTCATAATCATCAATAATATGCTTTTATAGCAGTTTCAACTACTATATGCATGTGCATAATGTTAGTCAATTATCATCGTAAATATTACTGGACCTATTTAATGATCGCACATCATAATGCTCAAATTTGCATACTCAATTAATCATTAATTCACTACTATGGTAAAGCTCATCACCAATCACGCAAATAAAAAAAAGGCAAATGAGAAGAAAGGGAAAATCGACATTTATTAAGAAAAATCAAATATCTTCTATAAATTTTTAATCACTTAATACTAGCAATACGTCGCTTCGTTAACCTAACAACTGTAACAATATTTACAAAAGATTGAAATCAAAATCCAATTTTAATAATAGCACCCGTATTTGGGGAAATCAAAAAAATTAGTTTGGTATGTATTTTGTACGAAACATTCATTGCTAACATCAGTGTCTACCGTAAGACAGTTTTGGTATTTTAATTTTATTAAAACACATTATTTTAAATTTAATCAAATTTAATTTCAATGAATAGTTTCAGTGCTAAGGAAATTATGAAAATAAATTCATTGCTATTTATTCTGAAGGACAATCTATTTATTAATAAAGGCATTATTTAATAAAAAAAGCTTCTGCAATATGTTTCAATTTGGTATATCACGGGATTTTACAAAATTATTACTCTAATGTATCTTTAGTAGTTTGTAATTACAATATTTACCTACCGCGTGAGGGTATCCAATTAACAATAAATAATAAATGAGAAGAACCTCTAACACTATAGTACCCTCACGTTTCGGGATATTGCCTCGCAAGCTGCTGCAGTCGGTGAGAAGGGGAGGTTCATTAAACAACAACACACTAAGACAAAATTCCAATTGTTTTATTAAATGGGCTACTAACTAACTTAACCTAATTACATATGCATACAAAATTATACAGTAATTAACATTATTTACAATAGGGCGCCACCATGGGAATTAAACGGCCCATGGACCGATCGCGGTAATAGCTCTCGTCGCACTTTGTTCGTGGCGATGAACCAAGATTGCAGGACAGAAAATACTTCACTTCACAGGGGCAAATCTTATAAAGTCTCCGGCTAGCACAAACACAACTTAACTAAACAATTCTAAAGTCCTTATTTTATGAACATTAACAACAGTTCTGGGTGCAAACACCCCAATACATATAATTAATTAACGCTACCGTAGTCTACTTAACTTGCATACTGAAACGACCTTCCTTTAATCACGGGGTCATCAATAACAGGAAAAACATGACCTTCACACGGGTCAAATAGTACAGTAACGGAATTCGTGGCTTAGTTATTACAAGCCTCGGACAACGTCGAAACACAATAAAATAAGAAACCCTTCAAAAGATGCGGTCTTTAACAATAACCTAACGGGATTAAATTACTGGAACGGGGCTTTAACCCGAAGTTGTATGCTATGAAAGTCGACAGATATTGTATTTAAACAAATAAATGACTTATGATGCATAACACAGCCTTGAGTTCATAGTAATACCATATATAATAATTACTTACTCAGAGAAATAAACTAACTTTAAACATAACGGCACGCACTTGAATTCAGAGAACTAAAACACTTACTCAATCTTGCAAGTCCGCGAGCTTTAGACTCTAACGCGTCTGGAAATAAACAACCCCCATTACCACCGGCTGGCATCCTTATATACATTTAAGTTAATTGAAAAATAACCCCTTTCTTGGCTCTCATACTCGGCTTAGGATACGCCGGTCGTAAATCTTTAAGATTAATTAAACTGCCAATTGCCCTAAGATAGCCACACAAGTAGATCCCGGAACCAATTTCAGTTGAGTACTCCGCTAATTGAAAAATTGCCTCCGACCACCCTGACATAAATAGGATCCTAAAACATGATTGACATCTAATCATAGATAGCAACTAATCTGACATCTTTTAGTGCCTTTGAAGTAAAGTGCCTTTAGAAAAATTGATTAGCTCTTGGATTAGATCTTCCTGGAATCTTCGCTAGGACGCTAGTTGGGTAGTCTTGCAACCGTTACAATTACAGACATATTTATGCTACCAGACCTTCATTCTAATAATTAGAATGCTAAACTTAAACTAGAAAATAACTATTTTTAGAAATCATAGAACTAATTAGAGCGTATTAAAACAGTATGTTACAAGTTCTGATGGGTTATGTGATTTATTAATTTCCAAGTGTAGTTCATGTACAAAATTAAGTGTTTGCAATTTATTAAACAAAGATTTCACCAATTAATTATACTGCTGATTGAATTCCTGAGTCCGGTTACATATTTACACCAGGTATTTTAATTGATAAAGAATTTATTACAGCTGTTGAAAGCTGATATATGCAAATTTTTGTACGAGCATAATTCAAAGAAGCAGATCATAATGATTTTTCAGGTAAAAGAGAAAATAGCATTGGGTGCAGAAGGATTCATTTGCTGGAAACCTTTCAGATTATGTACGAGAGCATAACTTGCTAACTCGCGGGATGTGATTTACTGGTGACTACCTATAAGTCTGCCGAAGAGTAAGCATACCTTAAAGACCATGAGTAAATAAAGCTTCAAAAGAAGCGGAGAATCAACCGTAGTTAAAAGGTAAAAATAATCTATAGGGAGTTTAATTATCCATAGTTAATGATGGCTCCCTAAATATACGGAATATTTGATCAGAAGAAAATAGCATATTAGTAGAGTACATTGGTCGGTTCAGGGACAGACTGATCCTCTAACATCATACGATTACGTCACACCTAACTATAAACGTTACGGTATTCCACGCAGACAAGAAAGAACGTAATTAAGAAAATCGTCCACACCGCAACCTAACAGAGGGGTAGAATAGAAATCCAAAAGAATTGGACGCCGTAAAGTGGGGTGGGTCACGCAGAACGAAAAATTGGAAACCTCAGTAAGAAATTTATTTACCATCGTTAGTTAACATAGTATAAAATGGAATATCTACAGAGATCAAATCGAGCATTTACGTAATCGTCCTGATATAACAGTGATGTAAACAAAAGCGTCACTCGAATACAACACAATATAAAAATATACATTAAAGCAAATATCAATTATAAAGTCTTAAAATCTAAATAACATGTACATGCATACTTACTTAATGTTGCAAACCCTAAATTTATACAAGAGGAATATTAGGCACAATATACACAGTATTTTTACCTGCTCTGCAAAGTGCACTTCCTAAAAAAAATAACATAACTCTAACTGAGATGAACCAAGTGTTAACTTACTCTAACTTATAATTTGGTAAACAAGATGTTGACGTTGGCATTAAAGAAAGAAACAGTAAAAAGTAATCTAACGCGAGCTTTGATTTATACTAATTGTGTCTTGAAGAAGTTACATAATCGCTTGTGCACTGTGAAAGTAATTTTGTAACGTGCAGACTCTAATTCATTGTGTAATCACGAGTAAGAAAAACTACAGTCAGCCAAAGAAGTGTCTTAAAACCAGCTGTCTGTCTCTGGTACCATCGTAAAGGATTTGGATGTGCATACTGCACTTGCCGAAGGACTGGGAACTGGATGAAACAATTTAACCTGACTGTAACACTAGATAAAACAAAGCATTTTAGTACCGCGACTTACAGTGTTTTCTTTCGGTAAAAGGACGTTCTATAGTATCATCACTTTCACAGCTCAGGCTGTCTTTATATCGATAGAGAACAACGGGGGAAGTAACGTGTTTTTGTTTTAAAACAATTCTCAGCGATAGCACGTTGCATATTCTGCAAACACCAATTGCTAGATATTTTCCCAAAAAGCCACTGCAAAATATTCTTAGAATAGCCAATCAACTAAAGCAAAAGGCCTCGATATACTATAATGACTTCCGCTGAATTTTGTCCGCATGAGAAAACGGCATCTGTTTTAAGTGGTAAGGTAGGTTTGCAGCCCTCCTTACAGCATTATGGAGCAAAATGTATAATATGTTGCCTAGCTATTATAGGAACGACAGTCATTTGTTATATCGGCTTGCAATTCTGAGAATGAAAATAATTGAGGGAACGGTTTATTGCTCGTAAAGTTGTGCGAGTGCAACACTTGCATAATAACAAAATGGAATCTCTCAGTACCAATAGAAACTTCTATATTTTTACGATGCAGGTGGTTAGAACGTATTTCAACGAATTTATAAAGCGAAGTAGTTTAACGATAAGCAAATGTTTGCTTCTTTCAACGAATTTATAAAGCGAAGTTTCTAGCCTTCTAACGAACCTATTAAACGCAGTTGAACTATAAGCAAATATTTCCTGGAATTTAGATACTGTTATAGAATATATTTTAAGTATACAATTGTACTAAACACTCAAAGGAAATTGTATCAGCCATTTTAACTAGTATTTATTTCAGCTGAACTTGTTAAATGAAAGTTCGTATGATTTGATATAGCATAAAGAGTGTAAAGTCGTATAAATTAGCATCTGTAGGAGACGCTTATTAAAAAGAAGTAAAACCAAGTAGTTAGGAAATTAAAATGTATATGAAGGATGCAGAAATCGATCGATTTCGGAAATTTAACGTAAAAACGATACATGAATGCGCTACACCTAACCTATACAACTCTTAAATGACATCACTAACCCCTGACATCACAAAAGTTACATACAGGATATTACAAAAGTTTTGGATTTTTTACTTCACTAACCTCTGACTTCACGGCGGCCATTTTTGACATAATTGCCACTTTGATGCTTTTTGCTTGCATCACGATTCTTTGAAAAAGAGAGTTGGTCGATGCGGGATTCGAAACCGGGTCGTTTAGTTAGCGAACAAGTGTGGTTAACCATTACACCACACAGTCACTCGATAATAGTTTACGTCACAATTCACCCTGTATTCGAGTTTTGTAATGCCCTATATATACCAAAAACTTGTCAAAAAAACTATACTCACCTCCCCACATTAACCATTTAAAATAGGATAAGTAACCTATAATACTGTCACGCCTCATCTTGTCTATCTAACCTAAGGTAGATAATCCACGCTACTATCACGTCTCAGCCCATTACGCTACCGCCTCCTGAATATTTGCAGTCCACCATGCCCATCAAACGTATCGAAATCTTGCAACAGCTTGAACAACCCATAGCTTTATGCTCTTGATGCTCAAATGCTATTATTTTTTAATCTGGGGGTAAGCAAATCTCTATCACTATAATCAAACTCCAGATAATAGTCATTCAAAATAATTTAATTGTAATATCTGAAAATTTATTAGCTACAGGCAATCGATTCATTTTAGAGAGACTTCGTTTCTATTAGTATTTTTAATTATACAAAATATAAAATCCAATATGCCTGCACACCATGTTTTGCATAGAAATGGAAAAAAGTTTTTTGTAATAAAAAATCATAAGAATTGTTTTTAAAATATAAGTGTATAAGAAATTGGAATTACGCCCGGGCATTAGACCCAGGGTTTGGGGTGTAGGCCCGGGTTTTGGGGTCATTTTGGATCATTTAGGACACGGGTTGTGCTCAGTCTGTATGGTGATACCATTCAAATTAGTTTTTAAAGAAACCCTGTAACAAATAATAAGCATCCTTATTCCTATTCTCTACTCCAACGACTCAAAACATAGCAATATACGCCCGCAAATTCTTTGTTTGCGGCCGGTTGTTGACACGAACCACTTTCATTCTTATTTTTAAATTTACAGCTACGAGTTCGTCTTCTACGTCCTTTTCTAGCCAGTAATTGGATATGTGCAGTATGTCCAGATTTTCGATCTGCGAATATAACCGACTTTGTCTCCATGTAAATTTCTCTAATTCTGGCAATAACAAGCACCGCTACCCCATCTGTTTCCTACATCCGAAGACGATTCTTTGTCTTTGTGGATTCGTGTATTTTCTGCATAACAATCTTCTCATTACAGAGGAATTCGAATTATATAATAATAAAATCAATCTGGTTATAATAGTTTAACGGCTACTAAAGCCAACTTACCACAATTTTAAAACACGCCATTGACCATTCACGCCATGGGTCATTCATGCCAACGCCATGGGTTGTTACGCTATATGCCATTTACGCGATAAAAGCGTGACATTATATAGGCAATAAAGAGACCCTGATATACTTTTAACTACCGATATTTTAAAGGTTACCAACCCAAATATAACTTCTTTGACTAGCATAGTGGGTATCTTATGGATTTCCATTTAAGCTAGGATATTCGCAAGTTTTTGTAATTAATATGCAACAATCGAATTATCTTTTATTTACAGAATATAAAATATATTTATTTCTATACGGAAAAAACTTCCAATTCTAATTTTTAAATTTACGTTTACGAGTTCTTCTATATACTCTTCTAGCCAGTAATTGTATATGTGCAGTATGAACAAATTTTGAATTTGCAGATATAACTAACTTTGTTTCAATGTAAATTTCTCTAATTCCGTCAATAACAAGTTATGTTACCTCATCTATTTCCTCCATCCGAAGATGGTGCATTCTCTTTATGAGTTCGTATTTTTGCACAACAACCTCCTTATTACAGAGGTATTAGAATTATATAATAAAATAAATCGGGTTATTATACTTTAATGGCTTAAAGACTTATACCGCTATTAAAGCCAACTTACCCCATTTTTAAAAACACGCCATTGGTCATTTACGCCATGACCTATTTACGCCATGGGTCATTTACGCCATGGGCAATTTACACCAAAACCATGGGCCATTAACGCTATGTGCCATTTACGCCATGTCAGAGCGTGACGTTTATTGGATAATAAAGGAACCTTGTTATGCTTTCAGCTACCACTACTTTTTAAGGCTACCGATATAAATTACTTCTTTTACTGTTATAGAGGGTATGTTATTGATTTCCGGTTAAGCTAGGATATTCGCAAGCACTTGTAATTAATAAGCAACAGCCAAATTATCTTATATTTACAGAATATAAAAAACATTTATTTGTATAAATAAAATTAAATAAAAACCCTTAACCACAAAAAATATTTAAATTACTAGATACGTATTTCGACCACTATGTGGTCATCATCAGTAGAAAACGTACAATAATAATAAAAAAAAAAAAATTGCTGTTGTTCTGGAACACTTCAGAGGATATTCTCTTCACCACTTAGGCTGAAGTGAACCTTCCCAACCTAAAATTTACTATATTGTTGCTTTAAACACTATCGAGGATATTCTCCTCACCATCAGGCTGGTGTTCTCAACAACAAACAAGTGAATTGTGACATTATAACTTAAACCTACTTAATTTATACTAATTCTAAATCTACTGAAGCGGAACCAACTTAATCTTGCTTTCTCATTGGTTGTTGACCAATAGGGAAAGCAAAGCAGATGACTCTATTGGCTCTTTATCGGTGTTTAAGAGGGGTTCTTTATGTTTAACAATTTTAATTGATTCATAGGCATTTAAGGAGGAAAACGTTGGTACCGCTTTTAACAATTTAACATTTTCTAGTTTAACGGGGTGGCTGGTTTCAAATATATGTTTGGCGACCTGAGACCTTTCATATTTACCATATTTGAAGTGAGCAATGTGTTCTTTAAATCTTGTTGTTATATTCCTTTTGGTCTGACCAATATATTTTTGAAAACACCCTGGCCCTGCACAACTAATTTCATAAATCCCCGACTTTTGCAATTTTTCCACCTTGTCTTTTGGATTACTTAGCAAATCTTTAATTTTATTAGTATTAGTGAAAGCAATTTTGAAATTACACTGTTTGAATATTTTATCAAGACCCTTTGTGGTTTTGTGAAACGGAAGTTTAACATATTTAACATTATCGTTAGAGGTGGTTGATTGCAAAGTCGTTGATTTACGGATGTTTATCATATTTTACACTTTCTAAAAATATTATCTATAATATCAGAAGAGAAACCATTGTAATTCGCTATTTGTTTAATAAGAGCAAATTCCTTATTAAATCTGTTTTTATTTAAAGGAAATTCAATAATCTATTAATTAAAAGTTAAATGAAGCCAACTTATGTTGTATGCTATGATTAGAGGAAGACAAAATAAAGCGATTTACATTGGTTTCTTTTCTATAAATGTCAAATTCTAATTTATTACCATTTCTAATTACTAATGTATCTAAAAAGGGTAATTGTCCATTATTCTCTAGTTCATACGTAAATTTTATGCTTTGAAATTTTGAATTCATTTCTTTAAGAAAATCATCAACATTTGATTTAGAAGTGTCAAAAACTGCAAAAATATCATCCACGTACCTTAACCATATTCTTGGGAAGTATTTGGAGTTTTCTTTTAACTCGGTTTCAAAACGAGACATAAATAAATTTGCTATGAAAGGTGATAAGCTATTTCCCATTGCTGTGCCTTCCTGTTGTTCGTACAACTTGTTGTTGAATTGAAAACAGTTCTGGGACATGCAATGCGAAACAAGCTTGATATAGTCCTCAACTTTATCTTCATCAATATCACTATCTATAAGAACATCCTTTAAATATGTTAAAGTACGTGGTATTGAAACACTAGGGAATAATGAACTGACATCAAATGAAATTAAGATTTCGTTCTCTTCTAATGTGATATTTTTAATTTTATTAATGAACTCTAAAGAGTTTTGTACAGACAAACTATTAAACTTTAAATTCTTAAATTCATTTGACAGCCATCGTGATAAATAGTAAGTCGGTGAGTTGATACC
This sequence comes from Platerodrilus igneus, assembly GCA_036346225.1. Taxonomy (NCBI): domain Eukaryota; kingdom Metazoa; phylum Arthropoda; class Insecta; order Coleoptera; family Lycidae; genus Platerodrilus; species Platerodrilus igneus. The sequence goes on along the minus strand of JARFIW010000892.1, from coordinate 911,857 downwards.
TGAAACTATTGGTCTCATCGATTTATTATTTTTGTGAATCTTTGGTAAACAGTAAAGTTTTGGCATTTCAGGATTTGAAATTTTAATTTTAATTTTAGTGTGGGCGAAATTAGGTTTGGACATTCTTTCAAAACAGACTATGTTGATTTAATCATTTTATTTAAAGGAACTTCATTTTACGTTTTTGACTATTGGTCTGTAAGGACCCTCAGACAGCAAAGTCTCTACTCTATCAACATAGTCTTGTTTATCCAGAATAACCAACCTATTCCCCTTATCAGCCTTTAAATAATAACAATTCTTTTGTCGTAAATCTTTAATAATCATATGATCTTTCCTTGTTTGTTCTGAGGCATTCCTTGCGCAAGTGCGTAAGTTGTTCGAAAGTTGAATTTTGCACGCGTTTCTAATAAAGTTTTTTGAATTGTCATCTAATTTTGAAATGGATTTTTCAATGCCAGCAATAATGTCCTCCAAAGGAGTTTTCAAATGATCTACTCCAAATTTTAGGCCTCGATCAAGGAAAGTCAACTCTTCATTATTAAAGATTTTCGACGATTCGTTGACAACTATTGACTCTAATGGAGGTGAAGTAATTTCCAGTTTTTTAGGAGGTACATTGACATTGGGTTTCTTTAAAAGAAACTTCAACTTAGTGTTTTGACTATTAATTTTGTCTAACAATTTATGATTGTTGACTTCAAAAACAAATCTCTGGAAAATATTCCATTCCTGAAAACCGGACTCGGATAAATTGCACGTTAGTGCTAGGTGCGATTTATACGTTTCCAGTTCCAATCTACTAAGCTTACTGTACAGATATTTGATTTCCAAATTAAGCCATTTATCTTTTGCAAAATTGATTATTGCGTTACTACGTTTACAATTACTGCTGATTTTTACGTTAATGAAATTTGGAAAAACTCTGTGGGCTTTACAACTTTTTAGAAATCGAATATCTGCTTTTACAAAACTAATTTTAAGAGCTAAGCTCCGATACCTATTAAGTTCCGAAGACCGGGAAGTCATAGTTAATAATCTATAGGAACACTGTGGCACGATTTAAATAAAATTAAATAAAAACCCTTAACCACAAAAAATATTTAAATTACTAGATACGTATTTCGACCACTATATGGTCATCATCAGTAGAAAACTTACAATAATAATAATAAAAAAAAAAAAATTGCTGTTGTTCTGGAACACTTCAGAGGATATTCTCCTAACCACTTAGGCTGAAGTGAACCTTCCCAACCTAAAATTTACTATATTGTTGCTTTAAACACTATCGAGGATATTCTCCTCACCATCAGGCTGGTGTTCTCAACAACAAACAAGTGAATTGTGACATTATAACTTAAACCTACTTAATTTATACTAATTCTAAATCTACTGAAGCGGAACCAACGTAATCTTGCTTTCTCATTGGTTGTTGACCAATAGGGAAAGCAAAGCAGATGACTCTATTGGCCCTTTATCGGTGTTTAAGAGGGGTCCTTTATGTTTAACAATTTTAATTGATTCATAGGCATTTAAGGAGGAAAACGTTGGTATCGCTTTTAACAATTTAACATTTTCTAGTTTAACGGGGTGGCTGGTTTCAAATATATGTTTGGCGACCTGAGACCTTTCATATTTACCATATTTGAAGTGAGCAATGTGTTCTTTAAATCTTGTTGTTATATTCCTTTTGGTCTGACCAATATATTTTTGAAAACACCCTGTCCCTGCACAACTAATTTCATAAATCCCCGACTTTTGCAATTTTTCCACCTTGTCTTTTGGATTACCTAGCAAATCTTTAATTTTATTAGTATTAGTGAAAGCAATTTTGAAATTACACTGTTTGAATATTTTATCAAGACCCTTTGTGGTTTTGTGAAACGGAAGTTTAACATATTTAACATTATCGTTAGAGGTGGTTGGTTGCAAAGTCGTTGATTTACGGATGTTTATCCTATTTTTACACTTTCTAAAAATATTATCTATAATATCAGAAGAGAAACCATTGTAATTCGCTATTTAATTATTTATAAAAAATTTGATAATCAATATAAAATAAGTTTCAAAAATCTCTGAATTTGTTTCTCTACATAGAGAGATCTTAACATTTATAAATTATTTAGTACAGTCGGTTCTTAAACATCCATACAACAGATCTGTTCTGGCTTACAAAAATTCTCTAAAGAACTTATTACACAAAAAGTTCATATGGCTCAAACATTATATGAAATTAAAGAAAGTCAGTTCAACATATGTTAGAAACAGCATTGATATTCTACTAATCACACAGCATATTGTAAGTAAACATCTTTCAATCAGAAGTGAACTTGATACTTATTTTTCTCAATTAACATGTGCTTTACTTACGTGCTTTGAATAACACTTTAATTTAATTAATCTAAAAGTTCAAAAATTCCTCTTATAAAAAAATTTAGTTCTGAACAAACAAGGTATTTGACCTATTAAGTTTCTAGAATATAATTCCCAAACTAATTTTTATGTGGGATTTAAGCATAAACATATCTTGCAAAAAATTTAACATTAACATTCTTTAACAAAAGTTTCCTATAATGTGGAAAACGTTAAATCAAAGCTTTGGACGTAATTAACACGTAAAATTATAATTCTCTCAATAAATAGTTTTATAAGTACCTGACTGACTTTGTTTTAATTACTCGACGGTGATGCTGGTAAATGCGCTAGACCAACCAAAACACATAACACTCCATCTCCTTGAAATTTAGAAAGGTACGAAATAGGCCTTTACTAGATGCAGCCCCTCGGACAGCTTCAAAACGAGTAGTCCCACAATACATAACCAAGTTCCAATCACATTATCAAACGTGTTTCCTTAAAATCCTGTCCTTTATACAAACATACTTAAAGGTGTCTACCTAAATGTGCACTAATGGACCTCTATCCTCACGTGTTGTTACATTCCACTAAAACGAACCGTACCTGCTCGTTGTTGCTTGGAAGATCGCTGCGTTCGCTTCCTTGCCAACACCCTAGCTATCGCGTCACCTTACGCGCAGGCGTTGTGTCTAGCAATTGCACAAGTGGACTTCAGAACGCCTGTAGCTTATGCAACTCAAATTACGTTCAGGGTATTTGCAGATATCAAAAGCGTAGGAGTCGCTATTAAATATTTGTATACGCGAAGATAATGTAAAAATGAAAAGAGGTGTTCTTCCTTATAATAAATTAAACTATTTAACGATTTCACGCTAAATGACAAATTCGTAGAATAACAACGGCTAGAAATGTTTTTCTTTAGAGATATTTAATGTAACAAAAATTTTGTTACAAAACAAGACTATGTTGATAGAGTAGAGACTTTGCTGTCTGAGGGTCCTTACAGACCAATAGTCAAAAAACGTAAAAATGAAGTTCCTTTAAATAAAATGATTAAATCAACAGAGTCTGTTTTGAAAGAATGTCCAAACCTAATTTCGCCCACACTAAAATTAAAATTAAAAATTTCAAATCCTGAAATGCCAAAACTTTACTGTTTACCAAAGATTCACAAAAATAATAAATCGATGAGACCAATAGTTTCAGGTATCAACTCACCGACTTACTATTTATCACGATGGCTGTCAAATGAATTTAAGAATTTAAAGTTTAATAGTTTGTCTGTACAAAACTCTTTAGAGTTCATTAATAAAATTAAAAATATCACATTAGAAGAGAACGAAATCTTAATTTCATTTGATGTCAGTTCATTATTCCCTAGTGTTCCAATACCACGTACTTTAACATATTTAAAGGATGTTCTTATAGATAGTGATATTGATGAAGATAAAGTTGAGGACTATATCAAGCTTGTTTCGCATTGCATGTCCCAGAACTGTTTTCAATTCAACAACAAGTTGTACGAACAACAGGAAGGCACAGCAATGGGAAATAGCTTATCACCTTTCATAGCAAATTTATTTATGTCTCGTTTTGAAACCGAGTTAAAAGAAAACTCAAATACTTCCCAAGAATATGGTTAAGGTACGTGGATGATATTTTGCAGTTTTTGACACTTCTAAATCAAATGTTGATGATTTTCTTAAAGAAATGAATTCAAAATTTCAAAGCATAAAATTTACGTATGAACTAGAGAATAATGGACAATTACCCTTTTAGATACATTAGTAATTAGAAATGGTAATAAATTAGAATTTGACATTTATAGAAAAGAAACCAATGTAAATCGCTTTATTTTGTCTTCCTCTAATCATAGCATACAACATAAGTTGGCTTCATTTAACTTTTAATTAATAGATTATTGAATTTCCTTTAAATAAAAACAGATTTAATAATAAATTTGCTCTTATTAAACAAATAGCGAATTACAATGGTTTCTCTTCTGATATTATAGATAATATTTTTAGAAAGTGTAAAAATAGGATCAACATCCGTAAATCAACGACTTTGCAATCAACCACCTCTAACGATAATGTTAAATATGTTAAACTCCCGTTTCACAAAACCACAAAGGGTCTTGATAAAATATTCAAACAGTGTAATTTCAAAATTGCTTTCACTAATACTAATAAAATTAAAGATTTGCTAGGTAATCCAAAAGACAAGGTGGAAAAATTGCAAAAGTCGGGGATTTATGAAATTAGTTGTGCAGGGCCAGGGTGTTTTCAAAAATATATTGGTCAGACCAAAAGGAATATAACAACAAGATTTAAAGAACACATTGCTCACTTCAAATATGGTAAATATGAAAGGTCTCAGGTCGCCAAACATATATTTGAAACCAGCCACCCCGTTAAACTAGAAAATGTTAAATTGTTAAAAGCGGTACCAACGTTTTCCTCCTTAAATGCCTATGAATCAATTAAAATTGTTAAACATAAAGGACCGCTCTTAAACACCGATAAAGGGCCAATAGAGTCATCTGCTTTGCTTTCCCTATTGGTCAACAACCAATGAGAAAGCAAGATTAAGTTGGTTCCGCTTCAGTAGATTTAGAATTAGTATAAATTAAGTAGGTTTAAGTTATAATGTCACAATTCACTTGTTTGTTGTTGAGAACACTAGCCTGCGGGTGAGGAGAATATCCTCGATAGTGTTTAAAGCAACAATATAGTAAATTATAGGTTGGGAAGGTTCACTTCAGCCTAAGTGGTGAGGAGAATATCCTCTGAAGTGTTCCAGAACAACAGAATTTTTTTTTTATTATTGTAGGTTTTCTACTGATGATGACCACATAGTGGTCGAAATACGTATCTAGTAATTTAAATATTTTTTGTGGTTAAGGGTTTTTATTTAATTTTATTTAAATCGTGCCACAGTGTTCCTATAGATTATTTATTTGTATTCGCAAAAACTTCCATTTCTTTATGTTTACCTAACCACTTTACGCCATAGAAGCGTGAGGTTAAATAGATAATAAAAGGACCTTGATATGCTTTCAGCTATCGCTACCTCTCGAGGTTACCGATATAAATAACTTCTTTGACTGTTATAGAGGGTATCTTATGGATTTTCATTGAAGCTGGGATATTCGCAAGTTTTTGAAATTAATATGCAAAAATTTACAGAATATAAAATACATTTATTTCTATACGCAAAAAACGTCCATTTCTTTATGTTTACTCAAGCACTTTAATTCTAATTTTTAAATTTACGTTAACAAGTTCTTCCACATATTCTTCTAGCCAGTAATTGTATATGTGCAATATGTACAAATTTTAAATTTGCAAATTTAAGCAACTTGGTTTCAATGTAAATTTCTCTAACTCCGTCAATAACAAGTTCTGTTCGTTATTAGGTGTTCAGTCCTGGAACTGGTTAGACGCGTATCCTCATTGTTTCCTATTCTGAACTAACCTACACATTTCCCTGAAATTTGCACTATCTGCATCTGTCACTATCTCTGTTTGTAATATATTCCACACTATTCTCCAAAAATGCCTTAGAGCGTATTCTGCCATTCTATTTCTCCTATTTTTTTCCACAGATATCTTTATTCCCCTATTATTTCTATAACCTATTTGTAATTAACTTTGTCTGTTCATGCTATCATACTCATACATCTGAAGCATAACGTTCTAAAAGGCTGCTACCGTTTTTCTGTCTGCTTTTCCTACTGCCCGTATTGCCTAGGCATACTGTGCTGTGCTTAACATATATGCTTTCAACAATTTTTCTTCTTGTTTCTATGTTTGTTGCCTTTGAACATAGCGGCTGTTCTTTCTTGTTAGGTGCAGTTCGGTCCTCTTCTATTGTTTTACAATTATATACCCTATTTTTCCGACATTCAGTGGTTGTGAAGGGAGGTAAGCAGCCTGTAGCTGCCAAGTTCCCCTAGCACTTGAACATTTGCCGATTTAATATTTTTTCCAATATATCTTTTCGCAGTCAACATTAGTTACAGATATTTCACAATCACCACCAGTCGTTGTTTATAATAATCATCTGCGCTTATTTTTTCGTCATTAGGTTTTCCGTCTCAAAACTGGTTGGACACATACCTCCACTTATTTATATTCTGAACTAGCCTACACAATTCCCTGAAATTCCCGTATATACACCTCGGTTCTGTTACCTCATCTATTTCCTCCATCCAATGGTGGTGCATTCTCTTTATGGGTTCGTTTATTTTCTGCATAACAATCTTCTTATTATAGAGGTATTCGAATTATATAATAAAATCAATCGGGTTATAATACTTTAACGGCTTAAACTTATACCGTTACTAAAGCCAACTTACCCTATTTTTAAAAATCCAAAGAGGCTATAGGCCATTTAAGCAATACGAGCGTGACGTCAGATGATAGACGAAATATGTCTGAGTTAGGGCAAACGACTCCTCTCTCAGTTAGGTTAGTCCTGTATAATGTTCAAAGTAAAATTTTTAGGTTAGGTCGGCATCAACGCTGAAGGCACACTGCGTAAATGGCCTATGGCGTAAATAGCCTGGCCTGTTTGGATTTTTAAAAATAGGGCGAAGCAACAAGTACGAACTATACACAAAATTCATAAATAAAAGTAGTTTATATAGGAATGACGATAAATGTTTTATTATCCCCGGAACTGTAAATACGTATGCTTGTGAGCATAGTAGAAATAATGATTTTACTTAGAATTAGCTTATGCATTTTATAAAATTATATACTAATAGAAGCAAAATTTCTCTAAAACGAATCGATTGCTTGTAAGTACCAAATTTTGAGATATTATAATTAAATTATTTTGAATGATCATCTGGAGTTTGATTATAGCGATAGAAGTTTGTATTACTGCCAGATTAAAAGAATAATAGCATTTGAGTAACAAGAGCATAAACGGAACTACTTTCTATTATCCCAAATATGCAAGAAAACGCTTTTAATACGTATAGATGAGCATTTTTGTAAACTAGGGACAGTTTCTGACATCACATATGTGTTGTCCAAGCTATTGTGACATTTAAAAACGTTAGAAAGACCTTAAGTGGACTGCAATGATTCAGGTGGCAGTAGCATGAGGCGCTGAAGCGTGATAGTATTGTAAATTTCCTAACATAGGTTACATGGGTAATGTGGGTTGCACACATTCAGATGGCAATAGCGTGAGGGGATGAGGCGTGATAATATTGGGGCTACCTAACATAGGTTAGATGAGTAAGATACGTTGCACACATTCAGGTGGCGGGGTGGTAGCGCTGAAGTATGACAGTATTGTGGATTGCCTTGCTTAGGTTGTATATAGGTAAGGTGGGTTGCAAACATTTAGGTGGCGATAGCATGGAGTCTTGAGCTGATTTTATTGGCGCTACCGACCTTAAATTGCATGGATAAGGTGGATTGCAAACATTTAGGTGACGGTGGTGGAGACGGTGGCGATGGATCCGAGAGGCGGCGGCGATGGATCTGAGAGGTGGCAGCCGCGGACTTAAGAGGCGGAAGTGCAGTGCTTGGATGCCCGTATTACTTACTCTACTAATAAGAATAAAGACAAGTTTTTATCTTCGTCTCAAGTCAATGTATCTATTTTAGAATTAACGTGAATAGATTGTTTATTTTATCAATTCAATATTTGTTTATAATATTTATGAAACCACAACTTCCCTATTATCAAATGTCACCACACGCCACTCTGCTTACAGGAAAAACGAATAGGTTTTTCACGAGTATTCGGAATCCTAATTTTTATTCTTAATTGATTCAGAAAAATAAAAGCTTAAAAGAAAGTAAAAACCAAAACGGACAAAAAAATTAGTAGCGACGTATGTATACACCTGAAGAGTTCCTAAATATACATATTTAATAACCTATTTTTAAAATTTAATCTGTTGCGGAAGGTGATTATTGCAAGTTAAGTAGAGTGGCGCAAACGCTTTTATCTCGTACGAATTTAAGAAATGAGTAAAATATTCCATACCCCATTCGCAGTGTTGACCATAATCCCTTCGCAGTGTTGCCAGAAGCGTTAATAGCAATCTCCCAAATGTAAGCGAAATTTGTCCCCAAAAATTCCCTCGAGATAATATACGCTAGTTCAGTTATTGATGGATCGTATCCAAAACTTACCCTGCCTATTGAATTAGCATTGTGTGACTATGCACAGAGTGGGGCAGGAACTATCGCCCCCCTCCCCCCCATACGCACGTAGATACGGCTACAAAGAACATGTTTGGTTATGGGATCCCGTGGCATCCTTTATTGTACGTTACTGCTGTAAAAAAAGGGATTCAAATTTCAATTTAAAATACTTTCAGCCATTCTGACGTCAGAAAGAACACCATACTCATTGTAACGAAAACATGGCAGTTAACGTTATACATGAATTTCTAAATTAATTACTCTTATATGAGCATCTTAAGAATTATAAAAGCATGGTTACTATAAATTTTCTTTTTACGTTTACACATAGAAAAAAAAGCAGAATATTTGTCACAGTTCAGACGATTTAATTAGCGTTGAATAAGCTTACACAAGTTTTGTCATCTGTTATTAACACACACCATTAAAATGTAAAGTGCACCTCATTTGCAAACCACTTTATGAAACACTATTATAAATTACTTCATTCCAGCGATATAGTGATGTACTTTCGGTAGCGTTCTCTGATGTTGTTGATATAACATACTAATTTGTTAAAATCCCAAGCAGTCTGCAATTATTTGAGTTAACACGCATCGGAATATTTGTCGTTTGCTTGCATAAGGAAGGTAAGGTACATTAATATTCATAATTTACATAAAAACGGAATACATACAAATATTTCTAGTATTTAACAAAGGTGCGTAACGTTCTTTTTTGAATAAATACTACGTACATTAAAACTTTTTCTTATTAAAACATAAATCATGTACAGCATGTCTCATTTCTCGTCAAGTTAGTATTAGTACAGTTACTAGTACAGTTATTAGTAACAGTTTTATTATGAATTTGCTATTGAAAGGCCTGCCATTTTTAGATAAAAGGAACACAGAACAATGACTAGAAATAAGCTTTCTTCCTCTTGTTCAATTTGAAGAAACTGGTTTAGTTAATACAATAATTGGATACTTTCAAAACTGTGAGTTTTGTTTCTTGGCAAAATACGAGCAACTTTGTTATTTTAATGGCAACACTGTATTTTTTAACTCATAAATAGGCAACATATTCTACATTCAACGATACACACAGGAATACATAATTAAAAGTTTAAAAACAGAAATTCAAGGTATTAACCAGGTCTATATTCATTTCAATTAGTTACAATATATAAATTGTCAATTAAACATTTTCCCCTAAATCAACTCATTTGAAAAATTCACACTGTACAATGAATTCTTATGAGTTAGATAGAGAGTCAGGTTTCTTCTAGATGAACAGAAATAAACACCGAGCAGTAGTCATGAGCCACGCAAGCACCAAAAATCCAAAGAAAACAATTTAAAAATGCCGGAATTGTTTAAACAAACTTGTACCAACAGTTGTACACCATTAAATTTGAATTTGAACTTACTTTCAGTTGGTCCACCAGCAAGGTGGAAGACCAGGATGATTCATTGCTATGACCTGCAAAGTATAAGCGTTTGCCATTTCTGGGATTTTGAAATAAGAATTTATATATTAATCATATTAAGTTCTTATGTCCTATTGCAGTTATATTTATGCTTAGGCTTTGCGATTACCCCTCAGAACAATTTGGTACGACGATGTAGTGACCGATACTTGCAAGTTCATTCAATATCTTGTGATTCATGTTATTTAGCATACGTTCAACCACGATTGATTTGTATTTTCTAATAGTGCTTCAACTGGGGTATTTTCGTAGTGTCATGCATATACGTATGTAGTTGGAAGATTCTCTTACTTCTGGCACACTTATTAGTTTCGTTTATTTTGGCGTTATTACGTAATTTTCAGTATTTTAAGCATTTGGCATATATACGTTTTTCTTTGCTTGTGTATATGTTTGCTACAAATATTTTCTTAGGTGTTATAGCTCCGTGTTCAAATGGTGCTTACCATATGTTTTGCATACATTTTTGTTGGCGCTTTAATCATTATTAGTTTTTGTGACCAACGCTTTGAGTTTCTGTGTAAATATTAATTCGTGTGTATTGGTTTATTATACATAGTCTTCCAATTACTTTCAATCACTAGCTCGATTTGAAATAATCATTTAGGCTATGCAAAAACGCCGAAATTATGATTTCATGTTATTAACTAATATCGCAGTATTAGAACAGACATATATTTAAATTACTTTTCAAACACTACTCTAAAATACAAAAAAGTGTAATTAATGGTTTGGTAGATAAAGCAATCATTTTGGCAGATAAAAAAATTTCATGAAACAAAACTAAGATTAATAAAAAAAATATTAAAAACTAATAATTACCCATTAAATTTTATAAAACAAAACATTAAACAAAAAATACAGTCAAAAAAATCTAAAACAATATATCTACAACCTAATTTTTCAACAAAGAAATTAATAAAGGTCAAACAATAAAACTATTTTATATTACAATACCATGTATTACTGACCTTTCAGAATAACTAAAAAGAGATTTAAAAAGATTAATATACTAACCGATTACAAAAGTTACAACAATTTAAAAAATGTAAACCTCTTAAAGATAAACCTATAAAAAATTTACAATCTAATCTAATATTTCAACTTGAGTGACACACTGCAAAGCCACCAGACCGAACAGTACATTAAACAAAGAGTCTACCAATATAAACAATCATTGAAAACTCTTACACCAAACAAACCACATACAGCATTATCAGACCATGCAATAGAATATAATAGAATATCATAATTTCAATAATGATTCACCCAAAATCTTAATTAAAGAACCTATTAAAAAAAGAGTATTATACGAAATTATAGAAATTAAAAATTCACCTTCAAGAATAAACTATAGAACAAATATTGAAAACTTAAGTGCCATTTATTTCAATCTACTACGTTTGCATGTTTCCTTTAATAACAAAACAAGAATAGTTTGCCAAATCAATCTCGACGTTAACTTGCTGTTTCGGGCAAATGATCACCTACAAAATAGATACATTATTAAAGCTAAATGATCCATTAATGCTAGAGTAATTTAATATTATTGCTCTTAGAATCTCTTGATTTAAAAATTGTCTAACGTTAAAAAGAGGGTGTAGTTACTTTTTTCCACGCAACATGAATGTTTATCATAAATATTTTAATAACTACATTAAACTAATTATTTAGTATATCTGCAAATAAATATTTGGAATTTTGACTATTTCACTATCCTAACCTTTGCTTATAATTTTTCAGCAATATTTACGTCACTCTTTTTGAAGATTGTCGTAAATTTTCTTTTTTCTATCTTACAACAAAATCAATTAATCTAATAATAATTTTACACATATATACAGCGGGCTCCATTGACTATCAATCATTAACATTATAATAATACAAAACAATATACATTACGTCCGAAGAAGTTTTGAATAAATAAAGCGATACGTTACACTTTATAATATTGTTTTCTTTAAATTATATTTAACATTGGCTGCAGATTTTTCTTCTTATCACTATTGAAGACATGGTTTTTCCTATGATATATCAATAGGATCCTTCACGTTATTCAATTTAAGGAAAATGGTTTAGTTAGCACAATAATTTGATACTCTCCAAACTGTGAGTTTTGTTTCTTAGCAAAATTAAGAGCAACTGTGTTATTTCAATGGCAACACTGTATTTGAGGCGTATAGATGCAAAGTGCAACATGTACAGATGAACACATTTGGAAAAAAAACGAAAAACGTACAGAGACGAAATTGTTAAGATAGCATGGTAATTATTTGTATACAACCTAATTATAACGTGTTAGGTACCTATCTTATAAATTAAAAAATCTTCATGCTAAGGTTTCCGAGAAAAATTTAAAACAAGTATAAACATGGCCGCACTTTGTACGTGAATGAAAGAAATCAACGTTTTACCCAAGTTGTTTATTTGCATAAAAAGATGAAAAATAATCACAAAGTTGCAGTCTTTTATATATTATGAAACAGTGTTGCACTAGTGATTGAAAACAAGTAACTAAACACAAATTGTAACTTTAAAAGTCTGAAGAGTGCTTGTTATCATTATTTTGAAATAAAGTTGTAAAATAGCACAATGATTCATCTTTATTCCAATCAGAAACATAATGTGACACTAGTAAACTTGAAATATCTTTTATTTTGTCTATTTTTAAAGGAACGTCCAGTTCCAATTCTTTAGGCGTCATTAGCTTTAAATGTTTTACTTTTATAAATCGCTTTACCTGCTCCAACATCAGTGCGATAAACTGGTTCTCCTTTCGTCAATAGGAACCTTTTTGTAGGTTAAAATTTAAATGCCTAGAAGCTGGTGATTTTATAGCATTATGTGCTTCGGTTCACCAATTGCAAACCTTATAATCTTCCTCCATTTTAAAACTGTCGCGTATTCTTTTATAATATTTATATAACCATATGGAATTCAAACAGGTTATAGAAATAGTAGGGGAACAAGGAGAAATAGAAGGGCAGAATACGTTCTAAAGCATTTTTGGAGAATAGTGTGGGATATATTATAAGCAGAGATAGGAAAAAGGAGGTAGATGTAGACCTAGATAAGATAATGATAGATGCAGACCGTGCAAATTTCAGGGAAATGTGTAGGTTAGTTCAGAATAGGAAACAATGAGGGTACGCGTCTAACCAGTTCCAGGACTGAAGACCTAATGATGATGACATATGGATTTGTCACAATAGAAATGTTTCTCGTTACTAATGTTACCAAACACTGCATCTGTAGAGATGTAGAAATGCTCCACCATAGAAAAACTATCTCCAACAGGGTTACATGTTTTAGAGCGTTGCACAGCAGCCAATCGCACAACATTCGTATTTTTGTTTTGACTTCCAGCTCCATCACAAAATAAACGAGTAGTAAAAATGTGAGGACTAATTTCGTATGCCCCTAATAGTTGATGAACTGCCCATGCAATTTCATTTGAACTTTTTGGCCTCTCATTCTCGGTTCACACAAAACAATAAACATTACTAATTGTTAATTTTGTTTTTGAACTTCCAATAACCACACTGATATTTATCTGCATACTGAAGTATGCCTTTTGATCAGGTAGCAATACGTCACACAAGCATTTAGCTTTTTTTTTGTAGAGTTTGTTATCCAAAAACAATTTTTATTTGATAGAGCTTTCAGTAACAGTTTTAATTTTCTCATAAAACTGAAGACATGAACATCTGCTTGCGGGTTACCAAAACCTATATTGTAGTTTTTGCAAAAATAGTTTCTAAAGTAACTCTGCTTTACTTTACAATCATCATGAACGTCATTACTATACGTCCTCCATAGTATGACAATATTCAGATCACAAGTTGCGTATACTATTTGGGTAGATTTACTACGGCAGTAATTGCTCTCTGTACATCTTAACGAATCAATAAACGATTTCATTTTTTCTTTCTTGGCGTCATTTTTGTTTTTTATTATATTTTCACCTCTCAGTTCTTGAGGTAATTGTTCAGTAACCATAAATTTCTATAGTATTCTCAAAACGCAAGCTCTTTTAATGCCCAGTATTCCTAAAAATAATTTTTTACACAGTTACCAGCAGTCCATGTGAAGGAAGCTTTGACTGTGTATTTAATAGCTTAGATTTTCGCTTATTGTTTACACCATCAACGCAAGATCGTTTTCTCTTTGGATTGTCATTTTACAATACGAAATCATAAAAGCATCTTGTGCAATTTTCGTTTTGTTGGCATGAAAGGCCATATGAAAATGGTAAATATCTCTCATTGTTAAATGTGACACATTGATATGGTCGAAGGGGTCTTGCTTTGTGCCCACACTTAGGAAATTCAGATAATGAATTTGGAGAATGACTGTTGTAAATGTTGTTATTTAAATTTAGCAAATAAATACAATTTTATAAAAATTAACATACCTAAGTGCTTTTGATCTACCCGTTTTATTTCCGCTTGCATTAACAGTCTTCGATCCAGCTTTATTCGCAGGACGTTATCTGAATGATTCTGCATTTATCAAGTCAACTTCCATTATTATTATTATTATTATTATTATTATCCACTTTACATTGATTTAAATAAAAGTACCAACTACGAACTAAATTAGCAACACACTTTTCTAGCTCTCAAGAAGCAAGAAGTTAACTGTATATTTATTCAAATCCAAACCATGCTCGCAATCATGTGATATTATATGTCACGGCGCATTGGCTCCGTTGGACATGTCGAATTTTTCATTTAATGTATATAAGGACATGCCGCACTTCAAATTTCAAGGCACTTTATACAGACGGATCACCTGCTATATGACGCACTTTGAAACTGAAATATGTTCAAAAAGATGCAGATTTAAGTAAAGAATTCTGAACACAGACGTACGAGTCTATGAAGATGTCCTATGGTAGCGACATAGACACCCCAGAGCGATAATCTTTGCTGTGATTCTATCACACGTCCGGAAGGAAACTGCGGAAAAACCGCGACGTAGGACGGCGTAGGACCTAGCCCAGATACGCTGGTCACGGGATCCCTTTTAAGTCTATGACAAGGGAACTCGAGTCTGACTTCAAAGTGGATTTTTAGTGGGCATCTCCTTTCTCGGCAAGGAAGAGTCCCACATGGCGGATATAAAACCTTTTACCACTGTAAAAAAAGCTTCTACTTCTTTAGCATCCGAAATTTTCCCATGTCTTTCAGCAACTCAACTGACTTTATTTCCAAATCCTTCCTGGATATCTTTATCTTTTAGTTTCTCTAAGTCAAAGAACCTTTTTTGCGTTCCTTTTTTTAAAAATTTAAATTTAAATGCAGCCTTTGTAATTACGATATTGCGATATTACGATATTGCTTCCGGGTAGCTTCTAGAGTCTTTTACTTGATTCCTAAACCGTTGTCTAACAAGAATGTAATCTATTCGATATCTTCCTATGTCTCCTCGCATCTTTCACATATATCGTCTTCTAGCATGATGCTGAAATAATATGTTTGTAATGGTTAAATTGTTTTTGTCGCAAAATTCTATCAACCTATTCCCCCAGTCGTTTCTCGTGCCTAAACCAAATAAACCTACTACCGCTCCTTCCCTACCCTCAGTTACCACTGCATTAAAACCCCCCGTAATTATTAAATCTTCATGTCCTTTTACGCATTTTAGTATGTCTTCAATATCTTTGTAAATCGCTTCTATCTATTCCTCACTGTAGTTAGAGGTGAGCATGTATACTTGTATTATTACTGTATTTACCGGTTTAGATTCTAATCTAACTTTGAGTTTTTTTTCGCTCTTTTGTAAGTAGTTTTCTACACAGTGCCCTATCTTTTTTCACAAACTATCCCGATGCCCAAATTTCCTTCCTCTGATTCTGTGTGGATTACACTAACGTCTCCGCTCCAAAAATCCTCCGCGGCTAGAACCGAACTTGGCTAATCCGTACTATGTCTAATGCTAACCCATCCATTTTAATTTTCAAATTCTCTAGCTTCAAACTTCCGACATTCTACGCCCCGACATGAAAAATGTTCCCGGCTCTTGTTTTAAACCTTCCGAACACATCCTCCGAAGTAGTCCCCTCCGAAGATCCGAATGGGGGACTATTTTAACTCCTGAATCTTTTACCTCACAGGATGCCACCTTAAATAACAATTTAAGTAAGCTGTGTAATTGGGAGGTAATGCAGTGGTTTCCCGTTGCCTTCAACATAGCAATAGTGTGTCCTAGAATTCCCTACCGACCTCTATGGTCTCTGTCACTCTAAGTACCGAAACAGCTGCTGCCCTCTTTTGGAGACCTATCCTAGTCTGGTTCCTCACTAAAGACCCTTCTACTACGGCTGGACTTGTAGTTTGGTTCTTTAGATCACTGGAATGTGCAAGCCATTTCACCCCTTTTAGTAATTTAGAACTTCTTCAAGGTGCATGTCCATTCAGAACGGGAAAATAGATTTAGAACCTTATTACGTTGATACCGTGTGTCCCTCCCGCTCCTGAATGAGCTATTAAGTAATTTGATTTTAGGCTCAAAATAAACTTTTAGACGCTCAATATCAACCAAATTATATATTCGAATATTCAGAGTTTTCAAATGTTTAAAATCCGGCCACTCAGAGGTTTTACGATGAGCATCAACCCATTTGTATATCTAACCCGAAGACATATGATGAACCTCGAGAAATTGTTTGAAATATAATCAGTTAGAATTATCTACTTTTATGCTGTTTGTTTCAAGGGTGATCTTTAGTACAAAAAATACAACTCAACTATTAATGTCTGCAAGCTGTTTCTAAAATTTTGTGCCCATTTGTGTAAAAAATGCACTAACTGTTGAAAACTGTCACAGTTCGAAAGACAGCTTGTAAGAAAAGCTCATAAAACGATTAAAGCTTCTGAAAAAAGTTCCCTTCTGCGGCAATAGATACCACCATAAGATTTCCTGTTTCCGAAGGTGACAGCAATCACTGTGATGCTCGCAATATTTTAGCTATTGTTTTACAAAAGACTCCAAATTAAAATATTGTTCAAGGTATCAGTTTACAGTTTGTGGGTAGAAATTACTAAATAAAGATGACCTTTCTAATCAACATATGAATGATACTCGGGATTAATTGCAAATGTACCATCTACAGGAATATGTGAAGCATTTGCCAAAGAACATTTCGATACTATGGGGTGCTCTTAAAAAGGAAATTCTGTGTGCATCTAAATTATCAATTGAAGGTTAGTTACTTTCATAAACAAAGCTAACTGTTAGTTTCACGTCAATATAACCATTTCTATTTAAAAAAACACTATGTTCACGAGTAATTGATAATTTTGACGAAGTTGTTTTTGAATAAACAAAGGATGTTTAAATTGTCTATTAGTTTCTACTTTGTCTGATCTCCTAATTGCCTTCTATAGAATTTTTGGACATTGTATGCTTCACCTAGGTACTGTTATAGTTAAAGAAGGTGACAATACATTGCCTTGACGAACCCGGTATTGTATAGAATGACTAGATATTCTAGTTTCCGTTTAGCCATCAAGGTTCATTTATTACTCAAACTAACGTATTTTGATTAATGTCGATTACTGTTTTGCGTGGAATAGCACACTGTTGCTTCCAGGTGCAGTCCTCTGTCACTTTTGAACTAATATTAAAGCTAACCTTTTACTATCCTTCTGATAACTTGTCACCATTTTAACTTGGCTAACTCAGATCAACTTCACTGTATTTTATAACCTGTAGATATGTTTAGATTTACTAGTGTTGTGTTATTTTTTAGTTGTGTCTGTAATCAAGCATTGAATAAATGAGAAAATTTACAACATAAAAAAGAGTTTACTTCTTACCAGCAGACCTGTCTCTCCATCGAGGTACATTTATTATGCAAACTAATCATACCTTGCGTATTGATGACAATTTTGCATGGAGGAACACAATTGTGGCTTGCACACGCATAGGTCCCTATCACTTTCAGCAACGTACAAGAAATCCTAGTACTAGATGATACTTTGATATCAACATCGTTACGGATCTGCCGATACTCTACGTTTAGCGAGCGAATTACTATTAAACATGGTTTTAACATGTCTCTTTATTAAACGACACCTGCATGTGTTTGCCTTTTTAATGAATTATGGATGCTAAAGCTAATTTTATCAACAAAGTTAAATTATTTATTTGTCAAAATAAGCCCAGCATTAATAATCTATTACCTCATGTTTTCATTGCATAAATTCAGGTCATTATTATCCCATACTAAGAATTTTTTTAGATCAAAATCAAATGATTTTTTATCGGGCCTTTAATGAGAACCGAGCTGCAAAATGATCAAGAGTTATCCATTAGATAGCCCAATTATTGTGCGTTGCAAAGAAATAGATTTGATTAATGTTAATCTAAAATTACAGAAGGTATTCCGAAAATTTTCTCATTTTCTTGATTCAAAAAACATTTAAAGAGCAGCAAAATATTTCAGATACTATTCGCTCCCTTATCTTTAAAAAATTCCCGCACAATCATCACGAAAAGACTTCAAAATTCCAGATTGATTCGTTAAGTAATTGAAAAAATAACCCAGTTAAACAAAATTCTTCAGCTGTAAAGTAAATTACTTGATCTTTAACCCAAAACCAAGTTGAAAACAAATTTTTTCCAAAGTATCCACCCAGAGTAACGAAACCATAACAATGAATCGTGCGTTACGTTCTCTAACTCGAAAAATTATCCGAAGATTAATTATAGAAGTGTGGCACCTATAGAAGTAATTAAAGAAACACGTGACAACATTACAGCATTTTCGCAATAACTACCGAGTCTTGAAATCAAAATGCGAATGTTGCTAATTACAAAGATATGGTACAAAAATAGAGTTATATATGCATACGTTTAAAAAAGAAAATTAGTTAACGGTCAGTATACTATATTTTTTTCAAATAATAGCATTTATCGATAGTTATATTGTATAAATTTAGATGTGGTTTATATCGCTATGAAATAGGTCTGAATACGATTTGATTGTACAGTAAGCCTGACACAAATTTTGCATATAAATCGAATATTGATCAGTTAAAATCCACACGCGGATGAGATAACACGCCCCTGATTAACCAGCAGCTAGAAAATAAAATAAAATCGCCATTTCATAACACTCAATTAGTAAATTATATTTAATATAATAGTAACTAAATCGCATAAACTAAATTTAGTGCTTTTGAATGAATTAAGCCTCGTATTATGATGATATAAAACTTAATGAAAATCGGAAACTGTTTAGTAAGTATTAGTATTTACACTTCAAAACAGCGTGACTTATCGGTCAACTATAATAGTATAAGCTTGAACATATGCTTATTCAGTTGTTCTTCGGGCGAAACAGTTTATCTATTCTTGTATTTTTAAAACAGCAAGTAGTTTGGCTTTCAGATTCTCTTGTGCCTGTTTTATCCTTATTCCTTGAGTATGTATCATAGACAAATTAAAAGAAGAGACCTACAAAAGCAATGGGCGAAGTGGGAACAGTGTTCCGGTAGCGCTGTTGAGATAGTTGTCAAAACAATTTAGCCATCTCTCTCACTGGATTTGCAAATTTAAAATTATAGCCAAACTTTTTAGATTGTTTGACGTGGTTTCGGAATGAACGTAAGTACGTGAATATTAGTGACTTAAAATATGCTCGTTTAGTAATTGAATTACTGAATGATTTTAGAAAATACACTGACCGATCGCTGTTTTTAAATTATTTATAGTATTAATAGTTGTTTAATAATTGGATTTTTCAAGAATTACATGTACGTTCGAGTTTTGTTAGTTATTCAAAATATGCTTTGTTATGGTCATTGAATGATTTTAGGAAACCATAGACAAATTAAAGGTTCTCTATGGGAAATACATTGACCAGTTGCCCTACTTCAATTGTTTATAGTGATAAATTTGTATTTTAAAATATTATTTTCTGCATATTGTGTATGTTTCAAGAACCAGATGAATATTATGAGGTTTGTTAGTTACTTAAAATTGCTCATTATAGTAATTGCTTGATTTTTAGGGCTGCAGCATTTCGTGTTAAACAATAGGTAGCTCTACAATGGCACTGAGTAAATTGAGTTACCATTGCTCTGCACTAAATTGCAATAATGCATATTTGGTCAATATTAGCGACAAAACATCCAGGAAGTGGCTCGTGCACGAGACAAATATTCTAGTGTCATTTTTAATAGTTCATAGTAATACAACATAGTCTTAGATGATTTAAAATAGGTTTCGGTATGTTAAATAGAATTGGATCTCCAATGTTATTTAGTATTGTTATATTTTTTTTTCTTTCGCTAGATCAAAACTTTTTGAGGATGGCCTTTATTCAAGATGTGATAGGGCCAGAAGGTGTTGCGAAAAAAAAAATAATGTGCTCTCGATCTTGACTCTTCGGTGGCATGAGGTGGTCGGAGTATTTTACTGAGACTAAGCCTGAAACACAAAAAAAATTTTGGGCGCCACTGTGTCTATTAAAACCAACAATGAATAGTCATCCTAAGGGTAGACGCAGAAAAGCCTTAAGAGAAATATATCAACTTGAATTTAGATGTATTGTAATTTAATATTTTCCGCAATTTTATCACCTCAACCAAATTTCATAGACTGTTTATTTTTATTAAATTTTAGAAATAAAACGATTTATGTTTTGAGTAGCATCTAATAAAAAAATTAATTTCTCTTCTCGTTGTACAAAAATTTATAGTGTACATACAACAGCATAAAAGTGAATGCTGATGAAATTTATTAAGTAGGCAAAAATTATAGTGATTAACAGACTATGCATGTCATAAAAAAATATACTTAATATTTTATTAACATCAATCATACGCTGTAATCAGAGATTTTTGATATAGCTTACATGTATTAGAACATAGGTCTTTTGTTTTTCTAAATACAAAATTTACTCGGCAAACATAAGCGTCATCCGTTTTAATGCAATATGGAGAACTCGTTTTTTATCATTACCTATTGTTGTTTTGAAGAGCAGAATCTAACAAATGTTTAACACAAAAATATGACGACATAAAAATGTCATATCATCTTAACAACACCTTATAAAATTGTGATTTGCTTTAATAAGATTACGTGCAACATTGATATTCAAAATGCTAAATTTCATATTTATTAAATAAATACATTTTGGTTGAGCAAACCGTGCTTTTCAAACACGTGCTTTTCAAACAAAACGTTCCATCACGTACTTGTTGAATACTTCCACGAACGAAACTTATGATGTCCTTCTCGATCGTTATAAAAAAAAGTTACTCACCAAAATTTGATGACAAAAATATTTAAGTAATAACAAAAAATTACGGAACACCTGTCGGTCCAGAGCATTATAATTCCGCCACTTTCTTTATGAAAAATAACAACTTTCTTCCTTAAGCGAATAATTAAATCTTGGTCCGTAATAGTTAGTATTGAAATCGAATCCTGTTTTTACATTTTTGATCCATAAATTCTATTATCATTTAAGCATGCTTACGTTTTATAAATATCACTTCACTAGTTAGAACCACTTTCTAACAAAAAAACAGTGTAGATCCTCAATCCCATGCTATACGAAATTGCCATGAGTGGAGTTTGTTTCTACTCATGCTGACTCAAAACTCATACTTCTTTTCTTAAAACGTGTCTGCTGATTACATCCTAACGAACAAGATTCACCTGTTGTCCTTTACCCATCACAGCGCATAACCATCCAAACTATGGCTGCACGGGATATTAAATACTTTAATAATAACTTTCTCGCCTAAATTTTAGCAACCTACGTAGCATGAAGTGCATTATATAGCTGCCTAAAACTAAGTTGTTACGTATACTAAAAGATCACCTGAAACTTTTCTTAAAAGTAGTATTTACAGTTTCATCCAAATTTTGTGTAGTACCCTTTATATGCCTGCTAACTTTGAATATAAAATATTATCATGTATTGAAGTATATTCTTTGACTAACTATGTGCTGTTTTTGTTATATGTGTCACATATGTGATGTAAATTTTTCAAATTTCTCGATCGTTGGACAATTAATTATTACCGCGCCTTAGAGACATATACTTCATTTATTTTATGGTAACTATAATATCAACCCGTTCCAGGACTGAAGACCTAATCATGATTAGATGCAGACTATGCAAAGTTCAGGGAAATGTGTAGGTTAGTTCGGAATAGGAAACAATGAGGGTACGCGTCTAACCAATTCCAGGAATGAAAGACCTAATGATGATGAACTATAGTATCACAAGTTTTAAACCATACTGGCTAATTTTTTCCTTAATTCATTTACCAACTCCGCATATGTATTTATACTAATCTCCAAAAATACATGTATGTAGTATGATGAACAATGTTTATTTACAGATTCGACACATTTAGCCTATTAAACTTACTGAAGTATTTTTTTTTATTTATTATGCGATACTATTTGCAAAAAAACATTAAAATACTTCAGTATGATAATGGGTTAAATGAATCAAATTCGTCTATTAATATTTCAGTTTCCCTCAAAATTTGAATGTTCTGCATGAACTCGTTGCTCCGGTAGTCAAAGTCGGCGCCACCATCGTAATGATGTCATAGTGCTCCTATTGTTTACCATTAGATCGGTGACTCTCTTTATATTAATTTCTCTATGTTATGTATTTACTTTAAGTCGTTAGAATACATTTCTGTTAGTAGTAGCACGTTGCACTTACATGAGTATGCTTATACTATTTCGATACAATAATCGTTTTAATTTGAAATAGGGTACATTATTATTAATCATCTTATTACAAACCATGCATCCTATTTAACCGATATATTCACATACTTGAGAAATACTCGCATCATCAAAAGTTACGTCCTTGATAGTTATCTAGCTTTTTTTAACGCAATCAGATTTAAAGTAGTGAAAACAAACTCAACTAGTAACAAAGATCCCGAAAAAATGAGCGAACTGTACCTTCGCTGTGACTTTAATAGACAGAATCCACCTTTTTTTTGGTACGTTGTAAGGTGTTCAATTTTAAAGCGATTGTTGATATCAATTTTACGAAAAAATAAATTGCTGCGTCATAAAAAGAAGTAAAGCACTAAAAAAAGAAAATCTCTTAATATAAAAAATTTTCTTTCCAAAAGATGCATTTACAAAAATCAAGAATTTTTTATGTTTTTTAAGGTATACGAGCATTAATAATGTATTTTCATTTCTGATATAAATAAATTTAAAACAAAGAAAAACATTATAAAATGTTTTTAGCTCGTATATAACCAGTATTTTCAAAAACGTTCAATAATTTAACAGTCTGATGATGCCTAAAAGATGTTAATTGTATTATTATGGGGAGGAGATACAATCTATGGAAGATCCCAACACCTACCTAGTGGAAAAAATTACACGAAAGCGAAACTATGAACGCAAACTTTTAGTGCGGTATCTTAATGCGGGAGAAGCTAGATAAAGTCGACTAATTTGATTTAGCATATATGTGGCGTGGGTTGCTCAAAGTTTGGACATTTAAGAAACAACTCGGCAAAAACGCATCTTCATAACTAGTAGAAGCATGTATTACATTCTGAATATACGAGAATTTCAGTACGGAATCAGTGACTTCATCGTCAAGTAAATAGGAGGTTTGAACGTTGAAAATAAAAGTGCATGAGCTACTTGACGTGTCTTTAGAATTTACCCACTTAACCGAGAGTTTCAAGAAACACAACCCATGGCTCCAGAAATATAATGCAACGAAAACTCTATTTGCTCAAACAAGGATTTTTATTCTCAAACTGATTATTCAAGCCTTTTCAACAACTCATAGCTACAATAAAATTCTAAAAGCTCTCATACAAATTTCTCTTCAGCTAATCGCTAAAAGTACAAATACTAACCCCTAAAACTACGATACTCTCTTCGTAATTACTTCACCATAATTAATTTATATTATCGCTACAATAATTTATATCGATCACTTCACTAATTTATATCACGACTTCATAGTTCAGGTAAAAACGTAATATTGTAATCATCACGGTAATTTATATTTTATCCAATCGTTCTAATTATTTTGAGAACATACCAGAGTATGCAAATAATAAATCGAATATACCTGTTGTAATATCAGTAAAGCTTTTAAATGCAAACTCTTGCACATGTTAACAAGTCCATCGCCCGCAGGGGTCTATCAATCATCTTTTGTGTACAAACGCTTCGTTTACGTTCTAATGTAATTATTCTCATCCGAGGTAGACTAAACGGCGCTACCATATGCATGGATTTAGCTGGGAAAATCCGTCGACAAGTGGTATCTCATCCATCTATTTAACACTATATTTGGAGAAGAAAATCCCGTTAATGTTACTATTTATATGAACGGTTTGCAAAAGAAAAAAAATTGTTTATAGATATCTATCGTAAAACCATATTGAAAATGTAAAAAGATTTGGAGTTCCAAACTTTAAGAGTTTAAGAAAAAGCAGAGAACAATACAGTGATTACTTTTACACGCGAAGAATTATTTATCATGCACTAAGTAGAGCGTTGTTGTTATTCAGAATGCAATTTAAAATATACTCTTGCTTTAAATTTATTAATATGTTTTTATTTAACTGGATCTAATAGCAGAACAGATTTCTAGATTAAACTCGGTTTTCTATGTTTTGTTTAAAAACGGAACGTTATAAAGATTTACCGGTATTTAAACTTAAAAATTTTGATTAATTAGTTTTATATAAAAATATTTGCTTAAACTAAATGCTATTAAAAATCACTCTTTTAAATGCGTGTCAAATGATGTAAGCTGTAACAGTTCTAAATTCCATATTAAATATAACATAAGATAAACTGTTATATGTGGTCGACTTTTTAATTAAGTTCGTTTCTAGCTTACGATGCGAATTAAAGTTAGTTAATAAACTATTTATAGTGCAAAAACAACTCTTCCAAAATATTACAAATTAAATAGTTTTCAATAAGTACTTAAACTGTGTAAAGAAAATGTCTTTACTTTTCGTAACTTCTAAAATCAAATTGGGGTTTCAGTTAAATATGCGTATAACGATCGAATTAACAAAATACAGACCGAATTTAACACTTTATCATCATCAGGTCTTCAGTCCTGGTTACACGCATACCTCCATTGTTTCCTATTCTGAGCTATCCCACACCTACACCTTTAACAACTTACCTTTTTTAAAATTAGAGTAGTATAAAATCACTATGGCACAAACGTAGTTACTTAATCGTATAAGATGCCATTAATGATCACACTGCCGTATCTTTGAGTTTTTCAAAACAACTTCATAATTGGTAACTAATATAAAGGGAAGGGGCATCCAAGAAAATTTCTTTCCTTAGTAATATACACATTCATTATGGAGTATTAGTAGTACAAAAAAGCCGCAGCGATGTAAAAATTGACTCTCATTTAAAACAATGGACAAGACAAATAATTGACTCTCATTTAAAATACATGGCGATTGTCTCTATATGTAGTGCACGTGAGTGCAGGAGAGATAGGCATACATTAACCTAATCACCTTGGTTTGTTAATTACATGTGGCTCCTTTGTCTGTGTTTATCACTCGTTCAACCACGTGATCTGTACGTTATTAAACACTTAACACGTTTACAATGTTATACAATATATCCACTCAATATTGCTAAAGGAAGGTGTAGAATGCTTCGCATGCTCAACCAATTGTGTAATGACGAATTTGAGGTACATATCTGTAAATGTATATTGCAACTACAGGACTTTCAACGCTATTCTCATTCACTCAATTTATAAAAGTGGCAATATGTGATAATACTGTTTATTTTGCACAGGTATTGGCTTTATTGGATGATGTTGTAAGAAAGGTGCTGATCGTTAAATATATCTAATCATGCAGTGCTTAAATGACGAGGTCCTAGGAAGCAAATGTTTGGTAGCAACAATTAAACCTGGCTTGTGTTAATAGCTGCATAACCCCTAAATTCAATTGTTGCATAACAAGGTTCCTCTCATAACAATAACTACATCCTACCGAACGCAGTTTCATCTGCCTCAGCTTCATTATAAAACTGAATACGTTTCTGAAATGCTGATGGTAAGGGAAAAACTTCGAATTGCTTGAAAATGCTGATATATCCGATGTTCAAGCAAAAATTTTGCAACGTACTCCATCAAATATTAATTTTCTGTAAAATGGATTGTCAATTTTAACTTGAAAGAATAATAGCTTGCCTGAACTTTCTGTAGTAATTTCATGATATAGTTGTCCACACACCTTGTATAATTATGTTAAAAATTGTTTAATAGTACACTGTTCCATAGGTACGTTGTAATCCATCATTTGCCATTCCAATAATTTACTTATGGCTCTCTAGAGAGAAGGGTAATTTATAATGCTGACAAGTTGCTTAAAAAGCACTTTCAATGTCCACGGAATGTTAAATTTTGAAAAGTTTTCAATGTGGAAATAAGAAGTAGGTTAAACTTCGGTTACAATTTCAAAGGGAATAAACTATATTTAGTAGTACCACTGTTTAATTATAGTCAAGATGGTGTTTAAATATATTGCTGTGACAAGCCCCCCGTTGAGGCGTCGCTAAAAGAGTGTTGTGAAAGGGCCGCACGTTGAGGCGTCACTAGAAGAGTGCTGTGACAACGCCTTTTTGAGAGCGTCACTAAAAGAGTGCTGTGATATAGATACTGCAAATTGTAAAATTTGAAATTGTTGACTTACCTTCCTTTCTAACTTTGCCTGGCTAGCTCAACGAAATTGGGGGAGTTCTCAAAATGAAATCAAACACGGCAATATCACAAAGCATTTCTACAGAATGAAATATTTTCTCTCATAAAAAAGCATATAGAACATTTAAAACATCGTTTGTTTCAAACATAAAACAATTTCTAAGAAGTACTTATTATAAAAAAATGTTCCCTACCTTATTTTAAATTTACAGAACTAAACTTCTTCTTTTATAGATATTTTACCTGACTTTGTTTATTCCCACGCTTGTAAGGTTTGTTTGGCCAAAAAATCCTTGATAGATAATCTATTAAAAGGTCAGAGTGTTTCGAACTCTGAACACAAACTTTTCTGGTAAAAAATCCTCAAAAAAAATATTATATGATTAACACTTATTATTATACTTTAAATTAAATGACAAATACTCCAATATCAGTCAAAAATAAATCTAAAAGTAATATTTGCAGAATCCATAAAAGCGCTCCTCGTAATTAAATATCTTGTAACAAGATTTTTCACATTTAAAATCCTTATTTCAAACAGCAGTTACCAAAGTACATTTTTTGGTTAAACCTTTTTTTCGATTATTTAATAAAAATTTTTAAATAGCGTTATATTGAAGAATTTTCCCTCTTCTTTGTATTTAATAATTTTCATTTTTATGTAAGTTACGTTTAAAACATCATTTCTATATTTATTGTTATCTCGTAATTATTAAATTACAGTATGCTTACTGCATACTTCAAATATCATCTTCGTAAAACAACAGCTCGCGACTTAAATCAAAATAACATTTCGCGATTGAATTTATGAATTGAATGGATGACCGTTTTTAATAAACGCTTCCTTATATATATATATATATATATATATATATAAATTATCTATTTGCAGAATGTAATAGAATAGTATCGAACATTATGATGCATGGTTTCCCAGAAAAACTCATTAGCGTCTAAAATCGCGACGTTTATTACCTAGTAATCTCTTCCACTTATTAGTGACGCGCGCTGCCTCGTCCACTCCAACACATATACGATTATTGTGGCGTCGCTTACTAATACGAAAGATAATCAATTTTTATCGGCTATTTTCCAATGTTCGAGCCGCTTCTTGGAATAAACGTTTCATTTATTAATAAGTTCATCCGAATGTGAAGTATTTGTTCTCAATCCCTCTCGAATTTTCAAAGAACATGTTTATTTAAAATGTTTTTATGCTATAGAAAGGCTAATTAATTTAAACTTTAATTGCTTTTTAATGCAAAGAGGATGCATTTTTATAAAAAATATTTTCTTTCGTGTTTCAGTACACAAAATTAATATTAAAATTGAGTTTTTTTAACAAGTTTTACCGTTTACCTTATGCAGGTAATTGGTGTTACCGGTGTTATGCTCTAGACATTACTCTAAGCGGTAGAAAGCATGGTTCAGGAGGGAAGTAGATATTAAAAATTTAAACTAAATATTTAGCGCCACTACATTCGGAAGAAAGGGAAATGTAGAACCTATAAATTGGCTACAACGATGAAATATCTGAAATAAATTACAAGATTAATAATATAACACATGAAGCAGCAGTTTGCTCCTCCAATATATTTCAAAATGACATAAATGGAAAGTACCTTTATATACTTAAAGAAAATTTTTATACCTTTTTTTCTTTGAAATAAAAATGTTCTAAGTTTCTTAGAAAAGTATAATGTAACATAATATCCTTTGACAATTCATGTTATCACAAAAAAATTGAACGTATTTATGATTCAGAGATTAAAAGAAAAGTCTTTAAAAAATAACTTAGCATTCTCTAATTATGCTTTTATAAATTGAATGTGTAATTTCTTTGATTTTAAATTTCACATTAATAATGGATTTTAACGTTTAGTTCTAATAAATATGTAACAAAATTTATGACATGTAGAAATCGGATCCGTTAACTACTTACAATTTGACTGCATAGATATTAAAATTCATGAATAAAGTAAGTAAATGAACAACGTTTCCTAATCAGATGATAGCAGAGGTAAAATTATACCTAAACAGAAGATTTTAAATCAGTAACGTGATTTATGCAAGTTACATATCTAATTAAGTTGAAGTATAAATTTTCATAAACGAAAACAATACATCTTGATGAACTCGTAAGAGTATTAGAAAGTCGCTCTTTAATCATAACAATAAATAAACAATTTAAAGCTTCATTTGATAGCTGTTATATCCAATTATATAAAAAAATTAGCAAGAATTATGTTTAGATGTAATTGCATTGATCAATATTCTCTAATTATTCAATCAATGTGAAATATTCCCTGCTTCTAAAATTTTTAGTTTACTTTCTATTTATGAGATATTCTTAATCACTTTAGAGATTATTACACCACTGTTATAAAATAAACAAAAAGTAGTTGACAAAAGGCATCTGTCGCCTAAACGTATAACTAGTACGCACCTCGTGTATCCAGTTTGACATCTGTAATACCAACCAGTTGTAATTGTTGACGTCGTGCTGTTTACGTAGTAGATTATCGTTGTTTGTACTTTAACCAAACCTCTTCGCTGATAATTAAAACATTTATTTTATTTAACTAAATGGAAATCTTGCGATCTCGTACCGAACATTTGTGGTATTTTGAACTTCTATACATCCTAGAAAATAAATACAACACGGCGGTTCTTTTGAATAAAAAAACGAAACGAAGCTAATGATCTTAAGGGTAGATGTTAAACGAATTATCCTTTTAATTTATGAACCAAAGTACCGAACAATTTTTTCTACATTGCCACTACAAATAAAACTACTCACGTCGACCATTCTCGACGCTATATTCCCTCCCGACTATTGTAATCCTAAGGTCCGAGGACGCTAAGCAAGCCATGTTGATTTGATAAACAGCGACCTAAGACTCCTTTTTCGAGTTCGAACCAGTTCATATTTACTCGATACCTGCATCTTCGTAGATTTACGGCAGATGGCTGTGTATATTACCACGTACTTCATAAAGATGTTATTCTGGAATATAATTATTTATCTACATTATAAATGTAATAATATATTTTTATTAAATCGCTTAAGGATGTAAGTTAAATGTTGAAAACAACAGCTGGTACAATTGTTGTGATATAATTATTTTGTCCCAACGTGTTAACAATAGCTAATCAAATATTGGATTTTACTTATTAAAATTCTTATTGAGATTATATTGACAACGTAACATTTGAAAATGTTACACAAGATTGTAGTTTCTTAAGCAAACTGCATAAAGCTAGCACTATCCTATGTTATTTACAATAAATGAAAAGCATTTTTATCAAAAATGTATGGATAATTAATAAGTGAAAATAAATGGCTTTGTATTTATCTTAAAATGATCGATTTGCGTTCACATTGAATGCATTTTTAGAGTATCTCAAATTAATTATTTTAACATATACAGCTTGCGTTATTTGCTATGTATTTACAATACACTTATTTCATACAGGGTGATTATTTATACACGTGCAATTGCATTTTCCCTTTGTACATCAATGAATAAACGTACGCTTGTATTATACCCTAATATTACTAACTTTATCTGTACAGCTGATCTTAAACCTTCTCTTACAGCATCACATCTCAAAAACTTCCGACCTTCTAACTTCTTTATCGTCTGAGGTCAATGTTTGTCAGCTAAATAGCGATACGCTCCAAGCATATGTTTTTAAAAGGTCTTTCCAACAGCTACAGCTATCCTAAAATGTACTGTCGGACTTTGTATGTCAAAGGGTTTCCATCGTAAAGTTAATATACTTTTTGTATTCACTTTACTTCAAACTAATATCTTTTTGATTTTACTTAGTCATATATCTACTTTGTTAGTTGATTCTGGTAATACTACCACAGATTATCCACCTCTTGCAGATGCGAAAGCTTTGTCGGGTCGTTTGAAGTTTGTAGGGCAAAATTCTATAACCTATATATATATATATATATATATATATATATTTAAATTTATAAATTTTCCAATTATCATCATCGGTCTCGGTGGCGTAATTAGTAAACGCATGGTTCCGGCAAAACCAAGATACAGATTCAAGTCCTGTCCAAGACCTTATATTTTCCATCTTTCAATTACTAGCTCGATTTCAAATGATCATTTGGGCTTTGCATAAAAGTCTAAGTTATTATTTCATCTTATTCACTATAATACGATAGTATTTATCAACTTACCTTGTGTAATTAACCACCTAAAATATTTATATATATATATATATATATATATATATAATATTACTATATATATTAAAATCTTATATTTGATAAATAGAAATTTAAAACAGACTAAAATTTTTTATCTTAAAAGAATTAAACAAATTCATTTGAGATCGATGGTTAATGTTTTTTTTAGTCTTATATAAAAATTTTCATCTTGTGTTATTTATTGCACTACTTATATTTTGTTTATCATAAAAATCACTTATTAGTAATATAATAAATTATTAAAGTTGATGGCCTGGCCTAGGATATGTAAACGATTAAAAGTTTTGGTACTTGATCAAGATAAAGATCTTGAGAACCTTTTTAGAACGTTATTTAAAATCTAAAGTCTAAAAATGTTACCTTTTACATTTTAAGAACTGAAAGTAATATTGCGGTGACATATTTTAATTATGCTTTAGAACTTATTTTTTAAAGTTACCTTTAAAGCATTTGATTGTTACAGAACTTGATAGAGCTATCTCAGCTGTGTCCAAAAATTATCTAACAATAATAGTTTACTTTTTACAAAGAATATTCCATAATTTCTGATATTGTTGAAAGTAAATACAAATACTGTGTATAGAACTGATAAGAAACTAAATTAATCAAAAATCTTTACAGTTCTTGAAGTTAGCTTATATTAACGGTTATTAAATTTAAAGTGTTGTTAATTGAGCACATTCTTTTAAAAATCTGTTGTTAATGTTACGTTACAGGAACAACTAAAGGTATTGTAGAGCAGCTCTTATGCAGGTGATGAGTATGTACACATGTTGTTTGATTGATTTTCTTATGAATTTCATGCTTATAGAGCTTAGTTGTTCTTGAAGGTTTCTATACCCAGCTTCAAAGGTATTCTTTAGATCTGCATCACACGACAGATTATAGTGGCGCCCATTACTGCATTTATAGTTTATTGATTAAATCCTTTAACTAAATTCCATCTTGATCACAAATGGTCATCACCACTTTTAAACTTATGATCACGCAGATGTAGAAAGTCAGTTAGCCGTTTTGCCAAATTAGATTTTCTTATTTCCACAGACCATTTTCTAACATTTCTAATACCGGGTCTTATATTAAAACAGAAAACCTGAGCTTCCTTTGTCATCAATATTTTATGGTAAGGGTCCTAAAAACAACGGATCCAAAGAAAGTAACGTCAAATGCGAAACGACGATAAAATACATTTCAATACTTGAATTCGATGAACTATAGGCACCGTGCCGGTTTTTTTTATAACATTACGGTCTATTAGTTTGAAGAAAACACTTTGTGGTTCACAATATTTGCCATCACTCCAAATTTGTTCACAAGTTCTATACTAGCTAAACATGTCTGGTAATTTACATGTACAGGTTCATTGAAATAAACAATTCAACCACATCAAGCAACTAATCAGAATATTTTCCTTTGGACTTAAGGCACGCCGCTTTTATAATTGTCTATTGTTTATTAGAACTTTATTATCATTACGAACACTACACAAGGAGAAGTACACAAAATTAGTTTAAAGAAAGCACAGGTAACTCACGCACAAGTAGGGCGGTGTTTATTACGTTTCACTTTTACCGCGTATCCAATCCTTTTTAGTATTTAATTTCTATATGTAATTTCACACAACTTTAAGTTTCAATTTGCTGAACATTTACGCGACTCCTGTTCGGAATTGTGCGATTGGCATTAAGTGATCGTGTAAGAGTCGTCAGCAAACGAGAATCGGCTCTTTACCGCGTGTGAGGATACAATAGTTTTTCTCGGGAGTGAAGTACTCTTTCTAGCAATACCTTGAAGAGGTGAGTTAGCTGCAACGAGTGTTGCAGAAGAAAACCAAACCTTATTCCTTTCGCTCCCTTTATCTTCCCAAGGTCTCTTCTATAGAAAACATGCAACGGAATCTACTGATAAACATGAATCCAACCCTGAAGATTTTCTTGAAGTTCTTCATATAACTTTATATAACTCTAAGTACGTTATTGTGTTGCATGGC
Source organism: Platerodrilus igneus (assembly GCA_036346225.1). Taxonomy (NCBI): domain Eukaryota; kingdom Metazoa; phylum Arthropoda; class Insecta; order Coleoptera; family Lycidae; genus Platerodrilus; species Platerodrilus igneus. Next base: position 878,908 of record JARFIW010000892.1, on the reverse strand, counting down.
AGTTTTATATTATTAATTTATCTGTACCAAAAATATGTTGCGCAATGTTGTTTAATTTATAACTGATTAATCACACATTTAAAGTGTAGCATTTGGCTTTCGTCAGCTGTGTTGATAACCTCAAAGACACTGACACTTCTAGCAAACTAGCGGTGGGAACCAGTTTCGCCTCATAAGGCAAATGCACGTATGCGACAGACTGCAATAGAAATTTTCAGCTGCCACTGTTAGGCTGGTTGATGAGACCCGTTTCTCACTAACACATGCTTTGATAAAGATTTCACATAGTAAAATTATTTTTGCTGCAAATTCCTTGTGGCAGATCGATTCTAAAAATGGCGATAGCCTCAACATCGCGAAAAATGACAATTCACCATTTACATTTTCAGCCATCACTCTAGATTTGATATACAAAAACTATAGTAAAATCTAACACTACTTTTTCATTATCAATCTATCGTATTAAAACTAGCTATTCATTTTTTTAATGGTACTTAATGACACTTTTAACATAGAATGTTTAGGATACCTAAAATATACCAACATGCACAGCAATTAGCATGATTTAAAGTAAGTATTCGTGTAGCACGCAAACCGTTACTATATACATCGTTTCCAGATTCCTTGTAGCAGCAAGAGACGGTTTCTAAAATTAAGCTGACAATTTGTGTTTTGCACATGACATACTTTCATTAAAAGTGAGAGCCAAGTATAGATTTTTAAAATTTTCTCATGTTTCCTTTTGTTTGATAATACCTCTACGTTCGAATAATTTTAGGCCAGGCTATATTTTTACTGTTACTTGGTTGAGAATCGACAAATAATTAAAAATACACGTTTGTGAAAAGAGTAGTTTCTCTTTGTTGTATGAAATGTTGTATGAAATTAGAAATACAGAAGTAGCACCCCAATTTTTTCTTTGAGCGGACGTGACCGGCAAAAGGTAAATAAAAAGATAGCAATTCCAAAAATATCGAAATCGCATTCGAACAATTTTCGTTAGTTATTCGATTCCTAAAGCAATTTTATGTTAGTTCTTTTTCCTTTCGGGTAAAACAGAATTATTACCTGCTCGTTTTAAATCTGATATATTTACTACGATTTAAACAGTCACCCGCAAACGAGCAAAACTGTAAATTTACTGGAAATACTTCAAAAATATTTAACAAGAAGCAATATTATAAATTTAATAAAAACCTAATGCAAGGAGAGAAACGGAAGTTACAATAAACATTTACGCCCAAGCGACAATTTTCTATTCATAATAATAACAGTGACTTCAACTTTACGGATCGTTCTGCATTCTACATAAAAATTTGAAACCTTCCAAATTTTTTGACAGTTTTTTGACACGAACCAACAAAAGTTGAATAGATCGATATCGTATAAACCAGTAAATGCACATTTCGTCATCGGCGTTACCAAGTGGCATAACTGAAAAAATATGTGAATTTCGGTAAAACTATATTGTGGATTCGTATTGGCGATCGTTGGGTTGGCACCAAACAACCTCATCATTCGTTAGGTTTTCAGTCCTACAACTGGTTGGACGCGTACCTCCAGTGTTTTCTATCCTGAGATAACCTACACATCTCCCTGAATTTCCCACAGCCTACATCTTTCACTATCTGTGCGCGATAGTATGATTTAGGTCTACCTCTCTTTTTCCTTTCCCTACTTCTCATATATGCCGTGCTATTACTCACGCCTTAGTATGTGCCCTCTCATCCTTTCTCTCATACTTTTTACTGTTTTCCATATATTTCTACTTCCCCTACCTTTGTTCTTAACATTGTCTGTCTATGATATCTTCATCATACGTCTGTAGCACCACATTTCAAAGGCTTTATTTTTTCCAGTTCTTTTCTCCTACTGTACACGTTTCACAGCCGCACAGTGCTGTGCTCCACGTATATGCGTTCATCGATCTTTTCCTCGTTTCTATGTTTGTTGACTTGAAACGTGGCAGCTGCTTTATCTAGCTAAATACAGCACGACCTCGTGTTAGTCTTTTCTCACATCTTCAGCACTGTCCCTTTCTATTGTTTTCTAAAAATATACCCTATTTCACCGTAGGTAAAGAGGGTTAAGCAAATTGGCGGCTACCAAGAACCCCCAAATCTTAGACACTTACCGAATCAATAGTTTTCCAATTACTCCTTTCGCACAATCAACATTTAATGATAATATTGCAAAATCAACACCTGCAGTTGTTTACGATAACCATCAGGTTTAAATACAATTATTTTTTTCATCTTTAAGTTTTCCGTCCTGGAACTAGTTGGACGCGTACCTCCGTTGATTGCTATTCTTAGCTAACCTACACATTTCCCTTAAATTCCCACAACATACATCTTTCACTATATGTGTACAATAGTCTAGTCTATCTCTCCTATTTTTTACTGTTTTCCACATATTTTTTCTTCTCTAACCATTTCTAGAAACTCTTTGTTCTTAACTCCGTCTGTCCATGATATCTTCATCATATGTCTGTAGCACCACATTTCAAAGGCTTCTATTTTTTCCCTGTCGGTGTCCCCTACTGCCCACGTTTCATAGCCGTACAGTGGTATACTCCACACATATGCTATTCGGAAATCTTTTCCTTGTTTCTTAGTTTGTTGTCTCCGAACAAAGTAGTTGCCTTTTCTTGTTAAATGCCGCACGGCTTTGTACTGATCTTTTGTACCGTATATCTCTGTTAGAACTGTTTCCATGTCATTAAGAGGTGCTCTAACTATTCCTTGCTAGATGCTAATATGGCGATATCATCTGCAAATCTAAGCATATCAATCGTTTCTCTCTGCATAATAATTCCAAATGTTCTTCTGCATTTGACAGTATTCATTGTCTGTTCGATATACAAGTTACAAATTAACGAGAATAGGGCGCAATCCTGTCTTGCATTATTCCTAATATTTACTTCACTACCTTCCTGGTCTAGTTCTATTATAGCTGTCTGATCTTTGTATAAGCTATGTACTATCCGTCTATACATATAACTCATTCCTATCTTTTTAGGTATTTCGAAAGTTTTTTCCATTTTTACATTGTCGAGTGCTTTTTCCAAATCTACAAACTTTCTGTACACGCTTTCTCCTTTTTCTATTATTTCCTGCAGTATCACTCTTAAAGCAAAAATGGCCTCCCGTGTTCCTCTGTTTCGCCTAAACCCAAATTGATCTTCTAGTATTTATTTCTTAAGCCCGTTTTTCCATCCGTCTGTACAATTTTAGTTAATATTATTGAGACGTGTGCTGTCAAACTTATTGTCGAAGGCCTTCACATCTATCCGCACTTTTCTTTTTTGATATAGTGACCATGGTGTTACGGTTGAAATCTTTAGGTATCTCGTCTGTCTCAAACATATAACTTACAAGTTAGAAAAGACGTTCTGTTACTCCTTGTCCAGTGACTTTTAGAGGTTCTGCTTGCACCTTATCTATACCAGGTGCCCTATTAATTTTCAGACTCTATAACACTCATTCAAACTCATTTCTACGTATAGGATATTCCAAGCCACTCATTCCAATGTCTGATTCCTGTTCTAGTGCTTCTAGTTTCTGTCCTGCATATAAATTGCCTATATATTCTTGCCATCTTACTACTTTCTCTACATTTTCCTCTAGCGCCAAATATATTTTTGCTATACGGTTTTATATCCCTTAAATTCATTCTAATTGGTTTGTATGCTTCGTCTATCTTTGCTGTTTCTATCTTACTTTGTACCTTTGCACCTTTACTCAATCCATGTTCTTTAGCTTTCCTGCATTTGCGAATAATTGCCAATTTTATTGCTTGGTATCTCCGTTTGCCTGCGTTGTCTGATCTGGTTTGTATTTTCGAATTTCTTTTAATAAAATCCAAAATATCCTTTGTTACCAATAGTTTCTTATTTTCTTTTTGTTTATACCACCAGGATATCTCTCGCCCCCATGTCAAAGGTGGATTTAATGTTATTCAATTCTGTTTCTACTTCTTTCGTTTAAGAAATTTTTACGGTGTCTTTCAGCAATTCGTTTGACGTTTTTTCAAATCTTTTGTAGTTATCTTTATCTTTTAATTTTTCAAACTCACAGCGCCTTTCTTTCAAATTTTTTAATTTAAGCATAGCTTTCATAATTACTATCTTGTGCTCAGTGTCTATATCTGCTTCTGGGTAGCTTCTGCAGTCTTTAACTTGATTCCTACACCGAACAAGAATGTAATCTATTTGATATCTGGCTGTGTCTCCTGGTACCTTCCACGTGTAACATCTAGCATGATGTTGAAATAATGTATTTGTGATGGTTAAATTGTTTTTGTCGCAAAAATTTACTAGTCTATTTCCAAGGTCGTTTCTCGTGCCTAGGCCAAATAAACTTACTACCGCTCCTTCCTTATCCTCACCTACCACTGCATTAAAATCTCCCGTAGTTATGAAATTTTCATGTCTCTTTACGCATCTTATAGCGAATTCGAACTACTGCACTAGATTGCACTGTTGTGCACTTCTTTATTCTGACGTGTTCGATCGAACTTTTTAAGTGCGCACTTTTTTAGTTTTGTCGTGTTCGAGCAATGAGCGGTGCAATTCAGTTCCGCACTCGATGCGCACTTTTCTACACGCGCTCTGGTAGCTCGTGCTGCTTAGTGCAAATATGGTTGCTTTCGATTATGGAGATTTAAATCCCAAGGGTGATCTGTACTGGGCAGTCCATAATCGAACACACCAAAGTTAGTGTTTTACAGGTCGTTATAACCTGAGAGAGCATTAAATATTTCTTCATCTACATCTAATTGGAATTGTGTATCCCTATTTACACAAATATAAATTTTTTTCATCACGATTAAAAGGTTAGGTTTTACTATAAGTTAAGCTGCTAAAACGGGAAGTCAAACTGAAAGGTAAATTTGTGTTCGAACCCAAACTGAACTCGAACGAACACCATACAAACCTCGTGGAGTGCATACGTTATCGTCGTGCAAATAGTGCTGGTAGCTCAAATTCGCTATTATATGTCTTCGATATCTTTGTAGATCGCTTTTACTTCTTCATCACTGTAGCTAGAGATGGACATGTATAAGTGTATCATTTCTGCATTTACCGGTTTAGATTCTAATGTAACCCTCGAGTTTTCTTTCGTTTTTTATAAGTGGTTTTCTACACAGTTTTCTATCTTTTTCCGCGTAACCATTCCCATACTCGAATTTCCTTCCTCTGACCGTGTATGAATTACCCTCGAATTACCATCGAACTTCGCTAATCCTTACTATGTCTACCTAACGTATCCAGTTCAATATTCAGATTCTTTAGTTTATCTACTTGCTTCATGCTTCTGACATTCCACGTTTCGACTCGCAAAATGTTCTCGGCTCTTCTTTTAAACTTCTCGATCATATCCTCCGAAGTAGTCCTCTACCGGAGATCAGAATGGGGAACTATTTTAACTCCGTAATCTTTTATCCATCACTTTAAAAACATTTACAGTACGCCGGGTACTTGGGAGATGATGTGGTGGTTTCCCGTGACTTTCCATATCACAGTGTGTGTCTTAGAATGCCATACCGACGACCCCTATGGTTTCTGCTACTCTAAGTACCGAAAGAGCTGCTGCCCTCTTCGGGGACATGTCTTAGTCGGGTTTGTCACTAAAGATCCCACTAATTTAGTTAAACCTATGGTTCGGTTCTTTCTTTAGCTCACTGAACACGCAAGCCATTCTACCCGTTCTAGTATTCCAGAACACCTTCATGGTGCAGGTCCATTCAAAATGGCCACACAAAATAATCGCATTTAATGTTTTTCTCAAGCAGAAGTAATTTTTGCTTAAGCTAGTAGAATCTAAAATCATATCATAAAAAATACACAATATAATAAACATCGTAGCCACACAAAGACGCCGTTTCTATTGGTGGGCTTAAATAACGCGGAATTTTGATTTTAATTTGAATACGGTTATCAAACCCTATAGTTCGTTCTCTGTGTGTGTGTGAAGAATTATTGGAACGCAGCATAATGTGATTGTTTAGTATCGGTTGTTGTACTATTCGTAGGGCGTTGGCCGCTTGCATGCTTTTAAAGTTTATGCACGACAGAGAATGTGCCGTACGACGTAAAATAAATTCAAAATATCTTGCTTTTGAAGGTAGATTTGTTAGGTGTCATTTTGACGCGTGTGACTACCTTGTGACTTCATTATAAAATTAAGCGCCTCTTTCTAGACATTAATCTGACTTACTGTTAGAAAGCGTGTTAAGGCTGTTAACGATTGCTTGATCAACATAAATATACGAGAATTGACCCTTAAGCGCGAGTGGAGATGTGATAGCTTTCTCGGCAGGAAGTGGACACGTTTTACCGGTATCTTAGGAGCATGAACCCCGCAGAAGAAGGCCTCTTTCCATATCCTTTCCATTCCTTTATCTATCTTGGTAAGGTGCATCAGATTCAGATAGCCACCACATGCATGTTTATATAACAGTCAATTGCCTTTAGAATATCTCAATTAATCTATTAAAATGCAACAATTTCGCTTAGTGAGTACGATATCTATCGGATTGATTAAAATGTTTACCAGAACAGTATGTGCATATCAGCATAAAAAGTAATATTCTAAAATGACGAGACGGTTCAAACAACTGCGTTGCAATTGGAGTTGTCAACATCACACTAATGTTGACTCGGGAAAAAAATATTTATTATGAGCAAACCTTGCAACTCTTTGATGTTACATCAAACAGAAACCGTATGGAAACAATGAAAAATTAATCTAGAACGGACAATTTAATACTGATCTACATTGTATACTTTAATTTCATGAATAATAGTGTTCATTATGCATGACATTTCAATAGCTTTTTGGTTCTATTAAAGGAAATTTACGTCATTGAGATTAGAAACCACAAAAACCTGGTTCTATACATATTTGAACGTAATTCACGTCAGTAACTCATCTAACAGCCACCAAAAACGAAAACAGATTTTAATATTAAGCATTTCTCAAATTAAATAATTAACCGAAACAATTATTGTTATAGTTACAATGTAACCTCCAGACAAGATAATAAACATATCATTACAACACAAACGCTTCCTTGGTAAGATTCACGAATATTAAACTACAGATAATAATTATATTATTTCAAACAAAATAAGACTGATTTAAAAAAATGCCAGTTATAGACACGTGGCTTTTACACGATGGGATCATATGCATCCACGCTGGAATCACGTGTTTCATTCCATACACTAATAGGCAGACCAGTCAATGACACAACCACCCCATGAATGCAAGGAAAAGTAGGAGAAATGACATAGCTAGACTGCAGCCGGAAATCAATTAATTAATTACGAGTAAACTAGTAAAGAATACACATGAAATTATTCGTCACGTTTTCGCCAATAACAGCTCAATATATTGTCATTGAGTGCTTGAATCTTTAGTGGAGCATTTGCGTAGACTATATATTTGACGTGGCGCCAAAGAAAATGTCTAATAGTGTTAAATCGTACGATCACAGCGGCCAATTGAAGTCTCTATTTCTAAAACTCACACATTCAGGAAATTTTTCACGTAGTAGTCATTGTTTCACGAACTGTGTGGCGAGTGGCGTCGTCCTGCTCAAAATAAACTTGGTACACAACCATTGCATCAATTTAAGACAAAAAAATTAGTCATAGTTCGGTGATGCAATCCATTTACTGTAACGGTCGAACCAGCAGCTTTTTCAAAAAAGTATGGCTCAATCACACCGCCAGCCCAAAAACCCCACCAAACTGCCACTCGTTGTGGTTGCAGAGGTTGATCGACTATTGCTCTTGGGCTTTTCGAGACCTAACTACTACAGTTTTGCTTGTTTATATACCCAAACACTCATTCGCGCATTTCAGGCATCCAATCATCGAATGTATGGTGTTGTGCTTGATCCGCTGAGTTCAATTCTTCTATCAACTGCAACTTATAAGCATGCAAAATGCGTTGGAAACTGACTTGTGATACTCTTAATTCCTGTGATCATCTGGGAATGAACAAATCTCGATTTTCAGCCACACTCTAAGGTACAGTGGCGATATTTTCAGCAGACGAGCACGAGCTGGAATCTTCACATCACTAATTTGCACGGGACTTTCGAATATAGGTTAAATTCAATTATAACGGTGCGAGAAGGTGCTTGATGATGACCAAAAACAGTATAAAACTTTACGAACCCCTTCCGCGATATTTTCACCATTTTTGTAGTGAAGTAGAAATGTAGAAATGCAGGTCAATGTAATATAAACCTTATTCCTTTTTTTTTCATAAATTAACTGTCGCATAGTTTCCCCTTAGTCAACCCGTAGCATCAAACGAAATTAGCACCACTATGAGTGATTTCATTCCCAAAGAAGATTAAGAATAATATTATTGGATCTAGGATGGAGAAAATTAGGAAAGATTTCGTTTTGAAATATTATTGGGATGCAATGTTTTCACTGCATATACAAAATAATTATTTTGTTCATTTAAATGGAGATATAAATATTATCGTTTCCGGTCTTTTTCAAGCTGTATGACAACAGCATGTTGATTCAGAACGACTAGTTTCTTTTCTATGTATCAGTAGGATCTGGTCATAACAAATTAAGTCCAGGAGATACGGCTTTTAGTTGTTTCCGAGTTATCTACATTCAGAAATCATTCCCGGTATTTATGATCACATTTCTGAAACTATAACCTACAGTAAATGTAAATGAATAAACAGTTTTTTTCTATTTAACAGTATAAGTTTATAAGCGTACCCACAGTACGTTCTTGTTATTAGGATATGAACGTAGAAAGTAATTTGTGATATATTTATTTTTTAATTTTTGCTTTAGAACGTTTATCTTCTACTTGTGATGAAAACTTAATTGTGTAATCAGTAAAGACTTTTTTGAATTGACATTTTTCCCATCTACTGTAAGGGAAATAGTTTCAGCCTTGTTGTAATAAATTAAATTGCTATTACCTAGGGACGTGATTAAAATTCAGGTAATTTAGCACTTGATTTTGGAAATCTTCCTAGAAATTTTGAATAGGTATATTGTAAACGTTTGATTTATGTTTGTTTTAGTATTAGTGTACTCGATCATTTCTCGTGTAAGTTTTAGGTCAGAATTACTTTCCGGATCTCGGGTTTTGGCATGTTTTTGTTATTCTTTCTGGGGTTTCTTTTGTAGAAATTCACGTATTTCGAAATTAGGTGAAGTCGAAGATACTTCCCGATTAAGAGGTATTTCACACGCAACAGCCTTCCGGGACCCTCTTCAAACACCTAAACTACCCGTTCCACTGTGTGTGGGTTATAGGCTAGATTATCTGGCACCACAACTGTATATACCAAAGCTATTAACAATAGGCAACATATCTTTGACAGAATTTTTGATGACTGTAATTTTAGTCTTCTACTAAAACTGCTTTTATGGTTTTTAAGCAAATCTATGAAGAGCTTTAAAGTAATTTTGTAACAATTTAATCTTCTCAACTCAGTATTGCTAAGTGTTTTACTCAGTATGTGAAACCACTGTTCATTTTTGAATGCATCCTTATATTATATGTTTGTATTTAGCAATATTAGATTGCGCCTTCTGCTATTGTTGCAGCTTAAAGAATCATTTAGTGGTCATCAGAAGGCATTCTTGATCTAGAAACCAGTTAGAAGCACGTGTTAGCCTTGGTTTCATCCACGATGAACGGCTCTCTCAGGTTTTGCCTTTTGACAATCGCTTTGTGAGTTTGACGATAGTGATGATTAGGGCTCCTCCATCCTAGTTATCACTTTGTTGGCTTTAAAATGATTAGCATGATACGTAGTCCTACATTTGTATTTCGGAAGTTACATTTTCTTGTTATTGGCAGCACAAATTATTATAATCAAGAAATTTATGTATTTGAGAATTTAATGCTGGTAGTTTAACAAACAAGTTTATCTATGAAACTTGTTCGACTAATTCAGCTCCTTCGATTTTCTGGGTAGTGTACATTTGTACCGAACTGATTTAAAACAATAGAACCAGAAACCAGATACCGTTTATGTGTCAGTGTATCTAGAAATAATATTCATCGTTTCATAATTCAACGCTTTAATTACTTCTTAGGAGAAAATTTCAAGCAAATCTGGGTACCCACCTTTTTGTTGTGGATACGTGTTGAGTACATGTGTTATTAGTGTGTTTATCGTAGCAGCTTGTTTTGCAGTATTGGTTCAATTGCTTAAACCCACTCTACTGGTGATCTTCAATTTGCTGTCTACTTCAGGACAACTTGAAAATAAATAGATGAGTATTTAAGTTATTTTTTACTTCGCATATAAATTTGTAACACCTCATTACTAACTAATCAGAATAAATTTAGTAAAGTTTTTAAACCGTACAACTTTGCAAACAATTCTCTTTTAGGTTAGGAGTATGTTTACGATTTATGTGCATCTTCTAACGCTTATATGTTATGAAAATTCCTTAAATTATATGCATTTGAATTAGATTATTACAGTTTGTTTAAGAGCAATTTGCCTGTTAGTCTACAGTATGCTTGGTGTAAAAGCTCAAATTAATTATAAGTAACTAATCATCGTTTAGTTCCTTAAAGAAATCTTAAAATTTCTTTTTGGTTAAGTTGCTATGTTTAACTAAGAAGTGAACACTGTCTTTCAAACATTTTAAATTTCTACTACAGATGTGAACAACATGTCAATTTCACTTGGTCTGCCAAAACTACCGGTGTGAAGTTGGCAGCCAATTTCCAGGCAGCCATTTTTCCCAGCAGTTATTTTCAATTTATCGTAAAAAAGAACTTTCAAAATTAGTTTCACCTTCAACGTTGGCACACCTATTGTCAAGATCTTCCTTAATGCACCTGTAAAAACAATATTCACTTGCGACTCGTAGGGGCTTCAAAATCTTCCCATAAGGGATAAGAATATGAAAAATCAGAAATGGCAGAAGGCAATCGAGTTACACCTTCCGCGTTGGCACAACGGCTGCTAAGACAGCACTTAATGCACATGTAAACAAAGTTCACTTGCAACCTGTAGGGGCTTCAAAATCTGCCCATAAGAGATAAAAATATAAAAAATTAAAATGGCAAAAGGCAATCGAGTTACATTTTCCGCGTTGGCACAACGTCTGCTAAGACAACACTTAAGGCATCCGTGTACATAAAATTTACTTGCGACCCGTAGAGACTTCAAAATTTGCTCATACGAGATAAAAATATAAAAAATCAGAAATGGCAGAAGGCAATAGAGTTACACCTTCCACATTGGCAGAACGGTTCCTAAGATGGCACTTAATGCATATGTAAAACAAACTTCGCTTGCGACCTGTAGAGGAATGGCTTCAAAATCTGCCCATAAGACATAACAATATGAAAAATTAGAAATGGCAGGAGGTAATCGAGTTACACAACTCAAATTGGCAGAACGGGTTCTTAAAAGGCACTTAATGCAAATGAAAAAAAACAAATTTCACCTGCGACCGGCAAGGGCTTCAGAATCTGCCCATAAGTAATAGAAATATAAAAAAATTAGAAATGAACTTTGAAGCTTCTACGGGTCGCAAGTGAATTTAGTTTTTACACGTGAATTAAGTCCGACCTTAACAGTAGTTTTGCAATCGTTCTGTCAAAGGGAAAGGTGTAACTCGATTGCCTTTTGCAATTTCTGATTTTTATATTTTTATCCCTTACAGACAGATTTTGAAGCCCCTACGGGTCGCATGTGAACTTTGGTTACACAGATGCATTAAGTGCTGTCTTAGCAGCCGTTGTGCTAACGCAGAAGCTTAACTCGATTGCCTTCTACCATTTCTGATTTTCAACATTTTTATCCCTTATGGGCAGATTTTGAAGCCTCTACGCGTTGCAAGTGAACTTTGTTTACATAGATGCATTAAGTGCTGTCTTAGCTGCCGTTGTGCCAACGCGGAAGGTGTAACTCGATTGCCTTCTGCCATTTCTGATTTTCAATATTTTTATCCCTTATGGGCAGATTTTAAAGCCCCTACAAGTCGTAAGTGAATTTTGTTTTTACATGCGTATTAAGGGAGTTCTTGATAATAGGTGTGCCAACGGTGAAGGTGAAACTGTAGTTTTGAGTCGTTCTTTAAGTTAATTTAAAAATAGCTGCTGGAAATTGACTGCTAACTTCACACCGGTGCCAAAACTTTAGTACATTTTTAGTTTAGTTCAATACTACAGGCGTATTATTGATTTATAAATTGTTTTGTTGTAAGACTGCTTTCGATCGAAACGCTTAACTGTATATATTTGAAATTATAATAATTATTTATTTAAAAAAACAACTCAAAGAAAACAACTAATATAAAGCGAAGATAACAAACTTATCTTTTTTGTTATTGTCTCAAAAGGGGTATAATAGTATTATTTGAGTGAAGTATGAGATTATACAAAGTGTTCAAGTTATGCAGATGTACCTACTAGATATCTATATGTTTAGATTTTTAAATGGACTTAAGAAAACATAAAAATATTTAGTGTTTTGATTTATGCGAGCTTTATATTTTTGCAAATTAACCCTTTTTATTACATGTGCAGGTTAGAGTAATTTGTGTTCAAGTGTTAATCTTTAGGTTCAAAGCGTTGACTGTACTTACCTGCTCATGTCGAGCATCCCTGGGTGCTTATAATTTCCAGTTATTTTTCGTATCTGTGTCTTAGCTCTCGAGTTTTTCGTGCTTTTTGTTTTTTAGGGTTCCGTACCTTATAAGGTATAACGGAATCTTTATAAGATCACTCTCGTGTCCGTCCGTCCGTCTGTCACAGAGGTTTTTCTCGAAAACTATGTAACGTAGGAATTTGAAATTTGGCACAATGCTAGGTCTTAATGGAGCGCACATATATCGCCAGTCAAAAAATAAAAAAAATATATTTTTAGATTAAAATGGCGGGGGTTAATTCGGCCAAAAGAACAAAAGTTTAATAAATATATCGTGTGAGGTATCACTTGAAAGAGGATTCTAAAAGGCTTCTAAAAATATTTTTTTTATAATTTTCGGTCCAGTAGTCTTCATAATATAGCTCAAAATGTGCCAAAAATGACCGTCCCCCACTGTTCTCCTACATTTCCAAAGCTAAAATTTGGATTTTAATAAGGATAGTAGCTATTGAGTCATAGATTTTTGACAGTGTAATAGTTGCTGGGAAAAATTTTTTAAACACAATAATAGACAACGTATTTACTAATGTACCAGTACAATGTGGGACAATATATTCATCTTTCAGTTATCACAATCAAATTTGGATAAGATTTAAATATACATAAAAAATAAAAACAGCTTAATTTGGTTTATTGATTGCTCACTGTAGTATTGGTACGGAACCCTAATAGTGCAAGCTCGACTAGCTCTTGGCTAACTTTTTAATTTTTTTGTTTGACGGTATCCTCGTCAACCGTCACTCGTTCGTTTCCGTATGTTTATTTTTCTTCCAGGCGAGGTGGCGCTCCTCCCTTACTCTCTGTTTATCATTAAACACCATCGTCTCATCGCCCCGTAGAGTTGATCCCTAGCTAGCTTATCTTCTTAGAGTTTTCCACTTCTTTTAGCCACCATCTACATCTGCTTCTTACCTTGGGCTACTCGTTTCATTGTAATTCCTCGACTTTGATTAATTATGTGTACCTCTTTAAGATGGTATAATTTATATTAGGATTGATTATTTGTATAATTTTCTATTTATATGTTAACGATTACATGTACAGAGCGGATGCACTTTTTGTGGTTCATGGAATAGATTTTTGTATCCTATATATACTGGTGGAAATTATTTATTGACAGCTGTTTAATGTTTTTTCATAATTTATTGAAATTTTGGCTATGTGTAACGGTAGAAAAATTATATTATATGTATGTGCTCAACGTTCAAAGAGTTCATTGTTTTCGTCAGAAAATAAACTCCTAATCTGTCATGTATTGCTTTTTATTAAGATTGTGGCTATTTATACATACAGTATGTATACGCAATTGGCTATTTATACATACAGTATGTATACGCAATTGGCTATTTATACATACAGTATGTATACGCAATTGGCTATTTATACATACAATATGTATAAGAAATTGGCTATTTATACATACTGTATGTATAAGAAATTGGCTATTTATAGTTACGTATAACGCAGATAGAAAAGTAGAATATTGATTGTGACCATCTATGAATGCCATCCTCAACTAAAATGTTTGCCTCCACTATATCCATTAAAGTGCCCCTTCTTCTTGTTAATAATTCTGTTTAACATACACGGGCGTCAAAAGTAATCTGCGTTAATTTTGCATATCGTGATGAGCTAGTTTACTCACAGTGCACATATTCCGATTTTCAAGCCATCACGAAGCTCATAAATATTTTTTAATGGAGATAGGCGATAGTAAGCAGCTTACCGTGTGCATCGCACCATAAGCGCTAATGTCTCTCTACCTATCTGCTGCAAATCGACGCGCGCGGTTAGCTTATTTTTGACGCCCGTGTGCACCGGTACTAATAATTGAAACCATTCAAGTCAAGATAATTACCATTTTATACATATGTACATTGAATAGATAATCGAAGTGCTAAATTGTGAATGACTTATTCTATAAAAGTGTTGCAAGGTATTAGCTGATTTTTTTAAATTAATTATATTTTTAAAATTCTAACCTCACTTTTAGATGACAGAACAAATGTCCGTTAATGACAACAATGTTAGTGAACATACTTTAAATGTTGGTCAACATTTTAATGATTATGAACAGTTATCAAAGACTGTTAATGTATTTTGTAAAGTGCATTATCATCCATTTGTTATTAGAACACGGTCTCAGAAACAAGTGCTGTACAAATGTTGTCATGGTATTAAGCAAAATTCAAAATGCCTGGGAAAACGTCCGAATCAACATTACTACTACAAGAATTGTAAAGCTCAAATTAATTTTTATAAAAGCAAAATGAAAATGGAAATTAACAAAACTATTACTAAATCACAATCATACCGTTGGCAAAGAAGAATATAGTAATTACGGCAAAGCCAAAATTATGAATGAAAATGATTACGAAACAGCAACAGATTTAATCTTGTCTAGCGCCAAAGATGGAATGGTTGCTGCAGTTTTAAGTAAAAAAAGTGGGAAACAGTTTATAAGAAAGGATATACAAAATTTTCGAAACAAACTTTTTCCTTCATGTACCGAAGTGGACCAAAATCATTTAATGGAATTCTTAGCGGAAATCGAAGAAAATGGTGGTATATACGCTATACAAAAGATGCAGAAGAAGAAGTAGAATCATTATTTGTAGCCTCTTCGGCGATGGTTCTAAATTATAATAAATCTCAGTGTCCAGTGATACAAATAGATGTTTCCTTTGGATTTAATGTCGAAAATTATAAAGTTTTGGGATTTTGCTACTATTCTAGCATAACCGACAAATCAGAATTTGCAGCTATAGGATTTATTGCTAAAGAAACATATTCCGCATTCATACATTGTATGAATGAATTTAAAAATTTGTAAGACCCACCCATCCGTTTTTTAATTGACAAAGATTTCATCGAAATAAAAGCTATCAGAGAAATTTTTCTAGTGCAACCGTTTTACTTTGTAAATTTCATGTCATTAAATACATTAAAAGGCTAGTTTCTACTGCCTACAATAAACAAATTGATGAAAAAACAAAATATTGGATGCGTTCAAGAAATGTTTATATGCTCAATCATATAAAGAATACGAAGAGCAGAAAAGAAAT
Organism: Platerodrilus igneus; assembly: GCA_036346225.1. Lineage (NCBI taxonomy): Eukaryota > Metazoa > Arthropoda > Insecta > Coleoptera > Lycidae > Platerodrilus > Platerodrilus igneus. Next base: position 863,168 of record JARFIW010000892.1, on the reverse strand, counting down.
TCCTGGACATTTGCAAGTCTGTAAAAGTTTTGCAGGAACAAAAGATAAATACGTGACTCTTGAAGAGCAATTTCTTAAAATTGGGACAGCTGTAAAGAAATGTGGGTACATTATTTTAGAAAACATTTGCCACTAATGGGAGATACGACAACAAACAGAATTGAACGATCATTTTGGACTCTTAAGCAATACATACAAACTAAATATCATAGTTTGCCGACAATTTATTTATGTATTAAAGAGCTTATAGACTTTATTGATTCAAGAATAAAGAATAAATTAGCCAAAAATAAACAAAAGTTTTTAAAATTATGGATAACGATAATGAAATAAGAAAATTGCTGGAAGTATGTTCCGAAATTCTCACAGAGACTGAATGAAATTATTTCATAAACAATTAAAATTGTTTAAAACTTTAGAATCTAAAATAAAAGTAATGGCTAATGGCATTGAGGAAAATCTTGAGACTGGAATATCGAAGATTTATAATACGTCGCTGGAAGCATGTTCATGTACATTTTGGAACTCTTTCAGTGCACCATGTAGGCATATTTTATGTTAAGAAAATACAATAACTTAGAAATGTTTTCAAAAACATGTTTCCATCCAAGATACATTACTTCAGTTGGAAATACAGAAAGTATTATGAATATGGATATCGATGATGAAGACACGAATGACGTAGACATTGATGATATAGACAAGGATGAATTCGATGGTTGTCAAAAAGTATTATCGGATCGAGAAAAATTCAATACAGCACTGACAGTAACAAAAAATATCGCAGATATTTTATCAAATTATGGAACTACAACCTTTAACAAATATATGAACGAACTAAAATTAATTGAAAAAAATGCTAGAAATGGGGTTTCTCTTTTTGAGAATGAGTATAGTGAACCTACAATTAGTTCAATAGAATTTGAGACAAGTAACTTAGTTGAAGCTGGAAGTTGCCAGGATAGCTTAGTTGGTACTGAAAGTCAGAACGAATCCGATACAAATCATCAATCAAATGAAAACCTAAAATTTAAAACAAAAATTAAGTCTAAAGGACGTCCGAAGAGAAAAACTAAACAGATTCAGTTTTACAAGAAGCAAATTAAAACACGAAATAAAAAATAAAATAAATACCCAAGTATATTGTAACAATAAACAATAAATAAAACAATATTTTTCTATAATTATGTAGTTTTTATTAAAATATTAATATCAATAAACTTTTTGGTTAGTTAGTACGTTATACGTAACTATAAATAGCCAATTTCTTATACATATTGTATGTATAAATAGCCAATTGCGTAGACATACTGTATGTATAAATAGCCAATTGCGTATACATACTGTATGTATAAATAGCCAATTGCGTATACATACTGTATGTATAAATAGCCAATTGCGTATACATACTGTATGTATAAATAGCCACAATCTTTTATTAAAGATCGATAGAAATTTCAAGGATACTCTGACATTGTCTTGTGATCTGATAACTCTGAATAGAAAACTGATAATTGAACGTTCAACAGATTGAAGTTTAGAAATGAACCAGAATAATAACTAAGAAGTGTGGCGGCGGTTCACGTGTCCTGTTAAATAAAAAACTTGTAAAATGTTGGATGAAGTTTTTTGGACTTTACAAGAGTCTGAAACGTCAATATTAAAATTACACCACAGATTTTTGTTACTTTTGAATGATAGTTTTCTAGCAAATTTAATACACTGTAAGAATAAACTGACATTGAGTTAGGAGTTCCGAAGATGCAAGTCACCTAGATGTCAAATTTTATCCATGATCATGAAATTTGGTTTTGTGATGACTCCAAAACGGTTGTAATTACGTACACGGCGTTGTTTAATTACACTCAAAAACTTTCAATCGATAACTGAAACTCTTCACATACGGCGTTACTAAAAGAGTAAAATTATTACTACCAGTTCTTGTAATCAACCGCATTCCATTTAATAAAAATGTCCTAGTTTAATGTGCTGTCGGATGATAACCAATCTTATTAATAGATATCAAATCACTTAAAACTTCGAAAGGATGTACGGGACTATAATAAAAATTGTTTGCCTGTGGTTACACGACCTACATGACACCTACAGAATGTCTGACGATGTTGTCTATTAAGAGTTAATATCGCAAGTAAGAATTCTATTATGCCCTTGATAAGAAAAATACGTTTACGACTTGAACGAGATGTGGGTTGTGAATTCATTAGATAATAGTCGTGCGTACTTATATAGAGTGCAGAGGCGATTTTTTGTTTACGATATTGCGTGACCTTAAGACTCGAAAACGGTGTATATAAAAGAATTTTTAAAATCAATAGGCATAAATACGCCTGGAATTGTGATAAGTTCAATAAATGTCGAATAAAGTTGTAACCAGACGATAAATATTACACAAAGCCTTGCCAGTTGTACAAGCAAAGTGAGTAAGTGCATTTTAACCTATGATATATAAGCATGCTTTTAAAAAATAAATTTATAAAGTGAACTTCCCATCCATCCTTTCAGCAAATTAAACCAATTAATTAAATGCCTCATTTAATCATTTAAAGCATTTCAATTTTTGAATGAAATCCCAAGGAACCGCCATTTACCATCAAGTTGAGTCAATGGATAACTTTAATTCAAAAATATCAAAATACGTCAATATTGTACGATAAAAAAATCCTTCAGATCGTTTACAGAATTTACCGAAAATCAATTATTTCGTATGTGACATAGAATTGTGGCGCGACTTGGTCTACCTGTGACCAGAATAATGACATTAGCGGAGAGTTTGAGCATAAAAGGTGCGATATCTCTTGACTGATAGGTAGAAGACTAAAATGACTCTGTAGATAATGTTACTGTAGTGATCATATAAATTAAAATAAAGTAGTAAATAGAGCTTGAATAGCTAATTGTAGTGCTACAATAATAAGTAATTAAGAAGATAGCGCCGTAATTTAAAAAGACAATACTTGTACTGTTAACTGATTAGCTTAAAGTAAATAATTGTGACAGCTTTTAGAATTCCATTGTAACTATGCGTTGTTGAAAAGGCTTCTTTACTAAGTTTGAAAATAAAGAACTACTGTTATTGCAAATAGAATTTTCGTTACAATAATAACAAGCTTTTCTTGGTGAGGTTTTGTTTTTGTCTGAATTCAGATGGTTGGTTTAAAATCATAAGATTTCGAACAATATTTATTACAATTTTCAGCAAAGCATTTTGGTACATATCAAACCCCTTTTACTATTTAATTTTATATATATATATATATATATATATATATATATATATATATAATATTGCTGTGACAATGGCGGCCGGCGTTGAACGTCGCTAAAAGAGTGCTGTGAATGCTGATGTACAGATACAGTAAATTGTAAAATTGAAATTGTTGGCTCACCTTCCTTTCTAACTTTACTTTGCCTGGATAGCTCAACGGAAATGCTGGAATTTATAAAATGAAATCATACACAGCAATATCACAAAACATCTATACAGTCTAAAATATTTTCTCTCACACAAAATCATATGGAACATTTACAGCATACTTGCTTTCAAACATAAAATTATTTCCAATAAGTACCTATTACTTAATTATCAAAAAGTCTCTCACCTTATGTAGGTTTAAATTTACGGAACTCAAATTTCATCTCTTGTGGATAGTTGACCTGGCTTTTTTATTCCCACGCTTGTAAGGTTTGTTTTGGCCAAAAATCATCGACAGATAGTCTATCAAAATGCCAGAGTGCTTCAAACTCTGATCACAAACTTCCTGGCAAATATCCTTACAAAGAAATATTATATGATTAAGACTTATTCTATCTTAAACTAAAGATATATACTCAAATATCAGTTACAAACAATATTTTAAAAGTAATACTTGCAAAAATCCACACAGCGTTCCTCCAATTCGCAATCAACAGTATTAAATATCTTCCCCTTCCATTCTAAAATTGACGTCAAATCCCAGTTTACAAAATCATGCATACTATTTAAATCTACATTTAGCAACCAATGTGCATCATCGGCTTAATTATTCAACAAATTTTAAATAGCCTTTTATATCGAAGCATTTCGAATCTACATTGTACAATACAAAATCAAATAATTGCGTTTATCAATTTCCATATTTACGCAGGTTACGTTTAAAATTTACTTCCTTATTCACTGTTACTACGTAATTATTAATTACGGTATGCGTATTGCATACTTTAAAACAATCTCTTCTCAAAGCAACATTTTCGCGATCGAATTTATGAATGAATCTAATGTCGAATACTTCTGTTTATTTATAAAAATTATCTCTTTTCTAAAATGTACGAGCGTTTACGTGATTCCATTCCAAATACTACACGCCTATCTGATGCAAGTTTCTGGGCATTCCTAGTTTTATTATTTCATTAGCGCCATCCACTTATTAGTGACGTACGCTGCTAGTCTTTCTCTAATACATATAAGGTTGCTGGTCGCAGCGCATCTCTCCTACAGTGATTGCGTTAGCTAATAAATAATTATTATCGATTTTTATGGGTTTTTTAACGTTCCGGGCGCTTCGTAGAATAAATGTTTATTTATTAATGAGTTAATATCATATTTCTAACATATTCCCCCAAAAATTCCTCCTTAATCTCGTCTATTCCAGAGATTTCTTTATTTAAAATAAATTTATGTAATGAGAAGTCAATTTATATGATTAATTTAAAGCTTTATAATGCAAACGAGGTGCATTTCTATAGAAAATATTTGCTTTCACAGTAAAACGTGTTTTGAATACACACAATTAATATTAAAATTGGGAAAAATCCATTGCATACTTCCATTTACTTTAAATAAATTTTTATATGTCGAAGTCCACTTTATCAGTTTTAGAAAATACCTTTGTTTTAATAGATTAAAATATCGAGGTGACCTTGCACCAAGGTAAATTACAATTTCTAAAGTAGCAATAAATGCGTCTTTGGTGCGCTTTATAAATAGCGATTCGGCAAGTATCTATCAATGAATCTTGCATGACCCCTCCTAATTATTTACCGGCTTCTATATATAAAATCTCAATACGTCACAAGTTCTCGAATGCTTCTACCATATTCCAGCAGGTCTGACTCAACGTTTGATATAATAATGAACTGTAATTTTGTGCTTCTCATCGTAATTACCTGTCAGACTTATTGCAGTCGTAAAGGTTTTACTATCTCTTATTAATGAATCGAATGCTCCGTAGCTATCGCTCCCTATTATAATTTATGAGCATCTTATCTAATTTATAGGAGTCATCTGCCTTATCACGTTCCACGAACTCACTTAATTGGTGTATATATTCATGCAAGAACATTAGTTGTTCTTTACAAATTGATTTATAGCTTTACGAACAATTTGGAAAGACTTTCAAAGAATACAAATAAATGTAGTGTATTACGTTTTGGATTAAAAGAGGATAAACTTTATGCATTAATGAATTAGTATTTACATTTTAGAACTGATTTTAAAAATATGGAATTTTTCAACTTGCACAAATGCATTAGAAAATAGTTTAACATATATTTTAGTGTTTTTTTAAAGGGTTACACAATACGTTTTGCGTTGTATTTAAATTGTTAGTTTTCAGTGGAGAATAAATATTTACCTTTTAGAACTTACTTAAATTAAAATTAAGGGTTTCAGTTATGAGAACGAACATTAGAATTCGTTTTACTTGTTCTTTTTAACATGCATTAGAAGCTTGTTTTAAATGATATATTTTAAAGAGGATGAATATTTAACACGAGTTTGACATATGTACTAGCAAATACTGTACTAATCCTATCATGCTACTAGAACATTATAAAAATTGTAGAAAATTAAGTATTAGAATATTTAATTTTTTCGGCCATGGGGTGGTTTCCCTTACAGAATGTGGTGCTCAATGATCTCTTGTGACCTTATCACTTCAATATTTATATATATATATAAGCAAATTTTATGTAAGTTGTAGATTGATTTAGCCATAATGTTTGTAGACTTTTTGGTGTCGCAGTTCCCTGATGACAACTGCATTCCAGCGATACTCAAGCGTAATAGACGTATGGGTCACGACTTCAATCAAGTTATCAAATTAAAAAAAGAATCATCATCTAAACATATTGTAGCGCCGTTTAGTCTACCTCTGACCAAAATAACAAATCGGAATGTGAGACGTTTGTACACAAAAGATGATTGATGGGCCCTGTGGCGCGAGACATTTTGGTTGACAGGTTGCAGGATCATTTTTAACATTAATACATTAGAAAATCTCGAGAATGGTATACGCATAGTTTCTAGTGTTCTCGAAATACCTAGTATAATTGAATGAGGTATAAATAGCCGTTAAGGGGTTTAGAAGTTCAGTTCTAATTAAAGCTTTGATTACAATTTGAGTTGTAATTTAAAGCTTTGAAAGTTGTGATATGAAATAAAGTAGTGGTACATAAGTGACATAAGTTGCTGTTGATATAAAGTGCCCTATGAGATGAAAATTACGGTAGTGACCGATATAGAATCACTTGTCAATAACATTATATATATATATATATATATATATATATATATATATATATATATCTTAATGCAGTTTCTATCGCAAGGAAAAAATACAATCCTGACCTTATAATAAATTAAAGTATTAATATAACTTCAGCCAAAAATGCATTTCATTCAGAGAAAACTATCATTACTTTTCTGACTATTACAAAATATTACTTTTCAATCAAACTTTATAGATTCTGGTCAACTAAAACCCCAGTTTTCACTAACAGCTAACAAAACAAACGATAAAATACTTGATTTAGTTGGTTGTAGATTTTACAAAAATAATTAAAAAGGTTCTAAATACCACAATATTTTCATTTCCTGTACAATAAACCTGGATGGGCAAATAAGTTTTAAAAAATAGGTCAAACACTACTACAACCTACCTCCAATTAGTTTACGTGCATGTCAAAAAATTAATTATATTCCATCATATTTGAACACTACCATAAAACGATACAGCATTTGGGGTTTCTCTACTCACCTAAAACAAAAACAAAAATTAATTTATTGTATAAACTAAAAATTATAATTTAAATCATTACTACAATACTACTTCAACAGAGTACAGGGTGGCCCATAAATCTCGTACCATACAAATTTAAAATCTATAGCGCGTTTAACGAACAGATTCACTAAGTGCTCCTTCTATAAATTAGCGCCAAGTTTAAATAGCAATTTTGTATTGGTTGGCCGAGTTCACACATCCACTCGATAAATATTTTGTACTGCTATCCTACACTGTCAATTATTTTTTCACGCGTATTAGCAGTTACCGCAATGTGTTGATTAGTTGGCTGTGAATCAAGCTTGTGCTCAGTTTGTACTGCGCAACTAAAAAGGCCATCCCATTATTTTAATTACTGAATCGGTTCGTTAAACGCACTTTAATTATTTGATTCTAGTTGCAGATGAAAAATGTGAGTCAAGAAGATCGTGTCGAATTCATTCTTTTCTGTGAAAAGAAAGGAAACTCGCACAGAAATGTTACAAATGGATTCACTAATAGACATCCTGAATGCAAGTCAATTGCACAGAGCGGAAGATTAGAAAATGCTTGAGAAATAAAACACCACGAGGAGTAAGGTAATTACTTCGCAATTTGGATGTCCAAGCATATCAGCAGCGGAGGAGAAAACAATTTTGACAGAGATAGTACCAAGTTAAAAAAAAATCGACCCGCTCCAAAAGCACGGAACCGCACTACAATTTAGCACATACTGAAAAGATTCAAGTTTCACCTGCATAAATTGTAAATATTAAATTACATGCCATCCGAATATCGTGTGAATTTGTCATTGATTTTCGATAAAGCTGATAGTTTTTATTAACAATTGTTCTCTGACGAAGATAAAGTTTATGTAAGTAAACATATAAATCTAAACTACTTGTTTTACAATAATGCGCACTGATTTACCGACAATGAAGAACAAGGATTTGCTTGCGTAATGGTTTTGAGTGGTATATATATATATATATATATATATATATATATATATAAATCCATAGTAAATAGAATTTTATTTGCAGACGTCAATAAAAAACAATATGAAGAAATTAAAACTGAACTTGCTACCACTCATAAAGCCATCCCTTACATTCAGAAACTCTCTCCATCTTTAGCAAGAATTTTAAAGCGGAATGATACTAAAATTACATATAAATATAACAAAACAATAAGAAATTTATTCACTCAAATCAAAGATAAAACAGACAAGCAATGGTTAAGCAATGTCATCTATCAAGTGAAGTGTTCATGCGGGGGCTTATACCTTGGGCAAACTAAACAGTACATTTGTAGAAGATTAACCCAACATAAAAGTGACGCCAAAATTGGAAAGATGTCTTGCGCCCTATCGTCACATGTCCAAACCACTCGCCACAACCCCAATTTTATTGATTTTAAAATAATTGAAGTTGAACGTGATTATAAAAAAAGACTGTTTTAGAGTCATACCATATCAACAGGACTAAAAATAATATAAATTCAAAATGTGATATAGACAACTTAAGTGCGGTTTACACTTCCCTTTACAAATTTAATAGTTAAAAATATACAATCCTATAGATTAAGTTATTTGATTCTTTAGAAGGCGTATGCCTTATTCTAAATTTGACATTTTGTATTATTTTTCGATAGTTTCAATCAAAATTTTTTCACATTAATTGTTAATATTTAGTTTTAAGATTTTTTATAGTTTAAATGTTTTTAAAGTTTGGATTATTGAAGATTTCGCTAGTTGAAGTTAGAATGATACTGTAAATTTATATGTAAGTTTTCAATTAAGCAATTTTATTTTAACTGTGTCACCATTTTAGCCTTCGAAAAAGAACCCAAAGAGGTTCGAAACGTCAGGAATAAAAATAAATACACCTTACTTGAAGCATTTCTTTCGAACTAAATAGTTCCCAATATTTTAATTAAACAGCCTATAGTTTATATATATATATATATATATATATATATATATATATATATTGGCCCCACCTTTTTGAGAGAACCGTCGACAGCGAAAATTATCTGGTAATGATGAAAAAACCACCCCCACTTCCACACTCTACACCGTTTCCAAAATCCCGCCTCTAGAAATTGTAATACATGCGAAGGTATAACGCCGTAACCTGAAACACAACCGTCCCATCCACTTTTACAACCGCACCTTGCAGCATCAAGACTATCGCGCCAAGGCAACCACAGAAACTAAATCCCTTATCCTAGACTCAATCTTCCACTTCTGGCAAGAACTCTGGACCACTTCCCCCACAACACACCTGCGACATATTTCCAATTATCTCAAACATATCAAACCACATCCCCTTCTCTGGCTGGTTTGCCTTCTAATTCTCCATCGATTACGGTAAATTTAGATAAAACTACATTCCCTCGATCTAATCTCCTTCCCACTATGTCCGTCCTCTACTCAAGACTCCCCCGAAATTCCCCACCCCCTCCTATACACATACCCAAACGCAACCGCTCTCCAATCTAACCTGAAACTCGCAACAGGCCTCGACTCAGTCTCCCTCCTCTTGCGCATTACGTTTCTAGGCACTTATTACCCCAAATATTTCGATAAATTTCTAAAAGACATCCTAATTACCAAACCCCCATTCCCTAAATCACATTACATCTCTCAAGCCCTTAAACTCGAAATTCCTAATTCCTTCTCCCCTCCACCTCAACCTTACGCTACACAATTCGCACACCACGTGAAACCTTGATCAGCGGCTGCGAAGACGGCAAATTCCTAAAACCACAAAATAACAACTTGTAATCAATTTATTTGGATTCTGTAAATTCTTACTAGGATAGAACACCGGCCTGGGTATAGTTCAATCATGATTTAAATTTTAAAAAAATGGATAAATTCACTAATAATGCCCAATTTGGACATGATTGCTGTACGCCTACGATAGTTTACGCACGATGGTGTACTATCATATTATCGTCGGATAACAAATTATCATGAAACACTGGTAAAGTTTATTAGACGTTGTTATTTAACTTTTTGCAAGAATATGTGGAAAGCTCAACAAAAATCAGGACAATATCTGTTGCCTTCTATTTAATATCAATTTGCAGCACATTCATTGGAGAAATAATAATACAAATCTAACTGGCTTACAGTATAAATTATCAAACACCATTAGGCGCAGATACAATGATCATAATGACCACCCTAGTATGCAATGGTAAATGGCATGAGTAGATAAACTATAGGCGTGCGAGATAAAATCTTGTTTCTTTGCATGAACCTTCTCGTAAGAATATATAGGTACAAAAAGATCATTTTTGGTAGATACAATGGTTATTCAACAAAAATGGACTTTTTGAGCCAGAGACTTTCTTATGGGGAAATACATTGCTTCGCTCCATTTTGAACTTTATAAATTTTCCTGTCACCTTAATTTAAGAAACTATTTCAATTTCTACTTATTTAAATATGCGGGTTGGCTACATTTTCATTATTTCAGGTATGTAATAGCTCAGTTAGGCAACCAACTTTACTAGTCTCTTTATTTAATTCACGAGTTCGCATTTGATACATTATACTTTCTGGTTTCTTATTTAGGCACTTGTTTGATAATCAACAATTCCCTGAAAGTTGCTAGTTCAAATGCAATTGAAAATCGCTTTTGGTTGTTGTGATTATATTTTCAATGTTGGTTTTGCAATGAAGCTTTCCACAAATACGTTCTTAAAAATTTTCTCGATAAAATGTATTTTACCTTCGTCATGCATAAAACGCGTAATTGTGCTGTTGTTTCTTCACCGCAGTGACTTTTTTTATGGGCTGTAAGCTCAACCAGGCAGTTGGAAAAGAATACCTTTATGCTGTTGTCAAGTGCAACACAAGTTGTGTTACGATACCATTAAAATATACACGCGGTTTATCAATTTTTTTTAAATATATAATGCTTAAAGATGTTATGAATTATATTATTATAAATCAAGATACCATTGTTAACCGATTTCAAACATATGTTTAAGGTTTTCATATTAATACTTCGTGTTTCCTTTGGTTGTAATTGTTCGATACCGGTTGAAAAATTACCAAATCCCTCACAGCCTGCGTGAGTGACTATCATATCATGGTGACCAACAGCTGTTTACTTGACATCTTTACGGTATGTAAATTGCTTACATCCTGGGAATGTTAAGATATTAGTTTTGTTTAATTATTGGTGCTAGTTTAATGATTGATGTACTATTGTTAATATGTATTTGTTTGTTTTAGTAACTTCTAATTGAAAGAGCTTGTCATTGTTAACGTCTATAGATATAGTAAGTAATTAAATAAGATTCTTGCAATTTGATCCGTAGGTTTATGTCGCTGTGTAAATGTGATTATATACTTGTTTGCAGTGCCAAATTATAGTTGTTAAATGCTATTTAGTGTTGTTAGACTAAAGTATGCGGCAATATTTAAGGGATGTATAACAGTTCTTTTATTTACAAAACATTCTTTAGTTTAATTGTTACTTAAATATAATTTATATTTAATATTAGAACGCGAGGAGTGAAGAATTCAGATTATCGTTTTTAAAGCAGCAGTTACTTATGAAAGTTATATTTTACATGCGGATTTGTGTTTAATTATCATTTCATGTACTGATGTACTAAGAAACGCGAATTGAATCGTGCGTTCCGTTGTTTCGTTCTCTATACCCCCTCCACCCAATCTCCGACTGTGCTTTCCTTTTGTTGCACGTTATTGGGGCGAGGATTCCGTTACAGATTTCGTCATTTTCTTTTTCGTCCGCTCGTCTTAAAGGTAACAAAACGAAAAAATGCATTTATTTCATTCGCTTATAGCTTGTTTACTGGTATGTATATCGATAATTGCTCTTAATATATTGTGGACCATTTTACTTCTTTAAGATTTCTTTATTGGTAAATACAAGTTGTTACATAAGAACTACAATCTCGTATGAATACTGAACGAGAGAAAGACACAAAGAAATGTAGATATAAACTATCCTTTCTTAGTACATTTTGTTTAATCAACATAACTCCAGCGGCTGTTTTCATTGGGTTGACATCAATACTAAAAAACAAAATCTGTCAGTTTGATACATTTTATTTATTAAATATATTTGTTTGGTAGTGGCTTTCCAATATGACATTTATCAACATCAGTAGATTTTGTATACAGTTTCTTCTGTAATTAGAAGCTACACTGAAATGATTTGGTTTAAGTGCAGGTGGAATTGTAGTTATAGAACACGTGGTTATCTGACGACTGGTTTTATCGATTTTTCACAAGGTTAATTCTTTCGAGATTGCATCATGGAGAAGGGGTAGAGGTGCATTGTATAGTAATAAACAATAATAAACTATATATAAAAATATTTATTATCATCATCATCATCATTATTAGGTCTTCAGTCCTGGAACTGGTTAGACGCGTACCCTCATTGTTTCCTATTCTGAACTAACTTACACAATTCCCTGAAATTTACACAGTCTGCATCGATCACTATCTGATCTAGGTCTACATCTACTTCCATTTTCCTATCGCTGCTTGTAATATATCCCACACTATTCCCCAAAAATGCCTTAGAACGTATTCTGCCCTTCTATTTCTCCTAGTTTTTTCCGCAGATATCTTTATTTCCCTATTATTTCTATAACCTATTTTTTATTAACTTTGTCTGCCCATGCTATCATCCTCATATTTATTATTAATAAAAGAATTATTTATACTTTAATTATGTAGTGTTTAACACATTCTACTTCGTGATTATCAATTTTCGGTAAAAGTTCAACTACCAGTTCACTATCATCATTAGCAGTTTCATTGGTATTAAGAGGTCGATCATATCAAATTCACATTCTCTTCCGAATCATTATCAGTTGGATATAATTCTCATATAGTCTAAGAAGCATTGAAACATGGTTGTTTACGATAATAGCACAAGCTATTGAACATTGCAAACTCATTTTTCAACATCCACAGCTGGAGTTACAACCTTGTATAAGAATTCATTCGGCACTGGTGGCAATATAGTTGTAATAACACTCCAAAGTTGTTCTTTATAACTCACTCGTATTCTACACGCTGTAGATTCTTTCCTAATCAAGTTTGAACCTAGCAAAGTCCGTAACAATTATTCTCAATAGAGTTCTATCATTGTGGAACACTATAATTCGTTAGAAAAAATGCAACACAGTAATAGGAGAGCATAATTTTCACGTTCAAATATTTGGGCTATATTGGTGCAAACGCAGTGTTTCTGGAAGTTGGAGAGTAAAACTCATGGATAATGAGGACAGCCCAGGCACGATAATACACGAGTTCGTTCACGTTACAAGGACACTTGTATTGGGAGAACCTATTTTTCGGGAAATAATATGCCTTCTTTCCCGTTCCATTCGTCTATAAAATTTAAATCAGAATGATACAAATGTTATGCACTATTGATATAAAAATACCCATTATTTACAAGTAAATGTTTATAACCAATTAACTCGATTTTCATTTTTATTTTTATTTACCAATATAATCAGAGTTATAAAGTGAAAATATACGTCGTGACCACAGTTTATACTTATAGTGATATTTCATAAAAATGCGATTTTACCATTTCTTCGCAATATAATCCGAAAAGGGATAATATGATAAAAAATGCATAAACCAATCTTGCTGATAATCTAGTTTTCTGCAAATATCATTGCCTTTCACTGACGTACGATGATGCAAAAAAGACAAGTTATTCGCAAAAAACAGCTTTAGACCCTTAACTTTAATATTTCGACATTGACTTTCGAAGGTGTAAACAAATATTTTGCTTGATATAAATGTTTGATGAAGTTCAAACTTTTTTAATCTAAATTCACTACACGGTAAAGAAAAAAGCTTAAAAGCACTTAAAGTTAATTTACATATTATCTTCAAATTAACAACACTACTGTTTCAAGTTAACAAGAAATGAGTGCAGATAATTAGCAATCAAGTAGAAGAAAAATGTTTTGAAGAACCTTGTAATAATTACACGGTGCTTGGAAGTGTTTAGGCGACCCGTTTAATCCAATATCTCCCCGTCTACATTATATCCAAGCTTGCTTTAATCTTTTGTCAGGGGCACGCACATATCTTACCTTCTTTATTGTTATGCCCTCAAGGAGTTCGTTCCTGTATGGTGTTCAGGCAAGAAAAGCCAGATAATGAAATTGTATATTACACAGCATCTTTGTAGCATCCGCCTAACTTTCTAAATGGCGTGCATAAATGTTTAATATGTAGACGTTTATCCTGTTGCAAAATGATCCAGCAATTTCATTTTGGAAGAAATATTCAAGAAGCTGCTAATGCAAGCGCGCATTTACTTAAATAATGTAGATAAATTTTTTTGAAAAGCCCTGTCTTCTGTATTTTATAGAGCTTCCTTCCCTAGTCTTCCAGTACATTTAACGTTCATGTTCCTTGGCGTTTATCGCTCGTTTCTGCGAAGGTTTTCATGATTTTCGTTTCCCTTTATATAGGCCTAATGCCCGTCAAGTTCTTCTTATAACGAAATAATGCTAACTTCAAAGTTTATGCTATTTAAAGGAACGTTAATTTTGGTTGGGCGGAAAAGATAATGCCACAATATTGTCCAGCATTATTTTTAATTGTTTCTTTAAAGTGTTAAACTATAAAAAATGGTAAAATAATGGATAGTGAATAAACTTCAAGCTATCGTAGTCTAGCATTTTGAACTTGTACTTTGACATCAACATACATTTAACACAATATGAATGGGTCGAGTATTATTACCCATTTCGAGCACGTATCTATCACCGGGTCGGGTATTTTTACCCGTTTAAATACACTTCCTTTAAAAGAGACACGGTAACTCTACTTATCGGTCCACTTATGAATCAAAAAAGAATAACTTGCTTCTTTTTTCAATGTTTGTTTACATATTTCTGTAGATAAAGATGATAAAGTATTATACTTTATCAGCTGTATCACTCAATATTTTTCAATATGTTTCTTATATAAACAAACCAAACTTAAATCATGCACACTTTCTATTTACAATAAAAAAAATTAAATTACCCAGAAAGGGGGGTGGCTTTTGTCAGTATAATAGTTTTTAATTATTTTATCATCTATACCATTCAATATTTTTGCACAGAAGAAAGCATTCCTAAAAATAATAAAAGAATAATATTTTGGCTGCCATAGTTATTTTCTAAAAGTCAGTCTGTTCATTCTCATCTGCACACACCCACGAAAAGCTAGTTGAGGAGTTTTTATTACAAAACAGCCTGTAAAATTTAGAATCTTCGGTAATTTACATTTAATAACGTTGCTTTCTCAATACAATATTAAATTAGGATGACGAAATTAAAATAGTAAAGCACCGAGTTTAATACGTACAAACAGTAATAAATATCGGGACTGTACACCCCTTCGTAATAAATTAAAAAAAAAATAGATACACATTCAGGAAATACCTGGCATATTAGGCTTATTTGTACAAATTCACGTGAGTTCAAAATTCGTGACAACGGAAACATACCACAATAACCATATACTCATAAAATACAGTTATAAAAAAATTTTAAAGTGTTGCAGATGACGAATGTCGTAACTTTCATTTTGAATTTAAAAACGTGGGAACAAAATTACAAATCACGCGAACAGAACGACATTGACCTTGACCTTAGGATAGTATAGACGCACAATCCGTGAGAAGGGAAATAGAATGCAGTTGCCCTAGGACGTAAAAAGTAAAAATTCACTGATAGCAAAAGAGAGGGCTGGTCATCAGATTAGTAACGACCAAACATCCAGCCGGTGCTTGCGAACTCAATCTTTACGCAGCCATCGAACGTTGGAAACATGTACGATAGTTAACTTGACGGTATGATATTCGAAGATGTTCTTAAAAATTCAGAGTTCCGGATGCAAAAATAAAACGCGGATATGTGCACCAGAAATTAACGTACAAGTTGCCAGTATTGTTAAGGAGCTGTTATCAACATAAACAGTTATTTTGTACCTGCAGCAATTCCTGCCTTGAAATTCGATGGAGTTTTAAGCGAGAAGAAACTAAGTCGTTGAAATATTTGTTATACTAGTAATAACCATCATTTGCTATTTGTTTGTTTTTTAGTATTTGACAAATGTGATGACAATAATAAGAATGTGTAAAGCTTATTAAGAAGGACTGTTCACGTTGGTGCATGCTTATTTAAAGCGTATTGCAAACCTAAAATTCTTATATGGAAATATTGTAGAAGCAAAATAATATGTAAAAATTAAATTATTTTAATCTCTAGCATTTATATTAAACTTTTTTAGCAAAACGCATATTGGGCCAATTAGGGATAGAACATAGTTCTAAATCACATATACAAAAACTGGTTTCTGTATAATTACTTTATGGTCTGTTTGCCGTCCAGTTAGTTCCATAATAATTCACCAGATGGAGTAAGCATCCTGTACTTTAAGTGACTTCAACGCTTCAACTGATATTGATGAAGGTTACAGTGATATGAGGAAATGTCATCAATTCCTCAATGTTTCAACCACGATGAGTTAAATGACCGCACCAGGTATCACAATCTGTCAAAAGAAGCTTTTGCATCACTAGCTTCCCGGTTGAAGGACAAACATTTACTAGAACAAAGAACCAAAATTACCTTTTACCATACACGAGAAAAGGGCCTGTTACCTTTATTCTCTCAAGAAAACAATCTTGTATTTTGTCTTGAAGTTAGAGAACTCTTGGAAAAAAATTGGTCTTCCTAACTATTTTCCAAATGATTAGTGCCTATTTATTGATAGCTAAAGCGAAGTTTCAAATATGTCCTACGTAATGGGAGTGGATATAAGTTCAATACCAAATGCTCACTCAACGAAAATGAAAGAACAATATGACAGTATAGCTTTGGTATTAGAGAAGATAAAATATCATGAACATTAATGGGTGGGTGACGTGTGGACTTAAATGGTAAACTTTCTCCTTGAACAAAAAGTGGCCACGCTAAACATCCTTGCGTCTTGTATCTCTGGGATTGCAAAGACAAAACACACGACCGGGTAAGAAAAGAGTGACCTAAGAACGAAATCATAGATGTTGGGGGAAAAGAAAGTCATTAACGACCCATTAGTTGAACAAAAGAAAATTATTTTTCCTCCATTGCAAATCAGGTAGTTTGTTAAGGCTCTTGATATGGAACGGATCATGCTTTGCAAATACAGGGAAAAAAGTTGCCTTAGTTGAGTACAAGTATCTTTACCGTACGTGACAACACTCACACACCTCTCATCCGAACGAGGGCGTATTTTTGTGAAAAATGCTCGCTTAACATTTTTCAAGCGGACCGTGTCGGGATTCGAACCCGGAACCTTGGACATAGTAGTCACGCGCATACAAACTACGCCACGGAGCCGCCCATTATTTACACAGTCACTCAGACCGTTTTCTTGAAAATTTAGGGGACACCAGTAAGGAATAAAGCGAAAGATTTCGCCAGGATATTAAAACTATGGAAACAACTACCAAGGAAGATAAGATACGCGCATGAAGGTAGATTACTGTTGGAGTTTAAAAAGGCACTGTTCCAAAATACATTCAAAGATGTCACGGAAAAGAAGTTTTCGAAGTGTTCAGTGACAAGTTGGTTTCATCTATGACTTTTTCCTCCATTTTTGTTTATAATAATGTTTATATAACATAACAACAAAAATTCTATGTTTCGTTTTTTTTTAGTTAATCCATGGATTTAACTTAAAATAGTGTAACGTATATTTCACTAAAATGTTATATCTCAGAAATTTGAGCTGCTAGGTAAAAACTAACGCAATAATTG
This sequence comes from Platerodrilus igneus, assembly GCA_036346225.1. Classification (NCBI taxonomy): domain Eukaryota; kingdom Metazoa; phylum Arthropoda; class Insecta; order Coleoptera; family Lycidae; genus Platerodrilus; species Platerodrilus igneus. The sequence goes on along the minus strand of JARFIW010000892.1, from coordinate 845,307 downwards.
AATTCAGGGCATCAAATTAATATGAAATCCAAATAACCTGGCATCAAAACAACTGCTGCCATGTGTTATACATTTTTTGAATGAAATTTTTTAGAGGAATACGAATACGAAAAATATACAATGTTCTATTTAAGAAAATACAAGTTTGGTGTGTAGCTTGGAAAATATGACACTTTGAAAAACAGACCACATCTCTGGAATTCTAAGTAAAAAATTCAGCTTTTACATTTCCTAAAATGTTTTTCGTAGAGATGTTATAAGGATCGATGGTAAATTCACATTTTTCAAAATCACCCTGTTTGTTAGAAACGGAGTGGATTAGAAAGATTCTGTCAACACATTCGCGCATTTCTCGAAAAACTACCACATTATTACCAAAATGGTTTTGCGCGATCATCCGTAATTTCTTAGATACCCATCAAATTGTGCAAATGTTCCTGTTTTCTTTGGTAAAAATAGCATCCATCTGCACCATCATGTCGGGGATCACCGCGAAACACACTGCGTTAAGTCAACTACACTTATTGGCGTTAATGGTTTTCAATTGTTCGCTATTGAGGCCTGGAGTACATGTTTATTATTCCTACCCCGCAATTATTTTGTATTTACAGTATTTTGAGAAAAACGTAAATAAACCATAAATATCAGAACTATTATTATTAATTTAAATGACAAATTTAATTCTGTATTAAAAATATAATTTAATTATTCTTCGGTAGTAACATATTCCAGGACTTCCATGAGGTCAAAAATCACCCGGATGCCACTCCATAATTTTGCGCCCTCTGTCGAATAAGTTAGACTACACAAAAATGAGAGATTCTTTAAACAGTTAATCATCAATTAAAATAAACTTAATCAAAAACTTTTGTACTTAAACATATATTAATAATATTAGCAAAAGAAACAATCACAAAAGCAAAAAGAACTTGAAATTTCTAAAAATTTAAAATAAATTTGTGTTACTAAAGTAAAAAATAAGTATGGTAAATAAGTGTTGTAGCGCTGTTTAGTTTACTTCCGACCAGAATAGTTACACAGAAATGTAAACGAAGTGTTTGTACACAAAAAATAGTTGATAGGACCCTGCGAGCAATTGGTTTGATTGACAGGTACAAGAGTTTTACACTACTAAGATTACAATTGGTACATTCGATATATTATTCGAATATTCTCGTATGTTCTCGAAATAACTAGGACCATTGGATAAAATATAAATGGCCGTGATGAGCGTTAGTTAGTTCAGTTCTAATTGAAGCTTTGATTAAAATACGAGTTTTAATTTAAAGCTTTGAAAGTGGTGAAATGAAATAAGTTAGAGGTACATACTGTTTAAAATAAATTGTTCTATGTGAAATAAATTACTGCAGTAATGGATATAAATTAATAATTAATGCTTGGATACGGTCAGTTATATAGAACTCGGTTACCTGAAAACATTAAAATGTAGGGGTGCGAGAAGGTGAGATCGCGGACGGTGGAGCGGCCGTTCTACATGAGGCCGTAGGACAAGTTAAGCTCAGAAAGTAAAATTTATGGGATGTTAGTGTAGAATTAAAAAATGTGGTGAAGTGAGGAAATTGTAGAAAGATAACGGAACACGGCTTAATACGAGAAATACGCGGCATACGATAAATTATGTGAATTTACGCTTGCAGCTCGGCAACATATTTTCAATACATATGCGGGTGAAATTGGCATCGTTATAACCGTTGTAGGGAGTGGAACTGGATTTATTCATCCCGCCAATAATTTGGAATTTCTGGGTTATGTTACAGCTGTTGTCCAAAAAATGAAAAAATCAGAAAGTATAGTATTGACAAAATGGAAGCTGGCGTGGTCTGGACATTCTAAACTGCCATAATAAGAAAATTAAACTCATCATCATTTTGTTTTCGTCTTACTTAAGGTCGGTTTGACGCAGCTCTAACTTCTTTTCTATTCTGTGCTAATCTAAAAAGCTCTACATACCTTCACAACCTAAATTTCTAATAATTTGACTAATATAGTTTGGTCTAGGTCTTCCTATATCCTTCTATCTTTTTCCTATCCAGCTGGCTCTACATAGATATTAGCAACCTGATGGTTGTTAAAGAACTCTAACATGTTTACATGATTACCATTTATAAGGAAATGAAATATAACCTGGTTATCCGCTTCAAAAAAGGAAAAGTGTTAAATTATTAAACTGTAACTAATATTTTAGGTGTAATTTATATGCGAGTATGAACAACGTAGGACATTAAATAAACATTACAGTGATTTTTTTTAATACGGATTTATAGATGGAACAAATGATTATTAAATTTAAAAATACAGTTATCAGTAAAATATCTAGGAATGTGTAAGTGTTAAATATTTTGGAAAGGACAATGTTGTAACACAAAGTTGGTGTTTAACTGTTTTTTTTTGTTTTATAAACGATACTGCCAATAATTTGGGATTCATTAATGTCTTACAATTAAATAGGAAAACAGGAAAATTTGGATTGGCGAATAGTTTTGTTGATGGTCAGACTTACAGTTTTTAAGAATTTCTTTCAGGATATTTTTATTTTAATAACACTTGCTGACCAGTTTGACGTTAGGAATTTATTTTCAGAAAAGGATATTTGTAGGTGTATGGAAATCATTTTATGTTAATAGAGGTTCGAGCTAGATTGATTTATTTCATTTATTTAGGAAATAGGTAAATAGTTGACGCCAATGACTTGTAAGGCTACCCCAGTGATAGTTGTATTTGGAAGGAGCATAGTATATTTGAGAAATTTCCTTAATTATGACCAAATTTAGGATACCAAAGGATGGGAGTTTTATGCAGAATAACAGTCTTCCACATACAAATGATATCAAAAGAATTGCTTTGACAGACTGTTTGGCGCAACTCGATTTTGGCAGTAGGAAGTCTTTTCAGAGTAAGTGTTAACGTAATGTAGAATTTTTTAATTTAAGGCTTGTTATTCATTATTTTTGTATTTCTTTATTTTTTTCATTTATCCAAAGGAAACCGCTTCCGCACCATTGCAGTTAGCCGACGCACTCTTGTATTGTTACGAAATCCCGGCTCCTTCAAGGCAAATCAAAATTTAATTCATTTCACGCCTATGTCACCCGTAACCCTTTGCAATGAAGTAAATTATTACATTTTTGATTTCGAACAAATATTCCACTCTCTTTCCTGAATGATATCACATTATTGCATCCCTTCAATTCATTTAATTCTGCATTGCCGGTATTTGTTTGAGTCGTAGTTCCAGCATCTTCATCCGAATCGGAATTTTCCAGATGTGTGAATTGTTTGATACCGCTGATCCTTTCTCTTCTGAACATTCTTTTAGATTGTAGTGACGATTACGACGTTGATGCGGATGGTAATATCGCATCGGCATAGGCGACAAAATCTTGTACGTTGTAATTAATTGACAGATTTATAGATTCTTAACCGTTTCGTCCTGAATGTGCAAAAATCTGTTTAAATCATTAGCCATGTTTTTCTTTATTTGTTGCTTCATTTTTTTGTCAAAATTTTGCACGAGTGGGTTTTTCTTTTTCGGAAATAATGTCACCATTTGATTTATATTTATATTATCAGTAATTTACAACAAACGCAACTTTATTTATTTTCATGCGTTTATTGACTTTATTGACACACACCAGCTTACACTGGAAACAAAATTATTTACACAAAAAAAAATTGTTGGTTGTGAGTCAAAAGGTGAAGTTCAGGCACAATAGCCTGCTCTCACTTAACCGAAAAAGAAAAACTTAATTTAACAATTTTCAAGCACGGCAAAAAAAGAGTTATAAGCACAAATTTAGATTCATCGCATCAAACATAACCCTGATTTCGGTACACTGCGGTATGTAAGTGCGGTACAAAATACCACTTCTAATTTAATATGCAATGTTCTTTATGGGTGCAAGAATCAACAGGAAAATCAATATAAACTGGCAGGGAAACATACCGATGCGAAGCACATCGGAACGATATATCGCAAGTTAGCAATTTCTTTCTTGCTTTGAATCAAAAGGAAATAAAATTGTTTAGGAATTTTAATATAGTTTTTTATACGTAAGTATAATTTCTAATAAATTATTGCAATTTTCGTTAAATATATTAATTATTTTGTCTTAAACTTAATTATGAAAGTGAAAAATCTACCGTAAGCTAAGGGACGATTTGCCGCCCCTTGGATATGCCGCCCACGTGAACTGAACCCTTTGTACACATACTATGTAGATCCTGACATAATCAGGTTGTCGTCTCTTGACTTTTCTTTTCGTTAGTTTGAATTTCCAATGAAATTTGGTTAATCTTGTGTAGGTAAGCTAATGTCCACTGTGTGGCAATGTTCATTCAATATGAATGTGGAATGTGGAAAGACCTACAATGAAAAAATTATAGGCGGTTTAGAGATCCGTTTCGCTCTAAAACGGTTTAATAGTTTCCAAGTCACGGCCTCCTTTTTCCTTCAGAAAATAATGATGCAGCGTGTCACGTCCTTTATGCACCTTTTCGTGTACAACTGCGAATTTAAATAACTTATTTCAGGATTTTTAATACCTTAAAGAATTTCAGTTAACTAGGAAAGCAGCATAAATTTCTTGACCATTATGCGTAGTGTCTTTGTAGTATATCAATCATGTTGCTACATTTATGATTGCCATCTCGGAGCTGCAATAGGGTTAGTCGTCTTTCACTTTCTCCAATATATCTTCACTAACTGCAAACACGAGGTCATCAAGGTAACAATGGTGATCTATAGAAGGTTGATCGTTTAATAAGTGGTTCCGGGTCGTGTGCAATCACATTATAAAAACAATTTGCTATAAATTAGTACTCCTTTATAAGGCAATAGAAAACAGTTTGTGTAAATTTACTTAAAAACAGAATCGTAACTGTATTCTGTGTGATTAAATTCTAGAGCAGCATTTCCATTTCATGAAGGTGTCCGTCATTATTTAGTTTCGGCAACTGTACAAGGAATGATGTGCAAAGATTTGAAATATGCGAACCCAATCTTATCCCCTTGAAATTTATTACAACTACAATCAATTAATATAAATAAAAAACCTATTATTACACCATGTCATGACATGCTACGACGCTTTTTTGCCTAAACAACTGTGGCATCTAATGACAAGCTATTACAAAAATGATGTGTGAAATAGACTGGGACGATAAATTATAAAAACCACTAAAAAAAACAGTGTATTTTTCCTTATAGTTAAATAAAAGCGATGAATTCCAGTCGTTCCAGAAAATAAATTGGTGACAGTTTACCGTTGACGTCCAACGACTGAAGTTAAAATCTTTCAAAGCATATTTGGAGTTAGAAAAAGACAATTGCTTAAGATTATTATATGCCGGTCCAGAGGAATAGCAACATTTGTACTTTACATATATATATATATATATATATATATATATATATATATATATATATATTAGTTTAGACAGAAAGTTTTTACCGTTTCTGTTATTTTGACTTTAAATGCTATATTTTCAAGTAAGTTTGTGTTAAATTGCTTTGACTTTGACTTTATATATCATTTTAAAGCGCATCTTTCACTTTATGGTGTATTATTAATTTTGGTTTCAAACAAGTTTTCGTCATTTTTCACGGTGTTGAATACAACATAGACAACAAAGAAGTAGATTCGAACAATTTTCCTATTCCAGTTCAAACTAGGTCGGCAAGCTGCTGAAAGAGCTAGCGATACGAACGATGCATTTGGCCCAGGGACCACTGGCGAACGTACTGCACAATGGTGGTTTAAAAAATTTCGTAGCGCTGACTAAAGCTTTAAAGGCGATGAGCGTTGCAGTCGGCGAATCCTCGCACAGCAGTTTGGGACCTAGATGCTGTAACTATTTGAAACCATCTACAGAAAATTGGAAAAACAAAAAAGCTCAATAAATAAGTGCCAATTAATTAATGAACAGTCACAAAGTGTCGACTGTTCGTCTCTTGCGCAATTTCTTGAACGAATTGTAATAAAAAGTGAATTATTTATAACCATTGATGACATCGACTAAGTGGTTACACAATAACGAAGTTCCACAAAGCTGAAGCCACATCGAGCGAAGGTCATAATGACATCTTTTGGTGGTCTACGGCCGATTTGATTCATCACAGCTTCTTGAATCCGGAAGAAACTATTACATCTGAAAAATAACTGCCACTAAATCAACAAAGTGCACAAGAAACCACAACGGTTGTGTCCAGCATTGATCAGTAGAAAAGAATCTATCATAATCCATGGCAGTAGCCTGCCACACGACACCCAACCGATCCATCAAAAGTTAAACAAATTGGGCTACGAAACTCTGCCTCATCCACTACACTCATCGATCTCTCGCATTATCACTTTTTCAAGTACATCGAAACTTCTTACGTGAGAAATGCTTCAAAACCCAGAGTGATACTGAAACGGCATACAACGAGTTCATCGCCACCAGAACTCCAGAAATTTATCAAACAAGAATAACTGACCTTACTTTTCGTTGGTAATAGTGTGTTGATTGCAATGGTCTTCAATTTGATTAATAACGTTTTATTATTTAATTTGCATTGAATTTGATGGTTAAAAGCCACACGAACTTTCTTTCTAACATGATAAAATAGAATAAAAATATCATTTTTTGAGTAAATAGTATATTTTAATCTTAAACTAAACTTGGTGTTGGTAATGAAGCGCAGTTTAAAACCTTTTATAAATATTTCGATACGTAATGCTTAAGAAACCTGTTTGACTTGTAAGGTGTCTATTTCATTCATATTTTCGGTGTGTGCTGTTTCATAGCCTTTCTAGTTGAAACCTGCATGCATCAAAAGCGACATATTTCTAGCTTTGTTCGGCAAACCTACCTAAAATCACAACTTAGTTCTCGCTGTTGATATTTACATCGATACCGGTTAAGGCGATCTGGCTTTATCGCTATCACACAATTGCGAAATTTCTTTGGATGTTATTATTGTTTGTTTTCGGACTTTATACTTTGGCTCGTAACTTAAAATGCGGAAAGTGCTTTTGTAGCTAGTTTTCTATCAATTAGGTCATCCGTATTTGTACTATTTGTATACCTATTACCTCTTATAAGGGATATTTAGAATGGACTTCTTATCTTTCGTAATCACAGTGTACTGCTTTTCGGATGTGGAAGATATAATTGTGCTACTCGCTTTCCTATTGGTATCATCACCATATAATGGATGGTTAACGTCCGGCCAAAGAGTTGCTCTTGCATATGTAGCTACTTGCTAGTGACCGCTGGTATTGTTTGGCGAAGGTTGTTTTGCTAATAATGCAGAGAGATCCTATCTGGTGATCTGACTGGTAACGGTGAGTCAATTGTCAAAACATGAAATCTACGAGGTTGTGTTGTTTCTAACTCAATGTATTTATTTTGTATTGTGCTTTCTCTTTGATATGGGATAATGATATTAATCCCAGAGAAACATTTTCCAGTGTCATCTATTACTGTTTGAAATAGTGCATATATTTCACAGAGACGTGCAGTTTATAACATTTTTACAAAATTGTATGGGTTTCACCAGCATACTTTTCTAGATGTAGTGGAGTTGAGCAGTTTCTTACACCGATCGCTACTTTCCTTTGTTTAGGGTTTTTCCTTTTTCCGCTTTTTTCTGGTCGTTACTCCTACTAGACTTTAAGGTCGTTCCTTATACCGGAAGCCAACGACGCAGACAAATATATTACTCTTCCCAGCATCAACTTTTACAAAAATCGTCGGTAATTAAATCTTTAATCTACTTTGCAATTAAGGTCTCACAGCCAGAACACCTTGTTAAATATTTTATCCACCTCCAGCCCTAAAAACAATTGTTATCGCTGTACATATATGTAGATGATTATGCACCAGCATCTCCACCCAATACAAAATGTCAAATCCCAGAACAATTCCAAGACGCAGTCTTTCTATACGTACATAAAGTAGCTGACCGAAACAGTAAGATCTTGCGAAAACCGAATTTTATACCATTTACAAGCATACTACCAGTATTATATTATGAGGACTATATAGATTTGTTACTGAGCTATTTGGCTTAAAGAATGCTGCACAGACGCAACAGCGTTTAATTGGACCGAAATTCAAACTCTGACGTTTTCTATTATTTAGATATTATAACATTATGTTTGTCATACTTTGAGGAGTATTTGAGATTATTGAGTGATGTTAAGGAGAGCCTTGGAGAAGCCAACTTAAAACTAAAGCTATAGAGGTATGAATTTTTAAGATCTCGTTAAAATTTTTCTGTTATATTGTAGGCTCTAAATTCCTACGTAATTATCCGGAAAAGATTTTAGCTATAATCAACTTCCTTGGGCCTATGATGATCACGGGGGATAAACATTTTATTAGAATGTGCTGTTGGTACCGTCGGTTCATCAAAATTTGTGCTTCGTTTGTATCAGCTATAAATGATTTAACTTAAAAAAAGGTTCAGTTATAGTTTGGAATTTTGATGCTGAGTCTTCCTTTGTTAGTATTAACAGGCTTTGGTTTCTGCCTCTTTTCTTGTGCAGCCTGATTTTTGGGTTCCGTTCATTATTGAGTGTGGTGCTAGTTCCAAAGAGGGACATAAATAATTATTTGTAGTTGGTGATTGGTTCTCAAAATTTACGTTACTTCATTCACTTCGCAGTACAAAAGTAATATTGTTGAGAAATTTGAGGCAAGAGTTTTCTTAGTGTTCGGAGTTACGTAGTTTGTTATTTGCGACAATGTCCTATATGTAAAGTATATCATTCAAAAAATATAACACAACGTTTCTACTCACCGCGGTGTAATTTTGTGGAGCGCATTAATAAGACTGTTTGCTTAGCGATTCGTTCATATGCTAGCAAGCATGATTCGTAGAATATGGAATTGCCGCAGATTTAGTTTACAGTTAACTGGACGAAACCCCAGCCCACTAATTATTCTCTGTATTTTTTAGTTTTTGGGCGCCGTGTCCCTTTGAGTGGGCAATTTTATGGTATAGAAGTTGAACCACATGATTTGGCAGTGATAAACTTACCGCCAAGTTAGGGCTAAAGTTATTATTGTCTAGAATTAGAAAAAAAAAGCATTCATGTTTGGTTTATAATTTGGATAAAGTTGATGGTTCTCATGCAGGTAAGTGGCATGTAAAGAATTTAGAACCGCTTTCTGCCATAAGTTCTGTCCATAGTGATTCCGAGAGTGAGCAATGTTTCAAGATTGGATTTGTCGGGAGTAGTTAGGGTGACTACTCTCTTATGTTTCTTTTTAGTTTGAGTTTGTGTAGACATATGACGTTCGTGTACGGATAGTTGCTACGAATATTAGGTTGTTGAAATTTGTTAGATATATGTCAGTAACGATATTGCAGGAATTCCTTGTAGTTCTTGTAAACATTTTAGAACGTAATGCAGATTCCTAATCTGTGTTTCGAGTACTTATGAGAAATTTGAGAAGTTAGTTTGACAGCGCATCGACGAAAAGAAATTAAGTAAGAATCTTCGTAGTATAATTAATATTCCCTGTTGGTTGGAATTACAGTAAAGCTCATTTTATTGTTAGTTAGTTATGCGTGTCTTTTTTGCATAACCAAACAATACTTATTCTATAAGGTGGTCTATGTTGCTAGGGCACGTTTTACTGTGCGTTGGTATACAGGGACCTAGTGTTGGATAGAAGTTTGGTGTGTTTTGTTCACGAGTCAAATATAGTTTAATGATTGCCACGATGGGCAAGTATTAATTGTAGTTTGGAGTGGGTAGGTTGTAATTTATTGTAGAGATTATACAAAAAATACTGCATCGGGTTTTTAGTAATTGCTCGAGTGCAATGATGAGGCGAGGTACTTCCATTTAGTTGGGTTGAGTCGTGTTGTTGTATGTTATCGGTCATGCCTGTGGTGCGAAGGGCCGCGAATATGGTGAAGTAAGCGTTTTGGTTAGCCAGTTTTTTTTATTAATTATCTACCGTTGGCTAAAGTCGTTCTTCTTAGAGTAGGACGTTAGCCTTGATTATTATTTTTTTGAAAATATAGTTAATGCTCTATGGGCTTAAGAATTCTTAAAAAGGCACGATTTATGTTAGGATGTGTAGATAGCTGTAGGATGGTGTTACTATCTTAGAGTTTGAAATGTTTGAGTATGGGTTTATGAGATAGATTTTGTGCTATCGACATTTCTGTGTATGTGCCACTATGTTTCGTTTCTATTTTTAGGAGATAATTACTCGTTAGGATGGATCGGTAGTGAGATCTGTTTTTTTTTGCTACTTTTATGCATATAACCATTACCTGTTTTGTTCCCCTACCGAATTGTATCTTCCCAAATTTGACTTCTACTTGGACATTTTGCACGCGATAGTTACTCATCCACTCAGTTGCAGATCTAGGTTATGGTTTAGTTTTACATAGTCATAATTATATGCAACGATGTTTGAAATAAAGTTTGTTGGTGTACATGTAATAAAAAAAATCTTTCTTCTATTTTACGTTATGGTTTTTTGGTTTAAAGATTTTTTTAGAAAGAAGCTGTGTGGCACGTATAAACGTCAAGCAATTTAAATTGCCTGATTTTTGGTATATCCACGTATTTTGTTACTTTAAATCTTCTAAGGTTCTATTAACAGAAATTGATAAACTAAAAAGCTCCAAGCTACATTAAGCTAAATTGTGTTATATTCAGGAGCTACAACGCCTTTTGCTATAAATATCTGTGTGTCGTTTTAAACACAGTCAAATCGAAATTCTTCCATGCCGGTGCGAGTAATAAACGCCTTTTGAAACTGGTGCAAGACGGGCATTGTGCGTGTCTCTAGTATTCCGATAAGAAGTCTATTCGGAGGGCGTGCAATCTGAGAATTGCCTTATGGTTGTGAGTAACCTGGGTTTTGGATAATTCCCTAAGTCGATAGTTTGTAGACGGTTTGCTTTCAATTATTTGTAATGCTTTTCATTTTCAGCGCAATTGAAAAGCTTAAAATTTTTAGTTAACGTTGGAACAGCTGTTGGTTATAATAACGTTCTAAGTACATATGGAATATTAAGTGCATGTTTGGTTATTAATTGAAAGCCTGATGACATTGGTCGTGAACAACATCCATCACATAGAATTTGAATTGGTCTTTCGTTATTGCTGTTTGGTAAAGTAGTTTAAACGCATATCGTTTATTTTGATTAATAAAGTAAGCGGTGTTTTTTTACATGACTGCTAATCTTTTGTTCATGTTTTGTATAGTTCAAAACAATATTGGTGCACGTTTAATGCGTCAATTAGTTGAAGAATTGTATGAATTCGTGAACAAAATTCAATGTTTCAAAATTTCATAAAAAGTGTTTTATAAGAATTCGTTTATTAATCCTTGGGAAAGTGTTCTTTTGAAGGTATTGTTGAATCGGCTGCTTTCTAGGAGAAATGTTCTTGGATAACTAAGTTGTTTGTTACATTAAACATTTATGTGAGTTAAAACTATTTATGATTATTTAGGCATTTATGTGTTGTGATTGATTGTCTTTATTACCAAGTTTATGCCAAATAAAAAGCTGAACACATAGATTATTCATATTTTATTGTTTGAACTAAGCACATTATATTGACCTTTTATAAAGTATTCAGATCTGAAAGCAGGTAGGACTCATATAAATGTTGTGCCTTATTAATGATATTGTTCAGCGCGGGGGGGTCTTATGAATTTGTATATCGACTTACCTCCGCGAGTTTTTGTTGTTCTAAAATGTAGTTCCTTACTCTTCAGCTAAGTGTTCTGTATTCGAGATTATAGTACCTGTTACTTTGCACTTGCACTGTGTTTTTTAGGGGTTTATCGATAAATTCACATTCAGCGACACTATGACTAACTCACGTACCGAACGAAAAACCGACTGTTCTGCTTCGATATCGATGAGAGAGTGTTTTTCGTCACTACCCTTAGTCCAACTTATTTACACATGCACAAAAGAATTTTTACGACAGAATGTAACGGGATAAGAGATGACAGCTTTAGGTTTTGATTTACAACTAAGAATTTAACGTAACTTAAAATTAACCACGCAAACGTGCGACAAAGAGACCGAACAGATATCAATGGACTGATATAAACAAACTTAGTCAACTATTTTGAATTTAGGCAGGATCATTGAGAATAATTCTTGTAAATATAGTTGTTTATAACCCGTAATTGACAATTGAAAATTATTTAATTAGAGACATAAATATACTTTATTGGAAAATGCTCTTTTTATTTTTAATTGCCTTACACAAAAATACTGAAAGTTAGTAAATTCTAATTCTCAGAATATTATTAGTGATTTATTAGTGTGATGCCATTGTGTGTACTAACTGTAACTTTCCTTTGCAGGTTCGGTCCCATATCACATAAGAGTGGCTGAGTTTCCTCAAAGGGTTTAATTTAGTTTCTAGCGCATAAGGGATTCTGTCTCTTCCCTTGTGCATCATTCCACTTTTTTTTGTAGGAGTATTAGAGGTAGTGGTAGCTTCCTTTTCTACTTTTCATTTGTTATTTAACCAAGTAAACTACATACCTACGATCACTCTTGTGCTTTCTGCAAAGGTCATCCCCGAGTTATGCCGTGGTAACAGTTGTATTTTTTTTTATCTAAAACCGTTTACCATCTGTCACCAAGATTCTCTATTGGGTTAGGTAACACGCCTTAAGGCCATACAAAAAAGAGATAAAAGTGGTTTCCGTTTCATTAATGTCTCAGTGATATTTTTGTTTCAGCCTATCAGCCAAAAATGTCATTTTAATCGCAGATGTGAGTATTAAACGATCTCACTTTAAAACAGTTAAAGAAACAACATGCTTTTCTAACAAATTACACTGAAATTCCTTAGTCGAGCATATTGTTCTCGTTAGAGTAATAAAATTGCTGCTATTACATGTATATCTACATTATTTTTAAAAAAATAATGATAATATCAAAAAGTTGGTCCTTAACACGATATCGACATACTTTTAGAATAAATCTCTTCCGGAACTAATTACTACAATTTTAAAGCAAGTAAGTCATTTTGACTAATGTATGCATTTAAAAATGATCAACGTTAGAGTTAAAACAGTTTTTCCCATTACTCTACGAGAATAATTTTTATATTGAAAATGGTTTCAAATAATAATATGTATCTTGTCAACTCTGCCAATAATTTAAGGAAAAAGAGTTTAAAACATGCTCGTAAATTTGTAACCTTATCCGTACAATAAACTAACAATGCACTTAACAATAGAGTGCGTAGTACGAATAAGGTACAAAGACCATTTTAGTCATAGATATCACTAATCCCACATGTTTCAAAATAGGTAAAAGAGGTCATGCAGAAGGCGTATAAATAAAAACAATGTTCTCTATATACTCACAATTCATATTCCTAGAAATTTCAACTTAGTTCCATACTGTAAACACAAAAAATTTTAGAATTTATCACCAACCAAAATTTAAAGCAACCCTACGTATAAGTAAGGATTGTCGTAGCACCATAATTACGTCGTAAGGGTTAAATTAAATGTTCAATAAACATATGGATCACTGTCGTATGTAGGTTATATAGGCCGCTGACCGCGCGACTGTCGTGTTAGCTCTGCACGCGAACTCCTCCTACAGACTACTCATGAAGAATCTGTAAGTCATCTCATGATGGACCATCGTCATTATCATTTCAGGAAAGTAGTTCGCTTGATTATGGTATTTTCAGCATGAATGTGAATGATTTGCTACTACGATGTTTATTATATTTGTCGTCAAAAGACTTAGGTAAGTAGTACCTTCATCATATCAAAATGTACCTCTCATTTCTATACTTATGATTTACTTCTTTATTACATGTAGAATTATATACCTGCGGTGTAGCACTTACAATTTGAATCCGAAGAATGCACTAGCAGCTCACGTTGCTTTTTAATGGAAAAAACTGGATAGCTTTGTATTAAAATAAAAATTGTTAGAAATGTAGTGCAAGTAAACCTCTCTTTATACTTAAATACACGACTGGCTACTTGAATATACAAGGCGTCCGCATAATAATTTTTAAAGGGTCAAGACAACTTTTAAAAATATCCGTCATTTGCTTATTTACGATTAGTAGAATAAAGAATTCACATTGCTAGAAATGGTAAAAATCTATTTATACAGAGTGATCAACTTTTGTGTTAGTATAGGACAGACGGGCAAATTGCGATTCCTACATTTGATTTCCGCATGCTCCACTCGAAGATACTTCATTGGTCAGGAAGCGAACTTCATTTACCTAGAAATTTTGAATTTTGCCAAAGCTATGTTATTGCAAGCAAGGTAGGGATCTTTAACGCACGTGACAACAATCACACACGGGACCTGCATTTTACCTCTCATTAGAACGATGGCGTATTTTTGTGAAAAATTCTCGGCTAACATTTTTCAAGCGGTCCGTGAGATAGGTTTGGGGCCCTTTGGAGCGGCATCTTAAAAAGGCTTCTTCCAAAAAACTCTTCTGTCAATTTATTTGAAACAGAAATTACAATATTAATTTTAATTACAGGTACGTTATATACAGTAACGTGTTAGGTTCAAAATATTCTAAGTTGACTTTCACTTTAAATTAACTAAAATTAGGGTGAGTAGCTGAACAACCAACAATGTTAAAGTTGAGAAGCTCGAGACTGATTTGCCATCTTGGGCTCCTGAGGGTATTTATGCTATCCCTGCCCCTCACATTGCTTATAGGAACTGCAGATCTCATGTCTGCTATTTCTTTATTTAATACGAAGTATTACTTCTTAGTAATCTTACTTCTAACAATAAGTTTCTTATAATCTACTGTGACCTGCACCTGAAGTGTCATGTTACGTCTGGAATACAAAGTATTCACATCCGTTCTCATGTCTGGTTCATGACCTTTTGTAATATGTCCTTAAATTATACATTGTAACAATCTAACCTAAGATTTAATAATTCCATTTGATTACATATATATTCTAATTTGGGGGATATGTAACTCGTGTCAGAAATTTATTATTTTATAAATTGTATGGTCTGAAAAATGATGCTATGCAAAATTTATTGAAAATAAATAAAGTTGTCCAACCATAAGTATTCATATCATTCGATGTTCTTTAACTCACACAAACCTAAAACTTTTTTCGATATAATTAATAAATTTATGCGTACACGTACTACAAATAACTTGTCCATCAATAAATGGTTATTTTTTGTCTTTGAGTAAAATAAAAATTAATGGTGTTCTTTTAAAGGAATGGTAGGTTTATGCTTAGCGTATATTGCAAATTCTAGAGCAAAACGTAAACACTACAAATTACAAAGTATTGTAGTAGTTGTAAAAGCATTCTTTTGGATGTAGTGCAATTTTGCATTTTTCACATACAAAATAAGAGTTTCTGTGACATATTACACGCCTTTTTTTTTGCTTATTTTTATAACAAATCAAATGATGCAGAATGTCGAATCACGAATATTCGTGCAAATATTTGAACTGTCTAGATGAGACCTCTTTTAGATACTCTTCAAGTTTCTAACATTGCTGTCGCAGTGCACCGTCGGAGCGCTAGCTGATCGATCAATCTTTCTGTTATTTGATCTACTTACTTGCCAAGTATTTTGTACTGCCATGCCTATGCAATGTGAAAAAAGTGATTAAATATCTTTTTTCCTTGTATTGGTTTAGACATATTTTGATCAGATCTATCAACATCCCGCATATTCTCATTATATATTTGGATGTGCTTTGGTTGATCAAGTATACATATTTTTTTCAACACGCGAATACCTTTTCGCTGTATTGAAAGCATATATAGGCAGTAGATTTAATGCCTGCTCATCTTTCCCCTTATGGTACCTGTTTCCTTTACCTTTCATTTCTCTAACACTTACAGTAATGCGAATGTTATAAATAAAGTGTCAGTGGATGATCCTTGGTATGGATCAAACCATAAAATTTATCCAAATTTGGTGGTGCCAACTAACAGGACGGCTCCGTGGCTTAGATAGGTTCGCGTATGACAACTAAACTCAAGGTCCCGGGTTCGATTCCCGACACGAACCGCTTGAAAAATGATAGACGAGCATTTTTCACAAAAATACACCATGCCCCGTTCGGATAAGATGTAAAATGTTGGTCCCGTGCGTGAGTATTGGCACGCACGTTAAAATCCGTATCTTGGAACAACAAGCGTTCGGCAAAATTCAAAATTTCCGTATAAAAAACAACTCGCTTCCTGGACAATGTAGTACATTCGAATAAAGCATTGGAAAATCAAATGTAGGAGTACCAATCCGCAATTTATAGTCCCAACGAAGGGGTTTGTCGTGTATGAATTGTTTGTATGTGTGATGCCTCATCGATGTTGTGGAACTCTTTACTAGGCATGAATTGTTAGAATTTATCATTCAGGCTGACAAATTAGCGTCGTAGTTTTTGGAATTTACCTTTTTTGTCTAATTTGGTATTGTTGCAGCAGTGTAAATAAGACATTATAACCTGAAAACGAACACGAGAACTAGCGTTAACAACAAATTCATTATGAGCATCCTGGGCATCCTCCCAATACATTTTGCGCCCCTAAATAGTGTTATACCCACACAAAATCAAAATTCCTATAAAACAGATCATTTCGTCTATTGTCACATTAGTATTTTGGGTTTTTTGAAACCCGTAAGTATTAGTACAGACAACCAACATTTCCAAAAAGTTATCATCCAAAAAGAGTTTAAATAAATTTAAGATTATTCTCGGGATGGCTTGTATATTGCCACTTGGGAAAGTTCTTGTTTGGCATATCTTCATCTGATCACTTCACATTAAATTTTTTCGTATGTCTGAGTCATCAACGGAGGCCTCCCTGTTTTCATCCACATTATAATAAAATTCCGCATCAGCTCAAAGTTAACTTCCCTGGAAGATTGCTCCATGTAACTTGATCTTTATCACAAGAATCTTTACCATACTGTTCCTTTAAAAGTACAGTTTTGTAGTAGTTACTAGAAACTGATATTAGATGTTCTCTTGTTTTAACAAAAATAATACACAACACTAGCACACATACACTTGTTATATAGTGAACAACTTAAAGTTGATACCTCCCATTTGGTAACAATGTAGCACAACTATGGCCATCTCAAAGGATAGCTATAAACTACTACGAAACAGATTTTGTATAAAGTTGTTTATAGGGAACGGTAGAGTCAAGTGGGTTAGTACTTAATTTTAAACATTTTTAGTTGACCAAAAATTGAATCTTTTGTAAATTCAATGTTATATGTCTTTGTAGATGTAAATGCCATTCGCTCACAGCATTTTTAGTCTACTTAAAAATGTGTAATTTCATAAATAGTCATATACATTTTGTAAAAAATATTCAGCTCAATATTGTAACGATCGCAAATATATAGAAATACACTGAAAACAATGTATTGCAATGTACAGGATACCGCTACCAATTAAGCTGATGACAATTACTATAAGCTAATCAATAACAATGTTACTGAGCTAATTTTTCATAACACGACGATTAGATACTTTATCATTACATTCGACTATGTAAATTTATCTACAATAACATTTAATTTATATGCACGTTAATGTATTTAGTTTAACGCTTGATCTAATTTATTCCACAATCATAACTTCACAATTCGATTAAAACCTACCTACTACTTTGCCTACCCGTGCGGTTTCTTTTATACGTAATCTATAAAGTTTCTACATTCCAACAAATTACAGAAGTTATCTAAAACATTCCCGTTTGTGAGTTTTAAGTCAATCCTTGTAACTGCCAATCAACCTATTTTTGAATGCATTATCGCTTCCTATTCGAGAATCTTCGGCGCCTTTGTTTCAATATTTTATGCTATAGTATTTCCTTATACACTTTTATTCATTTTTTGTTTTATATTATATGAGCACTAGCTGCAGAAGTCGGCTTCGCCGACAACTTTCTCATATTTTGCTTTTTGTTCTAATTCTCTTTGTATCGTATTCTTGGATCTTTGCGAATGAGAATAGACATGGTGAATTTTTTAAACTGGCCCTTGGCAGTCAAAATACTGTTCAGCACAGAAGCAAGTATTCTTAAAAAATCATAAAAGGAACACGATACACGAATTAGAACAATAAACAATACACAAAAAGTTACAGCGCCTGCGCGGACGAAAATATTCATCAAAAGCTTGTCCAATATGCAAAAATACAGACAGACACCAAAATAAAACATTTTTCAAAAATTTAACCTGTCTATTTTCATCCACACACACACACACCTAGGAACAAGATACAAAAAGTATAAAAAGAAAGACCAGTATATAAAAACAGTTGCAGCATCGCGCGGAAAAGATGCAGGCTTATAAAGAATGTTTTCTTATTTACGGGTGCTGTAACTTTCTTGTGTTTTGCTTTTGTTCTAATTCTTTTTGTATGTGGATGAAAATGGGAATGCTGAATTTTTGAAAATGTTCCTTTGCAGTCGCAATACCGCTCCTCATAGAATAAACCAACTAAAAAAATAATATAAGGACAATATTTTCGCTGCCAATGGTATTGTCAAAAATTTGTAAAAATTTATATTGTAAGTCAATTGTATTCTGATAAATATCCGATATTAATGTTTAAAGATTTTCATTTCATTTTTTTGTTGCTTAGATTACATAATAAACACACAGTTGGATTTTACAGTATTGCTTTTAAAACATAAAACTTAACTTAACTTAAAAAACACTTTAAAATAAAAAATAATTTAGTTGGCCTGCGGTAAAATTTTCATCGCAATGTGACTCGATAGCTAAAAGAATTGCCCACCTATGGAATACGGATTCCCAAAAGCTCATTTATAAAAGTTGTAGGCAGCCTTAAACCTAACATTTTAAAATTAGTTTGAATTATATAAGGTGTTCCTTAGCAGGGTGCCTGATAAAAACTATGCGTCTTTTTAAAGGAACGAAGTATTTTTCTAATAATACGGCTTTTCTGTTCTTCATTCCTTTGATTCTTAGGGCCACACTCCATATTAGTGCTGCATACATCATTATCGACTGCATTGCAGTTAACAATATAACCCTCTTTCTGGATTTGGGTCTTCCTATATTCTGTACTATACACGCGAGAGCCTTTGTAATTTTATTTGTTTTCTCTATTATTTTAGTGACATGTTTAGAGAACGTTAGTCCATAATCTAGGGTCCTCCTAGATATTCGACACTCGGTTGAATTTCCACCCTATGCCTGTTCGAATTAAAACTCATACCCTTGGCCTTTCTGCTAAGGTTGAAGATAATTGCTGTGATTTTCTCCGGTGCTAGCTCTAATTTACTAATCGTCATCCAATTCTGAACGTTTAGTGTTTCGCCCCCGGCATGTTTCGAGTTCTTACGGTTTTTAGTCGCTATCAATTCTGCAATGTTGTCTGCGTAACACATTAATATTCTCGGCTCTAGAGCAGCAACATCCATCATGCTGCTGTAAAAGACATTCCAGAAGGTTGGGCCTAGTAGTAATTCCTGTAGTGCTCGCTCTTTTATTTCTCTAATATCTTCACTATCTAGGATTCCTTCTATTATTCAAGTATGATTTGATAATCTTTAAAATATATGCGCACTTCCCCCTTCCTTCTGATTTGATTATTATTATCTCCCAGGTAGCCGTATTAAATGCTTTCCTTACAACAATCAGTATTAGGCCACCACCATCTCCATCCTATTCTCATTTGTTCCTCCTGGTATTTGAGAACTTCCTCTACTGCGTGCACCGTTGATCTTCCTTTTACAAAGCCATATTCTTTGGGATGTAATCGTCCCCCTTTATTCTTGATCTCATCCTGAATCTTATTGTTTAACAAATGTTCGTATAATTTTCTTAGCACATTTAGTAGGCAGATTGGTCGGAATCTTTTCGGTTCGTTTTGTTGTTTCTGCGCCTTCCTCATGAACTAGTTTTGGCACATTCCATTATGTGTTCAGTATCCATCTCTTCCAGTAAAAAATCGTTATGGTTGGTGATCATGCTGGTTACTGGAATGTTAAGGTCTGCGTTTTTAGAGTTTGTAGACTATGTGATTGCCTCTTTTCCAAAAATAATTCTTGGAATGCGGTCATCCTCTGTTCTATTGTCAAACTGGTCTTGGGAAATGATATTTTTAGTTGGCTACGTATAATTTTATATGTTGCTCCAAATATGTTGTCATTTAATTTATCACACAGGTTTTGCCATTTTTCGTTTTTTAGTTTTAAGATGGTGAGTTTTAACATCCTTTTCTTTTCGTTATACTGTAACCTGAGGGTTTTTTAACGTCACTTCCATGATGCGCTCTCTGTTGTTTCCTTCTCGGAGTTCGTCCATCTTTAATTAAAAGCCACACACTCTCCTCCCAACAATACATCATCTGATTCGTTTCGGATTTATGTCTTGGAGTATTGCTTAATACTGCCAAGGGTTATACCTTCGGTGTCTTTCTTGTAGAGTTTAATCATGTTCTCGGGATCAATTTTACCAAAAACTCAGTTGACTCTCTCTGTTTTCCTTAGGATCTATGTTGACTTCCATCTCCGCGTACCTGTGGTTGTTACATGTTGCTTTTTCCAACACTATCCATATAGGGTTTCTTATTGCGATGTCCTCGCTAACAATAGTTAGATCAATATACGATGTTTCAGTTGTTCGAACTAAAGTTGGTTTTTCCCCATCGTTAAGTTTATGCAATTTGAGCGAATTAAGCCATTCCAAATATTTCCTCTTTTATCGGTCTTTCCGGTGATTAGGTATTCTTAGCGTTAAAATTCCCTATTATTATTTTCCGTTTTGTTTAATCTTATTTGATTATATAGCTCATCTAAACAGGTATCACAGGAGTTCAAGGTCTGATTAGGAGACACATATACAGAATATAGATCGAAGTCATTTGTTTGCATCCCGGTGAAACACTTGCCAGTGATAAATTTTATCACCGAGATTTTTTGGCTACAGTATACTGTTTCGGTCGTTCCATTAGTGTTAAAATAAATGTTCTTTTCGGTCTAACCAAACTGTTAAGCTCCGTGATAGCTATAAAATCGTACTTTCTTCTCGCCGTTGTCACCACAGCGAGGTCGTACACGGTCATGCTATTATTGGTGTTAATTTGAAGTAACTTCATCATGGAAAATTTAAAACTTAAATGTTCAAATACCTTAGCTATTAAAGTCAACGAATGCTAGAATATCACCGATTAATATCCTATATCTAATTCCACAGTCAATTTATCACGGATTCTTATTACTAATATCACAGATACTTCGGTTTTCATCGATCACCTCGTGTCTCCTTATCCTCTGTGGTTATTGCTACCATGCTTGACTGTCGCCTGGCCCGGTTGTATGCACCGCATCTTCTACTACCTGATATATCTTCTTGATTGCTAGTCACACAGATCTCTGGATTAGAGTAGTCTTTTGCCATATGTCCTGCCTTCTCACACTTTCGGCAGAGTTTTGTGTCATCTGGACCTTTACATGACCCAGCTAGGTGCCCATATCTCCAACAGCAAAAGCACTTTTTCACCTCTATTCTTGTTTCTGTGCGACAGGAAACGATGCCGATAATCTTTAGTCAGGTTTTTTGCATACCCCCCCCCCCGCGTAGTTGACCGAACCTGGTGGTTATCCCTTCCAAGCCACCCAACTTGCCTTCTAGTGCCTCCATAATTTTTCCGTCTTCAAGGGGATCCATTACACTGATGTGTCCAGGTTTTCTCCTACCACAAGTTGTCTAATGTTGAGGTACTATTTAAAAGTTTAAGTTAAATTAAATAGCTACTTCCGTTACGAACCTGAGAACTCTGGTCGTTTTAGATTCCGATCCCAGCAAACAGTTGTGTAGCGAGATGGAATGCAGGTGTTCGCGTCGTTTCTGATCATAATGTACACATTCTAGGATTTGGTGATTAACGTTCAAAATTGATATACAAGGTTACCAGGTTTTTGCTTCCACGTAGTAATAGTAAAGATGTCATATTAGTGTGTCCAATTTTTAAACTTGTGAGAATGATCAGCATTCTTCTGGAATGTTGTCCTCTTGAAATAAGTGTTAAGCAAACATTTCCACCTATCATGCAAATCTTTTTGTCATTTAGAATACATTATGTGAGCAAGAACATTTTTCAGATCGCTGCAGTTGGTGCAACGTCTATTAAGGGATTGTTATGAGTTTCAGACCTTGAGAAATCAGCTGCTTCATTACCACGGATTCCCACCTTGTACACCAACAATGTACTTCGATATCTCTTTTGACACATGCGAAAGCGCAAGGATGTTGTTGGCGATTGGATTGGTACCGAACACAATGTAAATTGTTGCAATTGCGCTTAGCGAATCTGTGCATATTTCTATTTGCGATTCTTCTTCAGATTCAGCGTACGGTAATGTATGCCAAATTGCATACAATTTGGTGGGAAACTTCACCCAGCATGTAGCTGGGTGAAGTTTCCGCTATTACATTTACAGTTGATTGTTACATTTTTATTCACCTAGATATTTTCAGTTAATTGAGATATTTAAAAGTCCATTTGACGGTTATATAAACAGGTATAATTTTCGCGGCGTTACACATTATTTAAAATACAAAGTCATGCAGGATTTACCATCCAATGCAAAAGTATATTGCTCTTCATCGAAAATATTTTGAAAAAAACAAAGCCATATCTGTTCATAAATAATTGTTTTTGATCTTAAACTCCGAAAATAAAAGGCAACCTTCGTATATGCGAATTAGTACAGTTTCTGTGTACCTATATTAATATCAAAAACAAATATCTAAATGCACGTGAAAATAAGAAATTTATTGGATATTTATCATGTACCCACTACTTCCACCTAAGTATTTTAATCCTTCCACTTAACTCTTTTAACTCTTTCACTGAACCCTTTTAATCCATCCATCTAAACCTTACATCTTTCGCTTGTCTCGTTGATTGTTTGATTTACAATATTCCCATATAATCTTAACGGAAAAAGTCGACTGTAGAAAGATTTGAACACGGGGCTTCCAGCACGTTAAACGAGATCGATATTTGAGAAAGTGATAAATAGAACTGTAAAGGTGTTCGGTATTCACTTTACGAAATACCTATTTATATTGGCATTGTTTCTAACAGGAATTTACTACGTGCATCGACGTAGCCTAAAAAAAAGAACAAGGAAAGAAGAAAGAAAATGACCGGGCTCAATCGGCGAGTAGGCGTGGTTGTACTAATACCAAAAATAGAGGCAGGCCTGAAAAATAAAAAAAAAAGGACTCACTTATTCACAACTTACAACAAAACATACAAAAAAAAGAAACCTCTAATTAAAACAAAATATGAACAAAGCACAGTTTTCCCCAAACGCCAACAAAAAAATTCAATAACCCTAATATACAACTATCCGGCAGAACAACCAAATTACTTCAAAAATGGCGAGCTGCTGTCTTTAGGTCGCTACCCCTCTGAAATAAAAAAGAAAGGAAAAAACCCCAATTCAACCCTAAAAACCACAGCTCGTAATTCCCACAGTAAACCTAAAGTTACATACCTAAAATTCTTAAATAATTATAGAGTACCAACCCATATCCCTTAATTAACCCAAAGTTACAAATTAAAAAAAAATAGTTTGAAATGCCTCCCCGTAAACATACAATTAACCTATCCAATTGTCCCACAAAAGAAGAAAACCCAATTCTTAAATAGTTATAGAGTACTAACCCATATCCCTTAATTAAAAATAATCATTTTGCCACTATCACTCTGAGTCATTCAGCACAAAAAGCAATGCCTCCATATGACGGCCATAAATCCTAACATCGTTCAGTAATGTTTATAGAGATATATACGAACTTTCTGGTAACTGCCTGGAACCACGCCACCTGTGCACCCTCCTTCACCAAAAAGGGGCGCAACTCATCAGACCGTCATGGCTAACGGCGAAAACACACAGTGGTGTCCTCCCATAGCAAAGCAGGGCGAGAATCCCACGGGTAGTTAGGTTCACCGAAGGAAGAAGCACGCTGTAGAGCGTGCGCGAAATTCTCATAAAGAAAAACGGAAACAACCAAAAATTTTTTCTGTGTAAATCGAAAAGAAAGTGCACATAACTTCGTTTAATTAAACAACCAGAGCTCCAAGTCATATTGTTATTAAAACGCGATTAAGAAACTGGAAAACACGATTTTATCGGATAGTGCGCCACCTTAGTTCGACGAGTCTGTAAACTAGAACAATACAGAAAAAAATTATACGTTATCGGAATGTTTAACAAATTAAAGGATACCTAAAACAAGATATTGACTTATTTAAAGTTTATCACAAACTTGTCGTTTCCAAACAAATAGATTTGCTTTAAAAATTATTGTAAAGCGGGCTTATTCTGAACAGGTAAAATATATAGGATGTTGTTGAAGAATTTAAAAATAGAAACGGAATATACTCGAACGGGTAATGAATTAACAAGGGAAAAAGGGGTATTTAATTTATCCCGAAAATAAACGTAACAAATTTTATGGGGAAGGCGTTTTAAAAATTACTACATATTTCAATAATGCTAAGCCAAATATATAAAGAATGCACAATAAGATGCATGCAATTCTACCGTTGATGCATATTCAGTTTAAAACCTGTTTATTACATTGGCTATTATCTACATATACAATGGAAATATCATAGATTATTGTAATCAATAACTTCTATAATGATATATGATACTTGTATTGTTATTGTACAGGGTGTTTCAATAAGAGCGCAACATTTCAGTGTTCAATAAAACATGGTTTTCTGTAGTATTGAAATATTTACTAATTTAGAAAATATACATTAGAGAATTATGTATGAAACAAAATATCTTGTAAATGGCCGCCACGGCTTTGCTGGTATATGCGTACTCTTTTGACGAAATTTTCAATAACTTTATTGAGTACATGTGGTGGTATTTCATTGATACAGCGTCTAATTTCGGCTTTCAATGCTTCGATGGTTGCAGGCTTATTGACATAAACCTGTGACTTCAGATAACCCCACAGCCAGAAGTCTAAAGGCGTTAAATCGCAAGAGCGTGGAGGCCAATTCTAATCACCAAATCGGGAAATGACACGACCAGGAGCAAAGTTGTGCAAGATCGTCAATGTTTTACGGGCGGTATGACATGTGGCACCGTCCTGCTGAAACCACATATCGTCAAGATCAATAGCTTCTAAATGAGGCACAAGAAACTGTGTTATCATAGCACGATAACGTTCGCCATTCACTGTTACTGCATTTTCTTCTTCGTTTTCGAAGAAAAACGGTCCAATTATTCCTCCAGACCATAATGCACACAATACAGCGACCCGTTGTGGATGCATTGCTTTCTGATGAGTTATTTGTAGATTTTCTAATCCCCAAATGCGACAGTTTTGCCTATTAACGAAGCCATCGAGGTGAAAATGGGCCTCATCACTGAAAATGATTTTGTTTGCAAAATCAGCAGGTTGCTCAAGGGTCCAACTGGTGAATTCTTTTCGTTGGACATGGTCTCTTAGCAGAAGTTGTTGAGTCAGTTGGATTTTGTAGGCATGCAGCTGTAAATCTTTCGTCAGAATTCGCTGAAGAGTGCGTGTTGAAATGTCCAATTCTTGGGCCCGATGACGAATTGACGTCTCTGGCCTTTCTGTCACACTCTCGTGAACTGCCGTGCTGTTTTGTTTTGAACGACCTCTACGAGCTTGTATCGTGTGTTTCACATCACTAACTGAACCAGTACTTTCGAATTTTTTGATTATTCTTTTCACAGTAGATGAATTAGGCACATTATTTCGACCGAATATTGGTCGCACTTTACGGATAGTGGCAATTAAACTTTCACCATTTTGATAATAATTTTTGACAATCAGGACGCGTTGTTCAACAATGTAATGCTCCATGTAAACTAACTCCCATCTGTTAACTTCCGATCTGTCACATCATAATCATGTGACATTATGACTGTCAAACATGGCGCGCAATTCAAATCTTGCGCTCTTATTGAAACATCCTTTATATAGATGTACATAGGGATACTGACTGAGTGTTATAGACAGACTTTACGCTAAAGATGCAGCAACGCTAATATTGCATGTAAATTGTTTTGTTATATTTTTTCTTTCTTAAATAATGTATATTTTGGAACTGCGTTGGTATAATATTCAACAAGTTAACACGCATTCTACATAGAAGTTCGTTAGAGACGAATATTTGTATAAATGGGCATTGAAAATGTCAAATACCTAACACATACATATTTCCATGTTGACGCAAGAAGTTAGTCTGGTTAAACTTGCAGAAAATCCCTTTTTTGAACCCTTTAGAGTAAACTTTTTCTTTCTAAAAAAAAGTTTTAGCGCATTCATTCTACAGAATTCTTTATTAGAAGTAATGTTATAAGTATTTAGTATGTAATACACAACTATATGGTTGTGCAAATAGGCTCAATTGAAAGGACCAAAAAGGGCTAAATGGGTTAAGTGAAAAGGTTCAAAGAGCAAAGCAATAAGATTAATATGAGTGTGACGTAGTGGTTGCGTGAGATGGACAAGTAAATATATAAATATGAGGTGATTAAATGAAGGACCTTTTTAGAAAGATTATTTAAAGTTATGGCGGGGGTCTAGCATAAATGCTACAGTTTTGCCTGTAATCCATTTGTTTCTTCACTTTTAGCTTTATTGCATTTGCCTAATTTTAATAATATATTAGATGTGTACATGGACTTTATTTAGCTGCACAAATTGTTGTAGGGCTTAAAATAATTCACAAATTCAATTAAAAAATATACCCGTTAAATATAGGTATAGTTTGAAAAAAAAATTATCAAATAAATGTACGTTTCCCTTGTCTTTTCAGATTTGAAGAAAAACAGTAGTATCCATACATAACTGAAAAGCTACTGTATCAAAAATTAATTGGGTTCTGCATTATTTAATAACACAATTCATTTCATTAACAAATTTTACTGTAAATCCTAGTAATTTTCAGGAAGATAACAGAAGTACTTTTGCACCGCATTTTACGTACTCTTAATACACTATTAAAACAAGATTCTTGAAATTCAGGTTTTATCTTATTATTTTAACAGCACTTTAATGAATTTATATGGGTTTTACAGAATACGATAGAAGATAAAACGAGACCTGTCTTTAATTTATTTAATTTTGCTCCGGCTTAGAAATCCAGATCTTAAGTGCGCTTGCTTGCAGTTTGTACAATTTATTCCTGCAAATATGCAGTTAGAGTGAAATCGTGATCATGTTTTCATGATCTATTATGATTGCACTATTAGTAGCAATTATGTTGCGGTATCTTACACTATATAGCGATTTGTATGTTAACTTACGATCATGTGAAAGCACATGCAATCAGAATCACTCATTGAATATGCCAACTTATCGTTTGGAATACGATTTGGTACATTACTTAATTACTTTATTGTCACGGACATTATAAATTATTAACTCTCTAATTAAACGAATTTGCACACGAAAACGATTGTTCTAAATTCTAATTTTGCCAGCAGTTTTATAGGAGTACGGTGATTGCGCTTAAGCTTTTTTTTTACTATATATACATACATAGTGCGATATCTACTGTAATAATTTATTTCATACAACAAAATTTGTCGGAAATGCACGAATTAGGTTCAAGTACGGAAGCTGTCACATATGGTGACAAGTGAATGAAAAATTGGTGAAAACCTTACCGCATGACCCAAAGATCAATTCGCAAAATCATAAAGAATGCTTTAGAAAAGCTTGAAGCAGCAATATCTCAAAACGTACAATCAGGAATCAGAAAAGCGGGGATTGCTCCCTAAATAATTTTAAACTGACTACAGAATTCAGATTAAAATAAGTATTTAGACCTACTACGAAAAGCTTTCTTAAATAGGTTCCACGTTAAGGATTAATCCGCAATACAGCAAATTAGCGAAAATTATCGACAGTTTTTCCTGAACAAACATTCTAATACTTTGCATATATTTCAAATAAGACGGAAACAATAAAATACCCTGCACAAAAGCAACTATTGGTACCATCACCACGTGAAACTTCCACACTCTTGAAATACCTCTTTATCTAACACCCCAGAAATTGGCCGAAAGGGTTCGGTTTTATTTTCGCTATTTTCTAAAAATGCATCTGTTAACCCTGAAAGAATTATTTAACACTGTTGGCATGAATGAATCTGTCATTTCTTTGGCCGAATATCCACAAAAAAATTACTTTTTCAGCTAGACGTATGTTAATCTTTTTAGATAACGTACCCGTAGTCATCAGCTCTTCAGAGGTAGTTGAAATGGAAATAGGAGACTACGTGACTGCGATTTGGAACAAAGTAAAATACATAAGAGCTTTTGTGACTAAAACTTTTTAAGAAGCAAATGTTAATTGCGTGGAAAAGAGAAGTAAAAACGAAATAGACAAAACTTAAAAACGGTAAGGTGTAAAATCAAACATTTTAATTAATTCTTCTTAAGATAATGGCAAGAGATTTCTTGGTATCTAAACTGGTTCACTGAAAATGAGGTTACTGAAGTTAGCATCTAGTGTTTAATAATAAACTACTCTAAACGAGCAGAATGTTTGTCTTGAAAGGTTTCAATTAATATCTCCGGTGATCTTACTTTGAATCACCTTATTTTTTACCAAACGTATAAGTGAAGTATATACTTGTATATTATATACACACACCTACAGATAGATGTGATAATGAGGTCACGAGGGGTCATTTAACGCCAAATTTTATGAAAAATTACCACCCAAAGAGAAGAAAAACAAAAAAATTTAAATTTCCTAATATTTAATTTTTTCACCCTGTATAAAACAAGCGCATACAATTAGCACAGAAAATAAGATTCCCGTGTAAGATAACACTCTTTAAGAACACATATAGTATTGTTATACCATTTAAGAAGAAGCCCAACTTTAAACCTTGTGCAAACAATGATTTTCTAGAGAAAAAACGTTTTCTTATTGCATTTAAAAGCATAAGAAGAATGCTCTCATTAATTATGCAATTAAATTCCGTGTATTGCATTCATTGCAGAATAGGAAGACTGCAAAACGAATTAAAAATATAAATACAAAAGCATTCATACGAAATCCGTGTGTACATATTCGCTAGAACACGTTTCATTTATCATAAAAATAAATTTTATTGCATTTATGAAGCAAAAGACGAAGCCCTCATTAATTAGGTAATTAAAATCCGTTGTAAGCATTTATTGCAGACTGAAAATAAGTCTCATGCACTTTTAAAATACTAGATAAATTTCCGTGTGTAGATATATCATTTAAAACAAAGACAAAATATTCATTCTTAAAAAAATACTACTTTATGGGTTTTAAAGAAAAAATATCTTTCTTTCAAAAAAATTAGTTTCCAATTAATTCCAGAATTTCCGAAGGTGTACATTATTTCATAAAAGAATGCGACATTTCTTTCGAGAGAAAGCGAAAAGATATAAATCATATGTCATTTTACTAGGAATGTTCTAAAAGCCATTAAATAAGCTCATTATTTTTGTATCAAAAAACAAAAGCTCCAATTCGAAGAAACGTTATTATCAGGAAAGCCATAAAATGAAATAGATAACCGGCTTAATAGCTCTAAAAGAGAAATAGCAACGGCTATGCTTTAATGTATCAACAAAGAATGAAAGACGTTTACAACCGCACTTAATTAGCTCATTAAAACGCGAAATCGGCGTAAATCTTATATCATCCGTGACATACTCGGGAACATAAACTGGAAGAATCGAGAAGATGACGTATTGATTTTGTTTTAATAAATAAACAGGAATTGAATTAGAACGGGTCATACGGTAATTCATTCAGTTTCAGTAAAATTCATTTATGATAACGTCAAGCAACAGTAAATTTCCAGTAAAGATTAATTCTTTAATTTTACGACATATACGTATACGTTTCGAGTAATTTATAATCTAATTGTTGGCGTTCCACAAGTAACATAGAACTTTAAATCATTCAGCATAATTATTGTTAAGAATACCATGAAAATTAAACGATCTTCGATATAAATAATCCTGATACAAAAACAACTGCTAATTTTAATAGATTAAAAATGAATGCACTTTGCAAGCAGATATTTCTACGTTAAGACTAATTGGAAATAGAGATTTGAAATGGAACTAGGAAATAGTCAATGCTGTTAATTGCAATGGACATTATATTTTTATAAAAGCACTATAAAGAAGTATTTGACAATATCAATTGCAAATATAATTTGTTTTGCTTTAATTTTATAAAAATTATTTGTCAAGGGGATAATTTCCAGAAATTTTTGAGGTTAGAATTCAAAGCAATTTGATCTTTATTAAATTATCTGTATGGTCAAATACGCTGACAAACGAGGTACTAAAAAATAGGTAAATTATGCACAAAAAAATTAAAGAGGATTTTATACCTCACATAACAGAAGTTTGGGTTCTGTAATTGTTAACAAGGATCAGGTGAGGATTATTT
The DNA here is from genome assembly GCA_036346225.1 of Platerodrilus igneus. Classification (NCBI taxonomy): domain Eukaryota; kingdom Metazoa; phylum Arthropoda; class Insecta; order Coleoptera; family Lycidae; genus Platerodrilus; species Platerodrilus igneus. Next base: position 814,811 of record JARFIW010000892.1, on the reverse strand, counting down.
TAATACAGAAGCAATCATTAGGTAATATTTTCTGTCTATGTTAAAGCTGTAAATTGTTTTTATAAGCGTTATTTATATTGAATGTAAGAGATTCTTTAGATAATGTGTATAAAGGAAAGATGCTTTGAATGCTTAGGAGACTGTACCTACACGTTTCTTGAAATTTCGTTTCGTTTCTTTTTATAAAATCTACAACATATTTCTCGCAGAGTTAACCAAGCAAGGAAAAGGACACGGTAAGATAGTAATTTCATATTTTCTATTGCATCCTCATTAATACAATAGGCTGTACCCGAATCACAACAATAATTATGTGACGCTCCAATGCAGGGCTTATCATAACAATATATATATATATATATATATATATATATATATATAATTAAGTGATAAGCCCTGCGTTGGAGCGTTACTTAATTATTGTTGTGATAACGGCCGCGTTGGCGTGCCGCTAAAAGTGTGCTGTGATACAGATACAGCAAATTGTAAAATTTAAAAATGTTGACTTACCTTCCTTTCTAACTTTACTTTGTCTGGCTAGCTTAAAGAATTAATGGAGTTTTCAAAATAAAATACAAAATAGCAGTATCATAAAGCATTTATACAGCATGAAATATTTTCTCTCGTACAAAATCATATAGAACATTTACAGCATAATTTCATTCAAGCATCAAATTATTTCTAACAAGTACCTATTTACTTAATTATCAAAATGTCTCTTACCTTCTTTAGGTTTAAATTTACAGAACTAAATCTCTTCTCTTATGGATAGATTACCTGGCTTTGATTCCCATGCTTATAAAGTTTGTTTGTAAACTTTAATTGTTTCGTCTGCGAGTTTTACACATGCAGAAAGACCCACATCATGATTGCAATAAAAGATTGATTTTCACGGTAAAATGTGTTTTAATACACATAAGCAAGATTAAAGCGTTAATTTTTTAACAAGATTAATATAGTTCTTTCGCTAAATAGAACGAATGTTTTATATGAAATGGGAAATGTATTTTTATGCTAATAAGTGACATATAAATCCTACCAAGATATAAAGGAAAAATAGAAATTTCCGAAAATTCATGGTTACACCCTATATTATACAAGTTTACCTTTTGCTAAGCGAAAATGCAATTCCGTGTGTATAAATAATCACCCTGTATGATATAAGCGTATTGTATATACATAGCAGTTAATGTGCAATAGCGAAGAACACAATTCCGTGTTTTTAAATAATCACTCTAAAATAAATCCAAGACGATTTATATTCACTTATTAGCATAAAAATACATTTCCCATTTCATATAAAACATTCGTTCTATTTAGCGAAAGAACTATATTAATCTTCTTAAAAAAATAACGCTTTAATCTTGTTTATGTGTATTAAAACACATTTTACCGTGAAAATCAAGCTTTTATTACAATCATGATGTGGGTCTTTCTGCATGTGTAAAACTCGCGGATAAAACAATTAAAGTTTACAAACAAACTTTATAAGCATGAGAATCAAAGCCAGGTAATCTATCCATAAGAGAAGAGATTTAGTTCTGTAAATTTAAACCTAAAGAAGGTAAGAGACAATTTTGATAATTAAGTAAATAGGTACTTGTTAGAAATAATTTGATGCTTGAATGAAACTATGCTGTAAATGTTCTATATGATTTTGTACGATATATATATATATATATATATATATATATATATATATATATATATTATGCAAAACCCAAATGATCATTTCAAACCAAGTTAGTAATTGAGAGATGGAAAATATAAGGTCTCGGACAGAACTTGAACCTGTATCTTGGTCTTTCGCGGACAATGCGTTTTCCAATTATGCCACTGAGACCGGTGACGGCAATTTGAAAATTTACAAATCTAAATCATGTACACAACCATACATCAACCTAACTTTCAATTACGTTTGGTATTTTCGTTAATCATATTTGACAGTGTCAAGTTTTTGACTTATGTCAGTTATAGACAAGAAGCGACGCCCAAAACCATGATATTAGAAAATTGCACATTTTCTTCCCTTTCCTATGATGTAAAAATAGTGATATGCATAGCTAGAAAATTATGGGAATAATGTACTTATACATTATTGCCGCGAGAATAATTTGAAGTATTTTGTTTTTATTGAATTATTAATTTGACGTGTCATCAATTTATAAGACATTTGTTAAATGTATGATAAACGGTTTGGTACATCATCAATTAATGAAATTAGTAATAACATTTGAATTATTTTGCAAAGAAAGAGTCTACAAATTAGAGGAAGAACGACACAGCTTGCTGACACTTTGAAATGCTAAAAGTTTAATATAAAAAAACAGAATAGAGGAGGTTATAAAGAAGCTATCATTAAAACGATGTTGAACAAAACTGTCAAATTAATGCAAGACGTGTACTACGACAAACTTAACTGAAGATTCGACTCTTTTAAAAATATCGAAATCAAATCGGTGAGAGATGCTAAAAATACAAAACGTAAGTTACTACAGAAAGAACCTGAAAAAAGAAAGCAAAGTTCTGCAAATTTTGAGTGGAGAAGAAATCTTGAAAATAATAAAACACTACGAAGAGAGTACACAGTCTGGGTTGCAGAAAAAGCTCTACCGCAGTACCTCTTACGTGTTAGCCTAGCGTAGCAGAGAAGGATCTCAATGTTTGGTGCATTATTTCAAGATTTGGCCACCGGAAGAACTGAGTATAATCCGATATTCTCAAAACAGCGCAAAGTGAAGCACGAAGAATGGTTAATACCAGAAACCTTGATATCCTGTTTGATTGCTTGAAAAACTACTAAGTAAACGAAATACTAATATCAAAACGGACACGCTTTCTGTATCAGTGAACATTGCTTGGATAAACCATATCGTTCGGGGTGGTACAAAAATATGCCGATTGGGTTAAACTAATGTCGAAATGGGTGAAGAAACCTGCAAATATAATAGAACTGGATACTAAGAAATAAAAATAACGAACCATTCCGCACGATCAACTGCAGTGTCTTACCTTGCCAATGTCAATGAGCAGGAAATTAGAAAAATTACAGGTCGCCGCTCGTCTAATTAATTAATACCATACCTTCATTGGACAATGAACATCGTTCAAATTTAATCAAGAACCTAAGAGAAAATGGGGACGCAATAACTTTTAATATAATATTGAAAAAGTATATCTGATTACTTAATGTCAAAAATAGTTAATCGAATACCCACGAGTGTTCGATAAATTGAAAATAACGACATATTTTCTTGAACTCATTGTCATTTGGCAATAGACACGAGAACCCGAAGGTCTTTCGTGTGTATTGTCTGGCAACAACGTTTCGAACAATATCAAATTATTCTCAATTTATTCTCATTATCCTGATATATTACCTATGATAATATTTTTTTAAAGTAGAAATAATACGGGTCTTCTTTGGTTTCTTTTCAAATAAAATACTCGATTATTCTAAAATTTTTTTCATCGGAGCATCATTAATTCCATCTCGAATTTGCTGTAATATATTACTTTAAACGACGTTATCTAAAAATATAATTTGTATGCTAAAGCACTTAGATAAACTAATAAGAGGGTAATTTGAGATCCGACATCAATTCTAACTTGAACGATGTAAAATATAGAAATATTAATAAGTTGATTTCTAAATTCCATTTCAGTTAGTAAAGGTAAGCATATTTGCGTTCCTAATTGCTTACAATCAATATATTCATTATGAAGGAAATATTTAGAGCTCAAGAAGAACCACTTCAAGTAATAGCCGGCATCGGCTCCCCGCAGCATAGAAACATAATTTTAAGCTAGAGGCTCAATGTTAGTATTCATCTTACGCTTTCGCCATTATCATGTTATCTGACACGTATATTTACTTAGAAACATGACTACCCGTAGCATCAACGTATCATAGCTGGTTCATGATGTAGTATTTAATACTTCAAATGGTTGATTATTATTCTATTGTAAAGTATCCAATAATGTATAGCACAAAGAACACCAAAAGAAAACTGAACAATGCTCCCTAGCTCATCGTGGAATACAAGTGGCTGACACTGAAGTTTTGAGTATGCAGGTTATTATAAAGCTCAAATTATGTCAAGAAGAGAAAGAAGCATCTCGTCCTTTATCTCTTCTATACATGCGTATGTTATTTAGTGTCTCTTCAAAACAATGCTTGCAGCCGTAAGATGGAAGAAGCCATTGACCTATGTTGGCGCCCGTAGGTTTTACAGAATGTTGGCCTATGTAGACACATCGATTACATTCTACAACTAAACTGATAATACTGTCAATAGAAAAGCTCACGCGTGTCGTCAGAGTAAGACAGTATAGGAATGCACTTAAAATCACCGCGCTGAATTCTTGCACGATGAAGGTATTAGATACTTGATAAAAAGCTGATTCAATGAAGATAAACAAAAACAATATTCAATAAGAAACTGTTAGTATGTAAGATGTTTCAAGACCTGTCCATTCAAGGGTTAATTACTTTGCTACCCAGGTTTTACAAATGTCTTACTTATTGGAATGCTGATTTTACAAGCTAGTGGATAGATAAATATTAACTGCACTTCTTTTCGTAAAGCAAGCGAAAACATCAAATTTTTTTCTATGTAATGGTTTCAAAGTGGTTGATGAATGTTTTATTATACAGTGTATAAAAAAAGTCGAACACTTTATCCATGTATAGTATTCATTTAAAGAAACAAAAAGTATTAGAAACAGCTTCGCAAATCAATTGTTCGTTTCAAAATCGACTTCGGAATTTAATTAAACACCAAGTCGCACCTCAGAGCTATAGACAACATTCACTTACTATAATCCTTCGACAATTGTCGTTAATTTCATTGTAATGATATAAGTTCTTGAATAGTTTTAAAAGTTAACATTTTTTTGTAATAAAGAAAAAAACGCGGAGAGAGCAAGTATTTATTTAATATACGGCCTTTCTAGAATGATATTCGCTGAAATGATATGAATTCCGTATTATGCCCCACGTTTGTGCGCGATTTAAAATGTAGTGATATTTGTTCCACGATTGGGCGTACCATTAAATTGATATGAAATTTGCTCCACGATTGGGCGTGATTAAATTGATATGAAATGCCTTATCGAGACCCAACGATGGGCACCATTAAATTGCTGTGCTTTTTTTTTATTTGATATGATTTTTTTTTTATTTCCTATAAGCCCCAATGTTGTACGTTATATTATATTTGTTTACCACGACTAACTCACTGAATAAATCTTATTTTACCCTTTAAATGGATACAAATAAAGCAGTTCAAAATCACATAATATAATAATTGATAATATGTACAATGTTGTGTAACCTCAAAATTTTCCCTTGTATAGAATATTTACATTTACCAAATTTATGCTTTTCTGAAAGCCAACAAAAATATCTTTTTAATTACTCTCAAATATCTTCGAACGTTCTAAGAAGCACGGCGACTATTTGCCAAAGAATTAGCGAATTGTACACTTTCTTCCGATAAATTGTATCGAAAGCCGTATAAAAGATTAAGTAAACGTGGCTCGTCTTATGTTAATATGTACGATTCCGAAAGACCAGGGTCAGTCATCTCAGAAACAGAAGTAAAAATTTTACAAAAATTGAAGAAAATAACAGTATTTAACAATAAAACAAGTTTTAATAAAAGATAAAAGATGAACGCGGGTAACAACTATATATTTTTTTCATATCCAATGGGCACCGATCTTTTCTATTAGAGGATTACGATTCTAGATGTTTTCTGTAGTTTCAACTGGGAAAAGCTGCAGAAATTACAAACTTTCTTGCTAATACTCTTTGCGAACTAAGAAAATTTTATACATAACTACCATATTATTAACTACCAATAATCATGATTAGATAGAAGAAACCCCTTACCCTGTTATAGAAAGCCATTACAGTAGATTTTCTTTCTATTTTGGAATGCCACTATTTTTTAAAAAATTGTATAAGTAGAGAAGCGTATTTTGTTTTTTAAATACTTTCCGCCATGTTTTCCATTGTTTGAGTATTCGTGAGGTTTTTACGGTAAGGCTTCGCCGTATTTTTCGATCGTTACTGGAAATCTTTAAAATGCAGGTGGCTAGTGCGTTTACTACAAATTGCCACTTCGATCCCATAATATCAACGGCTGACTTCTATATATGAGAGTATTAAAACGATCTGGTGCTTTTTAATACGTAGATGAGGCTATTGAAAAGCACTCCGAAGTTGTCCGCCAAGTTTTTCCAATATTCAGTAATATTAGAAAGAATAAGTACGTTCTTTTGGCATAGGTTGACACATTTTTTCTTTCTCGAAAGAATGTTTTGGTACGTATGCGTTACACATTTTGAAGTTAACAAACGCACCCACTCCTACAGTCATAAACCGATAGAGGTTAAACTTTAATCCTTAATAAGGGACTTCACGGAGACTTCCAGACTATCTCTGAACTCTAACTTCAGCGGAGATGGGTGATACTAACAGGAGGTTCGTTACGGATTGTCCTTAAGCGTCACTACACCAAAAAAGTGTTTACCACGAATACCGTCCAGAAAGTGTAGGCACTAAACGGTAATTAATGAATCTAGGCACAAATGCTTAAGTTATAATGTTTTCGTTATAGAACCTGTAAGAAAAGAATAGTCATAGACTTATGAACCTTAATTATCAATACTAAGTAACAAGATATCAGTATAAAAAGAAAGTAATACAAAGCGTTTCTGTACTAACCATGTATACTTGTACTCACACCAATATGGACGCTCTACTTATTATAAGGAAGATCACTTATCACTTCTAGTATACACTTTTTATCACTAACCTTACACTTTTGCTGGGAAATTTATGGACAGGTGTTCGTCATTCTTTTAGTACTGTTACTTACTGAAATCACAAGACCAGGCAACGAAAATCACAATTCCATTACTTCTTTAAAATAATGAAAATTACATTCCTTTGGGTATACTTACACAAATATAGCAAGTACTTTTTACCAAAAGGAAAATCAGTTATTATACTAGTTATCTAATTAAAATGACTGAGTGGTTAAAATTCTTACAGCCATTGTTTCAGATGTTAAATATAGCAATACAAAATATCTTAACTGTATATGATAATTAGAATGGATTTTAATAAGAATATTGTTAAGTATTCAAAGTATATAGTCTTCTACATTAACCACGCTTCGGTATAACATCAAACAGAAGTAGATCTTTTTATCAAGACATAATTTAGATTTTTTTATGAATTTAGAACCCGAAGTCATTTAATTCGTTTTAACTAGTTATTATGATATTACAATCTTGGAAAAAACGAAAACAGGAAAGAAGATCTTTAACCAAAGAAAATCGCACTCACCAAACAGTATGTGTAGTGTAACTTGAAAATGTTACCAATTTAAATAAGCGTCTTATTCCTTGAATCGGCCTCGCTTCTGCAAATGTCGGCTGGAAAATATTACTGAATTTTCATAACCAATTCCATAATGGGATTCCTTCGAGTCATTTGAAACGGACTGCAGTTGCCGCAGGGAAAGCATCATATCTCGGACGAGATAAAAATTTCTGTATACGGTCTGTCATGTTGTATCAACAGGTGTTAAAAGATAAAACCATGCATAATTGAAAGTTGAACGTAGTAATTAATCGTAATTATTTATTATAACTCACAATAGGTTGCCGTAGATATATCATTACATAAAACTGCTATTTAACATCAAACTTAGTAATAAAACATAGTTGTTTTTTAGATTGTTTAAACTTTGTTTAAACTTCGTAAAATGAATTTGTTGCGCTGTAAACGGTAAAAGATCAGATGTATTTAAATTAAATTGAAATTATCAACCATTTTGAATTGAAACTCCAACTCGCCGTGCCCGTCTATTCAGACACCCAGACAAAAATCTTTTAGCGCGAGAGGTCAGTCGTTCCCGGTCAATTTCATTTCCATGTTGCTTAGATTAAGGGTGACGAACTACTGCCAGATTCGGACGACAAATGCTCGCAACGCAATCTGAGACAAAACGAACAAGCGCCAGGTATTGTTTATCTAGTTTTATCACTATATAATAAAACAAACAATGGCTAAACATAGTTAGAAATGCGGCGTTTGGTGTCAAGGTTAAAAGTTTATGTATTTTGTTTTCGACGAATTCAATTACGAAAACTATCATTTGTTTTGCAAGGAACGTTATTCCATAAATTCGACTAAATAAGAAACAACAAAGTATAATACAGAGCATGTCGCATATAGAACGACTTGAAACTGAATCTATTTGCAAACTTTTATACGTACGGAAAATAAAAACGTTACAAGGTGTGAAACAAGAAGGTAGTCTTGAGAACATCTTTAAAAATATTTCATTTTACGATGATACGTTTATTATTAGTTTCATCACAGTCATGTAAGTTATCAGCAAATACCAAACAAACCTTTTGGCTTAACTATGGAATGCCTGTCATATCCTTAAACAAATTAATTGTATTATTTCGAAATAAATTTCCAAAAACTACAAAATTTCATAAATTTATTAGTGTAAAAAGAGAAATTACAGTAAAATTAAAACCAGGTAGGGCTAAGTTATAGTTATTGATATGTTATAATAAATAATTTAACGAGTTTTTAAAATATTAAAAAATATACCAAAAACAGAAAAATTAAGAAGGTTCTACATCTTAAAGTTCTATGTAATCCAATACTTAAGATTTAGACTATGTGTAACGCTAATGAGTTACGGAAATCAACGTTAGGTACTAGAAAGGGTTTATTAATTTCAGTTAATTAAATGAGCTTTTAGCAACGAAAGCACCTTCAACAGTTTGTAGAAGCATTGGTAGTTTGCCTTAAAAATGTAGCTATTCCAATGTAATATTAAATTAGAATAAGGATATAAAATAGCACCTAGTTCATTTTTATACAACCAGTAATAATGATTGGGACTTTACACTCATCAAGTGAAATTAAAAATACAGAGAAATTTAGGTAAACAACCGTCATAGGAAAGCTTATTTGTACACACACACAGTCACACAAATTCAAAGAAACCACCCCCATAACAATCTGCCCCAATATTAATAAACTCATAAATTATAGCCATAAAAGAAATGCGTTGCGAACATAAACAAACGCCGCCGCTTTCAAAAGTGTAGGAACAAATGACGGGTCACACAAAGGGACGAGATTGATCTCGACCTTAAGACAGCAGTTAGATGCACAAAGTATGAAAAGGGGCATTTTAAGGAAGGGAGATTAGAATATAACGTTAAGTTCAAAAAAAGAATAGTTATGTTACGAAAGAAACTATGGGTAAGTAATAGCAGAAGTGTATAGGGACGGTAAGCCGATCCTCGACGAGGTGGCCGGCGACGTATTGTTTTGGACTTTTATGGCTAAGTAGGCCACAAAGCTTACGACTGCAGTATCGTGAAATTTGTATTCGCGGCGGTCGAGCATCGGTAAAAGGGCATTGGTATATAAAAGGGTGATGAACGGACTTCATTCTTTCAGCAAACGCTGGAAATTAAATAGATGAAGTCGGGTGACCTAACTTGTCTCTTCCTTGGAAATACGTGCTCGTTATGTTCATTAGTTAATCGTCGAAATTTTTGCTATTCTAAAACCGAGAAGCGCGCCTTAGCTATTCCTCAAAAAATTAATTATAAGCGCTGGCCGTTATAGCTGCTGGTCGTTAAAACTACTTCTAAATAGGTTCTTTGGAAAGACTAAATGCTTAAATGTGTTTGTTATTGGCTCGTATTCCTTGAAATTCCATGTTATATTTGCATGTGTTAGTAGCAACGCCTTTCCTTATTAAATTATTTTGAGAATATTTATAGTGCGGATCGATAATCTTACAAAACTCTGTTCTGCCCGAGAAAGCTAGGCCACTTTACATGCTTCACCGCAGTTTGGGATATCTATATCGCAGGCGTTTTTTAAAAAGTAGTTGCTTCCCCTGCAACCAACGAATTCAATAGAATTAATTATCGTATTATGTTTTCTGAATTCCAGGAAGGTTTTGCAGTTGTATATATTTTCGCTTGCCTTCTCAGAATATTCTACACCAATATCGGTGGGAATGGTTTGATATTTTTCCTTCCATTTTTCAAAGCTATATAAATACGACCCCAACTTTTAAAAGGTCTCTTAACTATTCGACAGCTCTGATTAATTCGACTCTTCTTTGAGCGTTGTGAAGGCGCGTTCTTAAAATGTGCTAGTGAAGTACTGTTAAGTTGTTCCAGCCCCTAGCTGCATTTCATGAGATGGTACTCGAGAGAAGATAATTTCAGGAACAATGTTTTCTGTTTACTTTATTTTGTGATGCTGTTCTAGAAGATAGACACTTGCTTTTGATTACTTCTACAATATATTACAGACCGACGATAACGCACGCTTAATTATACGTATATTACTGTAAAAATTTTAATGCGTTTAGAGCGCTTTTCTACTGTTTGCTTTTTACTGTTTAAAATTTTAATGATACGAGATGCATTTCCTACGGAATGGTTTTACTGACTATATTATTATTTCGATATTTCTTATACATATTTGGGGTTGGAACATATAAGTATGCTTGTAATTAGATAGTAAGATTTTGTGCTTGATATTTTTCTATGTAAAGGTTATTCTGAAACTGGTTGAACTCTTCTGACTTGCGACAACAACACTGATTAAGAGTAATTTTGTTAAATTGATAACTGTAGCTGTTTCTTATGTACTTTGCTTTGCTAACGCCGAATATAACCATAAAAATGGCCCAGGGGGCTCATTTTTTGTAATCTTACATATAATAAAATATATTTATTCCACCGATAGCAAAGTATATTGTTTGAAATAACTCTATTTTGTTGCGGTTTTATTAAAAGAATGTGATCGCCAACAATGAATGGTTGTATAGATTCTAATACAGATAACAAATGCACGTCAGACCTGTCAAAACAAGTCTAGCAAACTTGATAATAATCTCAGCGTGTGGTTTAAGTGAGTCACTTCAGTTTAGTTTAGACCTACGTGTCGAGTTAGAAAGGTGTTTATATTAACAAGTATTTTACTTGGCGTTCAAGTGTTTATTTTTGTACGAACAGATTCCTGAAACCGCGAAATTATGCAAACCATCCAAACAATTCCTGTTGTGTGTGGTGAATTAAGTCCCAAAGAGAGAATATTACTCCCTTGATAAAAAAAGGCACATGAACTTTATTTCGGGTGTCAAATCGGTGATCAGGACAAATCTAGGAACCTTCATACTTGCTGTGCATTTTGTGTAACATTACTTAGTGGTTGGTTTAACGGGCAGTCGCGACATATGCCATTCGCAATTTCAATGGTATGGAAAAAACTAAAGGACCGTTCCATGGACTGTTATTTATACATTCCAAAATTGCTGAAATAACGAGCAAGACTGACAAAACCGTTAAATATTCCAACCTCCCTTTTGCTATCAGACCTGTTCCTCACAGCGACGAGCTTCCAATCCCAGTGCCACCTGAAAATTGGAATTTACGTTCAGAAAACACTAGTGATAAAGATTACCAATGAAGTTCAGCAAAAAACGACATTGACGGCTCGAATTTTGGTGGAACATCTACAGAATCTCATAGAATTATTGAGTCTGAACTCATTGATCTAATTCGTGATCTGAACTTGTCAATGAATCAATAGAATCGTTCGGGCCCAGTTTAAAGGGCTGGAATTGTTATCGTTCGGGGAGCGGCGTTTGGCTTCTTAGACAATGTATGTAGACTTAGCACAATTATGTTTAATATGCACAAGCAAAAATAATTAAAAAGTTTATAAATACATAGACATGAAAGTGAATAGTTTAAAATGAACAGTTTATACAGTTTGAAGCGGTTCGAAAGTCTTCGGTTATCTTCGAAACTCTTCGGAAAGCTTCGTGGTTGCTCGTAAAACCAAGTAGGAACTTAAATACTAATTAAATGAATATATACACAGTTCAAAGAGGTCCAGAAGTCTTCGGTAGTCTTCGGAAAGCTTCGGATTTACTTGCGAGGCTGAGTAAGAACTTGAATAACGATAGTTGGAAAATATTTATAGGTTTAAGAGGTCCAGACGTCTTCGACGGTCTTCAGAACTCTTCGGAAGGCTTAGTGGGACAACGTGTATATGCAAAAGATTATGATATGAACATAATAACTATACATTGAACATATATACAGTATTAAGAGGTTCAGAAGTCTTCTGCGGTCTCGGAAGGTTTTGGAATCTACTTATGAGGTCAAGTAAGAACTTGAATAATGATAGATGGAAAACATATACAGTTTTAAGAGGTCCAGATGTCTTCGGCGGTCTTCGGAACTTTTCGGAGGGCTTCGTGTGTTACTTGTGGAACCACGTGTAAGTGTAAAGAATTATGATATGTACATGAGAACTATACATGGTACATATATACAGTATTAAGAGGTTCAGAAGTCTTCGGTGGTCTTCGGAATTCTTCAGAAGGCTTCGGAATTTACTTGTGAGGCCAAATAAGAACTTGAATAACGATAGATGGAAATTATATACAGTATTAAGAAGTCCATAGATCTTCAGCGATCTTCGGAACACTTCGAAGGGGACAACGTGTAAGTGTAAAGAATTATGATATGTAGATGAGAACTATAGCAATGTGTCCTAGGTGCGGCGGCGAGCGGCCGCCCCTTGGGTAGCGTTACTGGCGGAGAATGAGCAGACTATGGTGAGCACTGCTATACATGATTTACGGTACTGAACTATAGCAACGTGCCCCAGGTGCGGCGGCGGAGAGCGATACTGGTCAAGAATGAGCAGGCTATGGGGAGCATTGCTGCTGAAGTGTTAACAGGCTATGGTGAGCACCGCTAGTTGAGTTCTTAGGCTATGGGGCGCACTAAGTGTACTAATTTCTGCTGGATTGGCAATGGTATTTATATTCTTTCTCCCATATACAGAGTATGATGAAATAAAGGTTAGTGGAATGGGTATCCAATAGATTCGTTAGTTTTAGGGTAGCACAAAAAATAAGTTGGCGATTTTGATTATTCTATGCCTTTGTACTGTGTTAAGCACGTGTACTTTGATATAGAATAACAGAATCTCTTCGAAAAAGAAACTATAGTTTCTCTTTATCGTCGACTGCAATAAAGCATCCATCGATAGTTCTCCACAGAATGTAATTTAGTGTATCGTACTGATATTGAGTCATTATTGAGCGAGTTAGAAGATGTCATTATCCTAAGGAATGGAAGTTGTCTATAGATTCTTCTAAACGCAGTTTAAAAGCTGTACTTCTTCGTATTGGGAATGAGAAACCTTCGATTCCAGTTACTCATGCAACATGCAGATTTTGCCAACAAAGATACAATACCAAGAGTATTCTTGGAATATATTCGGCGATTTGAAAGTTATAGGACTTTCATTAGGTCTCCAACAAGAATACACTAAATCTTGTTGTTTTCTATGTGAGTGGGGCAGCAGAGATCGCAAAAATCATTTGTCAAGAAGCAATGGCCTAAACGAGATTTGATACCTGGACAAAAGAACGTAGTTTCGCAACCACTTGCAAATCGTGAACATGTATATGTTCCACCCTTGCACATCAAACTCGGATTAATGAAAAATTTTATTAAGGCGATGGATAAAAGTGGCCCAGGTTTTCTGTACTTAAAAAATAAATTCCCCAGGGACAGTGAGGCTAAAATAAAAGAGAGTATATTTGTAGGCCCGCAAATAAGGTAGTTTATGAAAGATCATGACTGCGAACAGTTTGAATGGAGTTGAAAAAGCTGTATGGAAGTTTTTAAAAAGGTAGTAACTGATTTTATTGGCAATAGGAAAGCTAAGCACTATGGAGAACAAGTTTCAAAATGTAATATGTACCTGACGAAACATTTTCTGGATTCACATTTGGACTTCTTTCTTGAAAATCTCGGCGCTGTGAGCGATGAACACGGTGAGGGATTCCACCAAGATATTTCAACAATGGAAAAACGTTATAAGGGACAATGGAATCCCAATAAGCAAACTTGCAGGCTCTTGCTGGACGTTAAAAAACAAAGTAAAATACAGTAGGATATCGTTAAACATACCATTTTGATTTACAGTAATATATGTAAGTAAATTAAATAAAACTAGTCACTTTAAAACAGTATGAATTTTTTAATTTCGTACTACAAAAAAATCTTACCACTTAAAAAAATGCTTTGCAAATTTGAAAACACAGCAGAATATTCCATAACAAACAGCATTTCTAATTAATTTAACAGACAAAAGGTTTAAATTTGTCGATCAGTGTAATCTTTTTCATAAATGCGTAGACGGTAGAAGATTTCACCGTTAAATGCTCTTTTGCAAAGATTTTTAAAAGTACGTTTATCTGCATTTCATTGTTAAATATCATTGATAGGTGAACAACATTAATTTTTTAATCAGCAAAATGTGTGTCAAATATTTAGAACTAAGTTACCAAGAATGGTTTCAGTTCCTTTGTAGTTTTGCAGGAAACGTATTGTATAAAGTAAGAAGTCGGTCGATAGAGCTATAACTAGACAAATACAATTTAAATCATAACGTAATGCTTTAAGCGAATAACAAAAGATTAATATTGTGTTTGATGGTTTTGTTAATTTTAGATTGTTCTGTATAACTGTGGCCGCTTCCTTGAACTTAACAAGCACTTAAAATGCAAGTTTGTAGTTACTTAGTTTTAATTAATAGTAGCACAATTCTATTTTTGTTAAATAATAGTTTGGTTCAAATTAAATGTTACTCAGCAGTTTTATTTGTTCAAGTTTCATTTAGAGCAATTGTGTGGAGTAAATTTTACTGTCGTTCGAGTTAACTTGAAGTCATATGTAAATTTAGGTTGTACTCTACGTTCAACTATATACTAATTACTAACACGACGGTGTTTCGTGAACCTCCGTGCAAAGAAAGTCCATTAGAAACCTCTGCATATTGTAAACTTAACGATCCCGTAAATAATCGTAATCCGTAGCAAACACATTATTTATTTATTTATCAATACAAACAATTCGGGAGAAAAATCCCAATTATACTTTTTGTCTCTCCTACACCAGATGCATAAATAATATAAATGTACCAAGAAGTACACAATATGCATACATATTCTAAGACAAAACATGAGCACGTGCTTAAACCTAAACCTAAATCAGAATATATGCTAAACTAAACTTAAGCTAAACAAAATCAGTGACTGGCGTTGCCTCCCAAAACCAATGCGAAACTCAGACCCAAGCTGTGAACCTGACTCAAACTAAAAACTTAGAACTGCAATGCAACCCAGACTCAAAAATGTAGGCGTAACTAGTACGTAAAATTGTGTGTGTCATATGATGTAAAAGGTGAAGCCATTTTGAAACGAAATTGACAATTATTCTACAAATTGCTTTTTGAATCTTGAAACCGATATATGAGATATTCAAAGAAATCGAGCTCATATCATGTATTCTTGGTAATGAGAACTTTTCGCGAAGGCTGGTTCGGCAGTACGGAATGTGAAACAGATTTAAACGAGGTCTGCAAGGAATGCGTACAAATTCAC
The DNA here is from genome assembly GCA_036346225.1 of Platerodrilus igneus. NCBI lineage: Eukaryota > Metazoa > Arthropoda > Insecta > Coleoptera > Lycidae > Platerodrilus > Platerodrilus igneus. The sequence continues at coordinate 799,266 of JARFIW010000892.1, read as the reverse complement.
TTCATCCAGTAAATACGGGCCATCAACTACTATTATATATACTGTGATCCTACCTTATTAGTGATAGGCGTAATATATCTATCTGTCACTCCTTGTCTTATTTTAGAGCCTTGTTGAGTTATGCCACACAATTTATCTTTAAATATTTAACACGGCAGCTGCACTTAAAAATTTTACAGGACCGTCAAACACGTAGCGGAATCTACCTAGGGTGGGTCCGTCCTAGGCAAACACCTCTCAACTAGACACCCAAACAAATATCCAAGGAGTTTTCAAAATAATTTTAAAAGCCAAAAGTATCCCCGAACACTAGTTCCACTTTTATAAATTTGATTAAAGCACTGCGTAGATATTAAATACTAATACCTGGAATCCAGATACAGGCGCTGCCTTCCAGCCGTCCTGAAGCAAGTGACCAACTGCAGGCACCTCCTAAAAAAAATAAGTAACTCGAGCAACTGGTAATCTCCAGACTATAAAACTACTAATATTTCTACAAATTCTATGTTATACAAATACTCAGATAACTCCAATTCCACTATTCTTTCCTCTTCAAAACGATAACGGTACAGACCAGCACTCCCTCTTTTAATTAATTTTTATTCGCCACAAAACTGCTACTATTTACTATCTCCAGGTACAACTTGACTTTCAAAATTTACTCGTAACTTTTTAAATGAAATAAAACTTAGAACAGTACAAAAACACGTCTATTTTTCAGTAATATAAATTAGGCGGCTCCGTGGCGTAGTGGTATGTGTGTGACTACTACGACCAAGGTCCCGGGTTCGAATCCCGACACGGTCCGCTCGAAAAATGTTAGGGGAGCATTTTTCTCAAAAATACACCCTCGTTCGGATGAGAGGCAAAATGGAGGTCCCGTGCGTGAGTGTTGTCACGCACGTTAAAGATCCCTACCTTGCTTGGAACAGCAAGGGTTCGGCAAAATTCCAAATTTTCCAGGTAAAAAAAACTCGCTTTCTGGCCAATGTAGTACCTTCGGGTGGAGCATTGGAAAATCACATGTAAAGTAATATAAATTTGAAGTCTTTATAAATAAAAACAGTCTTCCTTCGTTTTTGTTGCCATAACAACTCTGTCTACGCACACTATGCAATTTATAATTATTAATAATTGATTAATAATACAGTTCTTTTCTCTAGATACATTCATTTTCTAGATGGTTGGATACTCCGGTGATTTATGTATATTGAACTTTTTACAATATTGAAAATAGCTAACAAATTTCGATGGTTCAGCTTTTAAATTATACGTGACAGGCATTTATGTCTTATTCGGTAAACGTCCTGTCATTACATAACCAATCTTTAATTGTTACAAACATTTTCAAACTGAACTTCATTTACAAATTTTTCAGGAGTATCACTTAACTCCTTAGAATTTTAGAAGCGTGCAGTATACCACACAATTTTGATATTTGTTTTTACATTCAAAAGGTTCTGAAAACGCTAACTCCAAATTAAATTTCACGTGCAACCATAACAATTAAAATACGAATACAATGCAAACGTATCAACTAGCTTAGCCTGGTATCTGGCCGGTATACGTTGTGAAATGCAATGCAGTTTTAAAAACTTTATAAATTTATAAACGTGGAATAGTTGTTAATTTATAGACCAAAAATACCTGAACAAAATACCCTAACAAACCCAAATATACCCCCATTATAGCAAGTCGTTTCGAAGCCCTATTTCTAACATTTTATAAGCCCACCCCCTTCTTGACAGTATACTACATAATATAAAAGTTTGTATAAGAATACTATAAAGGCAAGTTCGCTGCGTTTGCCAGTCTACTGATATTATGTGACAATGGAATTAAATTTCAGTTTCTTTCATGCATACCTTAATCAATCATATAATGGTTCTCGAAAACAGAAACTTATACTTTAAACTTGCACACAATGAATTACGCCTATTCGCAATATTAATAGATAAATGCAAATAAAGCAGAGAGATAGATGGATGAAGCGAGAACAGTCGCATCACTCCGGCAAACCACTTTCATCATCATTAGGTCTTCAGTCATGGAACTAGTTAGACGTGTACCCTCATTGTTTCCTATTCTGAACTAACCTACACATTTCCCTGAAATTTGCACAGTCTGCATCTATTACTATCTGATCTGCACTTTATTTGTGCAAAATTTGACACTACTCTTTTATTGAGGATTTTCTGAATCTTAGTTATTTAACGCAAAGCATTAGAACAGTGCGTTGTTTTAGAAAGAATTCCAAAAATATATGTATTGCTATGTCGTAGTAAAAAAACAAACGTCTAAATGCAACCTATGATCAAGTTAAAAAAGAATGTATGCAAATTTCCCGTGGAGATAGATCCTGCATGTATGCAACCATTACGACGCGCTTACGTACAGTTAATATACACGACATAGAGGGATATACATTTGCAGAGTCGGCAAGGATTAGTTGCCACGCTACATCGATACTTTAATCGATTGGACAAGCAATGCGGTCTGTAACAGAAAATACTATACGAAAATAAAAACAGTTTGATAAAATTATACCTGAGACGAAGCAGACTAATCAAATTGTAGCAATATAAGATTACTTGCACATTAACAAAAGAAACATATTTGTATTTACTAGTTGCAATTGAAAGTTAGGTTGATATATGCGTACCCGATTTACATTTTTTCAATCCTTTTAATTGCATTACCGTCTCCAACTGGTTAGCGTAGTGCGTCCAAGTTCAAATTCAAAGACTGCAGCTAGCTGTGCTCAAATTCAGAGTGTTACACGAAATAATTACAAATTTTATAATTAATTAAAGACTTACGGCTGATTGTACACATAACGAAACTAATTTATCACTCAATACAAAAGACCACCATATGCGTTTTATGGTATCTAAAAAAATAATTATTTTTACTATGCTGCTTACATTACTTGCTATGTATTTACAATACGCCTATATCATACAGGGTGATTATTTATACACACGCAATTGCATTTTTTGTTTGGCATTTTAATGAATAAAAGTACGCTTGTATTATACAGGGCGAACCTTGAATTTACGGAAATTTCAATTTTTTCCGAATTCCTTTATATTTTGGCGGGCTTTATTTGTGGAATTTGGGTCTCAATATATATATATATATATATATATATATATATATATATATATATATATTCTGTGACATTTGAATGGTAAAAGGGTTAGATAATTTATTTGATAATTTATTTCAAGTTTCGGCCTGTAAATACCAAAAAACAACAATTTGTAACGCTTTCGCAAATTATTAGTGTAGGATTTAATTTTACAAAGAACTTTCAGGATGCTTAAATGCAATGTAGCATAATTAAAGTAGCGTGTGTTATAATGTAAATATTCTTAGAGTGTATTTAAAAATCATAAACATATTTAATCATTGTAGGTGTAGCATAGGGTGTAAATATAAAGCTGTAACGATTTCTGTTTCATATTTAAATTGTTGTCTAGGTAATGTTTCTAAAAGCAAACATTTGACTGTTATAGTTTTCAAATAGATATGTAACCTTCAAAAGTTACGTTATAGTAAAGAGGTGCATTTGTTAAACCGCTTTTCTAAGATTTCAAGCAAGTATATTGGAGAGAGGGTGAGCATTTTAAACCATTAAAATTCTACGGATTGTGTATAACAACAAGCTGACGGTTATAGTTTTAATAAGGTTTCCGGGTATAAGTTGTAGATAAGGCAAGACAAATAAACATCGAGTTCAAGGAAGCGTGGCAAGCGATGTCCACTTAAGAGGGACTTATTGTTTATGGAATGGGTAATATGTTGCCAGTTAGAATGTAGGGACCGAAACAGAACAAGGAAGGTTACCTATGCAATAAGTAAGAATAGGATAGAGACGTATCGTATCAAGTATTCATTTAACATGGGGGAAAACTAAAATAAAGATAGTAGATATTAATGCATATGGATAGGAGGGAGTTGAACTTATTTGAATGTTATTTAGAGTGGGTATTTCATCAAGGACAGATGAAACTTGCTAACAGAGAAACAAAGAAAGACTATCAGACAAAGTAGGTATGGGACGGAAACAAGTATAGTTTTGAATATTGGTTAGAGAGCGTAATGTTTGATTACTGCTACAAGTAAACAACAAGCGCAACAAGGAAGGATATTTGGTTAAGTATGGATAAGAGTTAGCTTGTGGGTTTGTAAGAATTGGGTAACCGTTGGAAGTTTACTGAGAAGCCTTGTTTGCTTGTATCGACGGATTTTTGAGAATTTAGGAGCTTTAGAAGGGCACAAAAGTCTATATATACACGAGTATTGGGTGGTAGGGCTCTCTCTTATCTTTGCCTCTCTTTACGCGCTAACTACTACGCTAGTAATAGTGAACGAGATTAAAGCTGAATTGTCTACAAGTGATACCAGTCTTCGAGTACAGTTTGAAATATAACTGATACCAGTAATGTTGAGTTTCGACCAGCTGTCAGCAAAGGTATTACAGAAAGTTTTAAAGAATGAAAATAAGTAGCAGACATACATAAGTAAGTACCGACTGCGTGATATTTGGTTGGGTGCATAGTAGGCACATTAAATGGAGTAGAGGTCCATGGGAGAAAAATTAGATTGTTTACCTACCGTAAATGGGATCCGTAGCCGAATTAGAGGAATTTGGAAATCCCTGGTAATCGAGAGTAGCAGCTAGCAGTTACCGTTGGTGCAGTCTTGATTGGAGGACATTCCTGAAGGCGCAGCTACTGATAAAGGCCGCAGACGTCGATGGTATGGGAGCAGACCCATGAACAATAGAAATCCAGATAACGGATGTTCATTAAAAAAATTTGCTTTTTGTGTTTAATTGGTGTGCAATGACATTTGTACTTTATAGGTATGTGCTGTAGAACTAACAGTAACAGAATCAAAAAACAGTTAATGATTGAACTTTTATAATATTATTTTTCTATATTTTGCTAAAGGAGGAATTTAGGTTATTAAAATGATTGGTTTACTATTTTATTATGTGTCAGGTAAAAGAGACTTTCGTAATTTGTTGTGCTGAAATTAGCACGAGTAATTAAATGTTTTACTATGAGCTCGTATTAAGCCAGGGGTACCGTTAGGTTGGTAGTAAAGCCCTGTTACTTTTAATGATTATTAATCTGGGTAATATGTAATAAAATGTATTATTTGAAAAGGAGATAACATGTAAAATAATTAATCTGAGAACTAGACATTGATCATGATTTTTGGTGTATAATTTTTCTCTTAATAAATCGAGTAGAGTTGCCGTTGTAGCGTTTTTCTTGGTGCCGTAGTTATTTTTCAGACAGGAGCAGAGCAGCCGTGGCAAACTACACCGTTGGAGTTTATTTCAAAGGTAACTTCAAAGAATTTAATGGCGTCCAATTTTAGGGGTTTTCAGAAATGGAGACTTCGCAGAATTTTATGGCACCCAAGTCGTGGGGCCTTAGTAGTACGTAGAGCTCGCATAATTTTATGACGCCTAAAGGTGGGGGCTCGAATTGGAAATAGGATCCAGGGTTCGCAGAATTTATGTCGAACCAATTTCAAATCGAGCTAGTAATTAAGGAATGGAAACTCTAAGGTCCCGGACAGGATTCGTACCTGTAACTTCGGCTTTGATCGGCGATGCGCTAACCAATTGCGCCATCCGTACGGGTGATTACAATTAGAAAGATATACAAATCATGTACGCAACCATACATTATCCTAACTTTCAACTACATTTGATACTATTGTGAATTTTTAATTTTCCAGTCGACTGTTGTTTATTTAAAATTGTGAAAATAGTAAGTTCTTGAATTATTTGGTAGAAAACGATTCGAATTTGTTTAGTCATTCCGATTTGGAACTTGCTATTTTGTTTATGGTATAGTAGTGTAATGTGTTTTCGAGTGTTGGTTATTTACAGGATGTACCTTAAGGATTTGGAGATGGTTCCTCGTTCATTAACTAGGGTAGTTGAAAAAAAGCGCTTTGTGGACGTGTGGCCTTTTGTTTTGAGTGATGAATTAGTTTCGTTATGTGTACAATCAGCGGTAAGTTTTTAATTAATTATAAAATTTCTAATTCTTTCGAGTAACACTCTGAATTTAAGCACAACTAACTGCGTACATTTTTTTTGTTCGGCGCTTGATTGTAAAAATATACTTGTGGAATTGCCTTTGTGTTTTGTAGTATAATGGATGGAGGATGTATTAGTTCAATATTAATTAAATTTACGTTTGAAAATCATATTAAAGAACAGACAAGAATGGTCAAACCGATCATTATCATGTATACGACAATAAATAAATTAAGATATCAAGTGCAGAGCTTGTGATTCTTATGCTGAATTTAGCTTCCTCCCACGGAAACAACGTTATATATACAGGGGATAAATCTATTTTGTAAACATAGAGAAATCACATGCAAAATTAAACTTTGGCAAATATTTTATAGAGAAATGGTACAGGAATAATTTGTTACGAATGAATTGCTGCCCCTGTTACTATGCTTACATTTTAAGTAATTAAGCCACGTTACAGAAACTTGAACAACTTTTTAATATGTAAACACTTTTAACTTGACTCAATACTATCGCATGGGCTAGGAGTTTGAAATTGGGTACACATGTTGCAATGGATGTACATTTCAATGTATTCAATTTTGATGGAGATCACCATGGCCCAACCTCAAAAAACTGGGAAATATTAATATGCGGTCACCCGTCCAATTTTGTGACCACGTTGAACGTTGCTTGACTTCGATGATCGAATAATAATAATTAATCTAGGATTGACCATAAAATTCAAACCGTCAAAAATATTTCTAATCAGTTAATATTTCGACTTTAAGTGTGAAAATTGATTTTATCTAATAAACAAAAAGTTTTAATCTGAAAAAGATGAACTACTGTATTATCCAGGAAAAAGTAAAGTTTATTGAATGGCATTCTTCTGGCAATTCTTTGAGAAATATGAGAGATTTATTCGCTGGTTCTTATCCTATAAGATAAATACCACGTATAAGGATACTCTAAGATTATTAACAATTTTAAATCAACTGAATCAACCTTGCAACCTTGCAAATGCTGGGTTGTTGTTGGTGTGCGTGTTGCTCTATGAAAAAACGAACGTGACTCTGAAATAGTATTGCAGGTTGAAGCTGATAAAATGCTAGTTTAAGACAGATTGGTCGAAATTTAGGAATATCTCATACAATAGCTCATAATATTTTAACGAAGCAAATCGAGAAGATGAAGTCATTTAAATACCAGAGAGTGCAGGAAATATTCGAGGAAGATCCATTCAACAGGATGCAGTTTTGTGACACAATGCTAAAAAGATGAATGAGATAGACATTTTTTGAAACAGGTTTTATTTTCAGATGAGTGTTCGTCTAAACACACGGCATCCACAATTCACATAACTTCCGCTACTGGAGTACAAACAACCAACATCTTTGTAGGAATACTAAAAGTGAGTATCGTCATTCAGTTAATGTTACACAATTAAATATATTGTAATATTTTTTAGTACCATTAAACGAGGAAATTGTAACCGATTCTATGGACGTGCTTTCACAAATGGACCATGATTATTTAGGTTCAACGGGTTCAGCTTCAGTGGAACCTGCTGTTAAAAGTGATGGTTTGTTTTATTTATTATATATATATATATATATATATATAGTATATATATATATATATATATATATATATTATACCTCAATTTTATTGACCAGGAATCAATAAGATAAAATTAAAACAGTGTATAACTTACATTTAAATTTGATTAATACTATTTGTAAAAGTATTACAAAGTTTTTGACAGATATAATTTGACAGAAGAATAAAATTGTTTTGTTGGTAACTAGAATAAAGTAAATGTCACTTTGATATTAAATTATGAAAGTAGAAGATAGAATTAAAAGTCCATAACACTGAATTTAATGTTTATAAAGTTCACAGTAAACCACACTTAAGTTATCGAGATCTTGTTTGTTATTTATGCTTTTTTCTTCTTTATTAATGTGAAAGGATTCAAGTGAAAAATAGTGTATAAAAAATAAATGTTGATGATATAATTTGCTCTACTCCACACAACCAAATAGAAGTAACTCTTGAACATTTCAACAATTTCAATGAACACATTAAATTCACAATAGAAAAAGAAGTTGAAAGAAGAATACCATTTCTTGATACACTAGTTATTCGATCAGAAAACAACAATTTACTTTTTGATTATTACAAAAAACCAACGAACTCTGGAAGATATATAAACTACAAATCCAATCACAACAACAAACACAAAATCAATACCATCTTAGCACTTAAACATCGCATCACAAAAATAAGTAATCCAATCTTCATCCAAAAAAACATCGAAGAATTAAAAAAAGTTCTCATCAATAATGACTATCCAAAACAACTTTTAGATAAAATAATTGACACAAACATCATCCAACAAAAAAGAACAACTACACCAACATTATTCCACAAGCTTCCATACATTGAAAAACTGACGCCTCTAATAACTAGAATCTTAAAGAAACCAAATATACAAATTGCATATTACTATACAAAATCAATCAAAGAACTATTTTCACCACTAAAAGATAAAACAGACACTCAAATGTGCAATAACGTAGTTTACAAAATTCAATGCAGTTGCAACCACCACTACATAGGTCATACGAGTCAATGGCTGAAGTTGAGATTAACACAACACCGCAGTGATGCAAAATTAGGAAAAAACAACTGTGCACTCTCTACACACATATTTACTACAAAACATACACCAGCATTTAATGAAACAAAAATTTTGGAAAAAGAAAACAACTATAAAAAACGCATATTCCTTGAATCCTTTCACATTAATAAAGAAGAAAAAAGCATAAATAACAAACAAGATCTCGATAACTTAAGTGTGGTTTACTGTGAACTTTATAAACATTAAATTCAGTGTTATGGACTTTTAATTCTATCTTCTACTTTCATAATTTAATATCAAAGTGACATTTACTTTATTCTAGTTACCAACAAAACAATTTTATTCTTCTGTCAAATTATATCTGTCAAAAACTTTGTAATACTTTTACAAATAGTATTAATCAAATTTAAATGTAAGTTATACACTGTTTTAATTTTATCTTATTACCTTACTTTTTAGACTTATGATTAAGGTCTGAATATTAGACCGAAACGTCAAGTACTTTTAAATAAATGATTAATTGACATTTATTCTATTCTTGACCAAAACTGTCCCAAATATAGATATATATATTATTTACTATCGATATATATATATATATATATATATCATATATAAATATTATTCACCTAAGCAACATTGTAATATTTATTAAACAATAACGCTAGTACATCCATGTTTGTAATTATATTATATTACTGCAGAAAATGAAAGTGCAACATGGACTAAAATGATCCCCAATCTATTAAGGCGGCCAAAATCATCAATTCTACTCACTCCACAAGGTCACAATAGAAACTAATTGTTGGCATTGAGTTAAATATTCTGTGTAAATAGCAAATAGTAAGAAACAAATATCCAAAAAAATGGAAAAGTGGGTGCAATCAAAAGTCCAATCAGAGGAAGCCCGGGGTGCATGCTTAAAGGAGGAGAGTGAATTGCGCAAGGAGATCATGTTGATAGAACATAAAAAAAAATTGAACTAATGCAGCTTGAACACACAACCAGAATGGAACAAAAGGCCGAATTACATTTTATTAAAATGGAAATATTACAGTTGGAGAAACAAAAATTTAATTCCAACATTTAAGTTTAAATTAGGTTTACCATAAAAGTTTATAAGAAAACGTAGTCGAATTATTTAGTTTAAATTAATTTACATTAAGTGCATAATTATATCAATAACTTCATTTCGTACAATAAAAGTTTACAGCAAGTTTTCATAATATCTAATTAAAGCAACTCTGGTTATATGATTTACAGTTTCTTCATTTCCAGGATAACGTTCTGCATGAACATTATTAACTAAATTAATAGCAGCTTCAGTTTCCTCATCTACTGTGGGCAGTCGATCCTTCATTTTAATGGCAAGATTATGTAAAACAGCAGCAGCGATTACGATACCCTCCACCTTGGTTTGTGCAACACAAATTCCAAGTGCAAGAATCGGGAAGCGCCGCTTCCAAACCCCAAAACACCTCTCTATTGGGTTTCTTGTTCTGATTTGTGCTTTATTAAATAGTTGCTCTGCAGGTGATCGGGGATTGTGAAGTGGCGTAATTAAAAAAGGTCTTATACCATAACCACTATCTCCTACTAAAATGCTATCATTAAAATTACCTCCTTCAAACTGTGCTCTAATTCTTGAATTAGAAAATATTGTGGAGTCATGTGTGGACCCTGGCCAACGACACACAATATTTAGTATTTGTAAGTTGGAGTCACAAACAACTTGTACGTTGTATGAAAAAAAGCCTTTTCTGTTCCTATAATTTTCAGCATTATCACCTCCAGGTGATATGATTTTCACATGTGTGCAGTCTAAAGCACCAATGCACTTGGGCAATCTGGCGATATTATAGAAACCCTGTTGAACGCTTCTGGTTTCTTCCTCTGCTTGAGGAAACTGTATTAAATATTTAAACCTGCGTGCTAAGACAGCAATTGTTTTGAGACAATTCTACTAGCAGTGCCCTTGTCGATTCCCTGCAAATCTCCTACAATTTGCAAAAATGATCCGGAGCTTAGGAAGCGCAAAGTAACAAATATCATATCTTCAGGAGTAAGAGCATGATTCCTACAATAAATTAATTAATTAAACATACAAGATCTTGCATAGAAATACATACTGTGTTGTTTCATTTTGTATATCCTCTGATATCTCGTCTATTATCATTCTAACAGTTTGTTTTGATAAACGGAAACGTTGAACAAATTGATTTTCATTCCAAATCACAAAATTATCCGGTCTATGTCTGTAAGTTTTTGGCAATCTTCGATCTATATTTATTAATTCTACAAAATCTTCGTCGTCGGTAAAATTTTCAGGAATATCCATAATACAATATACAATTAATGTTGCTCACTCTTTTGACAAACTAAAATGTTAGGTTAGGTTAAGATGCACTGCACCTAGTTTAACTTTAAACAAAGGTTTAACCGTTGAATTTTGGTAGTTCAGATTTGAACTCCGATCAATTCTTAATCCGAGCTTGTACAACCATACTTGGAATGATGAACTTGGTTTAACAGTGAACCAAGGTTAAACTACGATTGTACAACCGGGCCTTAACCGTATATGTTTCCATTTTATATTAGCATGAAAAATAACGTCATTTCTTCAGCATATGCCACGTTTTAGTTTTTAGATTTCTGTCTAACGTCCATAAAATTATTCTTTCCAAATTATTTTTCTTTTGGTCTTTCAATTATTTATTATATAAAAATTTAGGACGCATTGCATACACTTTAAAGTTTGAAAATTAGTTTTCTATAATTATTGTTGTATAGTCACCTAATATTTAGAGACGTTTCATTTATTTTATTAGCTTTGAAAGATTTTAATTGTTTTGGTTTTAAGGTTTTAAAAACTGTCTTTTTAATATCTAATAAACTTGAGCTGAGATTTATCACCAAATTATTTGCTATAAGTTATAACTGTTAATGTGTGATGTGATATTTGATGTATACTTGCTTACTTACGTATTTCAAAATATTTTGAACTAAACAAACAGTATAATACTTCAGTTTATTTGTGATTTCAATAAAGAAATGCTATTTATCTTTTATGTTTTATATAAAATATACGTTTTCTTATCTATATTTCAATTTTATTAAATAGCTGATTGACCAAAGAATAGTAACTGTCCTTCGAAAGAAATTAGAAAAAAGGGATCTGTATGATTATCTTGTTCTGGTACACCAGCCTGTCTTGTGATATCACTGAACAAAAAGTTGTCTCTTTAAACAAACATGCTTTAGAGAATAATTATTTTATGTGGCTCAGGCTGTAAAATTATAAAAGGAATGCCTAATCTTTAACTAATAATTCACTTTATATAAATATGGAAATTATGTGCGGCGCTTGCAAGATTAAAATAACTAGAAAAGTTAACGTTACAAAAACGCCAGATATACACACTCTCCGAGTTCGCCTGCATAATACCGTAGCAAATTTAAGCTTACAATAACGACTGTGCAACTTGTGTAACTTACGGTTTCGTAGAAAAAGAATTAATTTAAATAAATTAACATATAGATGGAGAAGAGATATACCTCCGTGATAGATCTGAGTCATCCTTTCCTTTGGTAATTTGCCTTGTAAGACCTAAAGTGATTGTCTAAAAACTAAATCGAGATAGAAAGAAAAATCGACTTTCTCAAGGGCTTAGCAAAAATGCTATTGTTATCAGTGCTAAAAGCAGCGATCGCTACTGGAATGAAAATCTTAATTGTATTTACAGTGTTTACGTGACTTGGCCGCTAAGTGACGTTTGATACAAGCAACAGGTCAATATTAGCTTTCCGATCTTTCAGCAAGCCGTTTTACTTTCTTACGACGTTAACAAGTAGAAGGAAATATTAAAGCGTTTAAAGATTTAAGGAGATATTGTAGCTTTCCATAAATTATACATAAATAGGTGTAAGTATTTAATTTTCCTTATCGTTAGTAAACGTTATTGCAGAGGTGCGCAATTGAATCGAAATTTTCTATTTGGTTCTTAGGAAAAAATACGTGTTCTGTTGTTTGAATGATTCAGGGTCTTACCTTTCGGTTTCATTTATGGAACTTGTAAGTAGTGACAATCAGGCACAAATTACAGGCCTGTGAGTTTGAAAATGTCAGAACGTATAAGTCTAGTCATTTTCTAAAAACTACCATCATGTCTAATTTTCTTTTAATTTAAGAAAATGGTGAGTACTTATTTAATCATGGAAAAGTACCCCCACTCCCACCCCCTCCATCAAGGTGCTTTTCATTTTAAACTTCGATCTCAAGTAGAACGAAATATAAAGGGCGGACGATAGTAGTAAAGGGTGAAATCATGCACAAACATAATCGCTTACTTTAATTTCATCTTTGATGCGGGACTATAACTTGCTTTAACTATACAGCGACATCGAACACTATTGTAATTTTACTTAACACTCACGAACAACGATAAGGTTAATAATAGTTTCGCTATCCCAAGATGACAACAATAACCCTTCTTTTCGGTAATAGTTTTAAGTCTGGAGGGGATCAATAAGGAGTAATGAAGGGAGTACTTGTTGTCCACCAAAATAAGAATAAATTTATTTTAAACGAGAACGAAAAAAATTATAAGCACAAATAAAACAAAGAAAGTATAAGTAACTATAGTAAATTGCTTATACATCCTAATGCTATGGGCTTATGACACAAGCATACAAACAAACGTAAGCCAAAAAATACCGGTTATATAAATAAACATCACTGCTCTGTAGGCAAAGAGTAGAACTTGGTTACAGGTCCTTTAAAGGCACCGTGTGTGGTCCTAACTGTGACGACGCACTCGTTCTTGCCAGCATGCAGTTGCATGATCCTATCCAACCTTTAACTAAGAGGTGGAGCATTATTATCTATAATTAAAACCAAAGTATTGAATTTTAGAGATTGTTAGAAGCCGAACTATTCGGACTTTTGCTGAAGCATGTGAAGGTGCTCCGATTGCCAACGTTCCAGAAACTTTACTATAACCGCTGGACCAATTGCCAGCGATGCAATCGATAAATGGGAATTTCCGTAAACTTTGTGTCTTAAATTACGGAAAGAGGTTCAAAGGTTAAAAATGGCTTGGAACTATAAATCATTAGGATCCGAAATGAAACGGCCCTAACGAACGACAGTTCAAATGTGCTTCCATTTGTACTATAACGGTATTCTGTTCCTCATACTTCAAACATTGCTCGCCAACGATACGAGACATATGGGTTTCTATGGATTTGATTCCTGCTTCCCAGAGTCCACCGAAGTGTGGAGCAAAAGGGAAATCCTTAGGATCCGAATTAAGAGGCACTAACGGACGAAAGTTTAAAAGTACTTCCATTTGTACTATATCGGTATTCAGTTCCTCATATGTCAAACGTTGCTCACGAATGACGCGGGACACATGGATTTCGACGGATTTGATTCCCACATCGAAGTGTGGAATAGAAGGGGGTTAAACGATATTGTAAAAGTTCAAGAATTCCAGAAGCAGAACCAACAAAGTTTATACTACAATCGCTGTACATGTGTGTACACCTTCCACGTCAGGAAATGAATCGACGAAAAGCTGCTAAATGCTTCTGCCGACAAATATTAAATTAATTCTAGGTGCGTAACCTCAGTGCAGAAACAAACTAACCGCTAAAGATATGCCTTTAAAGGTTTTGCCCCTATTACCCAAGGAGCGCCAAAATCGACATCAATATGACGAAATGCTTTTCCAGGAGTAACCCTCGAAGTGGTTAAATCTTCCGTACAAGATACCACCGAATTAGGATCAGCGTTAAAACAAGGAATGCATGTCCTAAATACCAAAACGCCATTATACGCAAACATGAGATGTGAGAAGGAAACACAAGCATACTAGCAATGTTCAAGAAAACCCTTAGCGCGATAATAAGAACGTTTGGGGGGATCCTACCTAAACACTAAAAACAGAAATGATCACGTGGGTTGCCATTATGTAGATTGATAGAAGTTTCATAACGAATACGAGAGACATTCAAAAAATTGAACGTGATCACTATAGACATTTAACATTTAACAGAGAAAGTGTGTTGCAAATGATTAAGTACAGAAAATAGCATCATTCAAGAAAACACAGAAAAGAAAATACTTCAATATAACAGTTTGTTCAAACAACCCTAAGCTACTAAAAAGCCTTATACAATTGAAACCTATTTTATGACTTACAACTTATACACTAAACCACTTTTATCTGTGCCACCTCTATTACAGAATACAGAAATACAAAACAAAAATTAAGAATACATAAACTTGCTTAAATATAAAAAAATACGTACCATATATGCGAGGTATATTCTAAAACAACACTCACCTGCAACAAATACAAAAAAAATTACTATGTACATATTATTACTTGACAAAAAATAATTACTACAATTGTAATAATTTTCAACACCCAAACAAAATCACAAAATATGCGCTTTTAAAATAAGCCTGAAAAGCGCTACATTTTAGGCATTTTAAAAAAGCCGTCAAATTGGTCGCATTCAAGATACTATATATATATATATATATATATATATATATATATATATATATGTATATATCAAACAGTCTTCCTCTGTAGACCAATGTTTTTCCACATTACTTAGTCTACAACTAGTAATACACAGACTCTAAACTTATTTCTCTTTTGTTCACCTAGTTTTAATTATATCCAAGGATATCTACTCAGTACAAAATTTATATGGAAGTTTAAAACAATATGAGAATACTTTTCATCATATTCGAATAAAAAATTATAACGCTGGTGTGCTATTTAATGAAACATTAAATAGTAAAGAGTTTATAAAATTTCAGTTAGTTAAATGAGTTCTTTTTTAGCAAGAAAGCGGTCTGTGAGCATAAAGTTTTGGTACTTTACATTTCATAACCTTGCTATCCCAATATGGTATTAAATTAGGATGGAAGAATTAAAATTGTAAAGCACCTAGTACATTATATACAAACAGTATTAAATATCGGTACTAAACACTATTTGTATTGAATTTAGAAAAGTTGCAGATAGACACTCTGGAAATAACCGGCATAATAAAGTTATTTGTACAATTTTAGGAGTTTAAAGAACCCGCAACCATGGGTTCGGGCCGATTACACCAAAATAACCCTATATTCATAAATAAAAGCCATAAAAAAATTGTGATGGAAACGCAAATAAATGACGCAGCTTTGGTATCAAATGTAAAAGTGTGAGAATAAGATGATCGCTCACATAAGCAGAACGACATTGTTAATCACGGTTCTCAACAATAATCTTCACTGGTCTGTTAGTCATCACTACGCCACAATGGGCAGTGTTTGTTCGATGACTAAATGCGAGGATTGTTGGTACTTGAACGAATGCATCTGATGCAATAAAAAATATAAGTGACCGTGAAGCTAATTGGAAATAACTATTGAACTAAAGAAAATTGAAGAACACAATGCTCCCAATGACTTTCGGAGAGAAGTATTTATAAATCGCTTAAGTGTCAGGTGTTTATAATTTCTTTTCACGCATCATCTGGTTTCAAACATGGGAGCTTAATAATTTACATGAATTACAGTCATTTAAACGAACAACGCACCGCAATTTTAAATCTAGAAAGACTGCAATGCGATTAGAAATACATGTATCTCATTTTCTCGAAGTGATATCGGGTTTTAACTGAGATGTATTTGAGGTAACATAGATGAAATGATATTCAGTGAATACAGTTTTGGATTATTTGATAGCCAGATGTATAATGGCACCGATAAATTACCATATAAAAAATCGTGCACCCTGGATTTTTATTTTTAATTTTGTACACACCGGAAACTAAATTTGAGATGCAACAAGTAAATGTTGAATTTGAACAAAACGAGGGTTGTTTCATGAAACTGGCATGAACTGAATTTCTACCTTTTTATTGGAGAAGGGTCTTAAGTTAGTAATATTGCACACATTTAATAGTTGTCATTGCAGCTTAAAAACTAGTTTCGACAATATTTGGCTGACATAATATATTTATATGGAAATATATATATATATATATATATATATATATATATATATCTATTGCTGTGAAAGCTCTAATTGCCCACTCTGCCGGCTAGCTCTCTGATTATAATAATGATACAAAATAATCCTCTTACACACACTCTTTCAAATATAGAATAATGCATCTGCAACAACTTTCTCTTACAAACCATATCTTAAATACAAAATTGATAATTGAAAATAACTTTCTCACAATACATACACTAAAAATGAAGAGACCAGAACATCTCCTTCACTCATTTATTCTAAACCAATCTAAGCACGTGATTATCATTCATTGACAACTCCATACTTAAAACATTCTTATAATCAATATGTATACCAGTTTCATTTCGAAGTCATCAAATTTAATATCATTCCCCTTAAATCCGTATTAAAACTCGACTGAATTCGGCAGCTTTTTATTTTACGTTGTGTAATGACAAAACCTGTGCGTAGGTTTGTCAAAAACCCTTAAAATTAAATTAAACTGACCTTTGTATACAAACCTTACTCCGAAACTAAAACTAATAAAAGAGTCTTCAGAACTCACTTAAAATATCTAAATTGATTTAAATTCTACAGTTACAGATATTCTTGCTGTTAGCTTTTAGAAGGCGTCGCCGTGGATCAATGTAGTAAGCATAAGACTACGGATCCCAAGGTCCCGGGTTCAAATCCCGACACGGCCGACTGCTTGAAAAATGGCAGGTGAGCATTTTTCACAAAAATTATGCCCTCGTTCGGATGAGAGGTTAAATGGAGGTCCCGTGTGTGAGTGTTGTCATGCACGTTAAAGATCCCTACCTTGCCTGGAACGACAAGGGTTCGGCAAAATTCTAAATTTCCAGGCAACAAAAAACTCGCCTCCTGGCCAATGTAGTACCTACAGGTGGAGCATTGGAAATGTAAATGAACTGTTAGCTTTTAGAGGCGGCTCCGTGGCGTAGTGGTATGTGTGTGACTACTACGCCCAAGGTCCCGGGTTCGAATCCCGACACGGTCCGCTTGAAAAATGTTAGGCGAGCATTTTTCACAAAAATACACCCTCGTTCGGATGAGAGGTAAAATGTGTGTGAGTGTTGTCACGCACGTTAAAGATCCCTACCTTGCTTGGAACAGCAAGGGTTCGGCAAAATTCCAAATTTTCCAGGTAAAAAAAACTCGCCTCCTGGCCAATGTAGTACCTTCGGATGGAGCATTGGAAAATCACATGTAATGTTAGCTTTTAGGGAGGCTCCGTGGCGTAGTGGTATGTGTGTGACTACTACGCCCAAGGTCCCGGGTTCGAATCCCGACACGGTCCGCTTGAAAAATGTTAGGCGAGCATTTTTCACAAAAATACACCCTCGTTCAGATGAGAGGTAAAATGGAGGTCCCGTGTGTGAGTGTTGTCACGCACGTTAAAGATCCCTACCTTGCTTGGAACAGCAAGGGTTCGGCAAAATTCCAAATTTTCCAGGTAAAAAAAACTCGCTTCCTGGCCAATGTAGTACCTTCGGGTGGAGCATTGGAAAATCACATGTAATGTTAGCTTTTCCAAAACATAATAATTGCCATTCATTGCTGCATCTTCATTACACCGTTTTAAAAGTCCAATTTTTATGATTCAGTTATTTTTCATTGTCTATTTTCTATTTTAATATATTTAAATAATTAACTACCAAACATTACACATTTTGTGTAGGCAATAAATTACGTACCATATTATAGGTATGTCAAATAATCTACTCCAGTCGGAGATTCAAGGAACACTCATTTCATGGTTGTTCGGTATTGGGTTTTATAAATCTTACCTCTCTGACGTAATTTACTATCGGGTATCTCCTAAAGGTTCCAGATCCTTCGCCATTTATTTGCTATGTAGGTTATCAATACTCCAGTTTATTCGAGAATTTTAATTTCATTTATTCGCTACCGTTTCGACCTATTTAATAATTGGGCGCATCGTTTACCTATCTCAACATTCCATTCTAGAACACGGGATCATTTAAATACGCTTTTTGTGCCTTAATGCTATCTGATTCAATGGTTTCAACCTAATTTAATACGTTTTTAATTGAAATACTAAAGTAAATTCTTACTCAAGCGACTATACGAAAAATGGAACGTGCATTGGATCATAAATCGATACTTAGATTTTGTAGAATATTTAAGAACTTGAACAGAATCTTTTAATTATTAATTGCAAATGAAAATTATTTTAGAGTATTTGTATGCATTCAAATGCAGTCTACCAAACACAACCCTTTTATTATAAAATACGGGTGAAACTCTTTTAATACACTTATTTATGCGTCTAACGTAGTTGATAAATTTTATACAATGCATTTCATAAATATTTTCTATACAAATATATATATATATATATATATATATATATATATATATAAAATAGGATCTGACAAATCAAGTAACGAACTGCTTTAAATATAAACTATAGGCTGTTTAATTAAAATATTGGGAACTATTTAGTTCGAAAGAAATGCTTCAAGTAAGGTGTATTTATTTTTATTCCTGACGTTTCGAACCTCTTTGGGTTCTTTTTCGAAGGCTAAAATGGTGACACAGTTAAAATAAAATTGCTTAATTGAAAACTGACATATAAATTTACACTATCATTCTAACTTCAACTAGCGAAATCTTCAATAATCCAAACTTTAAAAACATTTAAACTATAAAAAATCTTAAAACTAAATATTAACAATTAATGTGAAAAAATTTTGATTGAAACTATCGAAAAATAATACAAAATGTCAAATTTAGAATAAGGCATACGCCTTCTAAAGAATCAAATAACTTAATCTATAGGATTGTATATTTTTAACTATTAAATTTGTAAAGGGAAGTGTAAACCGCACTTAAGTTGTCTATATCACATTTTGAATTTATATTATTTTTAGTCCTGTTGATATGGTATGACTCTAAAAACAGTCTTTTTTTATAATCACGTTCAACTTCAATTATTTTAAAATCAATAAAATTGGGGTTGTGGCGAGTGGTTTGGACATGTGACGATAGGGCGCAAGACATCTTTCCAATTTTGGCGTCACTTTTATGTTGGGTTAATCTTCTACAAATGTACTGTTTAGTTTGCCCAAGGTATAAGCCCCCGCATGAACACTTCACTTGATAGATGACATTGCTTAACCATTGCTTGTCTGTTTTATCTTTGATTTGAGTGAATAAATTTCTTATTGTTTTGTTATATTTATATGTAATTTTAGTATCATTCCGCTTTAAAATTCTTGCTAAAGATGGAGAGAGTTTCTGAATGTAAGGGATGGCTTTATGAGTGGTAGCAAGTTCAGTTTTAATTTCTTCATATTGTTTTTTATTGACGTCTGCAAATAAAATTCTATTTACTATGGATTTAGGAAAGCCATTGTTAATAAAGGTACGTTGAAGGTCCAAAAGATTTTTTTGTAGAAATTCGGGATTACATATTTTCAGAATCCTATTCTTCATGGTTAAAATAGTATTTATTTTGTGTTGGTAAGAATGATTAGAATAATAATTTAGATAACGATCTGAGTTTGTTGTTTTTTTGTACCAGTCAAACTTGATAATGTTTGTAGAGTCTCGTATGACTACAGTATCAAGAAAAGAGATTTTTCTGTCGACTTCTATCTCATATGTAAATTGTAAGTGAAAATTGAATCTATTGAAGGTATCCAACACAATGTCAATTTTATTTTTGGGAATGCTACAAACGATGTCATCAACGTATTTACCAAAGAATGGGAGATGAAACGGTAGTTGTGGTAAAACTTCATCAATCAAAGAATCCATAACAATTTGAGCAAGAACTGGAGAGAGGAGAACCCATAGGTGTACCAAATTTTTGTAAATAAAATCTTTTTTCATAACAGAAGTACATGTTATTGAATATCAAACTGATTGAACTTTTAAAACTGTCTAAAGATAAATTGCAATGCGGTGATATTAGATTCCACTTTTCAGTTATGATTCTTTGCGTTAAATCGAGCGGTATGTTAGTGAATAGAGATTTAACATCCAAAGAAATTAAGATGTGATTATCTGGTAATTGAAAATTTTTAAATTTAGTGACAAAGTTGAAGCTGTCCTTGATGTTATATCCTGTTGCAATTGGAAAGGCTTTGCCAAGAATCTCGGCTAGCCATTTGGCTAAACGATATGTTGGTGTATCGATACAAGAAATGATTGGTCGCAATTCCATTGTGGGTTTGTGTAATTTGGGTAATCCATAATACTTTCCAGGCAAAGAGTTGTTGATCTTCAGTTGATTTTTAATCTTGGTGCTGATCATTTTTTTATTAAATAAATATTGGATATGTTCATTGTTCTTTTTTTGGATGTTTAGTGTTAGATCTTTAGTTAGAATTTCGTAAGTGTTGGTGTCGTTTAAAAGTTTAAAAGTTAAAAGCTAGCAAATCTAAAAAATAAAATTTTCTTTTTGGAAAGGTGCAGAAGAGAAAATGTTACTCCATCGCACGTTTTAAATCGCATAAAAGGTATTAGAAAATCTTTTGACGTTACTAGCAAAAAGCAGCAACGCAGTATTGAAGACACAATTACGAAATTAGAAAGCAAAATTATTTCTTTTGAAATTGAAAGTAGTCATCGAAATGTTAATTTTTATAACAATAAAATTAAAATGCTTAAAAATTCTCTTCTACCAACCTTACCATTGTGCTATATAAATGAATTTGAGTTCAGACAAGCACAATTTTTCAAAAACGATTTATGCAAGTACGAAAATACATACTAATAAATTTAACAATCTAAAGAACAATCAATTCACCTTAAGATCCTGGTTTATTGACAACAGTAAATGGGTAGTTAACCGCAGCAACAAAACATACCTGAAAAAGTAAAGATTTCTTATCACTAGGACCAAAGTTTAATTTAGAAATGAACACATTTGAGATCAACATGGGAAAACTATTAGCTTTAGCAGAATCAATAATCAACACAGATAAACTCACCAATATAGTAAAAAACACATTACGAGCTAAGATTACTAACTGCATTACCAACTTTATTTCTGATCCCAACAATAGATGCAAATCTAGCTTTGAAAATAATGCATATCACAACTGCAAAAATTTTTTAAAACAAAATCCAGATCTAATAGTAACCAGAGCTGATAAAGGAGCAGTCACAGTAATCATGGACAAACAAGAGTACATAGACAAGTCTTTAGAACTTTTAAACGACACCAACGCTTACGAAATTCTAACTAAAGATCCAACACTAAACATCCAAAAAAAGAACAATGAACATATCCAATATTTATTTAATAAAAAAATGATCAGCACCGAGATTAAAAATCAACTGAAGATCAACAACTCTTTGCCTGGAAAGTATTATGGATTACCCAAATTACACAAACCCACAATGGAATTGCGACCAATCATTTCTTGTATCGATACACCAACATATCGTTTAGCCAAATGGCTAGCCGAGATTCTTGGCAAAGCCTTTCCAATTGCAACAGGATATAACATCAAGGACAGCTTCAACTTTGTCACTAAATTTAAAAATTTTCAATTACCAGATAATCACATCTTAATTTCTTTGGATGTTAAATCTCTATTCACTAACATACCGCTCGATTTAACGCAAAGAATCATAACTGAAAAGTGGAATCTAATATCACCGCATTGCAATTTATCTTTAGACAGTTTTAAAAGTTCAATCAGTTTGATATTCAATAACATGTACTTCTGTTATGAAAAAAGATTTTATTTACAAAAATTTGGTACACCTATGGGTTCTCCTCTCTCTACATTTCTTGCTCAAATTGTTATGGATTCTTTGATTGATGAAGTTTTACCACACCTACCGTTTCATCTCCCATTCTTTTGTAAATACGTTGATGACATCGTTTGTAGCATTCCCAAAATAAAATTGACATTGTGTTGGATACCTTCAATAGATTCAATTTTCACTTACAATTTACATATGAGATAGAAGTCGACAGAAAATCTCTTTTCTTGATACTGTAGTCATACGAGACTCTACAAACATTATCAAGTTTGACTGGTACAAAAAAACAACAAACTCAGATCGTTACCTAAATTATTATTCTAATCATTCTTACCAACACAAAATAAATACTATTTTAACCATGAAGAATAGGATTCTGAAAATATGTAATCCCGAATTTCTACAAAAAAATCTTTTGGACCTTCAACGTACCTTTATTAACAATGGCTTTCCTAAATCCATAGTAAATAGAATTTTATTTGCAGACGTCAATAAAAAACAATATGAAGAAATTAAAACTGAACTTGCTACCACTCATAAAGCCATCCCTTACATTCAGAAACTCTCTCCATCTTTAGCAAGAATTTTAAAGCGGAATGATACTAAAATTACATATAAATATAACAAAACAATAAGAAATTTATTCACTCAAATCAAAGATAAAACAGACAAGCAATGGTTAAGCAATGTCATCTATCAAGTGAAGTGTTCATGCGGGGGCTTATACCTTGGGCAAACTAAACAGTACATTTGTAGAAGATTAACCCAACATAAAAGTGACGCCAAAATTGGAAAGATGTCTTGCGCCCTATCGTCACATGTCCAAACCACTCGCCACAACCCCAATTTTATTGATTTTAAAATAATTGAAGTTGAACGTGATTATAAAAAGACTGTTTTAGAGTCATACCATATCAACAGGACTAAAAATAATATAAATTCAAAATGTGATATAGACAACTTAAGTGCGGTTTACACTTCCTTTACAAATTTAATAGTTAAAATATACTATCCTATAGATTAAGTTATTTGATTCTTTAGAAGGCGTATGCCTTATTCTAAATTTGACATTTTGTATTATTTTCGATAGATTCAATCAAAATTTTTCACATTAATTGTTAATATTTAGTTTTAAGATTTTTTATAGTTTAAATGTTTTTAAAGTTTGGATTATTGAAGATTTCGCTAGTTGAAGTTAGAATGATAGTGTAAATTTATATGTAAGTTTTCAATTAAGC
Source organism: Platerodrilus igneus (assembly GCA_036346225.1). Classification (NCBI taxonomy): domain Eukaryota; kingdom Metazoa; phylum Arthropoda; class Insecta; order Coleoptera; family Lycidae; genus Platerodrilus; species Platerodrilus igneus. Next base: position 775,542 of record JARFIW010000892.1, on the reverse strand, counting down.
AATTTTATTTTAACTGTGTCACCATTTTAGCCTTCGAAAAAGAACCCAAAGAGGTTCGAAACGTCAGGAATAAAAATAAATACACCTTACTTGAAGCATTTCTTTCGAACTAAATAGTTCCCAATATTTTAATTAAACAGCCTATAGTTTATATATATATATATATATATATATATATATATATATATATATATGAGACTAACTTCGTCTTCACCTTCAATGCTGGGCCTTCCTTCTCGTTGGCGTAAAGCACAAGGGTTTTAACACTGCAATCGGGAAAAATTAGCTTGGTTAGGAAAACGAATTTTGCATTTTCTAGCAGCTTGTAGTGCATTGCCATGGCATACTACCAGAACAAAACGCATTTTAACATGTAAAATTTTGAAAACTAAACAATAAAAAGGTAGAGTACTAGATACTAACATTATGCTATAGATTATTGATGCAGAATGCGTGTCATAATTAAAATGTAATTAATGTGACATTTTTGCCAAGCATGTGTTTAGTTGCGCGATTTTGAGGGAAAAAACGCAAAGGTTGCTAAGCATTAAGAGCATCCAACAATTGGATAACAACATATGTAGTTATTTGGGTAGGTAATAATCTCGGCTATCAAACCCTTCAATTTCTACTATTACTTTTGGGATATCCTGTATATGCGATGTTGATATTCATAGCCAAGCCGGACTCTTTAATGCGAATCTAAACGTCGCTGCAAAGGGAAAGTTTATTTTCACAAGTACGATATAGTTGCAATAATGTTGCAACGATCTTCTACTTTTCACCAGAAATAATGTCTTTAACACACTGAATTTTCAACAATTGTAGTGTAGTTGGAATGACTTGCAACTACATAAACATTGATTCGTTTTTCAATAAACACAATAAATAAGAACTTTTATTGAAGCAGCTTTCGTACTAAATACTGTGTGTCTCTGTTAGTGTTTCACTTTTTGAATTCAAATTCGAAAAAAACAATGGCTCGATTTTGACAAACTCTTTATTAAGTTGAAGGCAACACTTGGGAAATGACATTTTTAAAAATGATATTGTTCAAATGGTGGCCATTTGTCTCCTGGCACTCTTGACTTCGGGCTGTAAAATTTGCTATCGCGCTCCGTAAAGTTTGTTCAGATATGGCTGCCATTTCTCCTCGAATACTGTTCTATTCCTCCAGAGTGGCAGATCTATTGCGAAACACTCGCTTGAGATATCCCCAAAAAAAATTTGCGTGGCGTCAAATCCTGGTTTCTAGGAGGCCAATTGATGTCTCCTCTTCGAGAAATTGGTATTCTAGGAAAAAGTGCCTGAACAACGGGTTAAGAATGATTTGAAGTGTGAGTTGTGGCTACATCTTGTTGAAGCCAGGTTTTTTTTATCAAATCCATCAAATTCTTGAAGTGCAGGTGATAAAAATCACATGGCGTCGCTGCGATCATCTTAAAAAAACAGGCTGATAATTCTTAATGATGAAATGGCGACCCAAACTGTGATCTTTGGGTTATGCAAAGGCGTTTGATGTTTTGTTTTTGGGTTCATTTCACACCATACCAACAATTATGTTTATTGACAAAAGCCATTAAGATGAAAATGCGCTTCATCCGAGAACAAGATGTCGAACGATTGTAACCGATTAAACATTTCGTTGGCGAATAGCAGTCCATCAACGTAGCCTGTATGCTTCAATTCTTGCACGATCTGGATTTAGTAGGCGTGCATTCGTAAATCTTTCTGGAGAATTCGATGCATTGAGGTTCTTGTCACAGTTAACGTAGATGCACACTTGCGCACCGACAAGTTTGGTTCTTGCCGCACAGACGCTCTCGCCATCTCAATGTTGTCAGAGTTTCTTACTGTTCTTAGATGGTTGATTACGCGTTTATTCGTCGTTAAACTTGTCTCTTCAAACTTACAAACCCATGTCTTAATTAAATTAATGCTTGGACATAGTTGAATGTCGTGTAAATTGTAATGCCGTCTAAACAAACGTCGAACGACAGTGCACGAAATGTTGTTTCGGTAAAACTTGCGCACACAAAAAACTTGTTGTTCTTCCGTGTAACGCTGCTTGATGACTAAATTTCCCTAGACCAAGCTGACTCTTACGACCAACGGCACTCTTCCAAGTCACCTAACAACATTTTTACAAATAGAAAGTGAAAAACTAACAAGGACATCTTGTATAAAGATACATTTTCTAAAAGTAATTATAAATGGAAATCATAAGATGATATTAATCATAAACAACAGCAAGTACAAGACGTTCTTAAAATGCATGTCCATTGCTCTGAAGCTAGTACGAGTACTTAGTATAGTGCATTTTAAACAGAAAACATTGACTAGTAGGTTTTTTTGCACATGTTAACGATCTTTTATAAATGTTTTATTATAATCAAGCAGAACAGAATAAATTAAGTAAAATCAACACAACAAAGTAGCGAATGATACAAGATTATAAACCGCGCGAAATTATACGTATGTATGTGGTGAGTAAATCGTAGAGCTGATAAATTCCCTATAATTTACTACCAAGAAAGTTAATTAACGTAATCAGTCTAATATTTGTCTAATTAATGTTAACCACAATTTAAAATAGCTAAACGTTTAGCAACTAATAAGTTGCAAAAAATTCGCAATACGATAAATGAGAAAAAAAGGCTTATATTAAAAAAACGAAAGGCCTCTATTCGAACAAAATAAAATGTTGAATGTATGCATACCATTTGGAAGTTCGGTGTAAATTAATTTCCGTTAATTAATTAGTATTATTGAAATTTTGATTATTGGGGGGCTTTTCTACTACTCAATGTTCTGAATATTAGAGTTCTGACCTTTTAATATCACGTGCTAAATGTAAAAATACGAAAAAATAAATTGGACGGTCTGAATGTAGAGCGCCTATACATGCATGAATCTAAAAAATGGAGAGTGAAAGATTATAATTTATAGTTTTACATTAAATGTAAAAAAACTACTTTGTATACTAATTATAAACATGAAACATGTTAATGATTATTTATATATTAAGAGCGAAAAGTAATACATTATCGCTCGAAAGTAACAATTATCGCGCGACGCGAAGCGGGGGCCGCGGTGATCACTTGATAGCAATAATATCACTTTTTGCTAGTAATGTATACAAATTATTTTCTACAATTACTTAATAAAATAAAACTTTATTTTTTTTTTTAAACAACAATAATAAAATTTATTTAAATAATAACTACATTTCATACATATACAATTAGTTAAAATAAAAACTATTTTGGATAGAGGACATTACAATTTTCGTTCATAGAATAATAGATATGACTGTGTCTCAAGGACTTTTTCCGGGCACTTCTGAATATTTGAGTCATTAATATAGTACCATTTTCCCATTGAAATGTCAGTATTACTTTTTGTGGTTTGGCATTGTGAAAACAATAAATGTTTTTTATTTTTAGGTAGGAATTGCTATCGTTGCCTAACGTCGTTCTTTCTTTTACATATGCGACATAGTGCCCATGATGAATACAACCGTTATGCTGTATAACGCCGTATAATGTGTATAATACTTTGGATTGATTAAAGTTCAACCCTTGAAGGTTTTGACATTCTTGTAAGCAAAATGGTGCTAAATCCAGTAACATAGAGAACGATACTGGATCATTCAATTTTGTTGACCGAAATCTTAGGGTTTGAAATCTCTTTAAATGTAAAATCAATACAGGAGGTTGAATGTTGATTAAAAATTGCTTAATGGCATTGGTATAAACAGTTTTTTTATCAGGTCCAATTTGTCTCTTTGTGCACCAATCACAGACTATTTTATTTCCGGTAAGTAACTCACATGCCGTAAATTGGTTTAAACAAGATTGCACAGAGTAATCAGTTTTTTCACATTGATATTTTGGCACTATAGTATTTCTATATGTATCGTTTATATAATGTTCTTCATATGTTTTTTCATCTTGGTATATATCAAAATCTCCATAGATATTATGTATTTCCTTGTTGTTGTTAAATAAGGATATATTTCTGTCGATGGTATCTTCTCTATTAATGTAAGATTCACCTTTTGGACTGCTTTCTTTAGTTTTTTTCAGTTCGGCTGGTGACAGTTTAGTTGTCAGTAGATCCTACTTGATTAGAGCACTGTTGTTGTTTTTTTGTGGGATTTTTAATTATAAGTTTTTCTTTCTTTATTTGGTGTTGTGATGATTTATGTTCGTCAAATTCTTTTATTTTGTGATGAAATAATGGAGAAATTTGAGTTCCTAATATTGGCAATCTCAGATCAAGGAAGGGTTCATCTCGATGTTAAATGTGGTTGCAATCTTGACACTGAATTGTACTAATTAATGTGCGTCTAAATACCTGTTCAGTATGTAATAATAGCTCAAAGTTCTGCTGTTCATAAATTTATTGTTCTCTATAGTTTTCAGTACATGATGGATTTATTTCTGGATTAAGTTCCGCTTTTTGTAAAATCACTGCTTGATAAGTTCTTAAATGATCTTCACGTATTGCTTCTAATAGATGTCGTAGCAATTCATGTGAGTCGTGTTGTTCGTTTCCATCAAACTGTGGCATTATTTGGTTAAGTCTTAAAAACAGTTTACTGGGGTTATATATTTCTGATTTACCATTTTGTAATTCTTTTAGCGTTTGTGTTAAAATGTGTTTTAAAGTGTGCCATTTTTCCAAAGTTTCATCAAATGAATTAGGTAATTGGAAATATTGTTCTGAATTTGAATTTTCAAGAAGTAATTGTAATAAGTATGGTGTTTGTCCGATACATTGTATAACGGAATTAAAAAAGCAAGTACTGCCTAATTTTATCAAACCACGTGTTCTTGGAAAATTTACATTAAGTTCTTTTTGTCTTTTTGTCTCTCCCATTTTTTTATCTTGAATACTTTCTCTTTTGGATGTGAAGTCATTATTCATTATATTGTTTGTTTTTGAAACGTTAACCTTTTCCTTTAGGTTGTTTATATTAAGAGATCTATGGTGACTCTTCTGGTTTCTAATTAAATCTGAGTAAAATAAATCAGATATATGTTTATTGATTGTATCTGTTTTATTATTCTTTTAGTGTGCGTGTTATTATCTAAAGATTTTGAAGATAAAAAGGAAAATCCTTTTAGATTTTTAGATGGTGGGATTGTTCCGAGAACAGAAATAGCGTGTCCTCTTTGAATTGCTAAAGTGATCCTCTGTAACAGGAAGTCAGTGGCTCTATTGTCGTATGTATTGTGTGTAATTCTTTTACCTATTTCTTTTAAGAATTTTAATTCTAGTTATCCAAAGGTTACGAAAGTTTCGATCGAAACTGGATAAAATAGGGTACATCCAGGTTGGACTATATCTGTATGACAGTTTGGGAATGGCAAAGCAATTTTTAAGTAGGAAGAATGATATATGTGATGGGACCATATTAGATCGTAGTCGATCGGCTATTATTGATAGTGAATCAATTTTTTTATTTATGCAGTTGGGGATTAATTCTGCACAAAGAGGTGCTCCAAGTAGGGTCCAACTATTTTTATCTGGTATGGCAATATTTGGGGCAATAGAGTTTAATAGCTCATGAATGTAATTTCTATTTTTTAGTGAAATTACTTTATTAATATAATGAAGAGCAAATTAAAAAGTAAACTATTTTTTTAGAATTATTTGTAATTTGCCATTCTGAACGGACCTGCACCTTGACGTTCTAAAATACTAGAACAGGTAGAATGGCTTGCGCGTTTCAATGAGTTAAAGTGCCAAATTATAGGTTTAACCAAATTAGTGGGGTCTTTAGTGAGTAACCAGACTAAGACAGGTCCCCGAAAGAGGGCAGCAGCTTTTTCGGTACTTAGAGTGGCAGAGACCATAGGGGTCAGTATGACATTCTAAGACACACTACTGCGATGTGGAAGTCAACGGGAAACCACCACAGTACCTCCCAAGTACACTGTGTACAGAAATTATTAGTAAACATGATGGCATCCTCTGGGGTAAAAAATTCCGGAGGTAAAATAGTCCGCCATTCGGATGTCCGGGAGGGGACTACTTCGGGGATGTGATCCGAAAGTTTATAAAAAGATTCGTGAGCATTGTGCGAGTCGGAGCGTGGAATGTCAGAAGTATGAAACATGTAGGTAAGCTAGAGAACCTGAAACTTGAAATGGATAGGTTAGCACTAGACATAGTAGGAATCAGCGATGTCCGCTGGCGGACAAATGTTATTATGTTACTAAACTAGTGCATTTTCTCTTTTAATGCAAATAACTCAAAAACGGCTTACAATAAATGGATTATTGTAATTACATACCTAAAGTATTTTTTTCCATAGAATCTATTAATATAACAAAATATGGTGGGTTCCATTTAAAAAACACGGAATATTTGACATTTTATTAGTCAAATTATAAAATGAATTTTCTAGCACCCTGTACATTGCAATCAGATTTTCTTTGCACGTAGAAATAATATCAAGTATTATTAATGTGATTGCAAAAAAACAATTTTGTAAGTTCGTTCACTTTCTAGTTATTCCAATTTATGTGACAGCGTGCAAATGTCAAAAATCTTCTAAAAGTCAAAATATCTCGAAAACGGCATTAGATAGGGGTATGGTTGTGTTATAAAAGTTTACATAAAATTCGACGGGGAATTCGAAAATGCATAAATATACAGAGTGTTCTATTTAAAATTACGATAGTAATACTGACTTCCGGTATAACCGGAAGTGCTAACGTATCGAAACTATTTTAGACGTGTAGGGCACATTCGATAACCTGCTAGTGCAAATTTTCAGCTTCCTTCTACCATTGGTCTTCTATATACAGGTGACCTCCCACTTAAAAAAAACACCCTGTATAGTTGGATGCTGGTATCCTCGGACCCTATTGTGATAAATAATCGGAAAAAAACCCTGAAAGACTAAAACACAATTTAATAAAGTGGTATTAAGCATGCTAAAACTGCCTATTTTCTGTGGTGGTGATGATTTGGTAATAGTAATCAGGAGTTAGGATGATGTTGAGGATGATAATAAAAGATGAGGATTTGTATGTATGATATTTTAATCAAAACTGTATATTATGTACATATCTCACTAACTGAAAATATAGATATCATTTAATGTGAAATTATACTCTATTTATTCAAATACTATGAGCACCTGGTCCAAACCAACCCTAATTATTAAGCAGTCTCCTCATAAGCATTTATGATCATAATACCAAATAAAGTCGTATTTCATAGTTTTGTTGTCGTAAATGAATAATTTGGCCTTATGTGCCCCGTACGGAACTTGAATTATTTCAAATGTCAGTTGAACAAACTGGTCACAACCTTGTTGAAATACAAAAAAGAACAAGACAAGGTGATAACAATCCATCGTCCACAACACTATGAAAGGGAAGCAAGACGCCGTGCATTTTGCATGAACAAATTGAACTGCACATGCCCTCTCAATCTCACATGATAGGAGGACAAAAGGCAACTGCATCTTGCTAATACACACATAATAAAGCACGCACATACAGTTGTCTAACTTCTGAAAATCGCAACAGGGAATCGTACTGTTACAGCTATTCTACTGAACAGAATAAACATTCAGATGAATAAAAACATATATAGAAAGTACAATATCAGAAAAGCTAGATGCATTAATAATGATATCGTGTGAAGAAGTGTTGATTAATTCTATTGAGAATTTTAAGAACCGAGTGATAAACTTATTTGCGACAAAGAAATAGACTTTGTACCTGTCATTATCTTACTAATTTTTTTGTGTTAGTTAATTGCTTTTATAAATATTATTGTACTCATCCAATTTTATAGGAACGAGCCGCCACTGTAAAATTCTTTAAAGAAATTCTTCTGCCTTTATTCTATTATTTAGGAAATAATATATGCCAATAAATATCCTTGTCTGGAATAATATTCTTATAAAATTTATTTATTTTATTGCAGGAGGTAAAGCATTGTTAATAACTGGTCAGCGCCGTTTATTTATAGTGCAATAATACACATTTGGATAATTTAACACGCCGTTTATGTTGGTCGTATTCAGGTAATTTCTAATTTATGCTAAGTATACTACTTTAATAACATGTTCATTACAAATAAAAAGTATAGGATATAAACGTTCCCAGCGATTAACATTTAATCACCATACAAAAATTTGTTAAGTTTTAGAAATACCCCCTATAAAATAGTTGCCATTAAAGATAACCCAATAATTACCTTAAATAATAAACAATCTCATCAAGTTTTATAATAAGGCAATAGAATGTTCCTTTACCTTAATCTTACTTCAATAATAAACTTTACACCTTGAGCAGTTCGAGCAATTAATTGAAGTACGCTTACGAATCCAAACAAAGATAATGACCTTCAATTGACAATTAAAAGTAAATCTACAGATCTGTAAGTTTTCCACTATTGCATGCTGAAATTGTTTCTATTTCAATGTAATTAGAATTTAAGAGAACGACCTCTTGCAGTATTACAGGAAATTAGCATTACAAAATAGTAAACCTCTTTTAAAACAATGACTATAAAATTCACCATTAACAATACAATGGCAAACATTACGTCAGATAATACATGAATTGTAATGTACTGGCTTATGGTTGCTAACTGCAGTAAAAGATGCTTGTAGAACACAGGATATGTAATACGAAATTCATTAGGATAAATACAAGCCCACACTGCTTTTACGAGTCGTTGGTTTTTAAATATTTAATTCTTGTGGTTCCCCGGAACCAGTTAAATTTGCTAATTCATCCATCCATTCTGTTACTAAGCTATATATCTATATATCTATATATATCTATATATAAAAAACAGTTGAAACTTATGAGTCAAAGTATACTTAGCAATTATTGTTTAATCTGGTTTCATATGGATCGTACCGTTCAGAGGCTACATTTAGTGAAACAGATTATGTAAATTTCAAACATTGCTGGTGAATTAGGACATGATTTTTTACACTATGCAAAGTTTTCGTTATAATTTATTACGCATTATTCCTTGCAATCCTTCTTTGCGTAGTTGTCAATCCAAAAGGAACGATTCTCAATTTGTTTAAAAACAAATCGCTTTCCTTTAGTTATAAACAGGAAAAATGTTACTCAGAAACAAAATTTTTATTTAAAAAAAAGTTTGTTACCAAATTGCAACAGTGTGCGTCATACTAATTATTTATTAACGCAAATGTTTAATTCAAGTGGAAATTCTTAGAAGAGTGTTCTTGTTCAAACACAGTCAATCTTACACTTTTCAATTTTACAGGAGTGAATTTTGAGTACTGGCAGATCATTTTGGCCTCTCTCTGATTGGCCCAATGACTAATTTGGTTTCTTCGAATATTCTGTGATAGAACGTGTGTTGCTAGTATTTTTCTCTTTTTCACTTGGATCTCCTTTTCAATTGAACCTGGCCTTACACGTGAGACGTGTCTTAAAAACACTTATAATAGTATTTCATTTTAATAGTTTCTGTATTAGTAAATTCTGCCAATACAGTTAAGCAATTTCCTTTAAGAAATATAATTTTTAGATTACATGCATTCTGGATCTAAGGAAAATTTGATTTGTAACATATGTGGTTCATATTCAAAGGTTGTCAAATTCATTATGTTAGTTTTTCAAGGTTAGAGACGATATCATCGTCGTAATTTCGTTCTAAATTGTTGCAGCTTGTGATTCATTTATTTTGATTAATAAGGTATTCCGCTGGCGCATCGATGATCGCATCGTCTGAGTGCAAAGACAGGTCATATGCAGATTTGTGCTGACTCAAATAAATGGAAAGTTCCAGTTTCTGATTAAGTTTAAGTACACATATAGGTTAGGTGGATAAAACGACATAAGGTATTTTCATTTTGCAGTTTTAATTCATCTGCCTGAAGTTTTCCGAGGACGTCTCGAATTGTTTTCGGAAGGGTAGATTCATTTTAGATCACTTTGTACGTAATATCCAAACCATCAACATACCACTTTAATACGTCAGTTAGTTTGACTAGATGGTTATCCAACCAGGCTGAAATGTTCGGATAATACTTGACCAAGTGGGTTAGGTTCAATTTTAGGGGCACATTGGTTCCCAGTTGGCTCTTGTGTTGGAAATACCCATGTTGAAGAAAGCGAAGTCCACTAGGTATTTATAAATGTATCATACTATACCAGTGTTTGTGTGTGTGTGTGTGTGTGGTGTGTGTGTGTGGTGTGTGGTGGTGTGTGTGTGTGTGTGTGTGTGTGTGTGTGGAAGAGAGAGAGCGCGCGCGAAAGAGCAAGTGTTTGTACAAAAAAATATAATGCATGAACTGATGAAGCGTACCTGTAGTACGTCTATGTGTTTAGGTTAAAATTCTGATTAAGTAAATCCGCAGTATATTTACTTCTAGTTACTTGCTTAAGACTGTATTAGATATTTGTAATGCAAACGTATATGTGCTGTATAGTTAGAAACAAGTCCTGTACAATAGTGTAAATACATGTGTACATTTTGTTTTCTGTTTTCATTAATATAACGATATAGTACAGTTTTGCTGTAATAAATTGTGTTGCAATTACCTAGAAGCGTGATTGAACAATCAGATTACATTTTTAAGCCAAAATCACTCTCCTGATCTCAGATTTTGGCATTCTCTTGTTATTCTTTCTAGGGCTTTTCCTTAGCAACCCTGCGAGATTAAGAAGTGTCCAAGGTATTTCCAGATCAAGACATATTTCATACTCGATAGCATTTTGAAACCCTCCTCAAACACTTACACCACCTGTCCCACTAAGTTAGTCGGCAAACATTTTGTTAGTACAATCAAAACTTTCAATATTTTACCGAATTTAGCGGATTACTTCACCGGCGGCATCGTGGCGTATAGTTGATATACGTGTGACCACTATGTCCAACGTCCCGGGTTCAAATCTCGATACGCTCGCATGAAAAATGTTAGGCAATGCTCTCGTTCGAATAGGAGGTTAAATGGAGGTTCCATATGTGTGTTATCACGCAAGTTCCTTGCTTGGAACAGTAAGTGTTTGGCAACATTTTCCAGAAAAGAAAAACTCGCTTCCTGGCCAATGTAGTACCTTCGGATGAAGCATTAGAAAATCAAATGTAAGAATTACTTCACCGAGTTTTCTGTGAATTACCAGCTAGATTTTCTGGGGGCCAAAACTGTACGTAATACACGTTTATTCACTAAAGTTTCAAATTTATACAATCGACTTGCTACTTCAGATGAAAAACTTCCTTGGTGAAATATTTCTGAATTTCTCCCCTTTTGATACATAACCCTCTAATTTATTAGTCAAGTATATACCATTTTCAAATCCATGGTGTGATAAAATAGTTCCATATACCATTTTCAGTTCTTAAGTTTAATTTTATAATTTTCGAGTTATCCAATAGATCGACACCTCCCGTATGCCGATTGTACTCTTGAATTGACGGGAAATTACTTCAATGTGTAAAATGAGCGTACGTAACAAATTTAGATTTACTTTGAGGGGACGGGAACCCCGTAACAATTTTAAGAGTGCACCGGCTAACTACAGTGTGCGAGAGTGGGTTCCTATAGAAAACAATTAATATAAACATTTGGAATGGCTGAAATAGAAAAACTACGTTACAATAACCACTTACCTTGAAATACTTTTCCTATAGTGATAATTGTGAGACGTAAAACTGTCTTGTCTCAGCAATTTCGTGCGATACTTACCCTATACGAAAGGCGGTTATTCCGAATAGGTCTCCTTTGCATTTGGTTTCCTAAATGTATCACTTATACTTTAACTTCTTTTATAACACATTAAAAACGCCATTAAATTTTGGTCAAATTAAAGAAACTGTAAAATGGAGGGTCTCTACCAAATACAACTTTATCCTTTCACAAAAGTGTATATTTTCATAAATAAGTTCAAATAAAGTAAAATCTACACTTAACTTCTGTTAACATTAAATAAATACTATAAGAACACAAATACATCCTAAAAAAAACCTTAATTTCTTAAGATCAGAGTGACCAGGTATTACCAAAAAAAAAAACATTAAAAAAAGATTAAATCAATCACTAATGCTAACACGCAGTTGTTCTAGTTTCCAATATTGATATACATGATATTCTGAAGCCCATTTATGGAAATGTCCTAATTAACAATATACAGAACATAGTGCAATACTAACTTTATTTTTCATTATTCAAATGTCTATTAAAACTACTTTAAAATTAATACACACCTATTTCCTAATTTTTCGAAATGTATTTCATTTCCCGATAATATTATACTTAAACTTAGAACAATGTGACTTCTGTCGCTGTTGTTCTGTTTATTTCCCACTACATTGATACAAACCACTTACAACATATATTTATAAATCATTCACAAAAATGCTCAATTGTACTCACAGTATAGTTGTACAAATTAAAGGATGTCCAGCAACACCAATCTTTCTTTCATAATTTTTCCCAGTTAACAGTATCTCCCTTAACACAAATCAAAACCAATTCTTTAAGCTGTACACGCATGGGCTAACATTCCTTGCCAAAATTTGCAAACGAAGTTAATCAAATGCTCACGTACCGAATTATCCACTTTGGGGAAGTCAAGGTCTACATCTTGCAACTGTGTTCCGTTCCAACTTAACTTCTGTATTTTACTTTAACTACACTTAAACTTTCAGGCTTAGCCATTCTAACATTTCCCTCTTCCTATAATGCATGCTATCCGCGGCCGAAGTTTCGTTCCCACAATATAATAAATTTAACTTGTCTTTAAGCACGAAACTGTTGTACAATAAATCCACGTTCCTTCTTTGTTATTTGTATTATTATTGTAATATGGTATCATTTGCGTGTACTTGATGGTCGGGAAGGACGATAGCTGTCTATTTATAATTTATCTTCCTTGGGAAGAGCATCAGTAGCGTCTTGTAACATTTAGATATGTTTTTCTTTATCGTTTTGAAATAAGTCACCGTTCTAGATTACTACATCAACAATGTAATAAAAAGAAATAAGGTTATAGCTTTTGAGGTTAAAATTTGTTATCCGAATTACCTTTACAGAAACTAAAAAAAAAAACAACGAAATGTCACACTTAATTAACAATAACTATTACTGAAATCTATTATATATAGAGGGTACGTCCATATTTAATTTGTTCATCCACAATTAAATTTTTTCTTTCGTATCTAATTTATATCTAAAGCAACGCCTGTGTTATCTATTTTCTAGCATAGCATTTTACTTAATGGACAGAATTTGTTCTGCAAACAATATAATTAGGTTAACATACTTGTTGTTCTATATAATAGATAAAATATCTATACCATCAGCCGTGATTACATACTCTACTCTTACACCGCGTTTTTCCTTTTTTAATTATTTTTCAACTGGCAATTTGCAGTTGGGAAACCTACTTCGTCTAATAGTTCCTAAATAATATATTCTGTCTTGCAATGTGAACCACAAGTGGCAAGGGTATATAATAATTATCAAGGCGCAGACTGTAATTTTCATTATGGGATATAATGCGAGCTAAGTCTAAAACAATATTTGATGTTACTCCAAGATCTGATGTACCATCAGGTTGGCGATCAAATCTTGTTTTTATTATAAATTTCAAATTTTTATGCATAATCCAGCCAAAACGGGAAGCTCAAATCTCCATTTATGAGGCTTAGTTGAAAACATCTGCTCAGCTATAGAAAGGAAGGAATAGCACAAAATTTAGAGTTTAGATGATCGATAACACAGACCAAAACAATTTTTGTTTTCGTTTCAGCCTCGGGTAACGGTTTACATTGTATAACATATTGTAACGAAAGGTAATCCGGCGAGTGACTAATCGTTGGAATGTAAGCAGCGTCATAATGTCTGGCGAAGATTCTAGAAATCCCTGGAAAGGCCGGCTTAAGATATATAGGCGCAGCGGATAGGATGAGCAGCAGTTGATACCCTAAACCCGTCTATAAATAAATATAAAATAGAAATAAAGAAATAGTATTTTACTTACAGTATATTGCAGATAGACTTCATAGAATGTCACGATTTGCTACGTGAATGGCGAATTTACGATTCAATCTAATAAAAAAACAATAACTAGGTTAATCAAACAAGCTTACGAGTTTTATTCTGGATGCAACATGGAGATCAAGATAAACCCTAGGCGCCGCATATTATTTGCCGAAGATATGCTGTGAATTTTGGGGGATGGCTCAACGTAAAAATCACGGTTCAGATTGCTATTTTTGCTTGATGAACCTATTTGGAATTTGACCTACGTCGAAGGATACTATATAGTAGCCAAACCTGCAATCAGCTCGCAAACTTTTCGTTCACAGCCAGAATTTGCCTGTCCCCCAAACATCTAGAATCATATACACTTGACGATAAAACGATTGCTGCTGGAGATAATATTGTTGAACCTATGAAAGAAGACACGGATCCTAATTCTAACCATTTAATATAAGTACTCCACATTTTTCATAAGACGAACTTAACAACTTAGTATAGGATATAAATTTATTAATAGCTTAAACCGAACTATTGGGATCCAGGTTGCGAAGTTGCAATCTATTACAGAGTGGTGCGCATATTTCCAGATAACGGAGAGATGAACTAGTTTTTTTTCATTTCTTTACATCGTGTGATCGGTTGGTGTATTGTGTAGATATTCCTGGACTAATGAATGCGTTAGGATGTAATTACAAAACTAGTGAGTGGAGACTATTGATTCATCTATTCTAAGCTTGAAAAGAGTTATCCTCCACAATGGAAATTCGTACTCCTCTATTTCCATTGCCCACGCCGTACACAAAAATATATACTTAAAAAAATCAAGTATACAGAGCATGGGCGGAGCTTATGTGGTGATTTAAAAGTCCTAGCACTTTTGTTAGGAATGCAATTGGGTTACACCAAGTTCTGCTGTTTTGTCTTAGAGTGTGACAGCAGAGCAAAGGATAAACACTATTCTTAAAAGATTGGAAAATACGAAAAACCTTGTTGCTGGAGAAAAAAAATGTTACTAATCTTCCTCTCGTTGATAGAAAGAATGTTCTGCTACCACCTGAGCACATAAAACTGGGACTGATGAATAACGTCAAGCTTTAAATAGAGACGGTGAATGATTCCCATACCTGAGAGAAAAGTTTGCCAGACTGAGGAAAAAATAAAAGAATGAATTTTTAATGGGCCGCAAATTCGTTACATCATGAAGGACAGTGTATACGATTCAAAACTGGCCGAGACTGAGGCTGCTGCATGGGTATTATTTAAAGAGCCGTGTTCCAATTTCTTAGGAAATACGAACGCAAAAGTTACGAACAAATTGTGACTTTTAATTTCCACACGCGCGATATGGGTTGCAACATGTCCTTGAAGATTCATTTTTTCCACTCACTTTAACAAACCCCCCCGGTCTGTGAATGATGAACATCGTGAAATGTTTCGCCAACACATTACGTATTGTGAAAACGAATACCAAGAGAAGTGAAGCACCATAAAGCTCGCAGATTCATATTGGAACCTAATCAGGGATACTCCAGAGGTACTGAACAAACTAAACTCACATGTACAAAAATTTTGAGATTCGGTTATGACGTGTGACGTGGTATGCATAACTTGTATTATAATAAATGTAAACATTACATAAAAGACGTTCAACTATATAACCATGAATAACTTTCGATTGACGGGTGATAGAAAAATTCTGTTAAGGGATTCGTAATTAGCCGTACAGATTCTCTAAGAAACACCCATCTCGCATTAAGAAACAAAATTTTTTAATTATGATGCCATGCCGTCTCTCTAGTATCTTTTGTACATTTGATTTTTTTCTTCCAATGCTCCATCCGAAGGTACTACATTGGCCAGAAAGCGAGTTTTTTATTACCTGAAAATTTAGAATTTTGCCGAACCCTTGCTGTTACAAGCAATGTAGGTATGTTTAACGTGCGTGACAACACTCACTCACGGCTCCTACATTTTATCTCTCATCCGAACGAGGACGTATTTTTGTAAAAAATGCTCGCCTAACATTTTTCAAGCGGACCGTGTCGGGATTTCAGCCCAGGACCTTGGGCATAGTAATCACACGCATACCAACTATGCCATGGAGCCGCTATAGCATCTTTTGCACAGGGTACAAGTGAGTTTGTTATAAATTTGTTTGTAAAATAGTACTTGAAAAATTGGTACGGTAATTCTAAATCTAAAATCTGGCGAAGCATATCAATGTTCCCATGAAACTTGAGATTATTTTCATTAAGCTCAAGAAACTTTCTTTTAAAATACATTTTTATTCTTTGCAAGTTGACTTTGTGCTGACGTAGAAGAGATTTCTTTGTTTGAACATGATGACTTGTTCTCTTTATCTCGTCCTTCTTCCTCCACAAACTGTGGTTCTCCAAATCATCAACATATGAAATATCTTCATCTTCGCTCTCAAAACCAGAGAAATTATTCAGTTACCTCTAAATTCTTCTCACTCGAGTACTTGAAGATCATTTTAAAAATCGTAGCTTCATGCATAGACAAAATGTACATGTTTGCTTTGAAAAATAGTTGTCATAACAGAAAGAGTAAACCAGAAACACACATTACAAATTGATACAGTTGGCAGATACAAATGGCAGATACATATATGACAACGAAAAAAATTTAATTATTTTATGGTGATTAAATATAATTCAAACAATAATTTAATTGATTAGGAAAAATACATTAATAAGAAGTGCAATTTTCTATTGCCACAAAACACAAAAGCAAGTAAATACAATTATCAAATATCAGTCGAATGGTGGTATTCACTAGCCTATGTGTCGCAGAAGAATTTATTCCGCAATAATACAAAATTCGCCATCTATGAATTGAAAGCGCTACTATATACCTAAACATGTACGTATGTATCCTATTGGCAATAGTACGTAGTTAAGGAAGTTATACACTATACGCATTTTAAATGAGTAAATTTTGCATTGTATGTAAATGATAGCATGATGTATTTAATACTAGAGTTCGATCTTTTATAAGCTATTGATCATCCTCAAAAACAAAATATCAGGATAACATTTCTTGTTGTTGAGTTGGTAGTGGAGTTCCTCAAGGAGCAGTTTTTGATACAACACTGCTATTTATACTACCGAATTTAATTCTTCTATAAAAAAAGGAGATGACTTTATTGGAGGGGGGGGGGGGCTATCATGAGCTGGAGGAGAGTAGGGAGTTTAGTGCAGTTCCTCTGGACACATTATCCAGTCCGAGAGAGTCCCCTACCATGTTCGAATGCCACCGAGAACAGACGTGGTTTACTTCACTCCGCAGATTTCAAAATCATCCACCACGACAACTTCTTAGACCTCCCTCCTACAACACTCGGCACGCAATGGAACCTTTATGTTAAATCACTATCCAAACTGACTTCCAAAATTCTCTCTATTGCATACGCCAATACAGACCCTGACATATTGACTGCATTCATAATTAACAACATACACTCTACAGTCAACAGAACCATACCGCACATTCACATGTCCATAAGAGCTACCCAGTTGTGGTCGCAAGAATATTCATCAGCAAGACGATCGCTGTCAAACACGAGGCACAGACTGCAAAGAGTCAGAGAAGCTACACCAAACACTACCCTTATAAGCAACATTATTAGCCGAATACTCGGAAAAAAGAAGACGCTGTAAAGAAATCATAAATGCAGTCAAGAAACAACATTACTCCAAATTCATAATATAACTCTACATGGGTCACTGGAAATTATACCGTACGTAAGTGACATCCAGTCTTCCGCAAATCCTAATCTCTCTCCCTTGCATACAACTTCCCATTTTCAATGGCGAACTTTCCCTTCTCCTGGACACTGCCATCCCTTCCATTACGTATGATGCCCTATCACTTCCTCAGCAACTCCTAATCGATAACTGCTTCACGCCTCCTGTACACGACCCAGACACTGAGCTACCTTAGATTTCATTATAACCAAATCAAGCCTGCATAAAGCGTAGGCACACACCAAATGAATAACCTTGCCCTATAAAAATCTTGGCCAATCATACGAAAATTCGTCCTCATCCCGTCTAAAAAATGCTTAAACGTCCGGTACGTTCCTCAACAGCTTAAAAGCAGCGTCCATCACTCTCATTTTAACACACAACAAACCACCCGACTATCGCAAATTCTACCGTCTGATTGCTCTACATCCCACCTTACACAAGCTTCTTGAAACAATCATCCTCCAAAAACTCGACTTTAATAGAAATTCATCTACTCCCTTATATATCATTAGAGGAAAACATAGTAGGTATTGTTAATTAGCTGAACCTTCTGTTAAATAGGGTAAATAGCTTGTAGTACGATTAATGATACACCCTGTTTCGATGTATAACGTATATTGTACCGAAATTGGATAAGAGTACTCGACCAAACGCAACGTACCGATACTACGAGAATACAACAAATGCAGTGTAACGACTAAAAACATATACCTACTTAAGAAATAAGGGTACAGGAGGTACAAAAAAAAGGTAAACAACCTGCTATTATTAAAATACAAAATAAGGTAATCGGTTGAATCTGAAAGACAACTGAATTACCGTTTAAAGCTTCTTTACTATTATGGAGTGTCAAACTTATATACTTAGTTTAACACTTTCAAACTGGTTGGATCCGTATCTCTACTGTTTCCTATTCTGAGCTTACCTACACATTTCCCTGAAATTCCTACAGGCTACATCTTTCACTATCTGTGTGCTATAGTCTAATCTAGGTCTACCTCTACCTCTTCTTTTTCCTTTCTCTGCTTCTAATATATCCTGCAATATTCCTTCCGCCTTAGACCGTAATCTCATTTTCTACTATTTTCCACATGTGTCTTTCTTCCTTCACCATTTCTAGTACATCTTTGTTTTTAACTTTGTCTGTCCATGGTATCTTCATCATACATCTGTAGCACCACATTTCAAAGGCTTCAATGATTTACCTGCCCGCTTCTCCTACTGTTCATGTTTCACAGCCGTACAGCGGTATGCTCCACACATATGCTTTCGGCAGTCTTTTCCTTCTTTCCATGTTTGTTGAAAATAGTAATTGGTTGCTTTTGCGTGTTAAATACAGCACGAACGTGTGCTCATCTGTGTTTTATATTTTATGCATTCTTCCTATCTTACGTTACTTGGCTTTCTAGGCAGCAGAAATTCTTAGCCTTTTTATTTAAATCTCGTGTTAGGTTCTTCCACTTTCGCTGCCAAGCTCGCAGAGTTTTGGTCTTGTTTCTATGCGTGTTCATATAATTTTACTAAAAACATTCCTGTAGTTTACGGAATTTTCACACAAATATTCCACTAATTGCACAGAGTTACTGGTCAAGCACTCCGTAACGGAGTTGACTTGAATTCTTTCAATAAAGAAAGGATTTCACTATCCATTTTCTTTTTTTGGTTACGAGCGACAGAGATGCAAATAGAAATCGTCTAAAAGTCTGTAATCCCTCTATTTGACACAAGTATAACGAAAACTCTATTTGCAGTAACAACAGTTCTTTATTCTCTTACTGATTAGGGAAGCCATTTAAACAATTCGTAGTTACAATGGAATTTGCTAAAAGTTTTTCTAAAATTTATTTTCGGTTAATAGCTAACAGTACAAGTATTAGCTTTTTAGCACTATGATGCTATATTTAAATCGATGCACTACAATTATCTACTCAAACCCTAATTATTAATTTGTACAATCACTACAGTAATTCATGTCACAGAGTAATTTATATCGACCGTCATTTATATCACATCTTTCAATGCTTTAAACCAGCTTCAATCATAACTGAACTCTAACATCCACGACGACAATTTTATACAAATTCAAAACCTCTAGACTATTCTAAAACATACCAGAAATGATGCAACTGACATTGTCGAATTGTCACGTGACAAACATGCTAGAATTCTGGATGAATCATTGACGTTTTAATAGAAATTACCTTAAAATCCAAGAAATTCGTATCAGCTTACCATAAAAATGTTTAAGTATTATCGTGTTATACATTTACTAAGTCCGAACCGAATGCAAACGAATGAATAAAAAAATGTTTTACTGCAATTAAGCTTCATTGGGTTGGTGTAATAACTTTTAAGATAAACTGCCTGCCTCTAGCTGAGATGGAAGAATTCGACCGACATGAGCATAATACAATTGAGACCAACGCGTGGTCAACTGTTGACCACGTCGTGTGTCATGTGCTTGTATAATTTCCACATCACTGAAATCTCCAACAAGATCGCAACGAACTTCTCAATTCCCTGTTTATTATTCGCTCGAATATACGTCTGCTTATTTACAAACTTTTAATGTACTCGAATACCGATACAGAGCTCACTGATTATAATTACTACAAGATTCACTACACTAAATTCTTTGCTGGCATGACAATTACACTATATTTGTTATTAACCGTTAATTTATTTACATAAACACTAATGGATTTATGTCCTAATTTATATAGAAATTATGATGAATATACTTTAACAACGGATCAAGTAATTCATTTCATATTAATTGTGGATTGACATCTGAAACTCAACTGAACCTCCTGCCAGATCGTGCGGTTTATATATCGGGCTATGATTGTAAAAAAATCGCTACGAATCGATTTTTTAAATACATCCTTGTAGCTATCAACCAATTCAATGTTCGCCAAATGACTATATTTCATAGAATTTTAGACTATTTAACGTCATTCTTACAAAAATGTCCTTCCCGGACACCGATTGTAACTAAAAAAGATACGTTACGTTTTTGTCATTAAAGGGTATCAATGACTTTTCAATATTCCATCCTGGTATTTAAAGCGTTAAGCTCTTTCTTAATTAAAACTTTTTGCGAATTCAAACGCTTTTTCATCCACCGTACTATATTATATAGCCGAAAGCAATAAACTAAAAGTTTTTAAATGTGTTTTCCATTTTAAAATTGGAAAAAAGGTACGAACTGTTAAGTAGACAACGATTTGTCACTTTCAAATCGTTGCATTGTCTTAAAATCTCACCTTTCTGATTAATATTTTTTGCAACTTCCATGGCATCTTTTAATCTGATGTGATCGTTCTGTTAGGTCATGCAATCAACTTGCTTATTGTCTACCCCAGGTTATTTGTACCTCTGAAATCACATCAACCTTAACCTTCCAGTTGTTACAGAGTCAGTTAGTTGAATGCGTTAAAATTTATGGGCATATTATACCATGTCTAACACTCAAGGTTGTTACATTCTTTCAGTACCCTTGCAAGTCATAAAGCTCATGAACGCTTCTGAAGCACGTTTGTTGCCAGTTTTAAAGCAATACAGTTACTAACAGCTAATTAATGTTATAGGGTAAGAGCATGTTGAGCAACCGACCTTCAAGCAATGAAAATTTAATGTTTATGTGTTGTACCACCTGCTTTTAGTTTTGTTTTCTACATTGTTTTGGTATTGCTATTGTTCGAGCTTGAGATATTTATGATGTTTATTTTTCTTGTTTTATAATGAAAGCATATTCAACTGAAGAAACTATGAAAACGTGTTTGCTGCCAGTTCCAATGATGAAAATACACAACTGAATTCGTTTCACGCATGCACATACAATTTTTCTATAACAGGAAAATGAATTATTATTTTACGTATTTAATCAGAATCTGCAAATAAACTCCTGAACTTGCGATTAAATGTTGCCCCGTCCGAACATTTTAAATTTCATTGTCGACAATACCTGTTCCTTTGTAAAATATTCTAATAATTTTTGGAATGCGAGGTAACCATAAAGTAGTGAGACTGATGTCATAAAAACTTTCGGTTGTGTTTACTCTGTAGCGTGATCTCCTTCAAAGTAATCAGCTTTTGCCCGCACATAATTAGTCCAACGATTCTGCTACGGCTTAGTTCTTTTGGAAAGTTTTCCAAGCCCCGTCTCAACATTTAAAATTTCTCCTACTGTTCCTTGACTTCCAATTTAACCTTGGCCAAGAAAATGCATATAACGCGAGATCTGGTGAAAAAAGTTAACGTTTTCAAATAAAATTAAATAAAAACCCTTAACCACAAAAAATATTTAAATTACTAAATACGTATTTCGACCACTATGTGGCCATCATCAGTAGAAAAAAAAATAAATTAGCTGTTGTTCTGGAACACTTCAGAGGATATTCTCCTCACCACTTAGGCTGAAGTGAACCTTCCCAACCTATAATTTACTATATTGTTGCTTTAAACACTACCGAGGATATTCTCCTCACCCGCAGGCTGGTGTTCTCAACAACAAACAAGCGAATTCACTTCAGCCTAAGTGGTGAGGAGAATATCCTCTGAAGTGTTCCAGAACAACAGCTAATTTATTTTTTTTTCTACTGATGATGGCCACATAGTGGTCGAAATACGTATTTAGTAATTTAAATATTTTTTGTGGTTAAGGGTTTTATTTAATTTTATTTAAATCGTTCCACAGTGTTCCTATAGATTATTAACGTTTTCACTTTTCCCTATCCTTATTCAATTTAAATTCGTCATGCTTATTTTCGAAACATTTTATAAGAATTTGTTGATTGGTCAACGCGTTCTTTTCTTTGCCATATGGTTCTCTTGTTGATTATTTGTATTTGAATTTGGACGGTGACGTGACTAGATGAGGACAGTTGTTCCTCATCTGTCGTTTGTGTAAGAGCAAGAACTTGAGGTTCCAAATATGGTAGGCTGGATGTTTTGGCGTTTAATTTTCGTAGGAGATGGAAGACAATACAAATACGGCACGATGCCTGTCCGGAGCTCTTTTGTGTTTAGGGCTTCAACGGTTAACTACGGATATTCAGTGGTAAGCTTTGCTTCATAGGTTTTCATAACGAATGTGGTAATTATGTGCGTGTGTTGATTTTTACCACAACTAATACTTTACATGTGATTTTCCAATGTTCCACCCGAAGGTACTACATTGGCCAGGAAGCGAGTTTTTTTTACCTGGAAAATTTGGAATTTTGCCGAACCCTTGCTGTTCCACGCAAGGTAGGGATCTTTAACGTGCGTGACAACACTCACACACGGGACCTCCATTGTACCTCTCATCCGAACGAGAGTGTATTTTTGTGAAAAATGCTCGCCTAACATTTTTCAAGCGGACCGTGTCGGGATTCGAACCCGGGACCTTAGGCGTAGTAATCACACACATACCACTACGCCACGGAGCCGTCGCACAACTAATACTATCACAAGTATTAGTATTACAACTACTTTGAGTACGCACCTAAAGGGATAAAATTATGAAGAGTATACTGTTTTGGATTTTGCTGAGACCTTCTGAAGGTTATGCATGGGTTTAGTATGAACTGGAAGTAATGGAATAGATTCTACGTTTCCTTAATTAGTTACTGTTAAGCATTGGTTAAAAGAAAATTTAACTGCGAGGAAACGATTTTATTCTCATCTTATTAAAACAAACCTTACGTGTGATTTTCCAATGCTCCACCCGAAGGTACTACATTGGCTAGGAAGCGAGTTTTTTTTAACTGAAAAATTTGGAATTTTGCCAAACCCTTGCTGTTCCAAGCAAGGTAGGGATCTTTAACGTGCGTGACAACACTCACACACGTGACCTCCATTTTACCTCTCATCCGAATGAGGGTGTATTTTTGTGAAAAATGCTCGCCTAACATTTTTCAAGCAGACCGTGTCGGGATTTGCACCCTGGTCCTTGGGCGTAGTAGTCACACACATACCACCACGCCACGGAACCGCCTATTAAAACAAACCGTCAAATTTCACTAATAATTTTTACGACGTCGTGTTATGAGATTCGATGTTTGAACAACTTGTGTATGACTTGCTATCGTTTTGTGAGCTGTTGTTGATCCTCCCGTGGTTTCAACAAATCAAGCTTATAAGTTCAAGGTATTTTTAGCATTAAGTGAAGTACTTGGATTCTAACCGGGTACGTGGTCATCAAGTGGCTCCTTTTTTATTACATTCATTTAATTTTTTATTACTCTTATTCAAAATCAGTCTAGCAAAAACTAATCTTTAATTGATAATTTGCCATATTCAGCATTCTGCATGTTTGGATGATTTCTCACAAATGTTTTAACATTTCACAACAAATTAGAGAACCAAATTATTTACGTGCAATAGGCAGCGCTTTCAATTTTATTTTACCGGAACTATATAGCCACGATACATTTTTGTTTAAAAGTCCATTCTCTAGCTAATCAAAATTTATAGGTTACGTTCTATGATTATTTATTCTGTTAAATTTTTGATACCTTCAAAAAAAATTAAACAAAGGATTGTTAATAGAGAACAATTTATTTTACCTACGAACACTGTTTTATTTCTTTTAAATGGTAAATCTTTTGGTAAATTAAAGACACAACGTAAAACTTTAAAATTATGAAACCAGGTATATTTTTCTTGTCAGTGCTCGAACATACAAAGTATTTGGTCACTAGATTTCCATCTTATGTATTCTAATTTCATGTATAGCTTCGAGTCTTTAACGTGTCAAGGTGTCAGCATCAGGTAAGCAGCGCCTGATCTTTGTTTCATTGAGTTAGTGTACCGTTGCTTTCGTAATATTCCATTTGATGATATTTATTTTATTACAGTGTTCAGGCATATTTTTCTTCTTATGGGTTTCTACATCATCCCGTAAGAATATTCCTTTCGGTTGTCGATTATTAGGATGTACTGGTGCCCATGCTTAGATTCTTTAATTTTGAAACCTACGGCCCCGCCTAGTTCGTCCACAGATTAAACCCTATCTAAACCAAAAATCTTTTAGGGAGTTTCCTTTATCAATTAGCCGTTTGACATCTACTTTTACCTTGGGCTATTATTTTTTATCCAAAGGAATCTCGTCGATATTACCAAGAGTGCCCTTGGCAGTACTGAAATGCCTTTTGAAGTTAAAAATTGTTGTTCAGACAATGCAGAGTGAGACCGTGAGTTATTGTGATGAAGAATCTAACTACCAGCAATGTTTGCACAGACACGGAAGACTCGTTTCCAAAGTCTTTACAGAATTAATTCGTACAAATATTTATTCAGCGTTTGTCCAGGAGCCACCCACCCTTTATGAACAATGTGCAATCGAAACAGCACACCAGAAAGCATTTCACTTCTGACTTCCACATGCGAGTTCTCATCACCAGTTACGGAACCATTTTCCGCATAATATTTTCGAATGCCCAGATCTGTTATTATTAGACAAAAAGTTTCCCGATTCATGTTAACTACTTTTGCAATATTTTAACAGATAACCATAGATCAAATCGTTTAATTTCATGGACTCCTATGATGTTGACATCTATACTTGAGGTTGCAGGTCGTTCCTCTGCGTTTTTTGTCCTCAATGTTTCAAATATACAAAGAAGTCTTTGTGCTATTCAGTTTGGTCAAATCTGTTGGGTTACTTTTTGGCATGTTATTTCTTATTAAAGTATGTTGAAAAACAATTACACATATTTTTGTTCCTAAATTTCGAATAATTTAATGGTGCCTGGCGGTATAATTTTCTAAAACTTAATGCCAAAATAAAAAAATAAAACGTGTTAATCCCTTGCTGTGAATCAAATTTAGTAGTCGAAATGTTTTTAAGTTTTTAAAACTTGGTAAGATAGTGAATATTTTTATCTATATATTGTAGTTACCATATTTTAACACGTTTAAAAATTCGATAACGGCAATCCTAGAAAAAATTTTAACAATTAAAATTTTATCGCGTTTCTAACAATTATCATGATCAAAAGTGTCGATGCAGTTTAAGACGTTAGCACCCTGAATTATCCTGGACAGAAATTTTTATATTCAAAATTTAACAAGCTTTTGGTAGTTTTCTTGCAGTTAAAATCAACATTGATGGTTTTTACATCACAATTGCTCTGCTAGTTAATGGAATTTGAGAATATATTCATGCTTATGTTTGGTCAGTTCTAGAGATTACTTCCGAAATTTTGCATTAAAAACTTTGTTACTGTTATTGCGCGAAATTGTGTCTGTGACGCCTAAAAAGATACTAGTATGACAACCATAAATATCCAAGAAGATGTTAATGACGCACGCTTATAAAGCATTTGTCTCAAGAAATTGAACTTTCTAATAAAACCTTTTGAACGTTTATCAAGAAAGACTTCTGCTTGCATCCGTATAACAAGCACACTGCATTAGATTTTTTCCAATGCTCCACCCGAAGGTACTACATTGTCCAGGAAGCTAGTTTTTACCTGGAAATTCTGAATTTTGCCGAACCCTTGCTGTTCCAAGCAAGATATGGATTTTTAACGTGAGTAACAACACTCACACACGGGACTTACGTTTTACCTCTCATTCGAACGAGAGCACATTTTTGTGAAAAATGCTCGTCTAACGTTCTTCAAGCGGATTTCGTCGGGATTCGAACCCGGGATCTTGGGCTCAGTAGTCACACGCATACTAACTGAGCAAGGGAACCGCCTCGTATAATAAACAACCATAGCAGACCCCTATTGCTAATAGACACCACTCCAGATGTCTTGCGTACTGCTAATGTCTTGTCAATAATTCAATGAATAACGACTTTCTAAATTTAATGGCAACGTGGTTTCATCTCAATAGATACATGGATCCACAAAATATGCGTATGTCAACCTCTCAAAATTTGTGATTCGATAGCAGTTTCTCGCAGACAAAGAATAATTGGGCATATTTTTTTAGAATGATAATCTTCAACAAGGCTATTTTCAACAAGAAGCTAAAAATTTCTCTGCAATTTTTTGATGACCAACTTGATACATGCTGAAGTCGAGTTTCATCCGAGATAGCCTCAATTGTCTATCATGGACTATTTTGCATTCTCTTGTTTAATAAATGGGATTTCTAGATCTTCTGTAAATAATTTGCAACAACGTTTTAAACCTAACTAAATTCTTTTTACGAAATTTTTTTAATTTGGCCTAAATCTATTGAATGTTAATTATATAGTTGCTTTGTTTGATAAATTTATTCACATTGTAAGCAAAGTGAGCACACATTGTGTGGTAAATTTTTAACGTATTCCCATAATTTACCCTAAATAGTTTTATGATGAACATAAATGAAATCTATACTTTATCTACAAATTTTTTGTGGGGAGTGATACAACTAATTACATGAAGAAAGCACGGGTTGTAGTGACTAGGTCCCCGGAAGCAAATGTCCTAAGCGTGAAGTACATGCGGGCGGTATATACAACGGGCGGCAATAACCTCTTGGCGACGGTACATGTTTCACTATCATAATTTGATTTAAACAAAAAATTAACACATTTTAGGAAAATTATAATAATTATTAGATATTTATGCTTACATATAAAAAGATTATATTATATTATCTTAAAATATTTAAATAATTCTATTTGCTTATGATTAAAAGCAAGAACGAGCTTGCTTAACTTGCATCTTATCGTATCAGTGCGCACTGTGTCAGTGTCTTTCCCTGTCATTTTATGTTGATTTTCCTGTCAATTCTGGAACAAATGTTAACCTAAAAAGGTGATTCCATATTAAATTAGAATTGGTATTATATTCGCACCTACATAATGAAACATATTTAAGTTTAATGGAAATGCCTAAAACTGTGTGAGTGGAGTATGAAGTTACGTTTGTTGCGAATTACTGATAAAATAATTTTAAATAAAAAAATATATTTATTTTTAACTTTCATATTATTTTTTAACTTGGGAATAATGTTATATTAGTTTATCTATTCTGACTGAATCACTATAAAAAGTAAATATCAACCAACTTAACGATCTTATTTATGAAATAATCTCGATTTTTATTTTTTTGAACTAATAATTTCGTATAGAAACATTTGAAGCAACTTTACTCACAAAATTCTCGAAGAATAGACCTACATAGAAACGGCGTTGAATTCAGTTTCTAAATCGATTATCGAGTCTCCTCGAGTATATTAGATATTTTATAAAGCCGCGTAGCGAATTCTGGAAACAAAGTCGATCTACCTTCGTCCTCGCCCTCGTAGTTAAGGACACCTTCTCGCACGGCGCGTTCTACTACCACGTTCAGGAAAATCGTTGTTTCTTACACGTAACCCTAGACGTGACGACAATATTTCTTAA
The DNA here is from genome assembly GCA_036346225.1 of Platerodrilus igneus. NCBI lineage: Eukaryota > Metazoa > Arthropoda > Insecta > Coleoptera > Lycidae > Platerodrilus > Platerodrilus igneus. The sequence goes on along the minus strand of JARFIW010000892.1, from coordinate 747,434 downwards.
AAGTCCCGTTTTCCGTCGAGAAACCTAGGCAACTGAATGTAAAACTTAATTCTCCATCAAACCACACCTTTCTCTACCGTCCACTCTCTCTCGAAGAAGATTCACGATTAGCTTCCGCTCGGATCTCTCAACTATCGTAGCAAAGTCAGCTATCAAATCTTATAGTAAAGTGGAAACATTGTTTATTTGTAAAACTGTGTTAAAAATTGAACTTGAACTTTGAATTTGCTTGTCTTGTCGATGTATGAAAATTATAGAATATTTAGTATATCAGATACGGCTTTCATAAAACGGTCAAAAATTGAACACTTTCATTCTGAACTTAATTTCGTCTCGAGCTTTGTGATTTATATCTTTAGTGCCATTTACTAATAAATAGTGTAACCATTATATTGGATGCTGATTTAAAATTAAATATTATGCTAATGATCGGGTTTGTTACTACAAGGTGGAGAAACCGAATTCTTTTGCGATCCATCATAAAAAGAAAATCCAGAAAAAGTCATATAAGATGACATTCCAATCAGTTTATTTTAACGCTCGTGTTAAAAATTGTAGATATAGCAGCCGTGTACTATACAGGGTGTTAAAAAAAGACGCAGCAATATTTAAGGAGTTATTTCTCAGATCCGTTTATGAAAAAAAATCCAAAAGTGCATTGTTTCCAAGATACAGGGTGTTAAAGTTTTTTTAAATAACAGTTTTGTAAAAAGAATTCAAATATTCTTTGACCGATTTCTTTGAAATTTGATAGCGTTGTTTGTAGTTATAAGAGGCTGATTGGGCCCTAACTAGATTAAAATTATCACGTCCAGTGACGTCAGGGGGGCACCTTAAACAAAATTCTTGACAAAAAATCACTAACTTTAATTTAATTTGGATACTTTTGTTAGATAAAGCAATCAAAAATACAACTTTCTGTCTCTTGAATTATCGTCGTATCTTGCTTCGTTTACGAGATTAGAAATAAAACCAATTTATTGCCTGTCCATTTATCATACTGACGCCACTAGACTTAATGGTTTTAAACTAGTTAGGACCAAATCAGCCTCTTATACCTACAAACAACGCTGCCAAGTTTCAAAAAAATAGGTCAAATGATATTTGAATTCTTTTTACAAAACTGTTGTTTAGAAAAAAAAACTTTGATACACTGTATCTTGGGAACAATGCATTTCCGGACTTATGTTTTTATAGGAATTTTTTTCCATAAATATTGTAGCGTCTTTTTAAACACCCTGTATAAAGATAAGTTAAAACTTTAGTTATATAATGTATGAATGCACGCGTAGAACGTCATTTGTAACCTTTTTATTTTAAAAATATTGTAATCAAAATTTATACACGGTTGTCCAATCAAAACCGTGGTTTATTAAAGGGAGATTTTGCATTTATATTTTTTTTAAATTTTTGACTGAGTTTTGAGATAAAACGGTATTTTTTGGATGACAGGGTCAAAAGTAGTTTTTGATGATAATTTGAAACCCAGACAAGATAATTATATTTTGTAAAAACAATTATGTAAATATTTGAATATGATTCATCGATTTGTGTAACTGTTACGAAAGTTGGATCCATGGTGCTTGCGTCATAGCTCTAATTCAACATCTAAAACCCAGCGAGTAGGATAAGAGGTAAACGTTAATGGACTATATTTTAGCACGTACTCAAATATTATGGCGATAAGTAACACTTCAGTTTCTAAAAACGGTCATCATTGGACATAAAGCTTCTGGGAAAATAAATTGTGGTTTGTGCATTGTTGATTTTTTAGTCGATTAGGATGCTGGCATCAATATTGGTAAGTGATTTACACTGGATAAAGGTAATTTTAATCTGGTATTTTTTGATATGAAACTTAAATTGAAGGAATGTAGGTCTAAGTTTAAAACAACTTTGATAACAATGTTTACTTAGAACGTTTATAGCGTTTGATAAATAAACACAATGCTATTACTCTTTGGCATAAATAGCTTTTCTGCTCTATTTAGTGGAAGGTCCGTTACAATGATCGTGCAAATGTGTCGAGCAGTCTTTACGGTTGTGGCGATCGGTCCATAGCGACATTCGACGCCCAAATGTTTCCTCGGAACCTATTAACACTGGAGAGCATAACTTTAATACCCGTAAAATCCATCTACCTCGAACCTTATGAATAGTGCCGACGACTTACGAGGAGCCGTAATAGCAATACGTCTACATTATCCGACGACTGATCATCGTCTTTTGCCATTAATTATACTTCAATTGGATGTAGTGACTGGTAAATAAATTTGAATTTGAACTGATGGTCGGCCAATCTTTATACAACAGATATCACAATGTGGGGAGAGTGTATAGACACTAGATCATTTTTAACCCTGCTTACAAACCAGGTTGGTATCCGTTGATGTCTGGTATTTACAGTATAAAGTGCTGCCTGGTGGCTATAAAGAAGTATCGGTTCCCCCGAGGCTTTTTAAATGTACTATCCGATCAAGGTTTAATGTACCATTAACTTAGTTTATAGCAACCATATCCAAAATACTATATATTCAATTTTAATAAAATCCCAATGCAAGAAACGTAAGTGAATGCAAATAAAGTGTGGATTTGACTATAGTGCCACCAAACAAACATAGCACTTGGGAAGTGTGTCCTTGGTGTCGCTGCCTGCTAAGAAGTACACTCAAAGTAGAAAGCTTTTAATTGTCAAATTGAAATATTTGTAAGGTTAGGTTATTAATATTCAACATTAAATGGCATTATTGTATTTTTTAATCCTTAATAATTTTGAAAGATTTAATTAACAATGACGACGTAACACACACCATGGAATTTTAAATTTGCTTAAAAATGCTTTGTTCCCGCAGTGTACTTTGAAACAAATCGCTTTCTGATTGGTTCCATATGTTCTTGTCAAATTTTAGTTCACATATTTTCCGGATCCTATGCTTGCTTGATGGCACTGTATATCTAATCCTATAGTGTAATTTGATTTTAAATCAAATAGTGTTGTAGGTCGCTAAGGCTGTTTGCCTGAGCTGCTTCCCTGGGTCGCTATTAGATGATTATGGTTGATATTTGTCGCTCACCGTCGTTATTGGCTGCTAATGGTAGACGCTGTCATGAGTTGAAAATGATTATATAATAAAATTTTATTTCTGATTTATATCGACTTATTTCTGTTGCCTAATCATCGATACCAGATAGCTAGAACAACTGCTACTTAAGTTTTTATGCAATCCAGACAGAATAAGAAAGTCAACACGTATGGCAACAGCCAAACTCGGAGATCACAGTTGTACGTCTAATTTGAAAACGGCAAGATTATCAAATAAAAAAGTGATGGCGTCATGTGATCCTCGAATAAATGACGTTGAAGGGTACAATAATGACCAGAATGGATCTTAAATTTTCCCATAAGGAAATAAATAGCAAAATGATACTTTTAGTCACAGAACAGGCATAGCACATCTACTTCGCAAAAAAGAAAAAAATCCGATGCAAAACTTCGACAATTTGGACTCTTTAGTATGATTCTCGATTTGTCCGCGCATAAACCTTTAAATCATTGCAAAATTTTACGTTTAGAATTAACCAACAAATTCAAAAACGAATCCGAGATTAATGCAGTGACTTCTTCAATGAAATAATAGCACTTACAATATTTTCTCTGTCAAAGGAATTTAAAAATCCCTATGCTCTATTATCATATACATTTGAAAAGAATTCAACGTCAACATTTCATAATGTGGCAATTTCTTTAAGGATTCTTCGTGCTCTTCCGGTATCAGTCGCATCAAATGAACGTTAATTTTTAAAGAGGTCAACTATATTGCAGGAAAGGTTATTGTGATTAGCCATTTTCTCCACAGAATTTGAACTTTGAACTTAGAGACTATTGATACAGAGCTAACATTAAAAGAAGGTGACAATCAAAAGTAAAATAGTTAAGTTTTTCTAATTTTCATGTATACACCAATTATACTAAATTTTTAATATCAAAATTTAGGGTAATAATTTTAATTCGATACAAAAATAAAATTTATAAGCTGTTAATGTCTTCTAAGAAGAAACAAAATTTTACCTTCATAGTATGCAATTACGTACATATCTATTCATACTACTTAATTTTGATTTAGTAACGTAAGTTCTTAGAAATTGTAAGTTCTTTTTGCTTTTGTCATTGTTTCCCCTTTAATATTACCAAAATATATTCGAATAAAAATCTTTTAGTTTAATTTATTTTAATTATTGATTAGATATTTAGACAACCTCATAGTTTTGTGTACCCATCTCATTCCTCAGATGGCGCCAAATTATGAGGAGATACGCTGATGGCTATTGATCTCGCAGAGGCCCTGTGTAGTAGAGCTACCAACTAAACTATACCGCTGTAAAATATGTACATTGAATTAAAATCATTGTAACAAAATGGCTTACGATATTCCAAGAAACTGTTGAATGAATAATTAAATTATTCTGGGATCTCACTCAATGGCAGAAAGTTATAAATTGCAAGTTTCTTTTAATAAATAGGCTATTTATAAGAAGGTCGCTTACGTAATTCAGCAACACTTCGGCATTTATGAGTCTCTATTCCATATTCATTAGCGAAACACGAAGGTTATGGTTACTCGTTCAACTTCTAACAAATTTAATTTAAAATGAAGATTTTAACCATTACGTAAAAGTTCTATTCTATAAATTTACGACAGTGGATCTAGAAAGAAATTAACCACAGAGATGAGTCTCTCTGAGGAATAAAAATCAACGGTGGTTACTGATCAAATTAAAATTGCTTCAAGATTTAAGGTTAAAACACCTTTTACTACAATTTGTATATTATACAGGAGGCTAATTTCACATAATTGTGAATGATAAAACTTTGAACCAAAAGATTTTTATTGATTAAAGGAAAATGTAATTTTATTAAAAGCTAGTAAAATGGCAATCAAAAATATTTATATTTAAAACTAATCATACAACTGTTGTTCCGACTAGGGTATAGGTACTACGAACGAGGTTACTAACATCGCGTCAAGTCTAATAATAACTTTAACAGTGACATGTTGATCAGAACGTCAAAACAGCAAACTGAGACAGTGTACTTACCTTCTTCCACTGTGAAAACGCCATACTAAGAGATAAAGTAATAAAAACTACTCGTCAATTTGACATTTTCTAAACTAAAGGACAGAATATACTAAAAACAAACCAAACCAAAAATTGGTATTACAAGAATGAGCGTACAATTGCTACAAAGCACGGACGAGAATAACAATTAGAAAAAATATGTTCTTGAGATATTCAAATTCTACTAGTTGTTACTGTACGCCATATTTTTATACCAAACTATTTTTTTTGAAAGATTTGTCATTCCTATCGTATTCATAATGTTCATTGCAAGTAGGTCCAAAATTAACATTAAAAAACGATATGCCTTTCTATATTGTGAAACATAATTTGTAATCTCACCCTCATGTGAGTGGGTGACTAACTACAAAATCCCTTTCATAAAACAAGTTGTTAAAGGAAAGACAGTCTTCCGCCGTAGCTAGGGATCTATTCTTGGGCAGAGCAATGAGAGAATGTCATGGATCTTCAAAAACTATACTTCATACGACACACGATAGAAACGAAAATTAGAACAACACTAAAGAGGGCACCACCAAGTCAGATTAAAAAAAAACAAGATGTACTCTAAGGGAGAACATGGAAACCCCGAGATAAAAATATCGCAGTCCCTGTTTAAACACAGTTATTAAAAAGAAACGCGCGGTACCTCTAATAAAACAATATAGTTAGAGCAAAGAAAGGACATACGAGGTGTGCTATTACTACCTTGCTATTGCAAAAGAAACAGCATATAAAAAATAGTAAAATATTCTTTTGTTGCAATTGCAAATGAAATAACATGTAAATTACTTCCTGTAGTCAAATATATCTGTTGTCAAACCACACTATTGGAGCTATTTAAAGATTACTGCAAAACAAGACTACCAAAAAGCTTGTCGTTTTACACCTTTACTAGTATAAAAACCAAGTAGTATTACTTATTAAATCGGATAAAAAAACATTGTAGAAATGATTACCAATAGGTCACCATTAATATCTCACTATTCAGCAAAATTGATCAAACAATAGTATTAAGTTTCTCCACTTTTGGACGCATTAGTCCAAAATTCAGCAGTAAATTTAGTTTAAATTATTCGTTTAATACATATGTATTATTTTTTATAATTAATAATTTCATTTACAAAATATACAACAAATATTCATAAAAACCGAGGCTTTCAGAAAGCGGCAGCAACATAATTTTAGTGAACTATACCTTCTCTACTAAATTTATAAAAAACAGCAGCTTGTTATATACCATAATTTCGAAGTCTTTCGGTATCTAGATCTGTATATTCAGACTCACAACCTTGTTATACAAGTACTAATGTTTTATATTTCAAGTTAAAAATATGCAATGCAAACCAGTTTTATGCTACAAGTATTAATTTAAATGTAAGCATTAAAACTAAGAAGAAATTCTTATTGCATAAACAAAGATTTGTTAAGTTGCCTTGCTCGTGTAAACGTGATAGTGATTTTCTTAGCAAACTTGAAAATGAACAAGGCGCCAGATGACATGAATAAAGTTAATCGCTTACCTTGAATTGTTGAATAAATGTTAAAATGTCACAAAGCACGCAACAAAAAGCCATATGTTTCGAATTGAAACTAGCAAAATTTTTACAGAAACTTCCAGAAACTGCAAATTTTCAAGGAATTGAATATATATGCTGCTTTTCTTCGGTCTTTGAAAATAACTTGCTAATTACTGAATCAAACAACTAGCAACACTAAGTATAGTAAAGCAAAGAATCTACGCATTTATAAATCTCGGAAAAGAGATATATTACAATTGCAAATCCATTGGAATACACTTTATATCGTTGGTCAAATGAAAAATACTTCTACGCGGATTGACTTTTCGGGTAGGTTAAAACATTCCATTATATTAATTCCACGAACAAAATTAATAGATATCACTCCAAGTGATAAATAATAAATTTTGAAAACTAATTGATGTTAAATTGGCCTGTTTATAAATCTTCTACGCGACCAATATGCTTCGTTAGCAGACTGACTTTCATTCTAAATCATCTGACATTTGGGTTAATTTGTAATTACCGATTAGTTCTTCTATTAGTGTTGTAAATCTGTTTGTTTCAGAAGAATTTGCTTTTAAAACGATTTATATGATAAAATTATATTATTCGGAGACTGCAAATACGTAGTATGTGATAAGAAAACAACTTCGAAGAAAGCAATAATAGATTCTAAAAATGCATTTTTGTTTGACAGGATTTCGGAAACACAGACTACTACAGTAATTTATCATCACTAAAAACATCCAGGCAATGACAAAAAGCTTTTTAATGGAAAGTCGTTACCGCAGGCAGAATGAACCTGCAACCTTATGGGTTGGTCGGATCGCAAATCCAAAGATTTACCACCTTAAAAACACATTTCTAAACTTATATCTAATAGTGTAATTGATTATTATTTCATGGTCGCATTGAATTACGGAAAAAAGTAAATCTACCATTGTGACAAAAACATTCTTTTGCGCGCGCACCTCTAATTAAAAAAGTATTGCTTCTTTCTAAACTCACTCATAGTTTTGAGAAAATTCATATGAATTTCACACTTCATCCTTTTCATTTTTCGTCTAGGACGGGCAAAATGAATGCCGTAGATGGAATACAAATATCCAAGATGCGATATATTTTGAATACACCTCACTGATGGTTCCTATGAGACCGTCAATCGGAAACAGCGCATAGCCAATGTTGGCGCAGTTACCCAAGCTTACAGCATATCGAAATTGTAGTATCAGAGCTGCCTCAATTAGAAAAATACCTAACATTTTTTAAGCAGTTCGTTTCGAAAATCGAATCCGCGACACATAAGTAGAACATAGCAAATTGAGGACAGCTCTGATACTACAATTTCATAGGTCTCGTATGTGTGTTGTTCCGTACGTTAAAGAACCCTGTCCTGCTTGGGTCGGTAAGGGTTTGGCTAAATAAAAAAATTCAAGTTAAAAAATCTCGTCTCCTGGCCAATGTGGTATTATCGGGTGGAGCATTGAACGATTCAAATATAGTATGTCGTAGCGCTGAAATTATAATCTTTGCTAGAGGTTTATGCTGTTTGCTGAAAGTTGAGAGTTGATGTACCTTCTTCTACCTTAGATCTCGCACGCTGTGCTTTTATGCTGATAGAGTTATAAATTCTTCTTATCTTAATACGGCCTCATTATAATTAATTTATGCAGTCGAAGCTCCTATGCAAGCTGGTGGCATTTTTTCGTAATATCGTAGCAATTGGAGCAAATCTTCTTCAAGTAGTTAAATTTAAAAAATATCCTGTGATATAATTTAATTCTTGAGTATGGATATTATAAAGTATGATTAAATTATTTAATTCTCGATACGAAATAGACCATTTATCATGCTAGCATTTTCTTTTGTAGAAATACATATGTAAAAAATATTTCTTTGCTGCAGAAGACGTCTGATTGATTGAGATAGACTTCCCATATGTTTTATGTTTATCCAAGAGTTTAAACAGAAGATTTAAGAATTGACAAACACGAAAGGTTGTTCTGTATGTCTTTATAAATTGATTAATACTTGTTAGATACAGTGGCATCCAACTTAAGATTACATTGGAGTAATAGCCAAGTTAGCCGTTGGCATACAGTTTTGCCTTTCCATCTTCAATGTATAAAACTTTAATTTTTTAAAGTAAAATACTTGTTACAATTAGCGCGCCGCAACATTAGTCTCGAAATTTCTTAAGCTCGTATTATTAAAACTGTAACAACATTTCTCTTTATGCATTTTGCATTTTGGTATCAAGCTTTAACGAATGTCTACACACTTTAACTGCATTTCTATCACTATTATGAACTGTAAACGTGGTTGCTTTGCATATAATTTGTCTCTATTTCGCAGTGTGTGCGTGTGAATGCGTGCGTGTGAATGCGTGCGTGTGCATGCGTGCGTGTGCATGTATGTACGTGTGTGCGTGCGTGTACGGTTGCGCGCGTAAGTGCGCGCGCGTGCGTGCGTGGGTGCGTGCGTGCGTGTAATAACCTCCTATTTTGTGGATCTATTATAATTTAACTCTGATTAACTTTTTAGGGAAATAACGTTTTTTATATTATACATGATAAAATATCAGTAAAAAAATAGGAGATATAGGTTGAGAGGACACATACTAAGGAATAGTGCGGGATAAATTAGGAGCAAAGAAAGGGAAAGAGAGGTAGAGGTAGACCTAGATTAGACTATTGCACACAGAAAGTTATATATTTAGTCTGTGGTAATTTCATGGAAAGGTGTAGGTCAGCTCAGAATAGGAAACAATGGAGGTATGCGTCTAACCAACTCCAAGACTGAAACCCCAACGATGGAAAAAGTAATTTTATTTAAGCCTGATGATTATCATAAGCAACTACAGCTATATTGCAATATTAGCAACAAATGTTGATTGTGCGATAGGGGTAACTGGAAAACTATTCATTCGGCAAATGTCTAAATTGTGAAGTACTTTGGTAGCCGTCAGGTTACTTACACCTCTTCGCTTATCGTTAAAAAAGGAGAAAGTATGTATATCTGGAAAAAATGTTCGAAATACTAGAAAAAAGTTGGAATAAGTTTATAGCGTTAGACGGATAGTAGTTTATACAAAGAGCATAAAGCGGTAAGAGCAGGAACGTAGAGAAGTAAATATTAGGAAAGGGAAGAGACAATGATGTGCGTTATTCCCATTAATTTTTAACTTGTATATCGAAGAGACAAAGAATACTGTCAAATACAGGAAAACATTTGGAATTATTATGGAGGGACAAACGATTGATATGCTTAGATTGCTTAGTGGTATTAGCATCTAGGAAGAAAGAGTTAGAAGCAGCTGTTAATGAAATGGAAATAGTACCAATAGAGAGATACGGTATGAAAATCAACAAAAAATGAAATTAAAGTAGGTAACGTTGGGTGTTACAGGAAATAAAAAATTAGATGAGAAAGAAGGAATTAATCTTCAATGGACATGTAGTAAAATCGGCATTTTCATTCAAATCACAAACATAAGACTACACATTTAATGGTTTTATCTCTTACATATTGGAAATCACCTCAAGGTTGTAAATTATTTTAAATTCAAAAAATTTAAACAAAACAATTATAATTGTCAACTTGCATAGTGGAAGAATGTCATGATTTTAAAAAAGTTTTCATAATTATGTAAGTAAATAATCGGGAATCGTTAATATGTATCCCAAATATGAGTTTTAAAAATTCTAGTTGAATGAAGTGCATTTAATAGACATAGTTACAATTACTACAAGAGAAAACCACAGACATACTTTAATACAATAATGTAACAAACCAGATGATATGCAAAAAGTATATGTTTATAGAGATGACCTAATCCTTTCATTCAATACATTACAATGTATTTATTTAATATGGCTTCATACAAACACAAATGTATACCTAAGTAAATCACATGGAAACACGTACTTCCTGCGCTTGTATACATAAGATCAATAGCAAGATTGGGCAATGACAAAACATCCCTGGACTAAGAACATAGAGTAGGGAAAATAATACCAGAATTAGATATTGAGTTTAATTGTGAACTGGCATTACGTCAACATCAAAATGTCTTGATATGCGCAAATAGAACAGGGGGAAGGGGGTTTGATGGAATGCGAGGTTTTAGATGGGGCTTTGATATAATGTAAATGAAAAAATGGGGTTGAATGTACATAGCTCCAAGAAAAATTGATTGTTTTCCCGAAGAAAATAGGTGGCGATCGACGTGTAAATGTGAAATACATCTGCAAATTGCGGAATAGATTCATAAACGCGCGCGAGGATATGATGTAATAATCGTTTGAAAACAAAGGGGTAGCACATGGTGAGTCATTCCTCCGTTCAATTGAAACTTTGTGGCGTGTTTAGAGTCAGGTAGTTACTGTTTGGTTATGTATCTAATGATAAAAGGAAAGATACTGACAGTTGTTGAAAATCGAGCGGATCCCGACAGGATCCGCTTGAGAAATGTTAGGCGAGCATTTTTCACAAAAATACACCCTCGTTCGGATGAGAGATAAAATGGAGGTCCCGTGTGTGGATGTTGTCACGCACGTTAAAGATCCCTACCTTGCTTGGAAGAGCAAGGGTTCGGCGAAATTCCAAATTCTCCAGGTTAAAAAAAACTCGCTTCCTGGCTAATGTAGTACCTTCGGGTGGAGCATTGGAAAATCACAGGTAGAGTTGTTGGAAATCCTGGAATTAAGTAGCGAGTACTATTATGAGTCTTTATGCAACGTTTTAAAAACCATGTTATAAATTTTTAAATGTCAATCGTGTGTATTTCGGTAATAAGAAATTAAATAAAAATTATTATTTGGCTACACTAATTAATGATGGAATATTAAGTCAAAAATGAAAGATTTATTGGTGAAATTTAATGTTAGTAAAAGTATAAAACTTAGTATTTTGGAATGAGCACCGAAAAAACAGAACGAAAAAATTATTTTCAAGGTGTTTTAAAGTTCATTGCAAATTAAATTGAGATTTATAATGTCACATGATTCATATGGAAAATGAGAAAAGCATGAAATGAATTATTATTGTTGAATGTAATTTAATGTTTTCTTTAGACTTTGTTTAGTAATACGGTGTAATTTAATGTTGTTCTTTAGGATTTATGTTGGCAACACCTGACCAGATTTATAGATTAAGAATTTGTTTTTAGGAAAGTATATTTGTATGTAAACAGAAATTATTTTATGTTAATAGAGTGTAAGTTTAGGTTGATTTTTATTTCAATTTATTTAGGAACTAGCTAAAGTTAGCCAATCGTAAAGGATATTTATTTGGAAAAGTATTTTAGTTTATAATTTTCTTTCATTATAACCGAAGCAATGTAGTTTTATGCGAAGAAACGTCTTCCGTATAAAAATAACATCATAAGAAATTGCTGTGACAGACGGTTTGGCGCACCTCTTTGACAGAGAAAGGTAAGTGTTAATGTATCGTAAAATATTTGCACTTAAGCCATGTTATTTATTTTTTGTATTTCCTTACTTTCTTTTCCCATTTATCCATAGGGACCCACTTCCGCCCCACTGCAGTTAGCCGACGCATCCTTATATTGGTACGGGGTCCCCGTTCCTTCAGGGAAAATCAAAATTTAATTCATTTAACGCTTATTTTACCCGTAACAAATACTAATATGTAAAGAACGGGAGAATAAGTCAAAAACTAGAATATAAAACAGTAAACGCAAATTTACAAGAGGTTAAGGAAGCCAAGTAACGCAAAAGGGAAAAAGTGTAAAACATATAAAAAGAGATTAGCACAAGACCGTGTCGAATTTAACAAATAAAAGTAGCTATGTTCGAAAATAACAAACGTATAAACAAGGAAAAGTTTTCGAAAATATGTGTGAACCACAGTACTGTACGGCTGTGAAACGTGGACAGTAGTATGATGTATGATGCAGATATCATAGACAAACAAATTTAATAACAAAAGGTAACTAGAAATGGTAGGGAAAAGAAGAAATATGTGGAAAATGGTAAACAAAATATGAGAGATAGAATAATAGGACACGTTCTAAGACATGCGAATGGTGCTGAGGGAATTTCAGAGAAATGTGTAAGTTAGCTCAGAATAGGAAACGTTGAAGGTATGCCTCTAACGAGTTCCTGGACCGAAGACCTAATGATGATGATGATGATATCATACACAACACGTAACAACAAAAAAGTATATGTAAATATTACGTAAATGATGTCTTGAGCTTTCTTTGATTCAACCACCTGTTGATTTTTTACAAGTTTAGATTTACATGTTCCTACATCGTAAATAAAAACTTTCAAAACGTTTACGTACTGAAAAATAAAGGAGCATGTAACAAAACATAACGAAAATGCATAACATACACTGTACATACCTATGGGGTTGTAGCTAGAATATATCAAGTTACATACCTGGAGATATTATTGAAGGACGAAATTTGCTGGTCCAACGATTGATAACCAACGACCTTGTGGACTGTATTTATGATGTTGCAGTGCTTCCTCTGCAAGCCGAGACGAAATATCCATTAAACGACCAGTTTATTATCACTTACAAAGTTCCCACTATTATGGCCATAAATAGCTCGATGCCAATTCTAAATGAATGGCTTTTGTGCTTAAACACACAAACAAACAAATATAAGCTTTAGTAATCCGTGGGCCTCTAGTCCTATTGAATGTAATATTAAAAGGTCCACCATAATCAACTCCGGAATTGAGAAAAGCCTTTCCTGGAGTGACTCGGGGAGAGGGTAAATTTCCCATCGAAGGCGATAAGAAGGGAGGATTAGTCCTAAAACAACGAACACAAGTTTTCAAGCAAGCTTTTACTGCTCCCTTTGCTGAAATAATCCAAAAATTTTGAGCAAGCAAAAATAATGTAGTGCGCACACCCGAATGTAAATATTTGACATGACAATCCATAATAATAAGTTCCGTCAATTTATGCGACTTTGGTAAAAGTAACGGATATTTGGCATCAAAACCTAACTGCGAATTTTTCAATCTGCCGCCCACCCTAAGCAAACCTCGATCATCAATAAATGGGCTCAAAGGGCGAAACTGCTTTGATATAGGTTTTTTATGAATACAATTGTCCAGTTCCTTTTGAAATACTTCCGACTGTACATTTTTCACCAGAATATGCAATGAAGATTGCAATTCCTGACTTAAAATGTTTCCCACCAATCGTTCTGAACGAGCAACTCTCAAGTTACATGCAAAACGTCTACAAAACGAAAGTACTCTTAATAGTCTCTGTAATGTTGAGAATTTGTACAACAAACGATCAAAGAAATTTTCCTGAGAAATTACCAAAAATGTTTTCGTAACTCTCTCTTCCGTAGGCAACGTATCCTCTATTTCTAATACCTTACTGGAAGGCCAATTCCTTTTTGCAACCAATAACCAAGGAGGACCCGCCCACCATAAGGGATGGTTGACCAGTTCCGAGGCGAATAAACCACGAGAAGCACAATCTGCGGGATTGTACTTCGATTCCACATGATACCAATTTGAAGGAGCTACGTATGACTGGATACGAGCTATCCGATTTGCAACAAAGGTTTTCCATTTGTTCGGCGTTGATTGAATCCACGCTAATACCACCTTTGAATCCGACCAAGCAAAAATATCTGCGAACTCCAAAATATCTTTAAATGTCACCATGACAAAATGAATTAATTCCGATAATAATACTGCAGCACAGAGTTCCAATCTTCGCAATGTTATCTTGCTGAGTGGTGCTACCTTTGACTTAGCACATACCAAAGAAACGACAATATTATGATCCATATCCACACAACGAAAATAAATTACTGCAGCATATCCTGCCTCAGAGGCATCACAAAACCATGTAACTCTATTTTTGTAAGTTATCTCCAACGAATCTACGAGGAATTTCTATATTCGAAACTTCCTGTAAATCTGATATAAACTTTCTCCATTTTGAACGAACTTAGTATGAGGTTCTTGATCCCAATCTAACCCCAATAACCATAATTCTTGGATAAACCGTTTAGCGAAGAACACAACTGGCGCTAAAAGACCAAGCGGATCAAAAATTCTAGCTATTTCCGACAAAATATTACGTTTAGTACATTGTCTTTGTTGCACATGAATAGTGTATGCAAAAACATCTGACGAAGGTCGCCACTGAAGACCTAAAATTTTCAAAGAACTGTTTACATTATCTTGAAATGACAATGTTTCCATTTGACTTAAATTTGAGAAGCTTGCGAGAACTTCTACCGAATTACTGCACCACTTGCGCAGTTCGAATCCTCCAGATTTACAAAGGGCATTCAATTCAATGACAAGTTGTTTTGCTGTTGCAATCGAATCACAACCTGTTACCACGTCATCTACATAAGTATCTTCGACCATGGCCTTTGCAGCAAGAGCGAAATTAGATGTTTGTAGCTTTGCTAGTTCTTGGATGGTACGTAATGCTAAAAATGGCGATGATGCCAACCCATATGTGACAGTATTTAACTGAAAGTCACAAATCGATTCCGAGGGCGTATCTCTCCAAACAATGCGTTGATAGTTACGCTGACTTTCTTTCACGAGAATTTGTCTATACATCTGCTTTATATCTGCAGATATGACTACACGATGTACACGAAAATTCAACAATAATACAATTATATCCTTTTGCAAAGCAGGACCAACTAACAAATTATCATTCAAAGAATTACCTGCAGCATCTTTGCACGAGGCGTCGAATACTACTCTCAATTTAGTGGTAGTACTGTCTACTTTATGTACTGCATGATGCGGTATATAATACAAATTACTACATTTTAGAGAATCTACTGAAGGGACCTTAACCTTAGTCATATGACCACTGTCAAGATAGTCTCTCATAAATTCTTTGTAGCTCGAATACAAATCCAAATCCTTTAATAAACGACGTTCCAAACTCAAAAATCTACGAACTGCAATTTCTCTAGAATTACAAAACAAAGGTTCCGAATTTTTCAATGGCAATGAAACCACAAATCTTCCAGTTTCATCCTCGAATAATTTTACAAAATCTTGTTCACTTTTCTCTTCCTCAGGCGAACGATGCACTGTGGAAGGAATATTCTCCAATTCCCAAAATTTACGAATGTCCACATCAAGTGGTTCTACCACTGCACAGAATGAAGTAAGCGAACGAGTAGGAGATACCACTTTACCTGTTAGTACCCACCCCAAAGTAGTATGAATGGCAACGGGTTCAAATGCATTGCCCCAACGTGATTCATTTAATATTATTTGAGCAAATACGTCTGCTCCCAAAAGCATTTCGATTGGCTGCGGAACATCAAATTTTGCATCAGCCAACTGTAAATCTTGAATATGTGGCCAATTATTTATTGGTAGTTTAGTAGACGGCAATCGATCACAAATCGTAGGCAAGATAAAACATTCAGTCTTATATAGAGGTGACGATAAACCAAGTGGACTAACAAAACACAATGCCTTGCCAGACACTGAAGATGACTTCAAACCTAATCCCTGAACCGTGACTTCAGTTTTAGCTTTCCTTAACCCTAACTTCTGCCGACATTTTTCTGTAATAAAGCTTTCCATACTTCCATTATCGATTAAAGTTCGAACAGAATGTAATTGACCCGAATAATCTTGTACCGAAACCACCGCTGTAGCTAACAACGTGGTGGTATGGTCTAACGACGTTGATATTAACGAATTAGTAGTGGTTTGTTGTTGAATAACCTGTTGGTTAACCACCGAACTTTCTTCAGTTGAAGATGACGAACTATTAATTGATGTGGTTCTCTGCGGAGAAACTGGTGCCCGACGATTTCCAAAATGTAATAAGGTATTATGATTTTTGGCACATTCTCTACAATTCCACTGGCAACGACAATCTTTCACCGAATGTGCATCACCTAAGCAACGAATACACAACTTGTGCCTTTTTACCACCTCATAGCGCTCTTGAGGGGATTTATCCAACAATTGCTTGCATTTATACAACGGATGCGAAGCTTGACACAAAATGCACTTTCTATCAGTAGAAGTAGCGACAAACGAATTTCTAGGCGCCGACGATGCGCTAGCGAATTTTCTAGTATCTGAAGCACCGAATTTTATGCTTTCCCGAGTTTTCGAAGAAGTATCTAATGAAACAATCTCACTAACTTCCAACACCTTACATTGCCTTTCTACAAATGCTCTTAAATCCTTAAATGTAGGAACATCTAAAACATTCTCCAACTCAAACCTTTTTAGAGTTTCACTGTCTAATTTTTTGGATAACAAATTAAAAAGTGCAAAATCCCACAAGTCGATTTCTAATTTTTCCAATGCAAACCAATTTTCATCGATACAATTAATCAAACTTCTTAATTGTTTATGCGAATTTACCGTACTAATTTTCGAACATCTCTCAAGCGAGTTCCAATAAGTGGATGCTAATAACCTTTTGGATTGAAAACGATTTACTAAAATGTCATACGCCTTTTGATACGAATCATTCCCAATTGGAATATGTTTAATCAAAGCCTGTGTACTCGAATCAATGTTATCTAACAAATACATGAATTTCTGAATTGGCAACAATCTATCATTCTCATGAACCAATTTTTCAAAAACTGATCGAAAACTCTCCCAATCGACAATCTTACCGGAAAAGCGAATTATTTTTAACAAAGGCAGGGGGAGGTTACCACTAACGGGAACAACATCATGCGGTCCTGTATCTGACATACCAATGACCGGTTTAACATCTTTCACGAATTCCACTTTAAATTTAGCAGCGAAAATTTTAATTTCCGTAACTAGATTACCTATCTCTATCCTCAAAGCACGATACTCCTCTAATTCCACCGACTCTTCCACAACGACCGTCTGACACAAAAGTTTAAAATCTGATTCGACTTCTTTCGCAGAATCCAGCCAAACGTCTATCACACAACAATTATTTTCCGCTCTACCAATTTCTCTCATATTATCAAGAATACTATTTAATCTACTCCACGCTGTTTTAGCTTCTAAAATAATCGTTTCCAATTTATTACTCATTTTGAATATTAACTAACAAGCATAAATTATCTAAGTTATTAAAACGACGAAATTTCTAATTATATTACTATTTGAAAGCGACTCCAAGTTTGTAGGTAAGGAATAAGGAGATTTTATAGAAGTAAACAAACACAAGTGTTTACAACCTGCACCAAACGACGAATTATTCACGCACCAATCACGTGATACGAATACAACCGACACCAACGACAGCTGCACTATACCCTGAGGGTACAAAGTTCAGTAACTACACCGTTAACGATATACGGCGACGAAGCGACCAATGTACATACCTATGAGGTTGTAGCTAGAATATATCAAGTTACATACCTGGAGATATTATTGAAGGACGAAATTTGCTGGTCCAACGATTGATAACCAACGACCTTGTGGACTGTATTTATGATGTTGCAGTGCTTCCTCTGCAAGCCGAGACGAAATATCCATTAAACGACCAGTTTATTATCACTTACAAAGTTCCCACTATTATGGCCATAAATAGCACTTGTGTAATTACAACCCTTTATTCCGAACACTACACGATAATTAATGTTTTACATAACGAACCATAAAACGAGCTTCGAAAACATACCGAATTGTATGTTGCGTTAATAACGTCTTCACGTTTCAAACGATTAACTACGACTCTCGTTATTACACTCTATTTAGGGGTGCAGGCAGGTCAAAACAAGTTTCTACCTGTTTGAAACTGATCACGCATAACCTTCGTGATATTAGGGGTGAGGTATTCAGGATGCATATTTCCAATGTCTACATTAATAGGATACAGGAGCGAGTCGTCTTCAAATTAAACTTAATAAAATAATAAAAAAGACCAAACATACACACCTGTAGAAGTGTAATCGTATATCGAAAGCTTCATGACAGTAATGTTTTAGAGAGTAATTTATGAAGACCAATCTCATTTACATTTTCCGATTTGCAATATAATTCAGATTTAAACTGTAAAATCCAATGCAAGTACATGATAATAAATTATTTTGTTCCAAATATTGTCTTCATTACAAGTGTTAATTAAAACTTTATATGACGAAAATCCAATTACGTTCCATGTGGGGCATATAAAATCTGAAATTTATGTGCTTATCTGTAGCATGTCGTTCAAAATGGCAATGGGTTTAGTACCGTCTTATAAAGTTTAAGTAGATCTATTAAAACGGCATAAAACTTAATGGAAACTAAAGTGCGTGAGCGTAATTAATATTGCGCTTTCTTGGAAGTGAATGTCGTTTGATACATTTCCATACGAAAAATTAATGGTCTATACCATTAGCAAAATTACCGTGAAGCAGAAATTCTAATAAAGGCCTTCACGTTAAAAAAATTAATTCAAGCAATACTACAACGTTTAAAGTGGTAAAAGTCAATTTGGCTTTTTTATTGTACAAATATTTCCCCACTATATAAATTATTAAAATCGTTCGCAGCCATATAATAAATAAACATCATAAAGTCGACCCTAAATGCTATATTTTATTGAAATAACCACTTCTGTCATAACTAAAATTACGACGTTACCTTGTAAAAGTATTCATATAGTAAAACGCCATCACTATATTAGTTTATATTTCTGGTTCAAAAGTAAAACCCTTCGTATATTATGTTGCCAACAACTTGTAATATTAAAAAAACAAAATGTAAAGTTTTAAAGAAAATGAAAAGATGGAATAGCTACGGGAAGATTTGAAATACCACATAATGAATAAGAGTTTGAGAAGGAATAGAAAAACTAGGTCTCTCTTGCTCTCTTAGCCATAATCTTATTAATGATTTAACGCAACTCTCCATTAGTTCCTACTTTGAGTTAATTTTTCAGTGCCTTGATCTTTGCTAATGTTGCTTTTTAATTTGGGTTATATACACGAGGTAGACTTCCCTTATATACTTTAACTTCTACTGTCTTCTCTAAGTATGTTCTAACCATTCCTTAATGCCTCCAAATATTACCCATAATCCGATCCTATAACTACACTCGCAAAATTTCTATGTTGCTTAACCGTTTCAAACACTATCGTTACTAAATTTATCTGTTCAACTGACTGCAGAATCTACTTTAGCATAACATCTCGAAAGTTTAACTTCTTCTTTGTTCGTAGGCAACGTTTAGCAGTCGTATAGTACATCGTTCTAAACAGATTTTCAATGGTCTTTTTCTAACACATAAGGCTATGCTGGATTTTAGTAACGCATTTTTCAAAGGCTTTCCTTCCTTGGGTTATTTTACTTTCTCCATCCCTTTAACTTATATTTGCATTTGCAATTTAACTTCCCAAGTAGAACAACACATTTACTCAATATAACTTTTCTAAACTATTCAATCACCTTTCTACATCTATTCTATTCAACACATCTCATTATTTTTGTTGTGATATTGTTGATTTATCAGTCCTAAATCTCTATCTAAATTTTTTCATTTGATTTTGTTCTATTTCCACTTATCTGTTTCTGCTAAAATAACTATAAGATGCGCACACCTCGGCATTTGAGTTTTTCTCTCCTTAAATTACGACACCTATCCCTTCTATTCATCTGATTTAATTCCCCGCTTACTCCAAATAGATGTTAAATAAGAATCTTTCACCATTGTCAATTTTAGATTTTTCCACCAATTATTTATTTTTATTGTGGGAAACAAACGATTGTAATAGAAATAGCTAATGAGTTATGAACACACTGTTAACCAATGTAAGTTACATGAAAGATTTAATGGCAACTTTTTCCACATTTGTAGGTAGACAATTGTTATAAAGATTAATATACAATGTTTCTAATGCTGGTGCCTTACTTAAGTACACATTACGTTGTAGAAATAAATTGATGTAATTTAGTTAGTTCAATGAGCTTTAGTAAAAAACTGGGTGGTTTACATTTTATAAAGGGGCTATTCAATATTATATTAAATTAAGACATCATCATAATATTTGTATAAATTCACATAAGGTTTAAAATGCCACAAAATCATAAAACATCATAAAATTAATGCGATCACACGGACAACACTGAACTCGCCCATAAGACAGTTTTATACACACACGGTGTGAGAACGGAATTTTTGAATGAAATGGAAAAATGGAAATCTGCGATAAAGTTCGGAATTAGTAAGTTAAGTAAGAAATGCTATTTTACTGATAATGCACGTGCAGGCGGTGGGCCCTCTCGATGGGTGGCCGACCGTGAATTGTTTTGAGCGTTGCTGGATAATCGGACCAAAAAGCTCAAGCACGCGGGTTATGTGTGAAATTTAAGTCGCGACGGTAGTGCATCAAAAGGGTGATACGTGGTTTCACTTTGCAACTAAATGTTGGAATTCACGTAGTTGGAATGGGTGACCTAATGTGCCGAGGAAATAAACAGGTGAATCAGCGGAATTAACCTAAAAATCCGTAGATTCTTAAAACTGTAAATACTGTTCGAGTTTTTCTTGTTTTTTCTAATTTAAGCTTGATAAATATGTACATACGATCTTGTAAATATACTATTTGTTTACATTTAAACATAATATTATTGGACAGGAATTTTGAAACTCTTGAAATGCTAAGAAAGATATGCGTATTAGTTTAAACGCAAGCTTTAATTGTGAGATGATTTTACTAATATATTTCTTTGTGTAAATTTAGTATTTTTAATAAACATTGGAATGACTAAAGCAGAAGCGATTGTTTTTCTATGTATTGTTGTTTAGGGCATTTTAAAATAAACAGGATTTCAATTATCGTATAAATCAATCTAGAAAATTAGAACAATGGAATGGCAGTATTATTTACGGATAAATCCTTTTTAATGGATTGCGTTATAATGGCCATTTGGATATTGCACTAGGTGTTTTTTTAGGTTGATGTATGTATATTTCCAGAATTACTGGGAATAGAGTTCAAGCTTAGACAGCTTTGTATTTGAAGTTATTTATAAGATAGTTAAGAGGGTCATTGTGAAATGATATCCAGCTACATCAGTGATGAAGTCATATTTGGGAAAGGCCGCTATTTTGAAAAATTGGTTTAATTGAACAGAAAGTTAAGTGGTGTTTTTTAAGAAATGATTACGAAAGGTAAAAGGCGAGGTGACACGGTTTTAGAACATCGAAAGCGAGGAGACCTATCCGGAATAACCGACTTCCGGGTAGCGGAAATATTGAAGTAATGACTAAGTCAAGACCATTTGGCGGCCTTATCTTTGACAACTAGTGAAGCCTTTCAAGCATCCGTCTATCCCTATAGCTTATTCCAATATTTTTGAGTATTTCGAACATCTTTTCCCATTATACATTGTCGAATACCTTTTCAAGATCTACAAACCTTATATATACGCTTTCTCCTTTTTCTATTGTTTTCTCCTGTAATGCCCTTAAATTTAAAACGGCTTGCCATGATCCTGTTTCTCCTAAACCCATATTGATCTTCTGCTAGTACTTCTTCGGCCCGTTTATCTAGTTATCTGGAATTTTATCTTATTGTTATTGCGTAAATAAACATTAAAAATTTTTAATTAGTATTAGATGAGTACAGTATTGACTAGATGAAATATGGATTTACGGATTTTTTTACAATACTATGTATTTAATTTACCAAAAACTTTTTCCAAATGGAGCCACGAAATCATTTGTCTACAACAGCATTTCAATAAAATGCGTGCTGATATAAAGGAAAAAAATGTATCCTATTTGAAAGAACTGGAGAAGAAATATTGAAAACAGCCAACAATACTAAACCGTTTTACGTAGTCTTTTAAACAAGAAGATGATGGAGTACGAGCCTCATATAATATTTCATTGTTAATCACAAAAGAGGAAAACCACGCACAATTGTCGAGGAATAAGTCTTGTTGGCACTCAATGTGCAATAAATACTGTTCTCATCATAAGATATAGTCAGATGTCATTAGAAAAATGCCTTCGAGTAATAACTCAGTGCAAAGGAAAATTAAAAAAATGGTTAAACACGTTGAAAAATTACTATGCAATTTTTCCATTCAACTGGATGAATCTACTCCACCAAATAACGAAACACTACTATTATTATACGTTCGATTCATAAAAAAAGAAAACATTGGCAAGAGTTATTATTTGCTAAAAATTTGGAAACCGCTACAAAGGGAGAACCGATATTTCTACCATGATCACGTTTTTTTTTAAAGAGATACAAATTCCTAAGCGTGATAGTTTGTCAGCAGTTATGATGGTGTTCGGGCAATGGTAGGGCATAATAAGGCTTTCATAATGCATTTCAAACAAGCAGTATCAAATGCACTGTATTATTTATTCATCTTCAACATTTGATTACAAAAAATCGGACTTAACGCTTGCATGCGTCGCTTCATTACGTTATTACAGCAGTCAATAAGGTTAGAAGCAATTCATTGCATGACAGATTATTTGGCCACGTTTATGGTAAAAATGATGACTACAATCGCTCTCAAAAGGTGTTTGTCTGAATCGTTTTTACAACAATTTGACTCAGTATTGGATGTTCTTGAAAACAGAGACGAATAACTGCGCAAACACATAATAGCATTCAAAAATGGCTTGGCTTTTGATAGACCTGTTTAAAATAGTTAATAAAGTCTACAATTTCAAGGTGATAAGTTGAATTAGTTAAAACAAAAAACGTCACAAACGCTTTAGTGGAAAAATTTATTCTGTTCAAGCGCAATTTAGCAGAGGTGAATACAGCCACTGGCCCATACTATGAGCAGTCTTTGCAAAACAAGAAGATTTACTTATTTACTGCCAACATTTGGACGTTATTAATGCTGATTATACTAAGCGATTCCAAGATATTTTAAACATGAATATATCGAGTTGGATTTTAGATCTTTTCACAAATGCACATTTGGAGTAAAATCCAGAAGTCGACACCATAAGTTTGAGCTTCAAAAATCAATACCAGTTCTCTACTCTGGGGGTTGTGAGCAAGACTATGAAAATTTTTACTTGTATTTTCTTTATCTTATTTGGCTGAGCGTGTGTTCAGTGCAATAGTTGTCTAAGAAAAGGAAGAGACTGCACGTTGCTGAACTTGGGAATTTGCAACTGATGTTAACGAAACTGAAACCCAACATTAACAAATTGTTTCAGCACGAACTATCAACTATCTCATTAATTTTTTGTTCTTATTCATTGGGTGTTTATTTTTAAATTTTTAATTTTTAATAAACCCTATTTTATTACGATTGATGATTATTTTAATTAATTTCTACTCTTTATAATTTTTAGTAAATAAATAGACAGTTATAATAGATATAGATAATATGCAACAATATTTTAATATTTGGTATAATGGACTATTATGACAAAGAAAGCGTTCAATTTTTTTTTTTCTAAAACAAATAAGGACCTGTGAAATAACAATTCTCCTGTCTTATCACAATAGAAACTGTCAGCACGCGCCTTCTGTTTCAACCAAAGGCAGTTTTGGTCTTATTAAAATATATGAACTCCAATCAAATGCAAATCAAATATCAGAAAGAAAATCTTTGTACTAATAGCGCCTACTGTTGTCGTTAACATTCACGTTAACTGAACAAGAATAACGCCTAATGAAAGTTTAATATACCAATAGGTAAATCTTACATATCGAGGTTGGTAATCTTTATAGCGAATTCAATTGGAACATTGAACAGATCAAGGGAAGATGATATTGTGAAGTATTATGTGGGTTATACTTTAGGTATGATGTTTTTGCAACATAGTTCGTAAAATTGTATATTTTTATTTTGTAATGGTACAGAGTGTGAATGTAAAACACCAAGAAGTGGCTTCGCAGAACATCAATTTTGTAACGCGTTGGTTTTACTTTAAATAAAAAAGAGATGGAAAAGGAGAGAACTAATCGTAAATGGATAAAATAAATATGAATAAACCATGGATATTCAGATTTCATAAATAGTAGTGTTCAGTACGCATTACATTGCAATAAATTTTTGGTTGTATTAAAGAGAATTCAGGCCATAAACCTAAAACCACAAAATCATAGTTTTATGTCTGTGTAATATAAATTTGAACGTAATTCAAATCAGTAAAATAACTCCAAAAAACCTCAAAGAGATTTCAATATTACATATTATGAAGTCGTATACAAAGATATAAGCATGAATAATTACCAGAGTTAGCAGATAATAAAATATTGTAATGCAAAAATAATTTAAAATATTTCAATGTATTCATTTATAATATGGTAACACTAAGCACGAGAGGCTAACATAGGGAACCTCACATTTTGCACATGTTTCAATATAAGCTCAATAGAAAGACTCTACAATAACATAACGGACGAACGCTAAACAGTGGAGGGAAAACCATGAATTAATAATTCGCGAGTCATAAACGAAAACACATGTGAGGGTAACCGTTCAGAAGTTAGTCGAATACACGCCTTTGGCAGTGAACTAGCAAACGGGAGTTAAACGTGGTGGGAGATGCGGATTTTCGACAGAAACTAGCAACACTGATAGAAGTGGACCGGCTTGGTACCAAACAACAAAGGTTGAAAACGATCAACCCGATAGAACATTAATTCAGTCCTGGCTCTACGAAATCCTTTATTCACAATAAGACTCAACTGTAAGTTTAGTAATTAAGTAGGCGTTCCTTTTATTGTACTGTTAGTGGCATTTTTGCATGACACGTTCAAATACATATTGATGAGATTATACAACGTTCGCTAGTACTGTAGAGTGTTAAATTTATTCCTGATATAAAACCTGGGCATTGCAAGTTTAATTGAAAATTTGAGACATGTTATAATATTCCGTTCCGAATGGACCTGCGCATTGACGAAGTTCTAAATTACAAGAATGGGTGAAACGGCTTGAGTGTTCCAATGAGGTAAAGAGCCGAACCAAAAGTTTTATCAAATTGGTGGGGGTCTTTAGTGAGGAACCAGACCAAGACAGGTACCCAAAAGATGGCAGCAGCTCCGCCGATACTTACAGTGGCAGATACTATAGGGGTCGGTATGGCATTCCAAGGTACACTACTGCGATGCGGAAGCAACGAGAAACCATCACATTACCTCCCAATGACACAGCGTACTTAAATTGTAATAAACATTATGGCAATCTCTGGGGTAAAAGATCCCGGAGTTAAAATAGTCCCCCATTCGAATCTCCGGGAGGGGACTACTCCGAAGGATGCGATCGGAAGTTCAAAATAAGAGTCGGAAACATTTTGCGAGGCGGAGCGTGGAATGTCAAAAGTATGAAGCAAGTAGGTAAGCTAGAGAACTTGAAAATTGCAGGAAAATTAAAGAACAATGGATTGATGAAAAGTGCAAAAAGGTACAAACTAAAATAAAAATAGGAAAGACAGACGAAGCATACAAACCAATTAGAATGAATTTTTGGGATATAAAACCATATAGCAAAAATATAAGGGTCACGGGAGAAAACGTTATTACAGAAAATGTAGAGAAAGTGGGTAGATGGCAAGAATATATAGGGAATTTATATGCAGGGGAGGAACTAACAGCATTAGAACAAGAATCAGACATTAAAAATGATGACTTGGTATATCCTACACTAGGAGATGATTTTGAATTAGCATTAATGGGTCCAAAAAATGGTAAGGCGCCAGGAACAGATAAGGTGCAAGCAGAAACTCTAAAAGCCGCTGAACAAGCAGTAACTGAACGTCTCTTCCAACTTGTAAGCTATATGTATGAGACAGGCGAGATACCTAAAAATCTCAAACGTAACATCATAGTAACTATACCAAAAGAGAGACGCGGATAGATGTGAAAATTTTCGAACAATAAATTTGACAGCACACGTGTCAAAAATATTGACTAGAATTGTACAAAGACGAATGGAAAAACGAGCTGAAGAAATACTGGGAGAAGATCGATTTGGGTTTAGGCGAAACAGGGGAACACGGGAGGCTATTTTAGCTCTGAAGGTGATAATAGAGAAAAAATAGAAAAACGAGAAAGTGTGCATATAGGGTTTGTAGATCTGGAAAAAGCATTCGACAATGTAAAATGGAAAAAAAAATGTTCGAAATAGTCAAAAACATTGGAATGAGTTTTAGGGATAGACCGATAGTAAATAGCTTATACAAAGTGCAAACAGCGGTAATAGAATTAGAGCAGGAACGTAGAGAAGTAAATATTAGTAAAGGGGTGAGACAGCGATGTGCCTTGTCCCCATTAATTTTTAACTTGTACATAGAAGAGGCAGTGAATACTGTCAAATGCAGGAAGACATTTGGAATTACTATGCAGGAACAAAAGATTGATATGTTTAGACTTGCAGATGATATAGCGGTATTAGCATCTAACAAAGAATAGCTAGAAGCTGCTCTTAATGAAATGGGAACAGTTGAAAAAGAGAAATACGGTATGAAAATTTTCAAAAATAAAACTAAATACTAGTATTGAAAGGAGGGAAAAATAAATTAAAAACAACAATACACATAGGTAACGAGAACTTACAAGAGGTTAAGGATTTTTGCTACCTAGAAAGCTAAATAACTCAAGATGGGAAGAGCGCAAAAGATATAAAACAAAGATTAGCACAAGGTCGTGCTATATTTAACAAGAAAACGCAACTACTGTGTTCAAAGACCACAAACATAGAAACAAGGAAAATAGTGCTTAAGACATATGTGTGGAGCACAGCACTGTATGGCTGTGAAGCCTGGACAGTAGGAGAAGAAGACAAGAAAAAGGTAGAAGCCTTTGAAATGTGGTGAGACAGACGTATGATGAAGATACCATGGACAGACAAAGTTAAGAACAAAGACGTACTAGAAATGGTAGGGGAAGATAGAAATATGTAGAAAACAGTAAAAAATAGGAGATATACAATGACAGACCACATACCAAGGCATGAGGGAATAGTGCAGAACATTTTAGAAGTAGAGATAGGAAAAAAAAAGAAGTAGAGGTAGACCTAGGTTAGACTATTGCACACAGATAGTGAAAGATGGCTGTGGAAATTTCTGAGGAACGTGTAGGCTAGCTCAGAATAGAAATCAGTGGAGGTACGCGTCCAACCAGTCCCAAGGTGGAAAAACTAATGACGAAAAAAATAACTGTACTTAAACATGATGATTATTATCAGCAACTAAGGTATTCGTTGGACAATATTCCTGAATATGTTAATTGTGCGAATAAATTTACTGGAAAACTATTAATTCGGCAAATGTCTAAGTGTTGGGGGATTTTGGCAGCCACAGGCTGCTTAACCCCCTTCACATACCACTAAATCTCGGTGAAGTAGGGCATATAATTAGAAAATAATAGAAGGGGAACCGAACTGTATATAGGCTGTTTTGGGAATTTCAGGAAACTGAGTAAATTAGCTCAGAATATAAATAAGTGGAGGTACGCATCCAACCAGTTTCAAGACGGAAAATCTAATGACGAAACAATAAGTGCACTTAAATCTGATGATTATTATAAACAACTACAGGTTTTGGTGGTGAAATATTTTCAACTAATGTTAATTGTGTGAAAGGATATATACGAAAAACCATTAATTCGGCAAATGTTTAAGTGCTGGGGAACTTGGCAGCCACGGGCTGCTATGCCCTTTCGCATACCACTGAATATCGGGGAAATACGATATATAATTGTAAAACAATAGAAGGGAGCGAACTACATCTAACAAGAAAGAACAACGGCTATGTTCAAAATACAACAAATATAGAAACAAGAAGAAAATTGTTGAAAGCATATGTGTGGATCACAGTACAGTACGTCTATAAAATAGGGGCAATAGGAAAAGCAGATAGAAAGAAACAGAAACCTTCTGTAGTGTTGTGCTGCAGATGTATGAGGATGATAGCATGAACAAAGTTAATCACAAATAGGTTATAGAAATAGTAGAGGAATAAAGATATCTGTGGAAAACAAAAAAAAAACAGGAGAAATAGAAGGGCAGGATACGTTCTAAGGCATTTTTGGGGAATAGTACGGGATATATTACAAGCAGAAATAGGAAAAAATAGCTAGGCCAGAGTATCGCACGCAGATAGTGATAGATGCAGACTGTGCAAATTTCAGGGAAATGTGTGGGTTAGTTCAGAATAGGAAACGATGAGGGTACGCCTCTAGCCAGTTCTAGGACTGAAGACCTAATGATGATGATGAGGT
The DNA here is from genome assembly GCA_036346225.1 of Platerodrilus igneus. Classification (NCBI taxonomy): domain Eukaryota; kingdom Metazoa; phylum Arthropoda; class Insecta; order Coleoptera; family Lycidae; genus Platerodrilus; species Platerodrilus igneus. The sequence goes on along the minus strand of JARFIW010000892.1, from coordinate 718,649 downwards.
TGTAATATTATAGTTGGATCATCAAGGTTATGACTATTGAATATGAACTAATTTATGTAATTTCACAATTCTTTGTGTGTATTTGTTTACAGGAATATTGTTATGTCGCTGATATTTAAATTGATTTAGATAACTTTAAAATTTTGTGCGTATAGCTGTTAACAGGAAAAATGAGATGATGCAGTATTAAAATTGACTTAGGTGACGCAGTAAGCTGAAATTTGTTTTCCTTGTTTAAACACACAGTGTAGCATTTTGTAAAAAGAACTCCACTCCATCAAAAAGTCAACGTAATTAAAGTCGTTAGGAATATTCGTCGTCCAGAGGATTCTCAGTAGACTAATCTTGACAAGTTGGCGCCCATAATTCAAAACAGGTTTAAAATTTTCAGTATAAGTGTTATTGTTAACGTAGCTTAAAATTGCACTTAGATAATTGTTACATTCGCAAAGTGGTTCTTTATTTAACATTAAACGATTCAATTAATCTACAACAACAGAATATTCGAAAATTCACCTGCTCAAAAGCACCTTCATGATGGGACAATTGAAAAGGCTAGGAAAATATTCCATAAAGAAGTATGAATTATTTCAAAGTTTCTACTACCTATTATCTAAACGTGCAAGGAATACAGAGAACTAAATAAATACCTTGTAACATAGTTGCAAATTCATGTGATTACTTAAATCAGGTTGTAATATATTCCGTGTGAATACAAACGCGTCAGGAGTCGTGATGTACTGCCTTAGTTTACTTTGAAATGGGAAAGCGCCTTAGCAATTTCGCGCTAGACCGTAAAGTCAGTGTTAAATAGCAGTTAAGAAGTTCTAGACAACGCGCTTATTTTCTCAATTTATGTTTGTCCTTTGTACGTGTAATTATTACTTCTTCGTATATCTAAGCTTAAACTTGTACTAATATTATGTAGAAGTTTAAAGGTTTATCATATTAAACGAGATGATTCAGCATTATTTATAATCTTTCCACATACATATGACAAGAAGTCAAGGTTCCAGATGTTCTAATTTATAACAGACTATTTTATGAAAAAGCTGGGCTTTTTATTCATTATTGCAATCAGTAATAACTTAATCACCATTCCTTGCTATAAAAAATACATTCAACAAAATAACGACTTTGCTCCTTTTGATCTTTAAAATAATCATCCATTTGTTGCAAACAATTATATCTTTGTTTGAATATGTATGTTGAAACTACAACAATTTTGCCCTGCGAAGTTCCAATTAATAAATATCATGAAACTTGTGGAAAATGATATTTTTTAAAAATAATTATCAAATCGTAAGCAACTGACGATGTCAGTTGAAGTGTAGAAGTACTACGAATTGCGCTTTTGCCTACAGAAATGTTACGCACAAACCTTTTAACGTATGATGTATATATTGCTGTGGATGGATACTAATCGCACTCCAGGTTGGGCATCGAATTTTAATGCTGTAAAAGGATTCTTTGCCTGCTGTGCCCACTAGCTCTCTGAATTAATGGATTCTTAGCTACTAGAATTAACAGACCACCATAATCATACAAGTGTAGTAATATGATATAATCTTCTTATAAACAATCATTCAAATACAAAATAATGCATCCACAACAACTTTCTCTTACAAACAATATCTTAAATACCAAATTGATAAAAAAATAACTTCCTCACAACACATATCCTATATACTAAAATATACAGTCCAGAACATGTCTTTAAACATAGGATTACCACTCATCAAAAAAAAATTCTTAATTAAAACTTCCTTAATATGTACAATTTCCTTTAGAAGTCATTTAATGTAATATCCTTTCCCTTAAAAACCGTATTAAATGTATCTGAATTAGGTTATGTCCAATTTTACCTTGTGTAATGAAACAATATATGCGCAGGTTTGTCAAAAACTCTTAAATTGATTTAAATTGAGTATTACACACGACTTACTCTGAAATTTAAATTAAAAAATATTAGTCTTTATAAAATCACTTAAAATATCTAATCAAATTGATTTAAATTTTACCCTAAGTGTTTTTTTTTTTGTTGCTTGGCTTTAACTTACCAGCTTAAACTTTTTCCAAAACAGAATTACCAATCATACCTCCATATTCTTTTAAATTGTTTTATGAAGTAAAAATTTCATGCAAATTCTTCTATTCCACATATACGTCTATTGATTCTCCATTGAATTTTCATATTTTTAAGTAAAATGGCTCTTACAATAGTTTTTAATTGGTTTCAGATCGTCTATATTCCATTTTAATGTATTTAAATAATTATTACTATCGAAGATTGTACAATTTATGTACCACTTTAACTACATAACGTATTATATAATTACATCGACTGTTGTCCGGTATTGAATTTAAATAACTAACCCTCCTCTGACGTAATTTATTTCCATGTGTTTCCAGGACTTCGAAAATGTCTGTCATTGTACTAGTCGATTCGCTCTCTTTTATTTCCACGTTCGAGTTTATTCGAGAATGTAGATGCGTCACTTAGGAATGCTTATCAACATTCCCAATTACTTGATAACTTTAAGTTCATTGTTTCACTACCGTTTCGTGCTATTTAATAATTGCACGAACGTTCACCTATTTCGACATTTCATGGCTCTAAAATATGGGGACATTTAACTACTCTTCATATGCCTTGAGGTTATCTAATTTAATGACTTAAATTTACTTTAATACGTTATCAATTGAAATACTAACGTACTTTTGTTATTAAATAAACTGTGTCTGTATGTACAGATACATCTTAATATATATATATATATATATATATATATATATATATATATATATATATATATATAGCAAAGGTTCGAATTAAATCGGGAAAACCATGGCGTAATTAGAATAATTGTATATAAGCAGGAACTTTATTAAAAGGGATTCATTCGTTTCAATTTACGCGATCGATAATGTAAAATTCAAGATTCCTTCATAAACCTAGTAAAATGAAACGTTGATTATAAAGCCAAAACAACATGCAGAGTTGCAATGAAATTTATACATTAAATAGTTTCAAATATAAAAATTATTGAATGCAGTTATTTGGTAAAACATGATTATTTTGTAAAATACCATGAAAATTGAAGATTACTAGATGCAAGCTCTACTTTTAGCCAATCAATTAAAGATAGAAAATGCACTTTGAAAATTTAAAGTCTAAATAGAGATTTTAAATAATATGGGCGATCTTGTAAGCTGAACTTTTAACGCCAATTTAAAAATGGAAGCAGAAGATATTTACTACCGTTAATTACGAGAATTGGATAAGCGCTATTGGATTTTGCAAGAGTTAATTTTAGATTCTTCTGTTCGTAACTGATATTTAAGGTTGAATAATTCTTAATCATATAATATGTTAGTAGACCATTTAGTGATGAATCAGGCCCACATTTCCTCCAGAATCCCACATTTCCTCACACATCTGGACCAAATAGTTTTCTTCGACTAGCCATATTCATCTTTCGAGATAAACCTATCTTGTTTGGTATCAATTAATATTAGAATTTTCTCAGCTACCCAAATCTCTGGGAATTTTTTAGATAGCATCACTCCCAAGGGAGCTACCCTCATTTTAAGATTTCTTACCTGTAACTGTAACTTTTGAGCGTTCTTATAAAATTTTTTAGTCATGCGATACATCTTTTTAGTCTAGAATTTTACGCAGAATTCGAATCTGCAAACAGATTTGAAATAGAACCACGCCCTGCAAAATTACACACATACCCTCTGCGAGATAAATCTTTCTCCACATTTCCACCCACGAGATAAACCTACCTTGTTTGGTATCAATTAATATTAGAACTTTCTCAGCTACCCGAATCTCTTTAAAATTTTTAGATTGCATCACCTCCCAGAGAGCTACCACCATTTTAAGATTTTTTTTTGCTGGTAGCGATTTCTAACCATCCTTATAAATTTTTTAGTCATGCAATACATCTTGTTAGTCTAGAATTTTACGCAAAATTCAAATCTGTAAACAGATTTAATATCCGACCACGCCCTGTAAAGTTATACCCCTTTAAAGTCCGGAACCTCTTTAAAATTTTTGCTCATTTATGACATATGCTTTAACCAATACAAAGAAATAAGCACACAAAAGTTTAATAATTTATTTTATCCAATTTACAGTTTAATAATCTAATCATTCCAATGTAATGGGTTTTAAATATATAAATGGGAAGGTCGACTTTTGGTGTAATGATCGCGTGGTTAATAATTAAGAAAGCGCATTTTGCTGGTATGAAATCTATGGAATTTCTCCTGTAATGAAAAGAAGAATGCATTCGTAATTGAAAATGCGTGTCACTTACCTTCAGCCTAATTAAGTATTAATATAGCAAAATATTTAAATTCAATATTTTCGAAACTTCCAATGTAGCATTAATTTTATAGCATTAATTTGTAATTATTTGTAATCCAGCAAATATTCTAGATTCTTAACGATCATGTGAATCACATGTGAAAGCTGTATATAATTTCTTCTCCAAACAAATGCGGTTATTACAATAGAAAAGTACGCTAAATGCAAGTCAATTAATAGCAATTTAATAGTGTTTACTGACCTACCTTAATTGTTTGTACAAGGAAACACAATAAAATATATACAAATATAGTAACTACCTTATATATTTATGCCCCATGTGTAGGTTGCTGTACTATTAGGACCAGGGTATGCAGACTTTAACACCTCCATGTCGCACGCTTTACACAGATGTTGGTTGTTTCGTACAAGACCCTTTAACAGCTGGCGGAGCTGAACGTTTACTGCTTAATGACATACCGTGCTGTTTTTCCTTGTGTCGCTGTGAGCTATTCTTGTAAAAGCGATACTGCAAGACCCAGAGTTTAAGTACTTTGCTGCCGACGGATGTATAAGCTTAACCGTGGATGATGTTTCACCACGACATTAAATGGCAGGCTTGAATATTTTCTTTGGAAACAATCGAACATTGCCGAAGACACTCAAAGAGTGCACAAACGCGGTCACTAAACCACAATTAATAATCGCCTTTATAGGTTTAACATTTCTACCATTACCCAATGACTTTAATTTCTTATTGGAGAGAATCCTCATTCTCCTACGCACTGCTGCGTGGTTGCATACCCACCCCTTTTGGGGATATATGCTCGTTATAGGTTGTAAGACCCTCGGCTTTACTTAACTACACTTCGTGAGATCCCTTTAATCCTTTTTAATCGTGTCCTTCTCGCGTGCAATACAGTAGGACTTAGCCTTACTACCAACAAATTATAATACTAGACCCACATTAAAGTTGTCTTTGAATTTCTCTACAATTTTTTGTTAACATGCGGTATATTGTGTTTATTATTTGCGGGGTACACCACTTTAAACCTAAAAATAGGATAGTTTAATACGTCTATTAATAATTTATGGTAATGTTGGCGATACAAATATGTAAAACAAACTTTATCAAGAAAATATAATGTTTTAATAGAATACATACATGTATTGATAACATCTATAAACCGCTGTGGTAACCAGAGTCTGGCGAATCTGGGATAGCCAAATCTCTAAACATTTGCGCAAGCGATCGCCTTGCAGTTGCATCTTTTAAGTACTGAATGGGAAACATTTAATAAGTTCCAACACTGTCAAGTAATTTAAATTGCTGCAATCATTAGACAGAGAAATACTGGCACTGCTCTCCCCCTCTAATAACGTTTGAACCCTTTCTTCCTCCGTCGTATTTCCACATACTTTTTTTATATCACCAACAAATTTTTCGTAAAATTCTGGAAAGTTTCTACACCTTAACTCAGCCATTTTAAAACAGATCAATTCTCGCAAATTTAATAGCTTGATGCACTCGTACGCGGGTAGCACAATAACATTCCCATCTTTCGTAATCTCCATATTATATCAATTCTCTTTTTCAAAATTGTTCAACAGCCATATACTTCTATTAAAGGCTGTGCTCAGCTGCAATTTGAAATCTTGATCCAATTGTATGTCAACAACATCGTTTCCAGTAGTCAAACCATTTAATCTGACTTGTTTTGAGTCTTGAGCAAATTGGTGAATTTGAAATTCCACTTGAAAAGTACACAATTTTTTCCAATCAAAGTAAGAGAATGTTATCGTAGAATCATCACACATACCACTACAGCAAATAACTTGGATGGCAGGTTGAAGACCACCATATAAATGAAAACCAACTTCTAATATATGGTGGTGATAATTTGGAGGAAATTCGCCTAACCTATAGGTTGACTTACCAACTAGTTGGTTGATATTTAATTGTGGTACTCGCACATCACTTGTAACGTCAACACAAGAAAAATCCATCTTTAATTTATAATTTTAATCAAACTCGACGATACTTTGACGACTAATGCACTGGAACATGGCTCTCGCCTTTTATGCCGATGGTCGAGCGTGCGCAGCTCCTTATTATATTAGTTGGCGTTATATGCAAGTCTTGACTGGAAAAGTGACGCGTATAATTGTTTTATAGTGGGTTTTACCCGTATGTATTTAACCACCAACGCCATTTTTAGAATTATTAAACAAAATTACTCTTAGCAGTATTTTTAATATACCATCGTGTAAGATTTCAATTATTATTGTGTTTTTCCTCAGGTTCTCAAATCCCTCGGAATTTTTTTCAAATCGAATGACTCCTTACTGATTTGCAGATTAACCTTTTGCAAGCACCGTATATAATTCACCTTTAATCTATTTCTAAACCGTATCGCTCTGTCTTTTGAGATAAACCCCTGGTGTAACCTATAAAATTAGTATAGAATTTTCCTGGGGAATTGAAATTAATTATCACGTCTTTTAAAATTAGTTCCAACAAAGACCTGTATATATTGTATTAATATTCAAAAACCTATCGGCAAAACACCTTTGCATTTTTATTTAGATTTAGCTCGATAATAGAGTTAAACTCCAAAAATATTTATTAGTGGCTAGAATTGTTAAAATTTTCAATTAGTGAATCCACATACAAATGATTAAACCAAAAGGTATAATACATGTATTAATTCTGCACGGTGACCTAGAAAGTGGTTCGATAATCTATTTTAAATGTAGTTCAACATAAGACGTATATTCTAAATAAATTTAGTAAAATGTATGATCATTAGCCTTGCATTGTTTGTCGATGACGTCTGACTATTAATTTAATAAAAGCACTTTCCACAATTCTAGTTAATATACGGGAATACACATTCTATAATTTGATTTAAATTGGGTTAATGTAAGGACAAATTATACTTATTCTTTCTCTATGTACAGTGTGTCCCAAATTGGATGTATTAAATGGGTAACTTAGTTGTTATTAAAGATACAATAAAACTGTGTGCGCAGTCATGTGCCAACTTTTTGAGATCAATTCAATGGTGAAATCACAAATTAGCGATCTTCTTTTGTTTTCGAGTTATAGCCAAAAATTGATATTTTCAACAATTCTATTAATTCGTATAACTCGTTTGGTTGCAAAAATATCCAAAAATACTGTAATAGTTTTTTATACGGTTTTTTACGTAGAATACAGTGGGGTACGCAAATATTTAATATTTAAAATACTTTTGAGGTTATAGTATAAACTTGCATTTTTTTAAATGGAAACCACAATTGGTTGTCACTTTATTTAAAAGCTTTTTTTAACAGCTTTTCAAAAATATATAGTTTAATATAATTATCTTTTCAATTGGCCGAATTATTCCATGTTTTGGTATAATAAAATAATTTATTATATTGGTAATAAATAGTTGGCCGCGAAACAAAAGGTAAACAAAAAACGACAATTGTTTGTATAACAAACGTCAACGAGCTTCAATCATATCTATTGCACATGCAATAAATTGTATTGTTAGTTTGTAAGTGAAGCATCAGTCTGTTACTAAAGGCAAAATTTGAAAATTCCGAAAAATACGATATGCTAGTTGCATTTATTGAATCTGCGAGAATTCCTCTATCAGTAAAAACTTTATATTTTAACAGGTAATTGTGTAACTAATAGCAAATAATATTACTATGTCGTTTGTAAATAATACAGATACCCTGAAAGACAACAACCTAATATTAACATGTTTAAAAGGATAGATAGTAATTTACAACAGTTTGGCTGCTTTGAAAAACCTAGAACGAAACAGTATGCAGTTTTTAATTAAGAGCAAACTACTGTTTCAACCATAGCATGTGTGGAAACAAACCCAAGAACATCATGTAGGAAAATTGAAAGGGAAATGGGTGTTTCTAAATCAGCAGCTTCAAGAATATTGAAGCGTAATAAATATCGACCCTATAAAAATAAAATTATACATAGTTTGTTTCTCGACAAATTTCAAAAAAGAAGGCGATTTTGTCAATGGTATCTTCGTAAATGTGCTGCTATTAACAATTTTGGAAATAACATTATATGGTCTGATGAAGCACTTGCTGGTCGAATGAAAATACCTATCAAACATACGAGGCGTCAACAAAGCCGTTATGGTTTGAATATTTGTTGCTACATTGTTGGTGGCAAATTTCAATACCATATTTTTGAAAACAATCATTCAGCTTGTCGCTATATTGAAATTTTGTATACCAACTTGCACGAATTACTGGAGGACATGCCTCTCGAAAAAAGACAAAAAGTGTGGTTGCAACAAGATGGTGCACCCCCGCACAACGCTATAATTACTCGTGATTATTTAAATAGAGAATATCTCAATAAATGGATGGGTGCGTTTGGACCTGTTCAGTGGCCGCCTAGATCTCCTGACTTGTCGATATTGGACTATTTTTTGTAGAATTTTTTGAAAATGAAATCTATAAAACCCAGAACCATAGTATTGAAGAGTTGCGGAATTCAATTGAAGCAGCATTTCGTAAAGTTAATGCGGTTTATTTATTAAATTCTATTAAGTCTTTAATAAAACGATACGAACTTTGTTTAAGAGAGAATGGAGGCCAGTTTGAACAATATCTCTGAATTATCAGTAAATAAAACTATTGTAGTATTTCCATCTGTGTTCTAGTGTTTTATATATATTATGTGTGACGGTGTGTGTAGGTGAGGGTGTGTGTGGTTGTGTGCGCATGCGTGCGTACATGCGTGGGCGCGTGCTTGTGTGTGTGTGTGTTTGTGAGGGTATGAGGTGTGTGAGTATGTGTGTATTTGTGTATCCATATATGGATTATAGACTGTTTAAATGTGGATAGGAAAGTATAATTTTCAATTTAAGATGTAGTTATATTAATTTTTGTAATATATGTAGTTATGATATTGTATTCTTCTACCTTTCAAACTTTGTTGTTTAGAGTGGTGTGGTACAATAACAAACTCTTGTTTTGTGTTTACCTTTTGTTTCGCGGCCAACTATAAATTACCAATACAATAAATTATTTTATTATACCAAAAACATGGAATAAATCGGCCATTTGAAAAAATAATTATACTAAACTATATATTTTTGAAAAGCTGTTAAAAAGAGCATTTAAATAAAGCGACAACCGATTGTGGTTTCCATTTAAAAAAATGCAAGTTTATATTATAACCTCAAAAGTATTATAAATATTAAATATTTGCGTACGCCACTGTATGCTACGTAAAAAACCGTATAAAAAACTATTACAGTATTTTTGGATATTTTTGCAACCAAACGAGTTATACGAATTAATAGAATTGTTAAAAATATCAATTTTTGGCTATAACTCGAAAACAAAAGAAGATCGCTCATTTGTGATTTCACCTTTGAATTGATCTCAAAAAGTTGGCACATGACTGCGCACACAGTTTTATTGTATCTTTAATAACAACTAAGTTACCCATTTAATACATCCAATTTGGGACACACTGTACATAAATACGGGGGAAATGATACCAAAAGTTCATTTTAAGTTTATTTTGTAAAACATAAGGTTATTTATAGTGTAATTAATAGTAATACTGAATTTTCAGTCTTTGGTTTAAAATTTCGTGTGAGGACTATCGACAAAGAAGAGTAAGTCTTAGTTTGAATTTTGCAAACGTAGAAGAAATTAATATTTACATGTATAATTCAAAACTGTTAATCAATAATTTTTTATAGAATGAACATCTTAAGTATTGCGTGCAGTGTGTGCGAAAATGTTTTTACTGGATGTGATGCCATAAAAAACACAACGAAAGGCACATCGAGATGGTTTATTTCAGGAGGAACTAAAATTACAGCCAATGAGTGGGAACAAATTAAGTATTTGGAAAACCAATCGACCGCAGCGCATAAAGAACGTATAAACGCCGCAATTCAGTTAGAACGAACCAAGTTACTATTTGAAAAACCATACACCATAACAAAATCTTCTTCCAAAATCATAATTGTAGGCCTGAACCCGTTCGACGATTACAAAATAATTTTAGATTTGTTGACACCATTTCGCAGAGCGTACTTGATGTATCCTCAACGTATTTAGGAAGTTTATATCAAATCTTCCACACATTATACGCACTATGGAAGTTGGCATGCAAAATCAGATATGCAAATTCGACAACTTGCGTTTTTATTTAAATAAGAATTGTTTAGTGAAGATGATGACATTTGATGGGAATTATATGATATTTACCAAAGGAACTTTATAGCACTTTTTAGGGGTATCTCAGATCGTTCTCAACCATGCTAATACTTTAAAAGAACTAACGGAAAAGGGTACTCCTAATATAGATCTGTTTCTGTTAGATGTCGCAATGGAAAGATATAATAGGAATGATGTCCTACAGAATCTCGCACATGATGTAATTAAAAGCAAATACAGTAATAGTGATATTGGGGTCATATTATACGAATTTATAAGAACCTACCCAAGATTGTTTGAAAACAGTATTTGTAAACAAGTTGAGTATATGGAAGAATACAACAGGTTTCCATTCCACGCATTTACGAGCGATGTTTAAATTTTAAGCTAAAGACTGAAAATTTTGTAACACTATTAATGACACTTTTGTTTTCTTATACGTTTCTAAATTGTTGTATTTCAACTACAGATAATAATAGATGTCAATAAAATTATGTTATACTTTTAAATAAAACGATTCTGATTAATAATTTTGTAAAACGTTTATAACACCCTTTTAAAAAATAATACACATCTTTGTTATAATTCTTTTCATAATTACTTAGATACCCATTTCAGTTACGTGGACATTTGAAAAATTAAACAATACCAATGTATGCTTTATATTTTAAAACATAAACAAGCTAATATATACAAAAATAATTTCTAAATTCACATCATTCATTTCTTATGATAACAGTTGTGGCGGTTAAATTTTTATTTTAAAACTTACAATTTAGTATATATTCCATTTGAATATCTGCCAACAGTTTTATAAACCCCATCTCCTCGACTATTTCCATAAAATCATCCAGATACTCGGGCATTGATAACACTGCAGTACAGTGCTGTATTGCTTCCTCGTATGACTGACACATAAGACATTTTTCTCCTTCTATCGAAAAGTGTTGCCCACATTCTGCTTTTTTTACTCGTAGAGCATTGCGAAATCTTCGAATAATCTCCCCAAAGTCTTTATACATATTTGTTATATTGTCTCTTTAAACCGTACAATCAACAAATAATAACTTCTACGCGAACAGTCCTTTTATATGAGCTACTCCTATTCGGATATGTGCCGATTGCACCCGATTTGTGTGCACGCACGAAACAACCGGTATGGAATGTATTCTATGAACAAAATCATTACATTTCTTAAGAAAAATGCTAAGGACTTTAAAAATAATTATAACTCTTGTTAGACCTCTAGTCTCTAGATAAACGTTATTATTTTAGGTTGTATCACTGTTTTCTAAATCAATTCCCAAACTTCCTTTTTCCTAAACTATGCGTATCAATTAACGGTTATACTTTACTCCATAACCGACTTGTATATATTTTCGTATTCGTCTCTAGCTAACACGTCCGTATAATAAAGATGTACAGGCTCGTCGTCAACTGGTAACTTAATCTTTTTTAAAAGCTAGCCTTTGTTTTCAACTTTAACGCTTGTTGTAGGTGTGGAAATTCTTTCCGCTATTCCTTGTGACTAGGAATCGGTGATTTTGCAAGAGATCAATCAATTGTTTGTGCACCTCTTTGAATTTTTGTAGAGATGTAGCGTCTCCCTTTTTGTATGCCGCAAAGTTCTTTCGTACAGAATCCTGCATAAAATGAAGCTTACGTTTATTTACAATAAAATTGTTAACGTTCTTCATCATCAGACTCTGGATGGGAACTAACTTTTTTTTGAATAATGTCAAATATTTATATACTCGTCGAAATTCTTCCTATATCGACCATTATCCAAATCAAAATCTTTCACAACAGTTATAAAATTGTTTTGAGTCACCCCAACACTGTAAACACATTTCTTTAAATTTCGGATATGTCATGTCACCCCTTATATGATCCGAAAAGATATGTCTGAGATTGGTTTCATCCTGTTTCCATAATGCGATTACATTGGCATTATCTCTGAGTCTATGTTTTAAGACACTAGCGTAAGTTTGACATAGATAGAACGAATCTATTGCTTTATGTCGGCCGAACGAGAAAAATTGAGTGATTTTGCTTTGCTCGTTTGCAGGTATATCATCGAAAACCGCAATTGAATCTTCTTTGGTATCTCTAGGTTCAATCAAATCGTCGTAATTTTCAAACTCATGGTATCCAATTTCTTCTTTTAATGGTGTAAAAACGTTTCTTAACAATTCGTATTTCGGTTGATATAAACTTTTCGAAAATACATACACATTTTAGAATCTAAGGCCGTTCTCGTGCAGGATCAGTGATATTAAAGCGTTGGTCTTCCCACAACTCGATGGTCCCACGAATATAGCTCGTATGTTAGACGGGAACAATGGGCCATGTTTACCATCCTTTCTTGCACTAGCAATAGCAAAGTTATCATAATTCTGTATAGGTATTTTAACTTCTGGTATAACATCTCTGGATGCATCGTTGGAATTATGTAATTTCTTCACGTTCTGCAACCTTTTAACATATCTGCATAACGTTGTTCTAGGTATATTATATTTTTTACTAGCAGCGTAGAAACTCGAGCCATCCAGGATATCCTCTGCTGCTTTTGTAATAGATTGTTTGGAGCACCACTGATTGCTTGAATGCGACATCCTTCGAAAAATGTCTTACTATAACTAAGCTCAACCCAAAACTACTTCCTAATATACCAAATTTAATCTCCCTGCTCACATAACCACATGACCGTATGACCACATGACCATATGACCACATGACCACATGACCATATGACCACATAACCACATGACCATATGACCACATGGCCATATGACCACATGACCATATGACCATATGACCACATGACCTAATTGCTTTTTAATGAGTTTTCTAATTAAAAACCCATTAGCACTAATTGCTTTTTAATGAGTTTTTCCATTAAAAACCAAGTTTGGACCTAGGTTAGATAAAAGAAAAATTAATAGGTTAGGTCGGCGCCGCGGTTTTAAAATAAAAATTTAACCGCCACAACTGTTATCATAAGAAATGAATGATGTGAATTTAGAAATTATTTTTGTAAATATTAGCTTGTTTATGTTTTAAAATATAAAGCATACATTGATATTGTTTAATTTTTCAAATGTCCACGTAACTGAAATGGGTATCTAAGTAATTATGAAAAGAATTATAACAAAGATGTGTATTATTTTTTAAAAGGGTGTTATAAACGTTTTACAAAATTATTAATCAGAATCGTTTTATTTAAAACTATAACATAATTTTATTGACATCTATTATTATCTGTAGTTGAAATACAACAATTTAGAAACGTATAAGAAAACAAAAGCGTAATTAATAGTGTTACAAAATTTTCAGTCTTTAGCTTAAAATTTAAACATCGCTCGTAAATGCGTGGAATGGAAACCTGTTGTATTCTTCCATATACTCAACTTGTTTACAAATACTGTTTTCAAACAATCTTGGGTAGGTTCTTATAAATTCGTATAATATGACCCCAATATCACTATTACTGTATTTGCTTTTAATTACATCATGTGCGAGATTCTGTAGGACATCATTCCTATTATATCTTTCCATTGCGACATCTAACAGAAACAGATCTATATTAGAGTACCCTTTTCCGTTAGTTCTTTTAAAGTATTAGCATGGTTGAGAACGATCTGAGATACCCCTAAAAAGTGCTATAAAGTTCCTTTGGTAAATATCATATAATTCCCATCAAATGTCATCATCTTCACTAAACAATTCTTATTTAAATAAAAACGCAAGTTGTCGAATTTGCATATCTGATTTTGCATGCCAACTTCCATAGTGCGTATAATGTGTGGAAGATTTGATATAAACTTCCTAAATACGTTGAGGGATACATCAAGTACGCTCTGCGAAATGGTGTCACCAAATCTAAAAATTATTTTGTAATCGTCGAACGGGTTCAGGCCTACAATTATGATTTTGGAAGAAGATTTTGTTATGGTGTATGGTTTTTCAAATAGTAACTTGGTTCGTTCTAACTGAATTGCGGCGGTTATACGTTCTTTATGCGCTGCGGTCGATTGGTTTTCCAAATCTTTAATTTGTTCCCACTCATTGGCTGTAATTTTAGTTCCTCCTGAAATAAACCATCTCGATGTGCCTTTCGTTGTGTTTTTATGGCATCACATCCAGTAAAACATTTTCGCACACACTGCACGCAATACTTAAGATGTTCATTCTAGAAAAAATTATTGATTAACAGTTTTGAATTATACATGTAAATATTAATTTCTTCTACGTTTGCAAAATTCAAACTAAGACTTACTCTTCTTTGTCGATAGTCCTCACACGAAATTTTAAACCAAAGACTGAAAATTCAGTATTACTATTAATTACACTATAAATAACCTTATGTTTTACAAAATAAACTTAAAATGAACTTTTGGTATCATTTCCCCCGTATTTATGTACATAAAGAAAGTATAAGTATAATTTGTCCTTACATTAACCCAATTTAAATCAAATTATAGAATGTGTATTCCCGTATATTAACTAGAATTGTGGAAAGTGCTTTTATTAAATTAATAGTCAGACGTCATCGACAAACAATGCAAGGCTAATGATCATACATTTCAATAAATTTATTTAGAATATACGTCTTATGTTGAACTACATTTAAAATAGATTATCGAACCACTTTCTAGGTCACCGTGCAGAATTAATACATGTATTATACCTTTTGGTTTAATCATTTGTATGTGGATTCACTAATTGAAAATTTTAACAATTCTAGCCACTAATAAATATTTTTGGAGTTTAACTCTATTATCGAGCTAAATCTAAATAAAAATGCAAAGGTGTTTTGCCGATAGGTTTTTGAATATTAATACAATATATACAGGTCTTTGTTGGAACTAATTTTAAAAGACGTGATAATTAATTTCAATTCCCCAGGAAAATTCTATACTAATTTTATAGGTTACATCAGGGGTTTATCTCAAAAGACAGAGCGATACGGTTTAGAAATAGATTAAAGGTGAATTATATACGGTGCTTGCAAAGGTTAATCTGCAAATCAGTAAGGAGTCATTCGATTTGAAAAAATTCCGAGGATTTGAGAACCTGAGGAAAACACAATAATAATTGAAATCTTACACGATGGTATATTAAAAATACTGCTAAGAGTAATTTTGTTTAATAATTCTAAAAATGGCGTTGGTGGTTAAATACATACAGGTAAAACCCACTATAAAACAATTATACGCGTCACTTTTCCAGTCAAGACTTGCATATAACGCCAACTAATATAATAAGGAGCTGCGCACGCTCGACCATCGGCATAAAAGGCGAGAGCCATGTTCCAGTGCATTAGTCGTCAAAGTATCGTCGAGTTTGATTAAAATTATAAATTAAAGATGGATTTTTCTTGTGTTGACGTTACAAGTGATGTGCGAGTACCACAATTAAATATCAACCAACTAGTTGGTAAGTCAACCTATAGGTTAGGCGAATTTCCTCCAAATTATCACCACCATATATTAGAAGTTGGTTTTGATTTATATGGTGGTCTTCAACCTGCCATTCAAGTTATTTGCTGTAGTGGTATGTGTGCTGATTCTACGATAACATTCTCTTACTTTGATTGAAAAAAATTGTGTACTTTTCAAGTGGAATTTCAAATTCACCAATTTGCTCAAGACTCAAACAAGTCAGATTAAATGGTTTGACTACTGGAAACGATGTTGTTGACATACAATTGGATCAAGATTTCAAATTGCAGCTGAGCACAGCCTTTAATAGAAGTATATGTCTGTTGAACAATTTTGAAAAAGAGAATTTATATAATATGGAGATTACGAAAGATGGGAATGTTATTGTGCTACCCGCGTACAAGTGCATCAAGCTATTAAATTTGCGAGAATTGATCTGTTTTAAAATGGCTGAGTTAAGGTGTAGAAACTTTCCAGAATTTTACGAAAAATTTGTTGGTGATATAAAAAAAGTATGTGGAAATACGACGGAGGAAGAAAGGGTTCAAACGTTATTAGGGGGGGAGAGCAGTGCCAGTATTTCTCTGTCTAATGATTGCAGCAATTTAAATTACTTGACAGTGTTGGAACTTATTAAATGTTTCCCCATTCAGTACTTAAAAGATGCAACTGCAAGGCGATCGCTTGCGCAAATGTTTAGAGATTTGGCTATCCCAGATTCGCCAGACTCTGGTTACCACAGCGGTTTATAGATGTTATCAATACATGTATGTATTCTATTAAAAACATTATATTTTCTTGATAAAGTTTGTTTTTACATATTTGTATCGCCAACATTACCATAAATTATTAATAGACGTATTAAACTATCCTATTTTTAGGTTTAAAGTGGTGTACCCCGCAAATAATAAACACAATATACCGCATGTTAACAAAAAATTGTAGAGAAATTCAAAGACAACTTTAATGTGGGTCTAGTATTATAATTTGTTGGTAGTAAGGCTAAGTCCTACTGTATTGCACGCGAGAAGGACACGATTAAAAAGGATTAAAGGGATCTCACGAAGTGTAGTTAAGTAAAGCCGAGGGTCTTACAACCTATAACGAGCATATATCCCCAAAAGGGTGGGTATGCAACCACGCAGCAGTGCGTAGGAGAATGAGAATTCTCTCAATAAGAAATTAAAGTCATTGGGTAATGGTAGAAATGTTAAACCTATAAAGGCGATTATTAATTGTGGTTTAGTGACCGCGTTTGTGCACTCTTCGAGTGTCTTCGGCAATCTTTGATTGTTTCCAAAGAAAATATTCAAGCCTGCCATTTAATGTCGTGGTGTAACATCGTCCACGGTTAAGCTTATACATCCGTCGGCAGCAAAGTACTTAAACTCTGGGTCTTGCAGTATCGCTTTTACAAGAATAGCTCACAGCGACACAAGGAAAAACAGAACGGTATGTCATTAAGCAGTAAACGTTCAGCTCCGCCAGCTGTTAAAGGGTCTTGTACGAAACAACCAACATCTGTGTAAAGCGTGCGACATGGAGGTGTTAAAGTCTGCATACCCTGGTCTTAATAGTACAGCAACCTACACATGGGGCATAAATATATAAGGTAGTTACTATATTTGTATATATTTTATTGTGTTTCCTTGTACAAACAATTAAGGTAGGTCAGTAAACACTATTAAATTGCTATTAATTGAATTGCATTTAGCGTACTTTCCTATTGTAATAACCGCATTTGTTTGGATAAGAAATTATATACAGCTTTCACATGTGATTCACATGATCGTTAAGAATCTAGAATATTTGCTGGATTACAAATAATTACAAATTAATGCTATAAAATTAATGCTACATTGGAAGTTTCGAAAATATTGAATTTAAATATTTTGCTATATTAATACTTAATTAGGCTGAAGGTAAGTGACACGCATTTTCAATTACGAATGCATTCTTCTTTTCATTACAGGAGAAATTCCATAGATTTCATACCAGCAAAATGCGCTTTCTTAATTATTAACCACGCGATCATTACACCAAAAGTCGACCTTCCCATTTATATATTTAAAACCCATTACATTGGAATGATTAGATTATTAAACTGTAAATTGGATAAAATAAATTATTAAACTTTTGTGTGCTTATTTCTTTGTATTGGTTAAAGCATATGTCATAAATGAGCAAAAATTTTAAAGAGGTTCCGGACTTTAAAGGGTATAACTTTACAGGGCGTGGTCGGATATTAAATCTGTTTACAGATTTGAATTTTGCGTAAAATTCTAGACTAACAAGATGTATTGCATGACTAAAAATTTTATAAGGACGGTTAGAAACCGCTACCAGCAAAAAAAAATCTTAAAATGGGGGTAGCTCTCTGGGGGGTGATGCAATCTAAAAATTTTAAAGAGATTCGGGTAGCTGAGAAAGTTCTAATATTAATTGATACCAAACAAGGTAGGTTTATCTCGTGGGTGGAAATGTGGAGAAAGATTTATCTCGCAGAGGGTATGTGTGTAATTTTGCAGGGCGTGGTCCTATTTCAAATCTGTTTGCAGATTCGAATTCTGCGTAAAATTCTAGACTAAAAAGATGTATCGCATGACTAAAAAATTTTATAAGAACGCTCAAAAGTCGTTACAGGTAAGAATTCTTAAAATGAGGGTAGCTCCCTTGGGGGCGATGCTATCTAAAAAATTCCCAGAGATTTGGGTAGCTGAGAAAATTCTAATATTAATTGATACCAAACAAGATATGTTTATCTCGAAAGATGAATATGGCTAGTCGAAGAAAACTATTTGGTCCAGATGTGTGAGGAAATGTGGGATTCTGGAGGAAATGTGGGCCTGATTCGTCACTAAATGGTCTACTTATGTTTTGTAAGGATATTTGTCAGAAAGTTTAGAGACAGAATTTGGAGCATAGATTATTTGGAGCATCATTCGCCAATTATACTGTTCCCACGGGGTAGTAAACGACAGGTAAATTATTCACAAGTATTTAAGTGTTGGGAGATCTTGGTGGCCACAGGTTGCTTAACCCCCTTCACATACCACTGAATATCTGTGAAATAGGGTATACACTTAGAAAACAACAGAAGGGGAACCAAGTTGTATCAAAGCTGTGAGAATTTCAGCAAAATGTGTAGGCTAGCTCAGAATAGAAATCAATGGAAGTTTGCTTCCAATCGTTCCAAGACGGAAAACCTAATGACGAAAAAAATAATCGCACTAAAACCTGATGATTATTATAAACAACTACAGATATTAGTTTTGCAATATTCTCAGCTAATGTTAATGGTGCGAAAGGATTTATTGAAAAACTACTAATTCGGCAAACGGTTAAGTGATGGGGGATTTTGGTAGCCGCAAGTTGCTTAATTCGCTTCGCATACCAAGAATATCGGTGAAATAGGATATATATTTAAAAAACAACAGAAGTGGAACCGAGCTGTATCTAACAAGAAAGAGCAGCGGCTATGTTGGAAGACAACAAATATAAAAACCAGTAGAAGCCATATATGTGGAGCACGGTACTGTGTGGGTATGAAATAGGGATGGACAGTAGAGCAGACAGGAAAAAGGTTGAAGCCTTTTAGAATGTGGTGCTTCCAAAACTCTACGAACTTCCAAAAATACATAAACCTAATTATCCATTCCGCCTTACTGTTTCCACGAACGATTCTGCCAATGAAAAAGTTTAAAATTTTGACTTATGTCAGATATAGACAAGAAGTAACACTCAAATTCACGGCTAAAGACAACTATTAAATATAAATATAAGGTAGTTTGAATAGAGCATGTTAATTTTAAATACTGCGATATTAGTTAATTAGATGAAATTGTAACTTAGGTTTCTATGATACGAATGTCTGTATTTTATATTTTATTATATATGTAACCAAAATGTTACAGCAGAAACAAGTACTATTGTTTGAAGTGTTAAATAAACCTAAGCACCACAATTTCAGTTGCATACATACGGTACTGTATTTAGGGGTATTTGTTTTAACAAGGTTAGAAGTGCCAACATTCGTTGACGATGCGGGCATTTCTCTTATAAACAGAGATCGAAAATACGGCTTTCCATATCAATTGCTAAGTTTTCAAAAATTAGAAGCCATATGAAAAGTTTTTAGTTTAAGTATGCAAGGCAGGAAGTACTAAAGATACTGGAATGGAACAAATAATTCTTGTTTTAGTGATCTTGAAGGTCGTTTATAGAACAATTTTATTCAGTATAATGTTCAGAGATAGTGTTGTTCAAGCATGTCCTTACAACTCTTGAGTAATTGTTCGTCTTGTTAAAGATAGTTACTAATTGTCCTCAATGACAGTTCGTCTAATATCTGGGGCAAACATATCGAAATATTCCCAGATACACTGAAAAATGCAGGAAACCTATTTTCCAAACCAAAATAAAACAAAACGATGAAATCAAACCTATCCTGCCATTATCTAGGAGTTATTATAGAATTACTCCTCTGTGGTCAGTAATTTCACTGTGAGGGTATCTTACAAGATTCCTATACAATTTAATTCCACAAATTATCGACACTCTCACTTCTTATACATAGCATTAGCGTCATTTGAAATAACTTGATACAATCACTCAATCTTAAACAATTTTTAATTAGATGTTATGAATACTGTACACAAATGATTCCACAGGCATAAATAGGCACACTACAAATAACTAAAAAAACATTATTTCCAGCACACGATTTCTATTTCTTAAAATTGCCAAGTCGTATATTAATGGGCCATGGTATACTTATTAATTTTTTTCTCATTTGTGATTTCATCTGACAACCTCGAGAATACTTCTCCAAAATTAATAAGCAAAAGCGATTTCATTACAAAGTAATTTCTTGCTGCGTTACATTTTAATTAAAATAGCTTTAGCCAATTACTTTTAATTTGTTATAATTTTATTCTAAAAAACTGGAATTTTCGCGTTGAAATTACGCTAACGTATTCGCAGGAATGCTAAATAATTTACAATAACCAATTAACTCTACTTCAGTTCTATGCCCAGCACAAATATATTCCTTAAGAGTTATTATTGAACATAATGAGGTATACAAAACTTCAGTTTACAAATACTTAAACATGATTTAATTGATGCACAATTGTTGTAAGTTTTATACACAGATATTCTATCGCCAAGTTATCTATTTTTCACCGAAAACTGATTTTATCTATCATTATTTACAGGTAAAATATTCCTTTATAACATTATTCACTTGCGCTATATTATGCCTACCTGTAGAAGAAAGATAAAAACTTGAATACCAGAATGCATATCGAACAGTTCAATATTGACCACTGCACTACCATTATTATTCTTGAAGAGCTCGGTAAAGTGTGAAAGTTAGCTGAAAATACCAATACGAAAATAGTACAAATTTTTGGCGAATTGCTTCAGTGAAATATGCAAACTCCTTTTCTGAGCATTCTCGTTAGAAAAGGTTGTCTTCCAAAACTTCAAAAAAGTGTTTGTATTTTGAAATTAAATAATTAAAAGAATCAACTGCATCAAAAGCTATTAATGTGCGTAATGCGACCGGAATGTAATCAACCAGTTGGAAATCATTTCTAACGTCAGCTTCTACTGATGTTAAGACAGGGACTTGAGCATAAACAATGGCGAATTCTGAACAAAAATTACAAAATACAATTCAACCTGAAAGAAAACATCTGCCCAATCAAACCAATATCTTTCAAGCTGATATCAAAGCCAAACTGCACAAAAATGTCCCTTTTATCTTTTCACATTCAAACAACAACGAGTAAAAGCGGATGTTGCGCGGCCGGCATTCCATTTCTTCTCAAAAGGCAGAAATTATATTTTGTGAACAAAAGAATTATTTTTGTAAAGGAATGGTCAGAATGACTTAATATAGTAAAAATTTCTGTCAGACTAATTCAAAGTCCAAAACTGATTCATATTTGTGGAAAAATCATGTGATAATCAGCCATATGTGTTGGTTAAATTCTTTGATATAGACATTACTGGTCTTTTGGATTCTGGATGTACCACCTAAGCAGTTGGATCTCTCGCCATTCCTTTAATTAATTGACTGAAGTTAAGAATTTTTAGATCGTAGAAAAAAGACCGATGTGAACCTGGCGCCCAACTTCATCAAAAATTTTTTTAAATAATTTAGTGGGTTTGTACCTCGTTTGTACCCGTTTGTACCACTTTTCATTTCGTTTGTACCTCAACGGGAACCGAGGTATAGCGTTTTTAAATTTAGGAACTAACGTTAAATCGGTACATACACTATTTTTCAAGATATCGAAATACGACCAGGTGGACTCGAAGGAGAATCGTTTGTACCTGTTTGTACCTCTTTTCATTTCGTTTGTACCTCAACGGGAACCGAGGTGTAGCGTTTTTGAAGTTTCAGTACATATGCAATGTTTTAAGATATCCCAAAATGAGCATGAGGACTCGAAAGGGAATCGTCTACTGTGTTGTATTCCTGCGCTTAGCATTATCTAGAACTAACGGCGAGGACGTGGCAGGATTCTAGTTTTTTTTTTTTTGGTTTTTTGTTTTTTATTGGTTTTTTGTTTTTTATTTTTTTTGTTTGAAACGTTTTTGTTTCGTTTATGTTTTTTTGTTATATTTATTTTATATTTGTTATTAAAAATTTAATGTGTGTTAATTGTTATAATTAGTAATTTTATAATAAAATAATAAAGAGAACAATTCGTATTTCATTACATGCAGACGTAAAATGTAATACAGTTATTTTACTGTTTTATGAATATTAAGAGGGATATTCTTTTTTTTTGTAAAAGAGTTCTTGATGATGTTGTTATAGAGGCCTTATTCTTACTCAAATCGTCGTATGTTTCCCAATTTCCTGATATTCGACGACAGTGTGCAATATAATGTCCTATCTCTAGTTTATTGGTACCACCGACATATTCTATTGCTGCGATTATTTTGTAGGAACAATTACAAAATTTGATATCAACTGGTATTTCGGAAATTGTAAACATACCAGGCCACTCGGGATATCCGAGCCGTTCAGCGAGTTCAGTCCATTGTAAACATTCAACATCTATAAAAAGGTGCATTCCTGTCGTAATGTTTACAATTAAGTTATCATTAATGCATCTTCAACATTTTTATTTATATCTTCCATTTTTCACCTAGAGCTTTTTCTAAACCGCGCATACCGTGTTTATACATCGGTTTAGTATTTATTTCAGTAGACGATTCCCTTTCGAGTCCTCATGCTCATTTTGGGATATCTTAACACATTGCATATGTACCGAAACTTCAAAACTCTACACCTCGGTTCCCGTTGAGGTACAAACGAAATGAAAAGTGGTACAAACGGGTACAAACGATTCTCCTTCGAGTCCACATGGTCGTATTTCGATATCTTGAAAGATAGCGTATGTACCGTTTAAACGTTATTTCCGAAACTTCAAAAACGCTACACCTCGGTTCCCGTTGAGGTACAAACGAAATGAAAAGAGGTACAAACAGGTACAAACGATTCTCCTTCGAGTCCACCTGGTCGTATTTCGATATCTTGAAAGATAGCGTATGTACCGTTTAAACGTTATTTCAGAAACTTCAAAACGCTACACCTCGGTTCCCGTTGAGGTACAAACGAAATGGAAAGAGGTACAAACAGGTACAAACGATTCTCCTTCGAGTCCACCTGGTCGTATTTCGATATCTTGAAAGATAGCGTATGTACCGTTTAAACGTTATTTCTGAAACTTCAAAAACGTTACATCTCGGTTCCCGTTGAGGTACAAACGAAATGAAAAGAGGTACAAACAGGTACAAACGATTCTCCTTCGAGTCCACCTGGTCGTATTTCGATATCTTGAAAGATAGCGTATGTACCGTTTAAACGTTATTTCCGAAACTTCAAAAACGTTACACCTCGGTTCCCGTTGAGGTACAAACGAAATGAAAAGAGGTACAAACAGGTACAAACGATTCTCCTTCGAGTCCACCTGGTCGTATTTCGATATCTTGAAAGATAGCGTATGTACCGTTTAAACGTTATTTCCGAAACTTCAAAATGCTACACCTCGGTTCCCGTTGAGGTACAAACGAAATGAAAAGAGGTACAAACAGGTACAAACGATTCTCCTTCGAGTCCACCTGGTCGTATTTCGATATCTTGAAAGATAGCGTATGTACCGTTTAAACGTTATTTCCGAAACTTCAAAAACGCTACACCTCGGTTCCCGTTGAGGTACAAACGAAATGGAAAGAGGTACAAACAGGTACAAACGATTCTCCTTCGAGTCCACCTGGTCGTATTTCGATATCTTGAAAGATAGCGTATGTACCGTTTAAACGTTATTTCTGAAACTTCAAAAACGTTACACCTCGGTTCCCGTTGAGGTACAAACGAAATGAAAAGAGGTACAAACAGGTACAAACGATTCTCCTTCGAGTCCACCTGGTCGTATTTCGATATCTTGAAAGATAGCGTATGTACCGATTTAACGTTAGTTCCTAAATTTAAAAACGCTATACCTCGGTTCCCGTTGAGGTACAAACGAAATGAAAAGTGGTACAAACGGGTACAAACGAGGTACAGACCCACTAAATTATTTAAAAAAATTTTTGATGAAGTTGGGCGCCAGGTTCACATCGGTAGAAAAAAGGTATATCTACAGCAGACGATACCTCAAATCCAGTTGAAGGTATTGTAGGCTTGCCAGTTTCTATAGAAAACAATGGTCTCTCCTTAGTGCTTTGGTAGTGCCGTCTTTGCCGCATGTATTCATATCCGGTTGTGATTTTGCTAAGCTATTTGTATTGATAGCTGACTTTAGAAATAACTTATGGCATGTACAAAGTGATGGTGAGAATGTCGTTCCGTATGCGGGTCCGTCGTTAGTGCTCCTAAAGTATAGTGACTGTTTGCCCAATTTAGATGACTGGTCTGTCAGTTAGCGATTACAAGCGCAAGCTGCCATTGATCCTTGTAAGGAAACATCTAGTGCTGGTAGAGTGGGACATACAAATATGATCGAGATGGATATTGGCATTGGCGATACAAAACCTTTCAGGAAGAGGCATTATGTTAAGTCTATGTCTGTAAGGAGTTGGACAAAGAGTTAGATGAGATGATTTGTTTAAAGGTTGTGCAACTGTGTCGAAGTCCGTGGAATTCGTCCGTGTTACTAGTTAAAAAGAAGAACTATAAGGAGCATAGATTTTGTTTTGATACTAAGGCATTAAACGATATTACAGACCATGCCAGCTATCCGCTTCCTAACACAGATAGAATCATTGGGATGTTGTGTCAGATGTCGCCTCGACTTACGTAAGTCGTTTTGGCAGGTCTCTCTTAGTGAGTTATGGAAAAATAAAACGGCATTTAGTGTTATTTCGCGAGGACAATATAGGATTGTAACGATGGTTCAAATCTGGCCAGTCGGATTTTTATATCGTTATGTGGTAAATTCGAAATTCAAAAGATATAGTATAACGCAGCCTACTCCATGCAATGCAATTTTGTAGAGAGAAATAACAGGATTGTGGGACTAGCGATTCGTTCTGATATTCAAGAATATGATACCTAAGATGTTGAGTTGTCGCAGATTCAATTCCAGTATTTCTCTGTCTAATGATTGCAGCAATTTAAATTACTTGACAGTGTTGGAACTTATTAAATGTTTCCCCATTCAGTACTTAAAAGATGCAACTGCAAGGCGATCGCTTGCGCAAATGTTTAGAGATTTGGCTATCCCAGATTCGCCAGACTCTGGTTACCACAGCGGTTTATAGATGTTATCAATACATGTATGTATTCTATTAAAAACATTATATTTTCTTGATAAAGTTTGTTTTTACATATTTGTATCGCCAACATTACCATAAATTATTAATAGACGTATTCAACTATCCTATTTTTAGGTTTAAAGTGGTGTACCCCGCAAATAATAAACACAATATACCGCATGTTAACAAAAAATTGTAGAGAAATTCAAAGACAACTTTAATGTGGGTCTAGTATTATAATTTGTTGGTAGTAAGGCTAAGTCCTACTGTATTGCACGCGAGAAGGACACGATTAAAAAGGATTAAAGGGATCTCACGAAGTGTAGTTAAGTAAAGCCGAGGGTCTTACAACCTATAACGAGCATATATCCCCAAAAGGGGTGGGTATGCAACCACGCAGCAGTGCGTAGGAGAATGAGAATTCTCTCCAATAAGAAATTAAAGTCATTGGGTAATGGTAGAAATGTTAAACCTATAAAGGCGATTATTAATTGTGGTTTAGTGACCGCGTTTGTGCACTCTTCGAGTGTCTTCGGCAATCTTTGATTGTTTCCAAAGAAAATATTCAAGCCTGCCATTTAATGTCGTGGTGTAACATCGTCCACGGTTAAGCTTATACATCCGTCGGCAGCAAAGTACTTAAACTCTGGGTCTTGCAGTATCGCTTTTACAAGAATAGCTCACAGCGACACAAGGAAAAACAGCACGGTATGTCATTAAGCAGTAAACGTTCAGCTCCGCCAGCTGTTAAAGGGTCTTGTACGAAACAACCAACATCTGTGTAAAGCATGCGACATGGAGGTATTAAAGTCTGCATACCATGGTCTTAATAGTACAGCAACCTACACATGGGGCATAAATATATAAGGTAGTTACTATATTTGTATATATTTTATTGTGTTTCCTTGTACAAACAATTAAGGTAGGTCAGTAAACACTATTAAATTGCTATTAATTGAATTGCATTTAGCGTACTTTCCTATTGTAATAACCGCATTTGTTTGGATAAGAAATTATATACAGCTTTCACATGTGATTCACATGATCGTTAAGAATCTAGAATATTTGCTGGATTACAAATAATTACAAATTAATGCTATAAAATTAATGCTACATTGGAAGTTTCGAAAATATTGAATTTAAATATTTTGCTATATTAATACTTAATTAGGCTGAAGGTAAGTGACACGCATTTTCAATTACGAATGCATTCTTCTTTTCATTACAGGAGAAATTCCATAGATTTCATACCAGCAAAATGCGCTTTCTTAATTATTAACCACGCGATCATTACACCAAAAGTCGACCTTCCCATTTATATATTTAAAACCCATTACATTGGAATGATTAGATTATTAAACTGTAAATTGGATAAAATAAATTATTAAACTTTTGTGTGCTTATTTCTTTGTATTGGTTAAAGCATATGTCATTAATGAGCAAAAATTTTAAAGAGGTTCCGGACTTTAAAGGGGTATAACTTTACAGGGCGTGGTCGGATATTAAATCTGTTTACAGATTTGAATTTTGCGTAAAATTCTAGACTAACAAGATGTATTGCATGACTAAAAATTTTATAAGGACGGTTAGAAACCGCTACCAGCAAAAAAAAATCTTAAAATGGGGGTAGCTCTCTGGGGGGTGATGCAATCTAAAAATTTTAAAGAGATTCGGGTAGCTGAGAAAGTTCTAATATTAATTGATACCAAACAAGGTAGGTTTATCTCGTGGGTGGAAATGTGGAGAAAGATTTATCTCGCAGAGGGTATGTGTGTAATTTTGCAGGGCGTGGTCCTATTTCAAATCTGTTTGCAGATTCGAATTCTGCGTAAAATTCTAGACTAAAAAGATGTATCGCATGACTAAAAAATTTTATAAGAACGCTCAAAAGTCGTTACAGGTAAGAATTCTTAAAATGAGGGTAGCTCCCTTGGGGGCGATGCTATCTAAAAAATTCCCAGAGATTTGGGTAGCTGAGAAAATTCTAATATTAATTGATACCAAACAAGATATGTTTATCTCGAAAGATGAATATGGCTAGTCGAAGAAAACTATTTGGTCCAGATGTGTGAGGAAATGTGGGATTCTGGAGGAAATGTGGGCCTGATTCGTCACTAAATGGTCTACTTATGTTTTGTAAGGATATTTGTCAGAAAGTTTAGAGACAGAATTTGGAGCATAGATTATTTGGAGCATCATTCGCCAATTATACTGTTCCCACGGGGTAGTAAACGACAGGTAAATTATTCACAAGTATTTAAGTGTTGGGAGATCTTGGTGGCCACAGGTTGCTTAACCCCCTTCACATACCACTGAATATCTGTGAAATAGGGTATACACTTAGTAAACAACAGAAGGGGAACCAAGTTGTATCAAAGCTGTGAGAATTTCAGCAAAATGTGTAGGCTAGCTCAGAATAGAAATCAATGGAAGTTTGCTTCCAATCGTTCCAAGACGGAAAACCTAATGACGAAAAAAATAATCGCACTAAAACCTGATGATTATTATAAACAACTACAGATATTAGTTTTGCAATATTCTCAGCTAATGTTAATGGTGCGAAAGGATTTATTGAAAAACTACTAATTCGGCAAACGGTTAAGTGATGGGGGATTTTGGTAGCCGCAAGTTGCTTAATTCGCTTCGCATACCAAGAATATCGGTGAAATAGGATATATATTTAAAAAACAACAGAAGTGGAACCGAGCTGTATCTAACAAGAAAGAGCAGCGGCTATGTTGGAAGACAACAAATATAAAACCAGTAGAAGCCATATATGTGGAGCACGGTACTGTGTGGGTATGAAATAGGGATGGACAGTAGAGCAGACAGGAAAAGGTTGAAGCCTTTTAGAATGTGGTGCTTCCAAAACTCTACGAACTTCCAAAATACATAAACCTAATTATCCATTCCGCCTTACTGTTTCCACGAACGATTCTGCCAATGAAAAAGTTTAAAAATTTTGACTTATGTCAGATATAGACAAGAAGTAACACTCAAATTCACGGCTAAAGACAACTATTAAATATAAATATAAGGTAGTTTGAATAGAGCATGTTAATTTTAAATACTGCGATATTAGTTAATTAGATGAAATTGTAACTTAGGTTTCTATGATACGAATGTCTGTATTTTATATTTTATTATATATGTAACCAAAATGTTACAGCAGAAACAAGTACTATTGTTTGAAGTGTTAAATAAACCTAAGCACCACAATTTCAGTTGCATACATACGGTACTGTATTTAGGGGGTATTTGTTTTTAACAAGGTTAGAAGTGCCAACATTCGTTGACGATGCGGGCATTTCTCTTATAAACAGAGATCGAAAATACGGCTTTCCATATCAATTGCTAAGTTTTCAAAAATTAGAAGCCATATGAAAAGTTTTTAGTTTAAGTATGCAAGGCAGGAAGTACTAAAGATACTGGAATGGAACAAATAATTCTTGTTTTAGTGATCTTGAAGGTCGTTTATAGAACAATTTTATTCGGTATAATGTTCAGAGATAGTGTTGTTCAAGCATGTCCTTACAACTCTTGAGTAATTGTTCGTCTTGTTAAAGATAGTTACTAATTGTCCTCAATGACAGTTCGTCTAATATCTGGGGCAAACATATCGAAATATTCCCAGATACACTGAAAAATGCAGGAAACCTATTTTCCAAACCAAAATAAAACAAAACGATGAAATCAAACCTATCCTGCCATTATCTAGGAGTTATTATAGAATTACTCCTCTGTGGTCAGTAATTTCACTGTGAGGGTATCTTACAAGATTCCTATACAATTTAATTCCACAAATTATCGACACTCTCACTTCTTATACATAGCATTAGCGTCATTTGAAATAACTTGATACAATCACTCAATCTTAAACAATTTTTAATTAGATGTTATGAATACTGTACACAAATGATTCCACAGGCATAAATAGGCACACTACAAATAACTAAAAAAACATTATTTCCAGCACACGATTTCTATTTCTTAAAATTGCCAAGTCGTATATTAATGGGCCATGGTATACTTATTAATTTTTTTCTCATTTGTGATTTCATCTGACAACCTCGAGAATACTTCTCCAAAATTAATAAGCAAAAGCGATTTCATTACAAAGTAATTTCTTGCTGCGTTACATTTTAATTAAAATAGCTTTAGCCAATTACTTTTAATTTGTTATAATTTTATTCTAAAAAACTGGAATTTTCGCGTTGAAATTACGCTAACGTATTCGCAGGAATGCTAAATAATTTACAATAACCAATTAACTCTACTTCAGTTCTATGCCCAGCACAAATATATTCCTTAAGAGTTATTATTGAACATAATGAGGTATACAAAACTTCAGTTTACAAATACTTAAACATGATTTAATTGATGCACAATTGTTGTAAGTTTTTATACACAGATATTCTATCGCCAAGTTATCTATTTTTCACCGAAAACTGATTTTATCTATCATTATTTACAGGTAAAATATTCCTTTATAACATTATTCACTTGCGCTATATTATGCCTACCTGTAGAAGAAAGATAAAAACTTGAATACCAGAATGCATATCGAACAGTTCAATATTGACCACTGCACTACCATTATTATTCTTGAAGAGCTCGGTAAAGTGTAAAAGTTAGCTGAAAATACCAATACGAAAATAGTACAAATTTTTGGCGAATTGCTTCAGTGAAATATGCAAACTCCTTTTCTGAGCATTCTCGTTAGAAAAGGTTGTCTTCCAAAACTTCAAAAAAGTGTTTGTATTTTGAAATTAAATAATTAAAAGAATCAACTGCATCAAAAGCTATTAATGTGCGTAATGCGACCGGAATGTAATCAACCAGTTGGAAATCATTTCTAACGTCAGCTTCTACTGATGTTAAGACAGGGACTTGAGCATAAACAATGGCGAATTCTGAACAAAAATTACAAAATACAATTCAACCTGAAAGAAAACATCTGCCCAATCAAACCAATATCTTTCAAGCTGATATCAAAGCCAAACTGCACAAAAATGTCCCTTTTATCTTTTCACATTCAAACAACAACGAGTAAAAGCGGATGTTGCGCGGCCGGCATTCCATTTCTTCTCAAAAGGCAGAAATTATATTTTGTGAACAAAAGAATTATTTTTGTAAAAGGGAATGGTCAGAATGACTTAATATAGTAAAAAATTTCTGTCAGACTAATTCAAAGTCCAAAACTGATTCATATTTGTGGAAAAATCATGTGATAATCAGCCATATGTGTTGGTTAAATTCTTTGATATAGACATTACTGGTCTTTTGGATTCTGGATGTACCACCTAAGCAGTTGGATCTCTCGCCATTCCTTTAATTAATTGACTGAAGTTAAGAATTTTTAGATCGTAGAAAAAAGACCGATGTGAACCTGGCGCCCAACTTCATCAAAAATTTTTTTAAATAATTTAGTGGGTTTGTACCTCGTTTGTACCCGTTTGTACCACTTTTCATTTCGTTTGTACCTCAACGGGAACCGAGGTATAGCGTGTTTTGAATTTAGGAACTAACGTTAAATCGGTACATACACTATTTTTCAAGATATCGAAATACGACCAGGTGGACTCGAAGGAGAATCGTTTGTGCCTGTTTGTACCTCTTTTCATTTCGTTTGTACCTCAACGGGAACCGAGGTATAGCGTTTTTGAAGTTTCGGAAATAACGTTTAAACGGTACATACGCTATCTTTCAAGATATCGAAATACGACCAGGTGGACTCGAAGGAGTCGTTTGTACCTGTTTGTACCTCTTTTCATTTCGTTTGTACCTCAACGGGAACCGAGGTGTAGCGTTTTTGAAGTTTCGGAAATAACGTTTAAACGGTTCATACGCTATCTTTCAAGATATCGAAATACGACCAGGTGGACTCGAAGGAGAATCGTTTGTACCTGTTTGTACCTCTTTTCATTTCGTTTGTACCTCAACGGGAACCGAGGTGTAGCGTTTTTGAAGTTTCGGAAATAACGTTTAAACGGTACACACGCTATCTTTCAAGATATCGAAATACGACCAGGTGGACTCGAAGGAGAATCGTTTGTACCTGTTTGTACCTCTTTTCATTTCGTTTGTACCTCAACGGGAACCGAGGTGTAGCGTTTTTGAAGTTTCAGTACATATGCAATGTTTTAAGATATCCCAAAATGAGCATGAGGACTCGAAAGGGAATCGTCTACTGTGTTGTATTCCTGCGCTTAGCATTATCTAGAACTAACGGCGAGGACGTGGCAGGATTCTAGTTTTTTTTTTTGGTTTTTTGTTTTTTATTGGTTTTTTGTTTTTTATTTTTTTTGTTTGAAACGTTTTTGTTTCGTTTATGTTTTTTTGTTATATTTATTTTATATTTGTTATTAAAAATTTAATGTGTGTTAATTGTTATAATTAGTAATTTTATAATAAAATAATAAAGAGAACAATTCGTATTTCATTACATGCAGACGTAAAATGTAATACAGTTATTTTACTGTTTTATGAATATTAAGAGGATATTCTTTTTTTGTAAAGAGTTCTTGATGATGTTGTTATAGAGGCCTTATTCTTACTCAAATCGTCGTATGTTTCCCAATTTCCTGATATTCGACGACAGTGTGCAATATAATGTCCTATCTCTAGTTTATTGGTACCACCGACATATTCTATTGCTGCGATTATTTTGTAGGAACAATTACAAAATTTGATATCAACTGGTATTTCGGAAATTGTAAACATACCAGGCCACTCGGGATATCCGAGCCGTTCAGCGAGTTCAGTCCATTGTAAACATTCAACATCTATAAAAAGGTGCATTCCTGTCGTAATGTTTACAATTAAGTTATCATTAATGCATCTTCAACATTTTTTATTTATATCTTCCATTTTTTCACCTAGAGCTTTTTCTAAACCGCGCATACCGTGTTTATACATCGGTTTAGTATTTATTTCAGTAGACGATTCCCTTTCGAGTCCTCATGCTCATTTTGGGATATCTTAACACATTGCATATGTACCGAAACTTCAAAAACTCTACACCTCGGTTCCCGTTGAGGTACAAACGAAATGAAAAGTGGTACAAACGGGTACAAACGATTCTCCTTCGAGTCCACATGGTCGTATTTCGATATCTTGAAAGATAGCGTATGTACCGTTTAAACGTTATTTCCGAAACTTCAAAAACGCTACACCTCGGTTCCCGTTGAGGTACAAACGAAATGAAAAGAGGCACAAACAGGTACAAACGATTCTCCTTCGAGTCCACCTGGTCGTATTTCGATATCTTGAAAGATAGCGTATGTACCGTTTAAACGTTATTTCCGAAACTTCAAAAACGCTACACCTCGGTTCCCGTTGAGGTACAAACGAAATGGAAAGAGGTACAAACAGGTACAAACGATTCTCCTTCGAGTCCACCTGGTCGTATTTCGATATCTTGAAAGATAGCGTATGTACCGTTTAAACGTTATTTCTGAAACTTCAAAAACGTTACATCTCGGTTCCCGTTGAGGTACAAACGAAATGAAAAGAGGTACAAACAGGTACAAACGATTCTCCTTCGAGTCCACCTGGTCGTATTTCGATATCTTGAAAGATAGCGTATGTACCGTTTAAACGTTATTTCCGAAACTTCAAAAACGTTACACCTCGGTTCCCGTTGAGGTACAAACGAAATGAAAAGAGGTACAAACAGGTACAAACGATTCTCCTTCGAGTCCACCTGGTCGTATTTCGATATCTTGAAAGATAGCGTATGTACCGTTTAAACGTTATTTCCGAAACTTCAAAAACGCTACACCTCGGTTCCCGTTGAGGTACAAACGAAATGAAAAGAGGTACAAACAGGTACAAACGATTCTCCTTCGAGTCCACCTGGTCGTATTTCGATATCTTGAAAGATAGCGTATGTACCGTTTAAACGTTATTTCCGAAACTTCAAAACGCTACACCTCGGTTCCCGTTGAGGTACAAACGAAATGGAAAGAGGTACAAACAGGTACAAACGATTCTCCTTCGAGTCCACCTGGTCGTATTTCGATATCTTGAAAGATAGCGTATGTACCGTTTAAACGTTATTTCTGAAACTTCAAAACGTTACACCTCGGTTCCCGTTGAGGTACAAACGAAATGAAAAGAGGTACAAACAGGTACAAACGATTCTCCTTCGAGTCCACCTGGTCGTATTTCGATATCTTGAAAGATAGCGTATGTACCGATTTAACGTTAGTTCCTAAATTTAAAACGCTATACCTCGGTTCCCGTTGAGGTACAAACGAAATGAAAAGTGGTACAAACGGGTACAAACGAGGTACAGACCCACTAAATTATTTAAAAATTTTTGATGAAGTTGGGCGCCAGGTTCACATCGGTAGAAAAAAGGTATATCTACAGCAGACGATACCTCAAATCCAGTTGAAGGTATTGTAGGCTTGCCAGTTTCTATAGAAAACAATGGTCTCTCCTTAGTGCTTTGGTAGTGCCGTCTTTGCCGCATGTATTCATATCCGGTTGTGATTTTGCTAAGCTATTTGTATTGATAGCTGACTTTAGAAATAACTTATGGCATGTACAAAGTGATGGTGAGAATGTCGTTCCGTATGCGGGTCCGTCGTTAGTGCTCCTAAAGTATAGTGACTGTTTGCCCAATTTAGATGACTGGTCTGTCAGTTAGCGATTACAAGCGCAAGCTGCCATTGATCCTTGTAAGGAAACATCTAGTGCTGGTAGAGTGGGACATACAAATATGATCGAGATGGATATTGGCATTGGCGATACAAAACCTTTCAGGAAGAGGCATTATGTTAAGTCTATGTCTGTAAGGAGTTGGACAAAGAGTTAGATGAGATGATTTGTTTAAAGGTTGTGCAACTGTGTCGAAGTCCGTGGAATTCGTCCGTGTTACTAGTTAAAAGAAGAACTATAAGGAGCATAGATTTTGTTTTGATACTAAGGCATTAAACGATATTACAGACCATGCCAGCTATCCGCTTCCTAACACAGATAGAATCATTGGGATGTTGTGTCAGATGTCGCCTCGACTTACGTAAGTCGTTTTGGCAGGTCTCTCTTAGTGAGTTATGGAAAAATAAAACGGCATTTAGTGTTATTTCGCGAGGACAATATAGGATTGTAACGATGGTTCAAATCTGGCCAGTCGGATTTTTATATCGTTATGTGGTAAATTCGAAATTCAAAAGATATAGTATAACGCAGCCTACTCCATGCAATGCAATTTTGTAGAGAGAAATAACAGGATTGTGGGACTAGCGATTCGTTCTGATATTCAAGAATATGATACCTAAGATGTTGAGTTGTCGCAGATTCAATTCCCTATTAATTCTGCTAAGTATCAATCGACAAGTTACACCCCAAATTTTTTAGTTTTTAGTCGTCACGTCTCCATTAGTGGTAAATTTTATGGCAGTAGATTTACTCCTGAAAATGATGTTGAAATCATCTCTGGTAGTCGTACATTGTACGTTTCAGATCGTCAAGGTCTTAGTAAAGTTTTGGAAGATGTTCGTGCAAGTTACATGCGGCATATGAACGTTCGAGCAAACAAGGAGAAATATTTTCTTTGAGGTTGACGATAAAGTGTAGAGAGCTAATAAAGTACATTCTAGTACTGGAGATAGATTTACTGCTAAGTTAGCAGCAAAATTTATTTTGTGTCAGGTTAAGAAGACAATTTCAAGTTTGGTGTATGAATTACAAAATCCCGATGGATCTAAGGCTGGAAAATGGCACATTAAAGACTTTAAACCATATGTAGAAGTGAACTCTGAGGATAATTCGGAGGACGAAGTTGAGGCGTAGTCGTGTAGTAATAGTTTGTTTTCTGTTTCTTAAGTATTTAGATTGTATAAGGGAAGTTTGACGTGTGGTTGTTTTGGGAACTACGTATTATTGAAATAAATTCCTTGTATTGTTGCAAAGGACCATAAACAGGTTAATATTTGAGTGAATGGAATACAGGCATACACGTTGTTCATCTAAAGTAATCGCTGTTGCCTTAAGAAAGTTGAGCGGACAACGCCTGTTTTTCGTAGGCTCCTATAAAGAACAAATTTTGGTAGAACGAAAGGATATCATTCGTTGTTAAAATATGAGTCTCTGGAGAAAGGAGCTTATATTAGGTATGCAGACCAAAATGTTCGGTACATTTTTAAAAGAGTTAGTTTAGGGTACGGGTACCGATTGTGCTGATGTTGAGTGGGCGTCGTCCTACCGGTGACTAGAAGTTTAATGAAATATACCGAAAAGTTTCAATGTTACATTCTCGGTTTTCGTGTGTACGAAAGAATTGTACATAAATTAAAATCGTTAGAGAAATGGTGGTGGTGGTGATGTAGTTGATCATGAATGTTGTAGTTGCCAAAAAACTTTAAAAAAGAAAAAAATTTAAAAAAAAATTTTTCGTTGAGAATATTTTGATCAGAGTAGAGGTGGCACGTAGTCGAGACGTAAAAAGGATAAATGTTCTAGATTTGAGTTGACAAGTTGAGTTAGACTATGGTCAACACTAAGTGGTAAGTTGTCACTTAGGATAGTGCGCTTTATGTAAACATCATAAGAATCTAGAAAACTAGACATTAATGCGAAATTCGACGATTTGGCGAGAAAGCAAATGCCAACGCCCTGTATATAAACTATAATTATAATTAGACTCAAAGAAAGAAAGAGTATTCCAAAAGATTCAATTAAATAAACAACTATACAAGTCATAAAACGAAGTGGACAGTAGCTGCTACACAATGCGCGTGAGTAGTGAATCAGTATAATACATGGAATCCCATTTAAACAAGCAGGTTTGTAAATGCGTAAAACAGAAAAACGCATATAATTTCATACATAGATAAATATAAAGCTACGTGCCCAAGAACGTATAAAATCGAACACCTTGATAGATAGGAATAACTACAACATTGTGATAAAGAAAAGTTCATCAAATTTA
Source organism: Platerodrilus igneus (assembly GCA_036346225.1). Lineage (NCBI taxonomy): Eukaryota > Metazoa > Arthropoda > Insecta > Coleoptera > Lycidae > Platerodrilus > Platerodrilus igneus. The sequence continues at coordinate 681,964 of JARFIW010000892.1, read as the reverse complement.
CGACACAAACAAGACCTACGTGATTTGAAAGACTATGGAAGATTTAAAAATCCAACGAACCTATACAAATAACTTGAAATCCTACGTGCAAGGACAAGCGTCTCGACTTCGTTGTACATGCAAAATTCGTAGAAATACCCAAGCCTGCATGTGAAGATTAAGGTGCAAGGCAGTAATTATTGGATTATGTGCTTGACCAACAAATCAGTTTGAATTAAAAGACGGCATGGTTCACATCACCTAAAACAAGATATTTGCGTGAAAAAAATATAAATGATTTTATAATTAATAAATTTTAATGTGGTGATAGTGCATAATTATTAAAAGGTTCGTCGTTTAATCCTCAAAAACGACTCTAAATAATTCCTGGATCTTACCTGGATGTCCAAACAATTGCTGGATCAACCAGAAGAAGTGAAACAAGAATATCAAAACAATCTCTAGACCTACCTGGAAAAATTATATAAAAATATGCAAACAATATCTAAACAATTTCTAGATACAACCCGCAGAGGTTAAACAAGTATATCTGGATCGAACCTGGAGTATTTAAATGAATAAGCTGAAGCTGAAACGGCGAATAGTTGGAGCAGAAACTGGTCTGAATTGGGGGAACGAGACACGCCAAAAAAGGGACAACAGCTTAGCCATTCTAAATATTTTGTTGCATTTTTCTGAATATTTTTAAATATTGCATTCATAAAAATTTTTTGTGAGGGTCATCAAAAATCGTTATAACACTCGTTATAATCTACGTAAAGAATTAAGGAAGACTGATGAACGTTCATAGGGCTTCACGTAATAATAATAAGGGTAATTTTTGCTGGATTTTTGTTCATTTAAAGCGAATTATAATTATTGAGAAAAATTAATTCAATTATTTAAAAGAGGTTCTATTCAAAAACATTATAAACGCTTTGTACATATTGAGAATATTATAGTATTTGTAGTTAATTGTGTTTTGCTTAAAAGGCATACGAAGTAGGGATAAAAGGAAATATTTCTTTGTTGTCGTATTGTCGCAAGCTCCGTGCGTGGTTATAACTGAGCTAGTCGAGGTATTAAAATTAAAGTTAAAATTGACAAAAAGGAAATTTCTAACCTTTTTATTTTACAAAAAAAGGGCACCGGGTTATTGCAACTATATCACAGCTATATATATATATATATATATATATATATATATATATATATATATATTATCTTCTTGGCATCTTAGTCGTTTTATAATTTAATTTTTAAGTTGTTAAATTTGTGGAATTTGGGGGTCAAAATTTAGAATTTAGTCCATGTGGTTAGTAAATTAGTTAAGATTGCTGTATAGGATAAGGGGATCGTCAGTCTTCTCCAAAAAAAATAAATTAGCCAATTCCAAAACGTACTCGAGATTTTTAAATCTTTTTAAAGGAGGTAGTGTAACAATTTAAAAATTCGAAGGTATTCGAAGCCATGCATATCACAGATAAACTTCTTTTAAAGATTTAGAGTGTGGTTGTGGGTGGTTATAACTAGGGGTGGGCGATACGGGATTTTGCGTATCGAATATCGATACATATTCTATATCGATATGTATGGATATATCGAATATCGATATATATCGATACGTATCGATACGTATCGATACTTATCGATGCGTATCGATACGTATCGATGCGTATCGATATGTATCGATGCGTATCGGTGCGTATCGATACATATCGATTCGTATCGATACATATCGATTCGTATCGATGCGTATCGATACGTATCGATGCGTATCGATACGTATAGATGCGTATCGGTGCGTAACGATACGTATCGATACGTATCGATTCGTATCGATGCACATCGATACGTATAGATACGTAGCGGTACGTATAGATATATATATATAGCGATTCGTATCGGAACTTTTAGATGTGTAGATTAATACATATCGAGATGTAGCGATACCTATCGGTACGAATCGATACGCATCTATAAATTTTTCTACTCTTTCTTTGGGAATAAAATCACAAGATCGTTTTAAAATATTGTATTTACTGACAATTCGATCTTTCACTTAAGATTGTTTGTTATCAAAATAATTAATGTTTCAAGTTTAATATTTGTGACATAAGTATGTATATGGGGTGGGCGATACGGGATTTTGCGTAACGAATATCGATACATATTCTATATCGAATATCGATACGTATCGATATATCGATATTTATTTTTTGCTGTATCGGGGGGCCGATACGGGGGTCGTATCGATACGCATCGATATATCGATACGCCGACCCAGCCCTAGTTATAACTAGTCGTTTAAATAGTGAGGTTTTTTGAGGTGATGTGACGTAAAATTTTTGTGTCTTTGTTTTGGTCAAATATGTGGTTTTCTGTGATTAGGTGGTGGCCAAATGATGATTATGTGGGTCTGCTAATGTGTCCTTTTGTTCTTGTCTCGAGGTTTCTGAATGTTCTGCCTATGTATATCATGTTGTATTCGGGGTAGAATAGTTTGTACATGCCACTTCTAAAACTATTCAACAATCTAACAAAATACACACCCCAACACAACAACAAAAACTCAAACCAACTAATTAAAAAACTACAAGTAGCCAAAATTCCCCCCAACAACAACATGTTCTCTTTACACATCATCAACTTATACAGCAACGTTGACCGACACGAAACCATTCCCTTCGTCGCAAATATACTAAAACAAAATAATATAAACAACAATGACATCGACAACTACATAACCTTACTTACAATATGCCTACACCCTACATTTGATTTTCCGATGCTCCACCCGAAGGTACTACATTGGCCAGGAAGCGAGTTTTTTACCTTGAAATTTTGAATTTTGCCGAACCCTGGTTGTTGCAAGTAAGTTGAGGATCATTTAACGTGCGTAACAACACACACACAGGACCTCCCTTTTACCTCTCATCCGAACGAGGACGTATTTTTGTGAAAAATGCTCGCCTAACATTTTTCAAGTGGACCGTGTCTGGATTTGAACCCGGGACCTTGGGCATAGTAGTCATACGCATATCAACTACACCACGGAGTCGCCTACAATATGCTTACAACAAGACTTCTTCTTATTCAAGAAAAACTATTATTTCCAACCAAATGAAGTAGCAATGGGTAATAACCTCTCTGCTTTACTCGCTGACATCTACATTGACAACTTAGAAACAAAACTCACAATACCCGACCCCAAAGACATATACAAATGGATGGTTCAGATACGTAGATGACTGTCTAATCTCCTCAACAACAACCACAATAACGCCGACACACTTCTAACAAAACTAAACAATATAAACTCTAAAATCCAATTCACAATAAAACACGAAAAAACAACTCTATCAACTACCTAGACTTGAAAATCACAAAAAGCAATAACAACTTTAAATTCAACATCTACCGAAAAGTAACACAAACAGATCCCACATCACGAAATATCATCCCATCGCATCGAACACAAAATTGCAGTATTCAACAATTACATAAACAGACTAATCAACACCCCATTAGACAAAGAAAACTTCCTCAAAGAAAAAGAAATACTAGAATGCATAACCACACAAAACGGATACAACCCAAAAATCATCGAATCCATCATAAAAAAACAGATTAAAAAACTAAAGCAAGAAGCATATCCGAACAAACCAAGAAACCAACCAAAAATTCATCAGCATACCATTCATTAACAACAACATAAACAAAAACATAGAAAAATCTTTTAAAAAATTCATTACTGACATAAAACTAATCTATAAACCCAACTCAAACATTAACTCATACATAAACAACACCAAAGACATAATACAGACTATGGTGCCCCGAATGCAACATGACGTACATAGGCAGAACATTCAGAAACCTCGAGACAAGAACAAAACACATTAGCAGACCCACACAATCAGATTTCGGCCACCACCTAATCACAGAAAACCACCAAATTTGACCAAAACAAAGATACATCGCATCACCTTAAAAACCTCATAAGACGATCCAACAGAAAAAGCAGAAATCAGTAACCATAAATAAAACAACATAAAACTATGTAACACTCAAAACCTAAATTAAGAAAAAAACTACTACCCACTATTCAAACAACTATAACCACCCACAGCTACACTCTAAATCCATAAAAAAAACTTGATATATGATGTCCACGCCTTCGAATAACTTCTTCCAAAAAATCAATGTCACAATCATATATGTCATTTAATTAGTATAAGGTATTTTTTAAAAACATTTTTTATATTAATTAACTTAATTTGTAGCTCCACAGTGATGATGATTTATTATTAAACCGTAAGCGCTCTGTATATTTACTAAATATTCAAAACTGCACGTATACATAAAATAGCAACAATCAATTAAACACTCTAACTTGAGTACTGTTACGATCAAAAGACACATTGCTCTACAACACTCCGTATTTTTAAACTCAAAATTGTCATACTGTTAAATGCTGTAAACTTTCCATTGTTCGATGCGGTTAAATTATTTTTATTCAAAGGTATCATTAACAAATTTTTATGTTGCTTTATAAAATTTTCTGTAATTAAACTTTCCTCCCCAGTATCAACTTAACATTTAATTCCTATATTTTCAAAAAAATATTTAATCATCAATACATTTTCCTAGCAATTCTCCGTATCATGTTACGTTGTTCGTTTCCGTTTCTTGCTAGTAATGATCATCTTGACGCATGCGTTTTCTTTGTCCCATGTTCCCTGATAGCATCAAATTCTCCTATTAATAGATCATCCCAAATTTTATGTTGTTTATTATTCCGCCAGTATATATAGTTCAAAAATTTTCCGTTCCAATCTTAAGAACATACCTCTATTTTCATCAAACTAAACTGAATTTTCATGTTGCCCTTTCGCATTGAGTGTATCACATTTAATTTTTGTTGCTCAATCCAGCATTTGCTACACAAACTTTTAAATTATTTAAAATTATATTGGGATTAATTTTCCCATCCTCAGAAAATTTAGAAAATTGTTTTAAAGAATAACGCTACTACTATGCCAAATAGTGTCTTCTTGAATTTCTCCAGCTCCTCTGATTAAGTTGTCTATTTCTATCTCCGTAACTTCATTATTTAATACCGTTATCTTTTGTTCTAAATTCTACCCTTATATTTTGCTCATTTTCTTCTACTGTCTCTTTTTAAACTACTTCCTGAACCTCTTCACTAAAATCCATCCGGCTCAATTTTCCTAACGTAATATCCACGTCCAACCTCATATTTAATTATATTTCTATCTCCGTCACATTCCAGTCAACCACTAACGGTATCTTCTGTGTCTCTTGAAAAATGTAAAACTATCTAGTCTATCATTTGTTTGCTCTAATTCCTGACTGAACTTTTGACTAGACTCCTTTTGATCTAATTTATATTCCGAATTTTTTCAAATTTCTGATTGAATTCTTCCCGATTTTGCTTTGACTCTTGACTGAATTTTTCCTGATTTTTCTCGAATTTCTGACTGATCTGTTCTCGAGTACAAAATATATAAAATTTCAGCGGTATATGTTACCTATAATTTTTGTATAAACACGTAAAACTCCAACACACACTGAATTAGACAATCTTATATATTATATTCTTTTGCTAATTAATTACGTAAAATGCAATACACAATTACAAGTTGCAAAAATGATGACTCACCACAAAATTTTACTATTCTTTAGACGGCCTCAAGGAATACCTAACTACCACAAGGTCGTTTGTCTACCATACAAAAAATCCGGTTATTCAACGCTATTTCCAGTCTAAATTGGCCACCATTATTACCCATTCAAACCAGTTTGCTAGAAAGAAGTCGCACGCGAAACAGTTTTAATATTATCTCACATTTCTCGACGGCGGTAGTTTGATGAATAATTAAAGATCAATACCGATTTTTAATTGTTCAAGTTTTATTATAGGTAATCGTCGTTTCTATAAATTGAAAATACACAAGAAATTACTAGGGAATCAATTAACTTAGGTGTGTACTCTTAAAATAGACTATAATCATGGCAAATTGCTATACTTATATAAATAATGATGGTTAAGAATTAAAACGTACAAATCGCCCATAAAGTAGTCTTTCGCTAGTATAAAGAAACACACTTTGAATCTAACGCAGCATTCAAATAATTGAGATATTCCTAATTGTTAAAGCAAACTATTTTGACAAGTTTTAAAATTTGAAGAGGTAGTTCAGGCAGATAGACCTCCAAAATGCGGTTGCTGACATTGTAACCGGATAAGCTGCATTTTCGTATATGGGTTCATGTTGGTGTTCTAAATAACCACCTAAAGGTCCCCGCGAATCTCCGCGGAGCTTCTCACCCAATTGTGGATGTTAGCTCCCCAAATCCCGTTTTCCTTTAATATCTCCTCAAACATTCGCTAGCACAAATGGTAAGTCAGTAAAAGTTGTTCTGCGTCAAAATTCGCATCGAATGAGCTATAAAACATCTTCCTAACGTCAAGGGGGATGGAACCACGCGCGTTTGAACTTGACATATCAGATGTAACTACTGAAAAAGCAAACAATGTATACTGCAAAATGCGACAAACAATATGCTTCTATCCTTAAAGCAAAAGGTGGTGAGTCGTTTAATATCCTAAACTAGGTTTCCCTGCTATCTCCGACAACACGGAGACCTGGCAAAAGGGCAGCAGATTTTGAACTTTGTACCTGCAAAAATTCCTTCTCCGTCTTTTAAAGATTATGGATCATTTAAATTCTCTCTCAAATACGAATGAAAGTACATAAGTTCCACAACGCTTTCAAATTATGTTGGTTTATGCAAAAATTTCCATCACCAGGTATTTGATGTAAATTACAAGTTCACAAATTCGCAATAACCATTGAAATTTGAAACCAATTGCAAAAAAAGAAATAAAAGTAAGTATAGTAAATCGTCATCGTGTAAATCAACACAGAGTAAGACAAATTTACAAAAAACTCATTATTCCTATCTGAATCATAGTAGTCGCTGAAATTGTATTCATACCGGAGTCATTTTCATTATCGGGTTGAGAATCAAAATCGAAAACGTTGTCGTCGTTGTCATGATCGTAAACGTAATTATATTCGTCGACTGTGAATTCGTTGTCAAAGGTTTCCTGCTCGTACAGATGCTCAAATTCGGATAAATTTTGGGTCGATGTACCTGCACACTTTGAGCATAATTGATTGCAATTTACTCCTGCCTTTCGGAGTCCGCAAGCATTAGAAACACCTGTTCGTGCAGTTGCAGAAAATTATTTTAAAATTTTCGGATTGCGTGGGAAACAATGTTGTTATACGAAACATGTGACCTTGGGATGTTTCTTTCCATTCCCTAGGAAGTTAGCAGCAACTCATTTCCATTCCGGTCCTCTATTGCCAGGTATGTTCGTATAGAATGTTGTACAACTGCAGCTTCTGTGGAAGGTAAAGGTGGAAATGAGATTCTGGACTTTATGCCGGATCGAAGCTAACTTTTGTAAGGCCTATCGTTCAACGAACCCTTTTTATTTCCATCGTATAATGTTTTCACGATATTTACTCTCGATTATACGGTTTCTTCATGAGTTGAATTCTCTTTGAAAAAGCAATTAACTTTTTTTTAAATATTTTTTAAAACACGCAATTTTATCTAAAAGAGAATAATAGTAGTTAGTTAGTACATTATCTCAACAAAGCCGACAAATCTTTATGGAAAAATAAAGAAGTTGTTTAGCAACCCAAAAATGCATGTTAAACATTATGTTTTCGGTGCTGACTTTTTAGCAAGTATTGTCGAGAAATATTTCGTAGGTACTTTACTCTTTTTTTGTGAAAGCTATGTCAATATTGGAGCTAGATGCGTCAATAACGCAATGAGATCAGTGTCTGCTCCAGTGACGGTAACTCTTGCGTTATTATTTGTTACTTGAGCGCAGTTGTTACAATTAATCTGTCGGTATCACCGATGCCTACTCTGCAAGAGATACCTTTATTCTGACTAAATTTGGTTTTCAATATGTTGATTTGACACGTTTTATTTTGATCATTGGTCAAATATTTATATTTGGCAACTGGACATGTTGTGCCCTCTAGACAGACACCTTTTATGCTCCTGCAAATGTGCTCGTGATTTTTGGTCGAATGAGCTGCGTTCTCATAGCCGTCGGATACAACGATACAGGTACCAAAACTCTCGACATATTTCACGTAGAATTGTATGCCAGTGAACTTTTGATTATGCCATACTACCCTATGAAGAAGCTGTCCACCATCAATGATGTGAACCATACCTCGAGTATCTGGCGTTGTGCTCGTATTTAGAAACAATTCATACAAGCTACACTTCGAAGATTTTCTCATGCCATTTTCCATGAAGAGGGATAACGGAAATTGAACCAATTCGTGCGTCAAGTAATTCTTTAACTTTCTCTCGTACTTCTTCAAAAGAGTTATTCTTTGAAACAACAAAAACGGATCAACGGCCACAACTTCATTGTTTATTTTCACGGTATAACTAATTAACGCAAAAGATTTTACCTTATTCCATGTGGAAAACTGTGGGAAACTGGATTTGCCGAGCTAACATCTACAACTGGGGGAGAAGCTTCAAGGGGACTTTTATGCGGATGTTCACACCAACAGAAACCCGTATACCAAAAGTCAACTTATTGGGTTACAATGTTAGCAAAACGTATAATCTGCCTGGATTGAGAAATTAAGCAAAATTAAGACTAAGAACAACAGGCATTTGTGTAATTTATCTAATGGTTGGTTTCAGTACTTTGATATATGTTGCGAATGGTTGTTTCACGATTAGTAATTGCCAAGCCCAGCTAATAAATTTTGCACTCTAGCACGCCACACGAACATAAAAGGTACTATCTAGTAGGGGTGTGATGGAACATTATAAGTAGAATCGCCATCTTAAAGTTCGTTATACGGTTCGTGTTCAGTAGCCGTTCAAATGGAGGAGAATATGGCTAGTCTGTCAAACGGGTAAAGCAGGGCGCAGTGATTGAATTTTAACAGCCGAAAATGTGTATCCAACAGGTATTTTTCGTTGTTTAAAAGCAGTTTATGGTAGAGAAACTATTGATTAAGTACTATGAAAAGCTGGGCATTGAAATTCCGCAAACATGAGGTTGATAAACCAAAAATATGGACATATTTCGCAGCGGTCGACCAGTTTCAGTAACTACGAGAAACATCGGCCGTAAGTGGAAGATTTGAATCGAAGTGACCGGTAAATCGCCCACTAAAGTATCGTTATTCATAAGCGTATCTAAAAAACGAGTAGGTCATATTATCGAACACTATGGGTACCGCGCAAACTTACGGATAAACACAAGCAGCGTTCTGTCGTACGCTGAAGTTTGAGCCCCTTTCCCATGCACCATACTCTCGAGATTGGGTTCCATACGACTACCACTTTTTCCCTTCTCTTAGGGGTAATCATTACATCACCAACAATGAGATGAAAGAAACTTTGATCACTTGGGTTCGAGAAAGACTGACAGAATTGTTCAATGGCGGAATACAAAAACTTGTCACACGTTGGGAAAAGTGTATCAGGATAAACAGGGATTATATCGAAAAATAAATACTGCATGTTATAGCTAAAGAAATGCACATTTCCCATGCTGCGCATATATGTGCAACATTTATCAGCCGAGTCTAGTAAATATGATTTTTGTATTATCTTTATGATAAGATTGTTTACAGTATTGATTTAGGTATTATTGTGAAATATTTATTAAGACAAGCTGTCTCCATTGAATAAGTCAGCTTGGGCAAAATTCAATATATATTATATTTATATCCATGTGCTTGTGATAATTGATGGTGTCTATTGAAATAGCCCGAAAAAGGGCATTCCTCAATTCGCCGAGTCGTTCAAGGTAAAAGTTGAGACTATAATCCTGTGGTGCAATACTTGTAAAGTCTTCATTTATGATCTTTCAATATATGTCGTTCGTAATCCGTTCATTTCTGTTACCTGCGTACACGTTATAAACAACTCTATTATAGACTCGCATGCACCATGTGGTCTGCATGTATCTGGCACCAGGCTATAGCCAGTTTATGACAACCAACGCGAAAAATTGAGTGACCCTAGTGGGAAGCAACGTCCAAAACTCCCCTCAAGAATTCGGTTTATGAATCCACAGTCTCGCGAGAGTAGGATTTATATTAAATATAAGATTAGGTACCAGAAATTAAATCTATTAAATAGTCAGATACAAGATCGCAGGTGACGATATATAGTCGATCCTAAGATATAGGGGTAGCTCTGGTGTCCGTACTCCTAACAGGGCATGATGATAAGGTGAGGCGCATGAAGAATAAGAAAGCGTAGCACAAAGTGCAAAAGGAAAAGAAAATTTAATTATTACCAGGAATTAAGCATTAAGTGAATGCAGAGAGAATACTCGTGTGGTTCCCTATATGACAGTTACGGGTGCATCAAACGTTAAATTACTAAATTTGGAATCATCCAGAAAGACAATAAAAGAGAACAGAAAAAATCGAAAAATATAAACCTTACCTAGGTGCAATTTCAAGCTACGTTACCAACAACACCTACCTTGAAAGGTTTTCAATATGTCTTAGGGCGCCCACACGCCTCGTATGGTCTAGCAAGAAACCTATGGACGACGAGTAATCAGGGAATTTTAATTATGTTGACCTTCTGGTAGAATGGAGTTCGTTTTACAAAACGCTAACATATATGTGTATTAAAAGGAAACAACAAATTTCAGTTCACAACGTCACCTAAATTTATTTTAAATAAAATTAAATAAAAACCCTTAACCACAAAAAATATTTAAATTACTAGATACGTATTTCGACCACTATGTGGTCATCATCAGTAAAAAAAAAATATAGCTGTTGTTCTGGAACACTTCAGAGGATATTCTCCTCACCACTTAGGCTGAAGTGAACCTTTCCAACCTATAATTTACTATATTGTTGCTTTAAACACTATCGAGGATATTCTCCTCACCCGCAGGCTAGTGTTCTCAACAACAAACAAGTGAATTGTCTCACTTGTTTGTTGTTGAGAACACTAGCCTGCGGGTGAGGAGAATATCCTCGATAGTGTTTAAAGCAACAATATAGTAAATTATAGGTTGGAAAGGTTCACTTCAGCCTAAGTGGTGAGGAGAATATCCTCTGAAGTGTTCCAGAACAACAGCTATATATATATATATATATATATATATATATATATATATATATTACTCATATTTAGACCAGGGTAGAAAATTAAATAATCACATCAAATAATTTTAATCACCGTGTATAAGGAATTTTATTAAATAATACGCTTTATTAAAACCATGAAGCATAAATAAATTCGGTCGTTTCAATTAAAATTAAGAAATTTAAATTATTTATAAGACGCTTTATATCGAAAGAAACAGTATTAACAAGCTCTACGGGTAATGTAATTATTCCGAGGAAAGTTAACAAAGAGAAATTACATGCAAAATTTATCTTAATTAACTCTATTTCAAGTAACCGGTAGTAAAACAAAGTGTACACATAATAATTAATATTTAACTTGTATTCGCTAAAAATGAAAGGGTAGAAGTCAATTTTAGTTGGAGTTAATTGAACCATTATTAATAATAAGCATAAAACTTGTAAAAACCCAATAAAATGCAAATCGTAGAAGGGTATTTAAAATGTTACGTTTGAAAACACCTGCGTATTTTTAAAAGGCAATTTCAGTTTAATTTGTTTAGATAAACATGTCGATTCTAAGGATATTGGAAACGGTCAGATGCTTTAGCACGAAATACAAAACAGGGTTTATTTAAAAAGCTCATTCGGCGAAAATTTTGCAGATAATTAATGGTTCAGAGAATCTTGTAGAAACCGTCGCATAATAGTTACGAGAAATGCTAAAGGTGGGTTATTTCACACTCCACATGGACTAAAAATATAATCGATAATAAAGAATATCAATTTGCACCAATACGAACAGGTTAGAAAAGGAAAGAGAAAATGCGTCAAGCAAAGACACATATAGTAAAAGGCGTGATTTAAGCAACGTCACGAGGGTCACAATTGGTTGAAAATAGGATGCAAATATGAGAGGTAAAAATAACAGTTCGGTATAAAAGTCAATTAGTTATTTCCAGACTTTGCGTGCCGTGTTGAAATTTCTGAGATTTAAATGGGGCGAGTACAAAATTCGTAAAACCGACGCGCGAGCGACGGACTGGGAACATGGCATGAGAAATTCTTTAGAATTACCCGTTTTGGGAAACAGACCGACAGACAGGCTTTTGCTATATATACCGAGGTGAATATAAACAAGCTCTCTTAGACTTTTGACTATTCGATGCGTTAAAAGCTCTTACATCCGCGACTTGATTCAAGATGTTAAACAGTGCATTTTAGTTTGATAAAATAATTTAAAAATTTTGCTCGTATATTTTAGTGATTCAAAATAGTTTGTTATTTACGTGCTAACATGAATGTACTTCAGTGCACTTAGATACAAGGTAATAAAATTTAGTATCACTGTACCAATTAGCAAAATTTACAACGACAAATGTATACACAAAAGTAGGCAGTTTTGGCGTATATTGGTGAAAGACGCATGAATTTCTTTGCTATTTTTCGGGGGTGTTAATAATTAAATGGTTCAAATACGTGTCTGGATCCACGAAACAAGGGTCAGATATACACAAATGAGTTCCGGAAAAGCCCAGAAACAACTTTAAATAAATGGTGATGGAGAAAATTTTAAAAGCGTTGAGAATTAGAAGCCGTAAATATAATCCTGTTGGAATGGTGTGATTAACTAAAGGGACGATGTACATTGAAGCTACGAGGACAGTAACCTTCAGGTAAATTATACTATTTTTGACATTTTTGTGTGTGTTGAATTACTTTATAATTGATTTACTTTAAATGGACATTAGTGAAATTGTACTAACCATAAAATTTTAATTTTAAGATGAAATTTGCTTGTTTAAGTAGAAAGGGGTATTTAGTATTGATGTTCGGGAATATGATGAAAATTTGGGTATGTCTTTGAGCTCAATTAGACGAACCTGGTTAATTAACGTAAAGGGGTGGTAGATGCTCCCTTTATACTCAGACTCCGGTCTGCTTATATTGTTATATTAATTAGTAGGCATCCAACAAGGACTTTAATTCTGGATGCACATTAAAATGATAATAAAATTAATCTTGAAATTCTTTTTAAAACTGAATTTTATGCTGAAATTTAATTTGAAAATTTAATGTATTCTGAATATTGATGTAAATAGAGTTAACGTTGATGTTTGTGGTAGGAATCTGTTGTTTAATTTTATGAATGAGGAGGTTTATAAAATTAGGTGAGCAGCCGAGGCGAAAACAGGATCACAGCAGTTTATGACGCCCAATCGGTGGGACTCGAATTTTTTTGTTGAAAGGACCCAGTTCCCGCATTCAAAGGAGTATATCACAGCAGTTTATGGCGAGCACAACGTGAGGGCTCGAATTCCAGATAGTGTTTAACTATTCCAGGAAACTGGCGATCTGAGAGAGAGTTTCTGTGTGTATAAATTTAAGAGTATTTTGAGTGTGTGTGAGTGAGTAGAACGTATGCAGAGAAAAGAGTGGTTAAGGAGTCAAGGAGTGGAAATTGGAAGTGACGATAGTGCATTGTGCGAAAAAAATTCTAAAATGGAAGAAGCTGGAGGCAGTAGAGATCAGTCGAGGACGGAATCAGGGATCAAGGAAACGAGATGATATTGAGAATGTTAGAGAGGATGAGTGAAGAATCTAATAGAGCTAGGGAAGAATCGAATAGAGCGATGGAGGAGTCTAACAGAAAATTAGAACTGCTAAGCGATGAATCGAATAGAGCGAGAGGACTCAAATCGAAAATTTGACCGAATGAATGAGACATTAACAGGAATTAGGGAAACCCTAAGTGAGAAAATAGATAAGACGAATAAAGAAGTTTCAGAATTTAAAAATACTCTTAGCGTAAAGATGGGGTTAGTTGAAAATAGGGTTGAAAAAAATGAGCGTGATATTACAGGTCTTCGACAGGAAATTGGACATTTAAAGTCCGAAGTACGCATGTTCTGTGAAGAAGAGATTAATGTAAAAATGACTGAAGTGACGGACTCATGTAGGGATCAGTTAGGCAGGGTAGAACGCGAAGTTAGTAGTATTAAATACAACATGTCAAATTTAACGGGGGATGGTCCCAGATTTTCTACAGGTGGAGTATCATTGGACCAACACATGAAATTTTATGGCGATAACAGGGTAAATCCACAAATTTTTATTAATAGTGTAAGAAATCTAGTGGGAAATTTATTTGACGAACAGACTAAACTAAATACGATAAAGGCTTTATTAAAGGACAATGCGGAAGCGTGGTACAATTTAGTAGGACAGGACATAGACACGTATCAGGACTTTGAAAACAAATTTTAAAGCACTACTGGAGTGACCACAGACAAGATCAGGTACGAGACGACTTAATCACAGGAAATTTAAGGAGAATTTTCAGGAAGTAGGAGCAATATGCTATACGCAAGTATAGCATAGCAAAGCAACTGAACCCACCACTGACGGACCGACAAATTATTAAGTATTTATCACGACACTTCGAGGTAGACATAAGACAGCACGTAGCACTACAGAACATAGTGGACAGAGAAATGTTTTTGGAATACCTGCAGAGGTACGACGACGTAAGTAGTGGACGACCTCGGGATAATAGGGAAAGACAGATCAACACAGTTAGGTTTGACAATAGAAGGGACAACTACGCTAGACGGGGGAATAGTTACGGATACCAGCGACAGAATTGGGAACAGCGACGACCATACGTTAGGAGTAATAGTTTAGGAAGGGGACCTGCACAGAGACCGGGACCTACCAGAATGAATAGTTCACCAGACATGAGCGGGACTGCTAATACAGACACGGAACGAGTGGAAACGCCTAGGACGTACGCTGAGGTGACGGCTAGACCTGGACAGGATTTTTAGAACGCGACAGACCACTAGATTTCAGTGTAAATGTGTATGAACATCCACGTGAATTTTTCAAAATTGAGGAGGAAGTAGAGCCAGAAACTAAGGAAAATTTATGTTTGCCAATTATTAATTTAGAAATTTTTGAGAATAATGTAGAAGTATTACTTGATACAGGGGCAGAGGCGAGTTTAATATCGGAGGAATTCGTCAGCAAAATTAGGGATAAGGTTTGTGATAGAATTATGCCTATAAAGCGTAGCCATTTAGTAGCTCCAAATAAAAAGAAGTTTGCTGTAGTAAATAGTGTTGTGGTGCTTAGGATAGATATAGGAGGTTTAAGCTGTGAACAGGAGTTTGTAATTGTGCCTGGACTGAAGTTTCAGAGCATTTTAGGTGTTGACTGTATGATGAAGTTAGGGGTGTTGATAGATATGGAACGGAAGGTAATAAGGATTAATGATAGGGTAGTGCCATGGAAGGGCAGTTATGAAGTCACAGAGGATGACACGGGGTTGAATATTAATGTAGTAGAGGTAGAGGATGATGAAGGTAAACAGATCAACACAATAAGATGTCCAGAGGATAGGAGAGTAGAGGTTCAAGCTTTATTACAAAAACATGTAGAATTAGTGGGGGTAGAAGCAAGCACAGCGTTAGGCTATGAGCACAGATTGGAAGTGGATAATTCAGAACCGTTCAACGCAAAGGTTTATCCAATTCCAGCAGCATATCGGGAGCAGGTAAAGGCAGAATTAAATAAAATGTTGGAAGATGGCATAATAGAGGTATCAAACACTCATTTCATAAATCCGTTGGTGGTAGTTAAGAAAAGGATGATAGCATTCGTTTATGTTTAGATGCACGAAAAATTAATCAACGGACCAAACCGCAATTCCATTGTCCACCATCCATGGACACGCTTTTGACGAGATTAAGTGGCAAGTTTATTTTAGTAAATTAGATTTAAGGAATTCATTCTGGCTGATTCCATTACACAAAGATTCTAGAAGGTACACAGGATTTTCCGTAGAGGAAAAATCTATAATTTTAAGGTAGTACCGTATGGTTTGTCAACGTCAAGTGCAGCATTAATTAAGGCAATGCAAGCAATTTTAGGAGCATATGAGCAATTCTGCATACACTATGTGGATGATATTTTAATTTTAGTGAAACTGAGGAACAACATTACTCTCATTTAGAACGGATATTATTAGAGCTTAAATTAGCAGGATTGAGGCTGAATATAGAAAATGTGAATTTTTTCAAAACCGTTAAATTTCTGGGGTATGTGGTGAACACTCAAGGTATGTGTATCGATAAAGAAAGATTGTCCGAACTTTTGACATATCCGAGACCTAATAACATTAGGAAATTAAGAGCTTTTTGGGGTCCTTAACTTTTATAAAAGTTTGTACCGGGATTTGCTGAAAAAGCGGGTCCATTGTTTAAACTTCTGAAGAAGGGAGTAAGATGGAGTTGGACGGAAAGTCAAGAGGCAGCATATCTAACACTGTTGAAACAATTTCACGACCAACTAATTTTGAGGCATCCCAGATTTGATGTTGGTTTCGTACTGAGGACGGATGCATCGGATAGTGCATTAGCAGCAGAGTTGTACCAAGTACAAGAGGGGAAGAGGTGCCCATATCTTTTGTTTCACGCACACTGAAGCCGCATGAAGTAAATTACACGATTAGTGAAAAGGAGATGGCTGCAGTGGTGTTTGGTGTTACGAAGTTAAAAATTTTTTTGATAGGAAGACATTTTGTAATCGAAACGGATCATTCGGCGTTGTGTGCGTTGATGAATACGAGATTTTCTAACAATCGAGTATATCGATGGGGTTGTTACTACAGGAGTTTGACTTTGAGATTAAATATATTAAGGGAGAAAATAATTTTATAGCAGACGCGTTTAGTAGAAACAGGGCATGGATAACAAAAGACCGTGTGACATCATGATTGCCATGAACAGTCTACTACAAAATGATTCAGTATATGGAGAAGAGGAGATCTTGAGGAACCAGAGGCAGAGTGAGGAGCTACAGATTGTTAGAACGAAGTTAGTAAACGAACCGGGATTTAAAACTTCCATATGAGAAACGGCTTTTGTGTAAAAATTCAAGAATTGGAAGTGTATGTAGTGGATAGGGTACAAGCAAAATTAATTATCAAAGATCTGCACTTAAGATATGGTCACATAGGGATCCGAAAGACATGGTTAATTTTAGGAAACGTTTTTTCAACTAAAGACTTAGGGTTAGTAAAGTCAGTCATCAACACTTGTCACTTATGTACTTTAGGAAAGTACAAAATAGTACGAGTCAAGATGTGGTACAAAGTATACACGTACAAAATCCCTGGACTTAGTTGCTATTGACTATTTGAGTAATCTAGTCAGAAGTACAAAGGACACAAACATGTGCTGATTGTGACTGATGTGTTTTCGAAATTTACCAAATTATATCCCACTCGGGATTGTAACACAGTCGGAACAAACAAGAAATTGGAACAATTTTGTAGGGAAGTAGGAACTTTTAAACGAGTATTAGCAGACAATGCTACTTATTTTAATAATCAAAGATTTAGAGATTATTGGGAGAGGCAAAACATTAAAGTGGTGTTTTGTAGCATAAGGCATCCTCAAGCGAATCCAGCTGAGCGATATATTCAAGAGACGGTTAAGTTTTGCGTTTAGCTTCACATAGGAATCATCGTTTATGGGAGGACAATTTGTCCAAGGTTGAATCTTTATCAATGAAACCCTAGTACCGTGACAGAAACCAGTCCCATCATGCTGATCAAGCAACAGTATCCCGAAAGACCATGGCAAATTGTGCCTAGGGACGATGAATTCCAACAACTTTTGGTAGATGTGAGGGAGAGGTTAAGGAAGAGAGCTGAAAAATACACAAGGAAGATGAACGCAAGAATTAGAAAGAGGGTAAAATTTAAAGTGGGAGACCAGGTAGTAGTAAAAAGCTTGAGAGTAGGGAAGAGAGATAGGATGACATGTGCTAAACTACACTTGCCATATGAGGGACCTTTCGAGATAGGTGAAGTAGTAGGGGAGTGCACATATTTATTAAGGGAAGTAGGTACGGGAAATGAGAGGGGACGGTTTCACATCAACCTACTATTCCCTTATACCGGAGAACCAGCACCACAGGAGAAATAGGTGTATAATAGAGTAAAATTTAAATAGGATAAGAATAGAGATAGGTGTATATAGAAGAGTAGAAGGAAGTGTTTATAGAAAATAAAGCTAGGTATAGGATAAATATGGGAGATAATTAGGAATAGGTTTAGGATGAGAATAAAGAGTAAATGTAGGAAGAAAATAAGATAGGTTAAGTGTAGATATTTCATAGAAGATTAGTGGAGAGTTAGGAATAGAGTAAGAGTAGGATAGGCATATAGGATTAGGTAGGGGGAAGTAAAGTATAGTGAAGATTAGTTAAATAGGATAGGTATATAGGATGTATATAGGATTAGATGGATAAGTAGGATGAAGTTAGGGATAATTTCAGTTTATAGAATGAGGTGAGAGTTAGGAATAGGATAGGGATATAGGATAGGTGTAAATATTTTTTTGGATTGGAGACAAAGTAGGTAAGTTAGATAGATAAGGGTAGAGAGAGATAGGCATTTTTTTTGTAAATTTTGTTTGCGATTTAAATATTTTATATTTGAATTCAAATAAGTGGGATTATTTGTATTCAAATAGGGGGAAAATACTCATATTTAGACCAGGGTAGAAAATTAAATAATCACATCAAATAATTTTAATCACCGTGTATAAGGAATTTTATTAAATAATACGCTTTATTAAAACCATGAAGCATAAATAAATTCGGTCGTTTCAATTAAAATTAAGAAATTTAAATTATTTATAAGACGCTTTATATCGAAAGAAACAGTATTAACAAGCTCTACGGGTAATGTAATTATTCCGAGGAAAGTTAACAAAGAGAAATTACATGCAAAATTTATCTTAATTAACTCTATTTCAAGTAACCGGTAGTAAAACAAAGTGTACACATAATAATTAATATTTAACTTGTATTCGCTAAAAATGAAAGGGTAGAAGTCAATTTTAGTTGGAGTTAATTGAACCATTATTAATAATAAGCATAAAACTTGTAAAAACCCAATAAAATGCAAATCGTAGAAGGGTATTTAAAATGTTACGTTTGAAAACACCTGCGTATTTTTAAAAGGCAATTTCAGTTTAATTTGTTTAGATAAACATGTCGATTCTAAGGATATTGGAAACGGTCAGATGCTTTAGCACGAAATACAAAACAGGGTTTATTTAAAAAGCTCATTCGGCGAAAATTTTGCAGATAATTAATGGTTCAAAGAATCTTGGAGAAACCGTCGCATAATAGTTACGAGAAATGCTAAAGGTGGGTTATTTCACACTCCACATGGACTAAAAATATAATCGATAATAAAGAATATCAATTTGCACCAATACGAACAGGTTAGAAAAGGAAAGAGAAAATGCGTCAAGCAAAGACACATATAGTAAAAGGCGTGATTTAAGCAACGTCACGAGGGTCACAATTGGTTGAAAATAGGATGCAAATATGAGAGGTAAAAATAACAGTTCGGTATAAAAGTCAATTAGTTATTTCCAGACTTTGCGTGCCGTGTTGAAATTTCTGAGATTTAAATGGGGCGAGTACAAAATTCGTAAAAACCGACGCGCGAGCGACGGACTGGGAACATGGCATGAGAAATTCTTTAGAATTACCCGTTTTGGGGAACAGACCGACAGACAGGCTTTTTGCTATATATACCGAGGTGAATATAAACAAGCTCTCTTAGACTTTTGACTATTCGATGCGTTAAAAGCTCTTACATCCGCGACTTGATTCAAGATGTTAAACAGTGCATTTTAGTTTGATAAAATAATTTAAAAATTTTGCTCGTATATTTTAGTGATTCAAAATAGTTTGTTATTTACGTGCTAACATGAATGTACTTCAGTGCACTTAGATACAAGGTAATAAAATTTAGTATCACTGTACCAATTAGCAAAATTTACAACGACAAATGTATACACAAAAGTAGGCAGTTTTGGCGTATATTGGTGAAAGACGCATGAATTTCTTTGCTATTTTTCGGGGGTGTTAATAATTAAATGGTTCAAATACGTGTCTAGATCCACGAAACAAGGGTCAGATATACACAGATGAGTTCCGGAAAAGCCCAGAAACAACTTTAAATAAATGGTGATGGAGAAAATTTTAAAAGCGTTGAGAATTAGAAGCCGTAAATATAATCCTGTTGGAATGGTGTGATTAACTAAAGGGACGATGTACATTGAAGCTACGAGGACAGTAACCTTCAGGTAAATTATACTATTTTTGACATTTTTGTTTGTGTTGAATTACTTTATAATTGATTTACTTTAAATGGACATTAGTGAAATTGTACTAACCATAAAATTTTAATTTTAAGATGAAATTTGCTTGTTTAAGTAGAAAGGGTATTTAGTATTGATGTTCGGGAATATGATGAAAATTTGGGTATGTCTTTGAGCTCAATTAGACGAACCTGGTTAATTAACGTAAAGGGTGGTAGATGCTCCTTTATACTCAGACTCCGGTCTGCTTATATTGTTATATTAATTAGTAGGCATCCAACAAGGACTTTAATTCTGGATGCACATTAAAATGATAATAAAATTAATCTTGAAATTCTTTTTAAAACTAAATTTTATGCTGAAATTTAATTTGAAAATTTAATGTATTCTGAATATTGATGTAAATAGAGTTAACGTTGATGTTTGTGGTAGGAATCTGTTGTTTAATTTTATGAATGAGGAGGTTTATAAAATTAGGTGAGCAGCCGAGGCGAAAACAGGATCACAGCAGTTTATGACGCCCAATCGGTGGGACTCGAATTTTTTTGTTGAAAGGACCCAGTTCCCGCATTCAAAGGAGTATATCACAGCAATATATATATATATATATATATATATATATATATTTTTTACTGATGATGACCACATAGTGGTCGAAATACGTATCTAGTAATTTAAATATTTTTTGTGGTTAAGGGTTTTTATTTAATTTTATTTAAATCGTGCCACAGTGTTCCTATAGATTATTAATAAATTTATTTTAATGCAGCCTCGTTTCACGATTCCTGTAAATAGGTGTACGTACAAAATTGTAAAATTTCTTACACCAATTTAAATTCAGCGACAAAACATATTCCTGTAAACAAATACACACAGGATTGTGGAATTCCATAAATCGGTTAATATCCAATTAACCTTGATGATTCAACTATACTAGTTTACAACACATTTTCAATTAAAACTTGCAATGTCCAGATTTTATATCTATAGTGGTCGGCGTTCTATAATTTTGTCAATATTGAACTGAACAAGCATTATTCATAAATGCCACCAACAATCAATAAAAACAATTCCTAATTCGCTACGATTTACAGTTACGTCTTAATGTGTGTGTTTGATTAAGCCAGAATTACGTTAATGTGTCATCGGCCATTATTTCCAATCTTTACTATTCTGAAACCAATCCGTTCCAATTTATTAGTGTGTGGGTTCTGTCCAAATCCGCAGACCTAACCACGATAACGCCCGTTTGTTAATTCATAACTAATGAGGTCATAACCTAAGAGGTGTACTTGACTAATCTCAACGATCATCCGCACATGTGTTCTTGTTTATGGCTTGCGAATAACTGCCTAGCGTTCGTCACTCTCGTTCTACTATTCATACGTTTTGTGAGAGGTGATGACATTGTACAGCCTTCCTATTGGATTTATGGATAACGGGAAAGATGCGTGGTATATGATTTGCCGCGGCTCCGTGGCGTAGTTGGAATGTGTGAGACTACTGCGCCCCAGGTCCTGGGTTCGAAGCTCGACACGGTCTGCTTGTAAAATGTTAGGCGAGCATTTTTCACAAAAATACACCCTGGTTCGGATGAGAGGTAAAATGGAGCTCCCGTGTGTGAGTATTGTCACGCACGTTAAAGATCCCTACCTTGCTTGAAACAGCAAGGATTTGGCAAAATTCCAAATTTTCCAGGTAATAAAAACTTGTTTCCTGGCCAATGTAGTACCTTCGGGTGGAGCATTGGAAAATCACATGTGAGGTATATGGTTTGGTTATGCTAATTCTACGTGCTTAGCCTTTCCTTCAGTCTTCAGCCCGATAAAATGAATTCACTGAACCATCTTACATTGTATTGTATACTGTTTAAATTATCTGCAACCTGATATTGGTATTACTAAATAAGCATCTGTGTTTTTACGTAATGAACTACATTGTACGAATATGCTTATTATATATCTGGGGGTTAGTTTGTATTGTAACTACCCGTGTTTCTATGTAATATTAAATTCACTACAATTTGCAAAAGCTCTCCTATATTTGGGATAACATGGTATGGAACAGGCATACAAACTATTTCACTGTTACAAATATTCTGTTAACCGCTTTTGTGGTTTTGAAATAATTTATGAACCTGAGTTACGTTTAAATATGTATTCCATAGAAAAAACTATGCTTTTAGTTAAGCTTATGACCTGAATTTCCTTTAATAAGACTAAAAATTTATTAAAATGTTATGCTTAATGAATACTACTATCATGAAATCAGAATATACATGGTACATCAATATTAATTTGTTCGTTTACGATTAATCTTTCTCTTTTTGCATCGGGTTTCTGTTTAACGTAATGCCAACACGTAACATGAGTTATAGAAAAGGATCAGTAGGGGAGGTAGATCAATATAAGTTATTATTACAAATATATGGTTGGAAAAAATAAACATCAAAGGCATATTTGGAAAACACTAGGAGACATTACTGCAGCGTATACAGAAATATTTTGGTAGAGCGGTCAAAACTATTGGTAAATTCTTTGGAGCAATTGGCAATGAGAAAATCTATTTAGAGAAAGCTTAGTACGATAGGACTACGAAAAGGAATTTGCAGTATAAGAAGCAAAAAAATTATTATACATTAAGTTTTTCGAATTATTATAATCGTCATCAACGTAAGTCAAAACATATGAATTCAAAATGGCTTCAATCTGGACAAAAACGTTAATCCTTTTTTCTTAGATGAAACATCGTCTGCCTACGGTAGAAACAAAAATGTTAGCAGGATCCTTCGTCATTATAGTGACGTGATAGAGTTGTTTAAAATATCAAAAGTCGGCTTTGTAGAAACAAAGTATTTTGCGTGGTACATTGGCGAAGCGTGGCTATTATAAAGAATCGACAAATATATTCAAACGTACTTGGAGGTATAAGGATTTAGTAGTCGTGCTTACAAAAAGATAAATAAATCGCTTCAACCTTGGTCTCCAAACCATGCACACAATGATGGTAAAGGAACGGAGAAATCGACGTCAGAATGAAAGAAAGCTTTTAATGTGAGTAATTAAAAAGGATGCAAGAGTGCTCGTTAGAAGCGGGAGTTGGATGTGTCTTTCGAGAAGTAAAACAATGAAATACAGCACCTTGAATAGAGTACTAATATGAAATAATCCAATAATATTGAACAATAAGAAAATGTCCCATCGAATATTATCGGTTTGAAACGATTTGACATGAATATACTAGACACGCAACGCAGCAAAGCAACGTCCTCTAGGAATACGTGTTACATGTTTCGTTTTATACAACTAAAATACGTGGGACAGATGACCACCTATTAGTAAAAAATTCTCACTTATAACGGGGTTAACTATCAGAAGCTGCTAACTAGACTGAGTCTAACTGCAATCCATTGGAAAAATAAGTCTGTTCAATAAACTTAGTCAAAGTCAATAAAACAGAACGTAATTCAAAAGATAAGGAGAGTCTAATTTCTTTACTTCAGAGATGTAAATTTTGTATAAAGAGACAAATAAATAAGAAAAATTTAGCCAAGAATAAGCCGGGCTCGCGCCATTAGGTTCCGTGTCCATATTACAGTGAACAAGCAATAGACCAAATGAAGCAACGATTATGCTTGTAATAACTGAAAAATGAATATATTGTCCCACATCGTACTGAAACATCAGTAAATATGTTGCTTATTACTGTTTCCCCTTGTGGTGTGCTTTGTTATTAACAGGCTCATTCCAAGCGATGTGAAATGTAGTGACACTACATTTGGTTTTCCAATGCTCCACCCGAAAGTACTATATTGACCAGGAAGTGAGTTTCTTAAACCTGGAAAATTTTAAATTTTGCACCTGTTGTTCCAAGCAGGGTAAGGATCTTTAACGTGCATGACAATACGCACACGCGGGACTTCCGTTTGACCTCTCATCCGAACGAGTGCGTATTTTTATGAAAAATGTTCGTCTAACTTTTTCAAGTGAAGCGTGTCGGGATTTGAACCTGGGACCTGAGGCATAGTAGTCACACGCATACCAACTACGCCACGGAGCCGCCGAAGTATAGTGACAGATCGTTTTGTGAATAAGTGTTCAAATGGACTATAATCATTTTTGAGCAAACATTATTTTTAAATAGACACTTGTTTATACAGTCGATCGCAATATTTATGGAACATATGATATGATAATGTTCAATACTATAAACATAAAAAGGTTTTCGTAAGTATACACCTATTGTATATGCTTGAGCAAAGTGCTTCGCATATTGCTTGTCGATTATTCTAACATAATTTCCGTTATTATTAATTGTTTTTGAATTACTAATATTTCTCAACTTCTATTATATTAAAATACATACTTATACAACGAACTAACAAGACTATTTATTATAACATTTCGTCTAGTGGCAGACAGCAAGCTACCTACTAGATATTATAACAAATGTGCTTGCTATATTAATTATTGAACTGATACAAACTCAAGATTTTCTACAACCTATTTTACTTTAAAATATTTTTTCCAGCCACTATTTCACCTGTGGTCTCCGATAATCTATGACTCAATATCTACTAACCCTATTAAAATCTAAACTTTAGCTTTATAAAAATGTAGGACATTGGGTGACCTAACATTATGGCAAATTTCAAATTTCTACGTTATATAATTTTCGAGAAAAACCTCTAACAGACGAACGATAGATACAAGAGAGATTTTATATGGATTCCGCTTTTCCTTTTAGGCTACGGAACTCTAAAAAAGAAAATGATTATCGAAAAACATCAGCTAGTGATTAAAACAACGAAGTGTTCATATTCTTACAATCTTTAACACTTAAGACATGTCCTTCCTAAGGTAAGGGTAAAGAAACGCTATGAATACACAATGCATTTCCTTAATACGTAGTCAATTTAATATTTACTATTTAGTATGTGCTTTGTATTTTAGCACGTATACAAATGCATCCTAATAATCAGCTTAAGATAAAAGAAAAGGACGGGAGTAGGAAAGACTAGAATAATAAATAGACTTCATTAGCATGGTGAATGCTATTGACAATGCTAATAGGAATATATTCTTCAGAATGTTAAATGATGCACGAATAAATTGTAAAGACGGGGAAGAAGGTTGTAACTCATATAGGAAACGCATAGCAGCAGTAGAAATAGACAACGAACTAGCGCAATCAAGAAAAGAAAAGAAGAACATGTAAGGAAGGGATGTGTCATCATTAACGTTATTTTGCTAAATTTATAGCAAACAACAGTAAAATAAAAGACGTAAATGGAATGATTCTCTTAATTCAAAAAAGGAAAATTCAAATCCTGAGGCATTTCAATGATATAGTAGTTTTAGTAAAAACTAGGAAGAAATTATAGATAGAACTAAATAAAATGAACAAGATTTACGTATAAAAATAAACAAAACTATTGCACACCTAACAACATGATTCCACTAACTAGGTGATAATGTAGGATCAGACAGTTTAGAAAACTAAAGGAGTTTGTTACTTGGGAAGCTGGATTGTCAATGATAATAAAAGTAGTCACACACATACCACTACGCCACGGAGACGCCTCAAATCTAGGACATTACATGTGATTTTCCAATGCTCCACCCGAAGGTACTACATTGGCCAGGAAGCGAGTTTTTTTTACCTGGAGAATTTTGAATTTTGCCGAACCCTTGCTGTTCCAAGCAAGGTAGGGATCTTTAACGTGCGTGACAACACTCACACACGGGACCTCCATTTTACCTCTCATCCGAACGAGGGTGTATTTTTGTGAAAAATGCTCGCCTAACATTTTTCAAGCGGACCGTGTCGGGATTCGAACCCGGGACCTTGGGCGTAGTAGTCACACACATACCACTACGCCACGGAGCCGCCCTCAAATCTAGGACAGCTCTAGACTCTAGGAAAAACTTTTGGGTCCATGATTATGCTATATCTGTTGATATTACTTTATATAGAATCAATAATAAATATTGAGGAACTTATTATATTTGTCACTGATCATATTTATTTATTTTAATTGTTAATTCGTACTACTGGATCATTTTTATATCTCAAACCTAATTGCATCATAACTATATCAACATATTTTATAAATAAATACGACAGGTCTCTCCCACTTATAAGAACAATTAATAATGATACATAAATATAGACATGCAAATGACAAGGATGCCGACGTTGACGCTCTGTACGTCGAACTGGTGAAGTCTTTTGAATTGACATCGGCATAACATTCAAAACTGGTTCTGGTAACATTTGGTATTCCGAAACTGAATCTGGTAACTGATCTCGTAAAAGAGGCGCACGCACGCTTGACTGAATGGCGCTCCTCTTTCGGAGTTTGAAAAGTAACTCTTTCAACCAATGTTCGGCTTAGCTGGCCAATATGATGTTTACCACCCTTTCAGAGTCCAACTGAACCAAGTAGTGTAAAACACCCAATTTTTTTAATCGCTGTACCAAATAACCATACATAATTGATTTCTCGAGAACTCTCTTGATTGAACCCGCTCCCCCACTACAAATTATCGCACACAATAGGGTGACGGAGATCTACGAACATAAGGTAGAATGTCACCTAATTTGAATCTTATTTGACTATGTAAATATAATTTTGCACGCGATTTTCCACAACCTAATGGTGTGCAACGGTAACGGAATACAATTTTTTTAATTTTGATGCGTATTTGCCTTGGATCATCCTCTTCAGAAACTTTTAGACGCTGTTTTAAAGTTTGCACCGTGCGCTCTGCTAATCCATTTGTTGCAACGTGTCCTAGGGCAATTATTTTTTGAAATATTCAATTTCCAACACAACATTTAAATTTGGCGCTCGTGAATATAGAAGCCTTACCAGAAACTAGAACCTGAGGAAAACCGTGAGTTGAACAAATTTCATTAGCAATACAATTGTATTAGTTGTCGTTGGAGCAAAGTTTAGAATTTTATGTTCAACCCATTTAAATTTGCATCAATACATACTAAAAAGTTGTAACCATTATACAGACCTGCATAATCGATATGTACACATTCCCAATTAGATGCAGATTCATCTCAAGGGTAGAGTGGAACTTTTCTTGGATTATGACTGATCAATGCGCACTGTCTACAGGATTTTACTAATTCTTCGATATCTTCATCAACGTCTTTCCAGTAAACATATCGTCTAGAAAGTTGTTTTATCTTTGTTATTCCAATATGGGTAACATGCAGTTCTTGTAATATCTGATTTTGAACCTTCTTAGGAATGGCAACTCAAATATTGTAAAAAGAATACTTTCCTCCAGTGTGAATTCTGAATCTATATTTTGTTTTTGAAGTTGACTTTTGATTTGACCAAGTTCTTGATCGTTTTCGATTTCTTCGGCAATAATATCTGCAGTCAGCGTTTCTAATGATATTTTAAAAATTGATTCCATAAATAATATATAAATTTCAGAACCACATGACATGTTTGGAGGAATTAAAAGATTGTTGCATTGGTGCCCAAAATGGATTTTTGTTTGTTTCTCCTTTCTTGAATTTTAAAGAATTATTAAATCCTGATAGAAAAGATGCATATCTGAGTTGGTGGCTTGAAGTCATAGATGGTGACTGCTTTTTCTGGTGGAAAATTCAAGTAGTGGTTCATTATTACAAGAGTAAAGTGGAGATCATACGGGTAGTTGAAAAAACGATTAACTCCAATTATAATAGCTGAAGCTTCTCTGTCCAGTTGCCTATATTTTTTGTCAGAAGCCGTCAGAGATCTGGAAGCAATTGCAAAAGGTACCTCTTCATTATTTACTAAGTGACACATCACTGTTGCTACTCCCACAGGGCTGGAATCACATGTTAAAATTGTGGGCAGTTCGGAGTCATCCGATATTAGAAATTCATCACTAGTTATTTTGTTTTTAAGACGAACAAATTCCGATTCACATGCAGTTTTCCAAACAAATTTTGATGTTTGCATAGCATAGCACGCAATGGTGCTGTTAATATTGATAGATTTGGTATAAAACGGGCATAATAAGTATCCATTCTAAAAATACGGCGAACATCTTCAATGTTCTTTGGTCGTGGCATATTTGCAACAGCTGTCACTTTTTCTGGTGATTTTGAAATTTGATTGTGTTGAATTACATAACCTAAATATTAAATCTTCTCTGTAAAGAATGAGTATTTTCCTTTGTTCAAATGTATATCATTTTCTTGTAAGCGGGCTAAACATGTATCCAGGTTGTTTAAACACTCCTCTTCTGTAAGTCCATGTATAATTAAATCATCAAAATTTTGGCAATCCCTGTCGAATCTTGTCTAGAATTCAAATGAACTCTAACGGTGCATTTTTAATACCAAAACTTAATCTATTCATGCGATATGTACTTCTGTGCGTAGTAATAGCTTGTATCTCACTACTAGCATCATCTACAAGAACATGGAGGTATGTTTTGAAAATGTTCAATTTACAGAAATATTTAGAATTTCGGAAGCTATTCAAAATATCAAGAATGTGTCTTATAGAATAATTTGATGAGATAGCCGCTCGTTTACACCACATTTATAATCCACACATTACCGCACTGCCTTGGCTGCTTTACGAATGACTACTAATGGCGATTCTCAATCGGACTTTTCTTCAATTTTTGATATAATACTAATCAGTTTTAAATTATTCAGTTCTTCTTCTACTAGACCTCTTAACGCAAAACGAACTACCTGTTCTTTTATATAAACAGGTTGGATATTTTCACGTTAACTTCAGTGACACTTTTTGATCTGGAATACAACCAATTCTTTTTTTCAAAAATTTCAGAAAACTTACGTAGGACTGCTTCGACAGAATTAATACCAGTATTATAAGCAATCACAGAAAAAAATCTGGAGGCGTTAAATCGGGAGACCGTGGGGGCCATAACCCTTTAGAGATTATACGCTCGCCAAAAACTAATGTAAGAAACTCATTGTTTCATTGGACGTGTGACATGTGGCACTGTCCTGCTGGAACCAACAATCACGTTCATCGGTTTCAAGCAACAAAATAAACTGTGTAATTATGTCTTTCTATACACCACTGTACACAGTAGTTTCAAAGAAAATAGGCCCCACTATTCGACGACGTGATACGGCACACCACATTCCAATTTTCAGACAGTGCAATGAATTTTCTTGTGTTTTGGCTATTCACATATCCACTAAGATGAAACCAAGCCTCATCACTGAAGAAAACACGGTCTATCTTTCAGATTCCATGTTTGTCGACGATGGTCCAAAACCATCTACAGTAAACAAGGCGCTTTTCTTTGTCTGGATATTTGTATTCCTGAACACTACGAACACGATATGCACAAAATTTTCACTGTTTCATAGCTTTCTGAGCACTACCCAATGAAATTTGTGATTGTATTGATAGTCTCCGTAGGCTTTTTGAAGGTGACTGCTGCATAACATTTCTAACCTCAGCCAGTTTAGTATCAGTTAAAATGACTGATCTCCCTGATCGCTTTTTGTCTGCAACTGATCCGGTTTCACGGAAACGTCAGATTAATCTGGTTAAGGTCGACTTGTTAGGCATACTTACATCGGGATACGTCACACGAAATTGATCAATAACAAATTCATATGGATGACTGGTAAAATATTGTTCAAGAAGGAACACTCGTTCCTCTTGGGAAAACGACATGTTTACCTTATCGTAATCTAGACAATACTGCAGACTTGTTGTAACCTGTACACACAATAATGGGCTTTACATCTGTTGTTTATATTATCAGTGATGCTGTTTTGCGGTAACCACTAGAACTAATATAAAAACCTACTATTTACAGACTCGTTTATTTGGATGTGCGCGACTTAATGAACGCACTGTGTGTGTATGTGTGTGTGTGTAATAAAAAATATATATAAAAAAATATTTGCTAGAATCGGAGTCTGCAGTTTGTGGATGTTTATTATCAACGTTGTTATCATACTGCAAACTCCGATTCTAGGAAATATTTTGTTACTATCTATCTATTTATCTATCAATATATATATATATATATATATATATATATATATATATATATATATATATAGAATGCTGTGATTCCTCTCATATCTGCAGTAACTGGCCCTTTAAAAAAAAACATTTGAGCCCCACAGGTTGGGCGTCAAGAATGCTGTGAATCCTCCAAAATACGGGAACTACGGTTTTCGAATCGAGCCTCACGAATTGTGCGTCAAAGAATGCTGTGAAACCTACAAAAAGCTATTAACTTAACTGGTCCGTTGACTTTCTTCTGTTCATCGCCTCGGCTGCTCCCCTAGATAAAACTTTCATCCTCAATCATAAAAAAAAACAAACACATTCCTACCACAAACATCAACGTTAACTCTATTTACATCAATATTCACAATACATTAAAATTTCAAAATTAAAAATTCAGCATAAATTTCAGTATCAGAAAATTTCAAGATTTAAATTTGTTATCATTTTAATGTGCATCCAAAATTAAAGTCCTTGTAGGATGCCTACTAATTAATATAACAATATATGCAGACCTGAGTCTGAGTACAAAGGAGCATCTACCACCCTTTACGTTAATTAACCAGGTTCGTCTAATTGAGCTCAAAGACATACCCAAATTTTCATCAAGAACATAAATACTAAATACTCCTTTCGACTTAAACAAGAAAATTTCACCTTAAAATTAAAAATTTGTTGTTAGTACAACTTCATTACTGTCCATTTTAAGTAAATAAATTATAAAGTTATTCAACACACACGAAAACATCAAAGTTCAAACAAAATAGTATAATTTACCTGAAGGTTACTGCACTCGTAGCTTCAATGTACATCGTCCCTTTTGTTAATCACACCATTCCAACTGGGTTATATTTAAGGCTTCTGATTCTCAACGCTTTTAAAATTTCTCCACCGCCATTCATCTAAAGTTGTATCAGGGCTTTTCCGGAACTCATCTGTGTATATCTGACCCTTGTTTTGTGGATCCAGACACGT
This sequence comes from Platerodrilus igneus, assembly GCA_036346225.1. Lineage (NCBI taxonomy): Eukaryota > Metazoa > Arthropoda > Insecta > Coleoptera > Lycidae > Platerodrilus > Platerodrilus igneus. The sequence goes on along the minus strand of JARFIW010000892.1, from coordinate 650,603 downwards.
TTATGAACCATTTAATTATTAACACCCCCGAAAAATAGCAAAGAAATTCATGCTTCTTTCACCAATATACGCCAAAACTGCCTACTTTTGTGTATTCATTTGTCGTTGCAAATTTTGACTAATTAGTACAGTGATACTAACTTTATTACCTTGTATCTTCTTGTCTAAGTGCACTAAAGTACACTCATTGTAGCACGTAAAGAACAAACTGTTTCAAATCACCAAAATATACGAGCAAACTGTTTAAATTATTCTATCAAACTCGGAAAACTAAAAAGCACTGTTTAATTAACGCATTGAATCAAGTCGAAAATCTAAGAGAGCTTGTTCATATTAACTTGGGTATATATAGAAGTTAGCCCGTCTGTCGGTCTTGTCCCCAAAACGGACAATTCTTCAGAATTTCGCATGCTAGGTTCCCATTCCGCAGCCCGGCATGCGATTTTTACGAAATTTGCACTCGCATCAGTTAAATCTCAGAAAATTTCCACACGGCACGCAACGTCTGAGAATACCTAATTAAATTTTTATACAGAAATGTTATTTCTACCTCTCAAGTTTGCCTTTTACTTTCAACCAATCGCAACCCAGTGACGTTGCTCCACTCACGCCTTTTACTATATGTGTCTCGGTCTTGCGCATATTATCTGTCTCTATCTACCCTGTTCTTATTGGTGCAAATTGATATTCTTTATTATCGATTATTTCAGTCCATGTGGACTGTGAAATAACCCACCTTTAGCATTTCCAGTAACTATTAAGCTACGGTTTCTCCAAGATTCTCTATAACCATTTGTTATCTGCCACATTTACGCAGAATGAGCCTTTTAAAAATACGCAGGTGTTCAAACATAATACTTCTAAATAACACTTCTACGATTTGCATTTTATTGGGTTTTTACAAGTTTTGATGCGTATTATATGTTCCTACTGGTTCAATTAACTTCAATTAAAATTAATACCCTTTAATTTTTAGTGACTCCTAATCAAATATTAATTATTATCTGTACATTTTGTTTAATACCGGTTACTTAAAATTGAGTTAATTAATATAAATTTTGCACGTAATTTCTATTTGTTTCTTTACTAGTAGAGCTTTTTAATACTGCTTCCTTTTTTTTTATAGCAAGCGTCTTGTACATAATTTAACTCCCTTATTTTTAATGAAACGAATGAATTTTTATGCTTCACGGTTTTTTAATAACGCGTACCTTTTCCCAAAGCTTCTACACGGTGATTAAAATTATTTGATGTGATTATTTAATTTTCTACCCTGGTCTAAATATGAGTAATATATATATATATATATATATATATATATATATATATAAGATAAATAGATAGATAAATAATAACAAAATATTTCCTAGAATCGGAGTTTGCAGTATGATAACAACGTTGATAATAAGCATCCACAATAATGTTTTCTAATCTGGTAATTTGGTGAATATCGTATTTACAATTTTCATTTTAAATACCAATATAGTTGGCAGAATTTGCATTATTTAAATCTTTTTAGGATATTTTTCCTTCAGAAGCGTTATTATACAAACTTTTGCGACACGTCCTTCCTTCTTACATGATTATACACTTAATTTGTTATCCTCTACATAACATGCAGTAGAGGGATGATTATTTCGGCCACAATTGAAACATAAGTCGTTGATGCCTAGAGAAGTATAGTTTACTCTTGATTTAGGCCATCCACTGGAATACGATCGATGATTTAATGAGTTGAATTTCGAATGTTGACCATTTTGAACCTGCTTTTTGTCTCCTGTAGCTTGATGTTTGTAATTGTGCCTTTGTGTGTGCGCGCGCATGCGTGCGTGTGTATGTACTTGTGTGTGTGTGAATTATTTGTATTTGATAGTTTATTGGTAAGCCACTGTGTTTCGTACTAGAGTCTTCTAATGCACTACTCTTACTTACGGTTTCAATGAAGCTGACAGCATTTAAATTCAACAATGGTGTACGAATTCAATTGTTTTTTAATCCATGTATAAAGTGAGCTCATAGAAAAATATCTGTCATTGAAACTACTCTTTTACATTCGCACGAAACTATAAATTTGCATTCACTCAAATCACGCTGTAGATCAGCTACAAATTCTGCGGAGTTTTGATTCTCTTTTTGATACGTACTAAAAAAATAGTGCTGTGATACAACAATGTTTCTACTTGGAGAGAGCATATCAGCTAGTCCATTCGTCAGTTTTTAATAAGAAAGCCCCTTTATAGGTTTTTCAGGACCTAATAATGCTGATAAATTGTGGTAGTGTGCTGATACTTAGTAAGTGTGCCTTTTGAAAATCTTCTATAATACATTTAATAGCTACATAATTTTCAAAACGTTCCAAATAAAAAAATACAATATAAAAGACAACTAGAGTACGCGATTTTTCTTTTGGGGAGTGGTAGGGGAAGTCAAGGAAAGCTAAACTTGTAGTTTCCGTCATCTTTTATTGTCCGCCTTGTTTTAGGAAAGTAAAAATACGTGAAACACTGGTTTTTTCGCGATAACTGGGTTCTAATAAAGTCACAACGTCGACTCAGAGCTCATTTAAAAGCTTTTTGTGCTCTAGGAGTTACGTTCTATAACTTATTTCCGTATGATCGATTGTTTTCGAGATATCGAACGATGAAACAGAATAATAAGCATTAATTTTAGTTTTTTGCTTTTTACTCATTATTATTGTCCGAAATCACAAAAAAAGCTTCAAATAAAAGTTACAGAGGACAAAAACTACACTTATCGTTTGTTATTCGTTTCGTTTCGTTCAAAATTACGCCTTGTAGAGCGCCTCCAAGTGATGAGTCGGCACCAGCGCGTGGTCAGATCGAACACGGCACCGAATCGCTTTTGGTAAAATGTTCGATTTCATTGACGCAAAAAAGTAACAAAATAAGTTTTTTGTAGATTTTTTGTGCTCTACAACTTATGTAAGTGATATTTTGGCGTGATGGATAATTTTCGAGATATTGAAGAATAATAGATCAAATTTAGCATTTTTGTTCTTTTTTTGTTTTATAATTTTTGTCACACGAATGTGTATGAACGCATTAAATACAACTTGTACAGCAATAAAAAAATAATATTGTCTTTTTTATGACTTCAATATCGTTGAAAATTCCATATCGTACTGCGCCTCAATATTTGAAATTAATCTCGCAAAGCCATCAAAAGTGATGAAATTTGTGACATGTAGAAATGAGCGACAAACGATGTTTTTACATACTGAAATGAAATTGTAAATATAAAAAGTATATACATAACAACAACGAGAATAATCCAATGCGAATATTGCAAATTATTTAAAATATTAATGAAAATTAATTGTTATTTAATTAAAAATGGCAATAATTATTGCAGTATTTTTCAGTTATTTAATAACAATAAAAAATAATACATAGTTTCTGATAATAATAAATACAGGTTGTGATAATATTTAGAAATATGTTTCCGTGGCAGCGCCCGTTACATTTCCGAACCGGCACTGAAGAGGCTGTACGGCGTACACCATCGCTTTGAAATGCAAGAGCCGGCTAAAACAAACATCTGTTTACCGGACCTTCTATTCACGTTTGTCAGTTTTTCTCTGGATATCACAGCGAGCGGATGCGTTTCGAAACAATAATTTTGTGGACATTTTGTTAGTACAGTTTATGGACATTTCATTAGTGCAGTTTTTTAATGAACAACAATGAGTGACTCGGATTGTTTAATATGTAAAAAATCTTTGATAACAGGCGTTCAAGTGGTGAAATCGAGGGGGATTCAATCTCTTTTATTTGCGAGCGAGCAAAGAAGAGATACGGAATTTCATCGAAAATTACAGACCTAACCAAAGTTACTATACACGGTGCGTGTTACAAAACGTATTTGAACAAAAGATTAGTTTCAGTGGCTTCTCGGCGAAATGGCATCATCCAGAGTTTGATTTCAAGAAAAAGTGCATATTTTGCGATAAAGAAACGAAAGAATCGTCATCAAAAATAGGTGCCAAAGAACGAATAAAAATTATTTCAACAAAACTAAATTCATAGAAAAGAATACAAGTTGCTCGTGCAATTGTGTATCATCGCATCCAACTTATCCCGGACCTAATCGCTGTAGAAGCTAAATCCCACAAAAACTGTTATACATTCTGCTTATTGAAGTGAAAGGTATGTCAGCAGGGAGACCACAAGAGAGCGTAATAGACGAGGTTATGGAATAAATTTTTACCTACTTACAATAAAATTTTAGCTAGTGTCGATTTTTACTTCAGACATTACTCGATCAAGTGAAAACATATCATCACATTCCTCACTTGAAGACTATTAAAAGACAATTACTTGAAAAGTATTGTAATGAAAGACAAAAGCGTGGTACTGTGATTTGTTTCCGCAATGTTGGTTATGAACTACTCTCAGACAAGTGGTACAGTGAGAAAAAAAGGAACATCAAGAAGAAAATCTTCCAGTTTTACATGAAGTCACGACATTACTTCGAGATGACATTCACTCTGTAATTTAGATAATTATCCATCACCTAATGACTTCAGTGTACTTCGATTGCACATGTAATCACAACAGCTGTACGACCACGCTCATTTCTTTCACGACTTTCAGACTGGCATTGGAGCATTTTTGCATAAAAAGTTCGAATCAAAAAATTTCATCAACATCTTATCAAATATGGAAGTCAGCGCATCATACAAAGAAGTGTTAATGTTTGAAAACTCCAGCATTCATTGAAAAGAACGTAACATTTTTGACAATTTTTTCACCCGGTTCGTGTTTGACAACACTAGTTTCAACACGAACACCTTGGATGGACAAGGAACTTTTCATGCAATGGGGGCATACAATGTATAGCACTATCGACTGTCATCGAACGAGATTCACAGCTACATCGTAAAGAAAACTAACAAAAACGCTAATTTTTTTTAATCGTTCAATGTTTCGAAAACTATCCATCATTCGCCAAAATGTTAAATAACATAACTTGTAGAGTACAAAAACCTACAAACCACACGCTAGCGTCGGCTCTCCACTATGAGGCGCTCTACATTCTACAAGGCGTAATTTTCAATAGAATCAAACGAAAATTGTAGGTTTTTTGTCCTGTACAACTTTTATTTGAAGCATTTTTGCAATTTCGGACAAAAATAATGAGGAAAAGGCAAAAAACTAAAATTAATACTCTTTTATTCTGCTTTATTGTTCGATATCTCGAAAACAATTGATCATACGTAAAAAAAGTTATAGAAACTAACTTGTAGAGCGCAATAAAACCTTTAAAATGATCTGCGAGTCGACCTTGTTACTTTATTAATCCCCGAGTTATCGCGAAAATACTATTTTTTCACGGTTTTTACTCTCTTAAAAAGGCAGACCGTAAAAGAGATCGAAAACTACAAGTTAAGCTTTTCTTGACCTCCTCTACAACCTCCAAAAAAAAAATCGGGTACTCTACTTATGACTCAGTTAAATGTACATAGTGACTGGACTATGATCTGAAATTTGATTAACAAGTGTTGTTGTAAGATCTTGTTGATTCTTTGTGAAAACATTTATCAACTTCGTAAATGGTTCTAGATCCACAGCTGTTTATAATATTAATTCCATTTAATTCTCTTTTTTCTTGTCCCCAATTGCTATATCTGTTGATATGATTTTATAAAGTATCAATAACAAATATTGGGGCTCTTCTTATATTTGTCACTAATAATAATTATTTATTTTAATTGACAATTCGTACTACTGGAGCATTTTTCCATCTCAAACCTAAATGCATCATAACTACAGCAATATATTTTATGAATAAATACTACAGATTAGTGTGAAGTATTTTACGATTGCGAACTGTGGACATTAAACAAAGAATAAGTTACGGGGATAGAGACTTTTGAAATATAACATAATAGATAAATACTTGAATTAGCTAGACATGTTAAATGGAAACTTTTAAACGATCCAAAAATGTAAAAATATTAAAAGACGCGATAGGATGATGTCATATTTTGAAATATGAATGAATGGTTAAAACAGTGACAGAAGAGAGAGAAGGTAAGCTTTGTATAGAAAATCAAAGGCTGATATAAAAGCTAGTACGGGATTAAGAATAGTAGGGAACTGTGTTAAGCAAAACATTACAAAGGATGTCAAAATATTTAATCCTTTCTGTATTATGGGATAATCTTCCACCTCAAACAAGACACTTTGGTTAGGTTCTAGCCGAAGCTTTATATGCAAGGTTTAAATAAGTAAAATATCACTGGCACCATCCATAAATCTATGAAAAATTTTTTCTGTACAAGCAATTAGTGTCATGAATACTGTTTCAGCAAGTAGTAAATGGCTTCCTTACAGATTAGTATGAATACTGTGAGCCAGATTAAAGCGTAGTGAAACAATTCAAACGTTAAGGCCTGGAAAAAACTACTTTGTAAGAAGGCATAATTAACAACTTGCCCAAATGTGATAAATTATCGTCAGAAATACTTTATATAACATCTATGACCAAATTACATGATAAATTTTCGCTGCATTATGTAAAAATTATTTCTTTTTCTATATGGAATTCTCCGAAACATGGAACTCAAATTTAAAAAAAGAAGGATACTGCGGTGTTTTAACTGAAAACCAACCATCGCTTATGAGCGATTAAAATTCATGAAAACATAAGCAAATAATATTGAATTGCAACTGCAAATATGTATACTAGTTATTTGATCATATACAATAATGAACCGTTGTACTAATTATGTGAATGTATTATTTTTATCTATCTTTAAATGCATGTGCAAATTGTCCTTATTTATTCGAACTCTTAGTACGATGGATTATTTATTTAAGAACACATTCCTTCAAATATTTTAGTAAATCAAGAGCATATCCGTATAAATTGAATATAACAACGAAACGTTCAACACATGTGTTTGATATTATTCTTTTGTTACTACCATTAACGATGAGTATCTAATTTTTTCTTTGAAGGCTAATAATAATTGACATGACGCTAAACAGTGTATAAATAAAAATCGATTCTAATTAGTTTCAAGTGGCTTCAAGTCGACTCATCTGTGTACCGGCTGTTCTCTATCCGTTCTGTTTTAGAACACGAATTTCCGGAGATCATTACTATCCCATAATTTTAAAGACATTTCATGTGTCTACATGATAGCTTATATAAAAGGAAACTGGTCTGCGTGTTAAAGAAGCTACTTGCTAATATTTGTAAACTTCTTTAGCTACTAATAAATTACTTGTTTGGGCTAATTCAGGGTACAATCTGAATACCCTTAAATCTATTTAAATCACCGTGGAGTGCAGAAAATATGTCTATTGTTGGAAAGCAACTTTATTGAAACTTACCGTCAGTTGGATTAAGCAATCCCATTAAGACAAAATGAGGAGGGACCTCAACACGATTAAAAGCTACCTCATGATTTTAAAAAAAATGTATAATCTCCTCTGCATGGACTGATAGTTCTTTTTCATTTTCTTAAAGTTTAGCTTTTCGGGTATCGAAAATTACTTTATTAACAGTGATTTATGAAGTCTAAGTCAAATATAATAATGTTTTTGTATGCGAACTTGGCTACCAATTTAAAAGTGCCATGTTAAAAAATAATAAATACTGAATAACATACATTTTTTGCAAACTCTTGGTTTATTTTTTATATGAATTTGCACACAATATAAGCGTTCAATTTACTACAAACATCATTAAAATTTTTCTGAGCAATTCTATTGATATTACTACTTAATTATCTCTTTAACCCTTACGTGTACAAAAATATATATTACAATAATGCATAACAGGGATCTCTAAAACCCTTCCTGTAAACTATAAGCAATATAATAAAAATAATGGGTAAAGCGTTTTGAAATGTTATTTATTTAATAAAAGTAGAGAATAATTAATGTTATGCTAATAAAATGTCATAAAAAGTTGCGATTTTATAATCAATTAGATGCAGTTATTGTACATAATTTTCCTATGCTCCTTGCAAACGTTCTTATGGCAATTATTACAAGTCCTAGTACTTTTGCGGCACTTATCGTGAGGACAAAAATAGCACCCCCGTCGTTTTGAGGGTTCTCCATTGTCAGAGTCAGTTGGATTTACAGTTACACCACTTCGTATATTTGCCTCAATGGTATTCTTTTTAAGTTTATGATTTTGCGCTCTCCACTTCGTATCCGGAATTACCGTTCCTAGTGCCAGTTTTCGCAAAAGTAGTCTTCTTTTGTTGGTTTTCTGTAATATTGTGGATTCTGCTTGTCAAATAATATAAAGAAATTGATACTTACTATGCGTAAAATATTTGTAAACATTAGAAGGGACCACCTTTTTGTTTGCCTCTTACATGTAGAGTAACGTGCATTTCTTTTGCATCTGATCCACTCCCCCTCCCTTAGTCGCATTATAAAATGTTATAATTTCAGAGTTCTTTTTATCAGTTTCTAAATGGACCGACCTATCAAGATGCAAACTGCTGAGGAGTACCTTTTTGGTACGTAACTAACTAGCACAATATCTTTCTGGAAGCCAACTCCGCCGATCTTATTAATCGAGCTGAAGGTTTAAGCATTTCTCTAGCTTATGCTTTAGTATACCAACTACATTTATTTATGTGTTCCAACGTTTCAGTAGTCTGCTACCTGAAATTTAAGCAGACCTGGCTTCCCCATAGAAAGTAACCATCATGTGTTTTGTGTGTATGTGTGTGTGTGTGGGGGGGATGGCTGGGTGTATGTGTGTTGTGTGTGATGTTGGTCCGTGTTACGTTCCCCCTCTAGGACAAGGACCATCGGCAGCCGGATATCCCAGTCGTCAAGGAAGAACTCACGACGGACATTGCCTTGCCAGTCCGGACCATCATATACCAACTACAGTTAAACACTAACTAACAGCGACCTAGTTAAGAAATTATGCATTGTGACATTTCTAGAAGTCCCCAAAGTTCTATTACTACGGATGCCGAAAGGTTTTTCTGAACTGCCCGACCAGATTGCCTACCGTCAATAGCATTCGATGTTTCAGCGTCACAAAGCCAAAATATTTTAATACCATATTTCCCCCACTTATTAGGCTTATATTGCAAGAATTTGCACCTACTTCTAAAGTTTAACAGTGGTTCATCAATAGTTAGACTTTTGAAAAAATAATAGTCTGACAATAAAGCTAAAAGAACACGCCGCGGTGTTGTCAGTTTGCAGTCTTTCAGCACGGGTTCGTTCATTTTCAAATCGAATAGTCCTTAGAATTGTTTTAAATCTATGAATTGGAAAAATAGTTCTATAAACCGGATTGCAAAAATCTCTACTAAAGGATTCTCTTAGTGGACATCACAATTTTTGTCTAGTCCTGCAAGCAGCAGTTATCTATAAAAGTTGTCATTTCTGATAATGTAGTATCATTTCATATGTCACTACTTTTAGTAAATCTTCACCTACCTTGCGCTCAATGTGTGTTAGTGCACAGCATATACCTTCTAGTGGTTGTAGCGCGGGCAACGCGCTGACTTTCTGCTGACTTACAAGGTAATCCCCCTGGAAGGGAAAGTTTTAGCTTGTATTGAAAGACATTAGGCACACCTGTAGGACTAGGAATCGTGGCGACGTCTGTGGCAGAGAGGCTAAACATGCCAACACTGAACGATAAGGTGTCGTTAAAGTTAGTAGGGAAGAGCACGGTTGCAATATAGGCTGGTAATTCGGTTCAACCTAATTAAAAATTACTAACAAGGCCTTTGAAAAAACCTCGGACCGCTAAAGTCATGGTGGGCATATTAATCGTATAAATGCTGCAGGAATAAGGTTCCTAAGAAGTGTGTACGGAAAAACATTGAGAGGCAAGGTGTCAAATGAATAGGTAGGAGCAGAGTGTGGGGTGCAAATTACCCTTAAGGAGTTGAGCAAGCGAAGCACATATAGATGGTTGGACATGTGAAAAGAATGAATGAGGATAGACTTACCAAGTCCATATATGCAAGTAAGATGACTGGTACAGCTGCAAGTGGCAGACCGCTTAAGGGATGGTAGGATGTAATAGAGGAGGTTCTGAAAGAACGACAGGTGAGAAGTATGAAGAACAAAAGAGCATACCACAAGCAATGTATGAATGTTACAGAGGCAAAGTAAGTGTGTAGAGACCGAGGGATGTGAAGAAAGGTTGTGAGTGGTGCTAGCAGTAAACGCAGTGTAGTAGTCTAGAGTTATATTCTGCATATACTTCCAGAAAAAGGTGCTACGTTTCGTTAATCCGAAAGGGAATACTGTGAGTGTAGTTGTTGTCGTCTACCTTCTAAATTTGTACAATACACAATTTCTTCAACGAAAGATTTGGTAACAAAATAGTTCGAAGCATCCTTAGGGGTTGCAGTTATTATAACAGCTACGTTCTTGTTTGTCCTTGTGGTAAAGGCGACTTATACCAAATGGCATCGCGGATCACCAAAATATTCCTTAAACTAAAATATACATTTTCCGAAAATATAACGCTGTGTGCTCCAAAAACCCATGTTGTACGCCTAAGGGTTAATGCTGTTTTTCCAAATGTCAAATAATGTTTGGTGGTATTTGAAAAATTTTCAAAAACTATTTTATGTAAAAAAACATTTCTTTTCGGTTAGGAAGATTGATGATATCCAGTCTTAATGATTAATCAAAAAAATTCAGTATTCGTGGGCAAAAAAAGATTGTCGTCACCTACATTATTTGATGTCGTTAAAAGTATGTCATTTTTGGATAAAACGCTATTATTTTGTGCAATTCCAATTCCGACAGTAACTCTGGTAAAATCAGTTCCCTAAAAACATCGTTTAAAAGTAGACTTAAAATAAAGCAAGGAAGTTGCAGAAAATGCGTTTTGGTTAAAAAGTTAAGTTACAATAAAAATCGATTAAAATAGTTAAATTTTCATATTCATTCTAACCTAATTAATGCCGAAATTCATGAAATACTCCTCCAACAAGACGAAGGTATTTTGGTTAATCCATTTCAACATAAATTCGAAAATAAACAGCTAAAACTAATATCTTTTTAACATTTTAGTAATTTAAAACAGCTGAAAATTGCAAATATTGAACTAATCGTTTAGTATATTGAATGCAATCTAAGTTACAATACCTGAAGTTTCTATAAAAGAAAATCCTAGCTTCTTATTTTTGTGACGCGCTAAAATCGCTCCTAAATTTGTTTTTATAAATAAGTAATAAATTAGGCTATTGCATAATATTATCCATATTATTTATGCAATACATTTTTGTAAAATTGTTTTCAGTGATTCTCTTTTGTATTTCATGCTAACAGTTTTGATCTTGTGAGAAATATGGTATATTTACTTCCCCACAAGATTTGTGGTGTCCTGTGACGTTTTTCAACCAATCACAACACGTGTGAGAAAAAGCAGGTTAACGTTCGCTCACAATAGAGGGTTCATTCTCTGACTGGTGGTGGATTGAGGTAGATGTATCTTTACCTTAACTACTCGCGAGTACTACATTAAAATCATATGGTGAAGTGTTCCTTTACTTCCTTCCTAACTATGTCTTCCCTGGTTAACTTTTTAGCAAGAAGAAGCACTATGGCTACACCAACTTGACCTTAAGAGACATTTTATTTAAAGAAGCATTATTGTCTGAGAAACAAAATAAATAATTTATAAATCTGGATTAAAAAGGGGTAAACTACTTATTTTAATTAATCTTTTTATTACAAAACTCATAAAAATAGCTCGTGTTACGCTTAGCATCCTCTCACGTAAATCGGAGGAACTGCTGTTTAACGAAAAAATAACAACCCTATGTACTTATAATGGGACAGTGGACAGACAACATATTTGGGTTAATATTTGCGCATATTATATATTTTGCTTTCGAAAAGAAAAAACACCCAAAAAAATTAAGTAATTTGTGTGGAAAGATTACCTTGTGTGGCATTATCAAAAATGGCTTGCAAATATACTTGATGGACATGTTTAAAATACACGACACTGAGGAAAGCCCATCAAAGGAAATAATGACGATGTAAAGGTGCCAAAAGAATGCAATTAGCTTTTGATCACATACGAGCTTGCTAAAAGACAACACGTCGAAAGTAGGGCTGAAAGCAATTTAAAATAATTTCGATACGTAGGTAATTTCAATGACGCACGTGCTTTAAGAAATTCATTTCACTAAACGTATCGACTTACGCGATCCTTTTCTTAAACGTAAAGAAAACCAATCATCTTTCAGACGGTTCGGTTGATCAAGAATGAAACCCAAAGCACATGTTGGAGATAAAGTGACCTCCGCAAAGTACTGTAGAAGCAAAGAATACCAAAGGAGAATTGCTGCTCTCCATTTAACAGAATTGCAAAGCTAGTATGTTATCCAGCCGCTATCTAAAACCTATCCTGATAATTCGAATATATGTTGTCAATAGCTAGATAAACTGGATAGTGCTATTAAACACAAGCGTCCAAAATCAGAAAAGGGCATAGTTTAGTATCTTTGGTCAAGCATATTAGCACATCAATCGTACTCGTACTACTTACGAGGGACACTATTTATGTATTGAGAATAAAAAGAATAAACAAATCAGTTTGATGAAAAATACTTCTCTAAATAATCGCCATTATCTATACACTTTTGCATGCGATTGAACCACCCTTCAAAGCACTTTGTCCAGTCAGAAGATAGTAGCTTTAAAACATACGTTTTGAATGCCTCAACCGCTTCTTCGGGCGATGACAATTGTTATCCACGGAGTTTATCTTTAATTACTGGAAACACGATCTTTTGTGTGTCCAAATACTCGTTTGTTGCATGTGATGTGTGTCAGCTCGCATTGTCATAGTGCTAAATGATTCGTCGTTTTGGGTTGGTTTCTCTCAATTTATCGAAAACTTCAAGCAAATAAATGGTCGTATATCACGCTGAATTAACGGTCTTTTGATTTTCGAGAGCCACAGTTGCCACAGGACCACCATATGCTTCTTAACGCTTCGAGAACAAAAAACTTTTGCTGGCTTTGTTTCACATTAAAACACCCAAACTGCTGACTGGCCTTTTTTCTGGCTCATGCGCATAAATTCACGACTCCTCACCTGTGACGATGTTGTATACCGTTTTGGATGCACCACAGTTGTATTTTGAAATCATCTTATGGCTCAATGGACACGAGCATTTTTTTGAGCATCTGTCAACAAATGCGGAATCTAACGCGCACACAGCTTCCGAACACATAAATGTTCGTGCAAAATCTTATGTATGCTGGTCATACTAATGCTTAAACATCTCTCGATTTCTTGGTATGTCACGCTCTTTTTCAATTAGTTTTCGCACAGCATCGATATTTTCCGGCACAACGACCGATTTTGGACGACCTTCTTTAACTTCGTCCGTGAGCGAACTATGTCCACGTTTGAATTCAGTGTACCAGCGATATACAGTGGCTGTGGATGGCGCTTCAACGTCAAAAGTTGAATTCAGTTGATTGATACATTGTTCTTGAGTTATACCACGTCGAAAGTCATAATAAATCATAGTTCGAAAATTTTCGCGAGAAATTCCATATTTTGGCAGAGATGAAATTTTAAACACTGCAAAAAACACAAATAGTGCTCGCACGTCAAAACTTTCTGAGTACCTATAACCTCAAAAATGTCAAACTTTACGTTGGCAATTTTAGATTTCACCTGGCAGTACCAGTGTTGCCAGTTCTCAAATTATAAATAATGTTCCTCGTACAATGATCGTCACAAAACGCCCCGAATGATGAAACTTGCGCAAACAGAGATATCAAAATCGTTCAAATCGAAAATAGAAAGCACCTTTAGTAAACAAGAAATATTGTAGTTGATTGAGTGGATTGAACAAAATGAACAATATATTTTACAGTAAAAACTTAGTTTCTCATAAACAGTTTGTATTTCTTCTAAATAAATAAATGAAATAACTTATTGACCAACTAAATATTCACAATTTTGACCTTACCTTTGGATTTCTGTGTAAAGAGAGAAGTTCAAAAAAAAATGACAAATTTATGAAAAATTGAAAACCAATGAGTAAAATTACTGAAAGTGACTATATATCACAACGTGCTTGTCATTTTAGTGCACGCCAATAAAATCTACAGAATGCGGAAAAGGGGAATTTCCGATAAAACATATGTATGTTATACCTTAGGCAAGATGTAAGTTAGTTTTAATAAAGTTACTTCATACAAATTCGCAACACGACGCAACAATACACTGAAATTACGATTACGATGTAGGAATTATAACGAAGTATAATATAAAACAGATTAGACATTCAAAGCATTGCTTCAACAGAAATTACGTGGGAAACTCATTTTTTACCAACTCAATACCGTACTCGAATTTCAAATAGATGGAAATCTTGGTTTAGATTTCAGTTAATTGTATGGCACATCTGCCTAACCTAGATTGTTGCTGCTATGCACAACATACAAATTAAGCTACTTATTACAGTACGATTAGAATTTTTGGCTAGTTTATGTTTTACTATAAAGCATCTTAACTAACCACGAATGACAAAATTGTTTCTGCATTGGCTGATTTCTTCTCTATGACTGTTGGAAAAAACTGAATATACTTTACTGAATCCTGATAACGCATTAAATGATAATAAGCGTAATACTTTCAATATGGTATCTTTTATAATGAGACAAGCAGAAGAAGCGATAAAAATCTAAAACCTAAGCGAGTTGCTGACGCAGAGGGTATCCCACCATATATATTAAAGCAATGCACAAATATTTTAAAATACACTCTATATAAACTATTTAATTTATCACTTTGTCCAGGTAAGTAAACTATCAAAAATTATTTCAATCCATAAGTCAGGGGCAGCAAATAAAATTTTCAATTTTCAACAAAATTTTTTAGAACTAATTATATATACTAAAATATTAAATTACATTAAAACATCAATCAAAAGCAATCAAGGCGGTTCTGTGCCTAACAATCTATTAAAAAAATTTAATAGTATTTACAAATTATATCAGCCAAAATTTAGATAAAATAAAGGAAGTTAATGTAATTTATACGGATATCGTTGTAAGATACGTTTAAAACATTGCTTCTTAATTCATTTTCAACCTTGCCACTATTGAATTACAATATGCTTACTGCATACTCAAATACGATTTCCGTGTGGCAACAGCTTGAGGTTAAATCAAAATAACATTTCGTGCGCGCATGAATGAAATTTAACGGATGAATAAATCCGAATGACTAAACGCTTCCTTTATGTACTTTAAATTATCTATATCCAGAAGCTACTAGAAAAATGTGGAACATTATGATGTAAGGTTCTTAGAAAACCCAATTAGCGTCTAAAATTGTGGAATTTTATGACCTAATTATCTGGTTCCAGTTATCCATGACGTGCTGTTCTTCCTTGTTTAATACCCAAGGTTAATGTGTCGCATCGCTTCTTTCTAACAGTGAATGCGAAAGGTAATAAATATTTCTTATCAGTTATACCCGGGTTTTGCAAGTTTTTTTGTTTCAGCCGCTTCTAAAAATAAAATGTTTATTCATTAACGATATTTACGTCGTTCTAAAATACCAATGACTCATCCTTTTATATTCCAAAAAATTCTCCATTTACAACAAATTGCTGTAATCTACGGGGTAATTAAATTAAATTTTCATTGCTTTTTAATGCAAAAGAAGTTGCGTTTTTATAGAAAACGCTCGCTTTCCTGTTTTCGTACACAAAATTAATATAAAAATATTGGGGTTTTAAATACACGTTGATTGTAGTTTCTTAAACTAAAAGCATGAAGCTAGTACTGTTTTATGCTATTTATAGCAAATCAAATGCATTTTTATCAAAAATGTATTGATAATTAATATGTAAATTAAATGGCTTTGTATTTATTTAAAACGATAGATTTTTAGGTTCGCATTTAATGCGTTTTACGGTATCTTACAATTAATTATTTTTTTACATATACGACTTACGTTACTTGCTATTAATTTACAAAATGCTTAAATCATACAAAGCGATTATTTATACACGCGCAATTTGCGGCTTTGCATTGTACATTAATGAATAAAGGAATGCTTGTATTATACAGGGCATAACCATAAATTTACGGAAATTTCAATTTTTTTCTGGACTCTATTATATTTTGGTAAGATTTATTTTTAGAATTAGGGTTTCAATAACCTTTCATGGTCCCCTTATCACGTCAATATATATATATATATATATATATATATATATACATATTGCCGTGGAACCCCATAAAGACCTCGCCAGAGTAAAAAAAAATTCGAGCCCCAACGTTGGGCCGTCATAAATTGCCGTGGAACCCTCTTTGTCGGTCCGGACCTCACCAGTTTTCAAAAAGAAATTTATTTTCAAACATATAAAAATTTTACAAAACTTTCTTACCCGTAGTCTGCTTCATCGAATTATTTTCTTCAGCAGCTTCCCTGGCTAGCTCAGCTGTGCTTCTTCTCGTATACCTAAATTTACTCTCATTCTCTTTACCGTTCACACACCATACAATAAAATCACAAAATAATACAACAATCATACAATATTTATTAACCACTGTTTACAAATAATAATTGGAAGTTATTTACAGTTCGGTGCTCAATACATGCTATCTTTGTAAAGTCCAAGTGTTTAAAATGAAAATTCCTAACACATTTAATGCAACAGCAGTAAATGGGCCCCAAATAATACCTGAACTTGGTTTCTTACTACACACTGGAGTATGGCGAGCTCATGGTAACCCAGTTTATCAATGTATGCTTTCCACTTTGCATACTATAACTACAAACTTCAAAAAAAAAACCATGTACTCTTAACAATTAAATTCATCAAGCAATTCAATAAGCTTTACGTACACCTTTTGTTTTAGACTCAAAATACCATATTAATAGTCAGCTATACGTATCCTTTTCAATACGTAAAATAATGAAAAATACCATCAAAGTTCACTCTCACACATCACAAAAATTCCAACAGTTTTTAAAAATAGCAAATTCTAATGCGTTACCTGGAAAAACTTGAAGATTCCATCTCCGTTGACGATGTATTATGTTCCTGAACCCCTCGGCCGTGCGGTTCCACGAGATGTTTAAAGATGAACACCATCTAAGCTGCGCTTCCTGCTACCCATCCAATATCAATTTCAATATCCAAATCCATGTATATTACACTTGTTTATTATCGCAATATTAATTTACGAGCTTGTGAAAGTATTCGTTGGACCTCAGTTACATTTAAATAAACTCGACACTATTCGCGTTTGTAACTATATGGCCACAACAATCTAATACTGTACTATTGAATTTACAAATTTTTAATACTTACAGGTCTCGTCAGTAGATTTTTGTACGTTGTACGCGATGCAAAATAAAAGAGATAAGAGCTATTAATTTCCCTAGCTTATTTATATCATAAGCCAGGCCCCTCTTGGCCACACTTTACTCGAAATACCTAATTGCAAAATAACATTTCCGCAAATTTTGGTGTAACCGTTCTAAACTTCTAGAAATATCCCCGCGTTAACCACGCTATTCACGACAAACTATCACATGTTCCTCTGTTCTAAAACTACCTATTTCGACCAATCATACATTTCAGTGATGTCTTATAACCCCGCCTGTAATATCTCTATTCCTGTCTTATTCATATTGGATGTCGCGTTCTAACCTTGCTTGAGTGGTAGAAAATATAGCTGCCCGCGTCTTATGTCTACCCCACGTGGATTGAATACGTGCCTACTAAAATGCATGCTTCTATGCCCGTCTCATTCTGTAACATATTATTAATTGTACATCCATTCTGCTCTTTAAGAAGCTCTTGTTAGTGTTTATAACGAAACCACCGACGGTTACACAATATTTCCTTGAAGCTCGCTCTGTTATCTACAGAAATAAGGGGAAGGTGATCTTTCCAACGTGCAGCTGTGCCTAATTCATGATCGTTTAAAATAACATTTCTAGGAGTTTACGTTTCCCAGTATTTTTATATATAACGGACGTCTGTCTGTTTGTTAAGAAAGCTTTTCGCCTTGGTATTATTGATTTTTCATGCTCTTATGCGTTCTCTGACGTTATAACCCGTTGAATTAAACTAAATTAAATTAATTAACAATTTCTGTTGGCTTATAAACCTGATTTTCTTTGTGAATCTACTTACTACCTTCTAATTCCTAGTTATAAAATTATGTCAATACTTGTTAATTTAAATTAAATAAATGAAATTAATTTTGCGCGTATATAAACGGTTCCTTTCTGATTGATTGGGGTTAAGGAGGTTGATATAAATGTGTGATAAAAATATGCAAATTATAATGAAGGACCAATTGCTTTTATAGCAATAACGATAATAGTGGAGCGGTTATGTAATAACTACAACTACACCAAACTACTTAATAAAAGGGTATAAATACCTTAAGTCCTTGTGCCGCTGGGGCAATAAACCCTTTCACGCACAAAAGCTTTTACGGAGAACCAGCAACACGCAATGAAATGGTGTCGGTCTCGCTTTCAAAGCTCTAACACAACCGTCTTCTGCACGGGTTCGATGCGACTTGCTTCTTTAAAGGCTCGAGTACGACTCTCACTTTATGCACTGTTATTGCCGGTATATAAAATGTTTCACTCAAACTGTAGGATGCACGCACAAAGTATTTATTGTCACAAAATACCGAATTGTTCGATGACGACGTAACATACCGCCCACCAAATTCATAGAATTTTGAAAAGGAGGGAAGTAGGTTGGGTGAAGGAAATCACATGGGATTTGACCTTGCTAGGAAAGGAGGTAACGAAAGATAGGGTGGTGCACTACAGCGAGCGATATTACCAACTATGCAAAAATAAAAATATATATGTAAATAAGCAAATATGTAAAAGAATATACTACTATACATGTAAAAATGTGTATATACATCTAAACATAAAATAAAATTAAAATACCGGTAGCGGCGCTAGTTTGACCAAAGGTCGTTTTAGTGTGCCATGTGCCGTTTTGACTTCAGCGACACGTATAATACCGTCCGCACCGGGAAAAGTATTAATAATACGACCAAACTTCCATTGAAGTGGAGAAAGCTGGTCGTCCTTGACGAGGACAATAGTGTCCTTTTCCACTTGTCGGACACCTACCTTAAAGTGCCATTTAACCTTCTGGTTCAGAGTATGTAAGTACTCATGGCTCCAGCGAGCCCAAAAATCTTGGTGGAGTTTTTGCAGGAGTTTCCACCTGCTTTTTAATGGTACAACGTTGGTTAAATGGTCCTCATCTGGTGGTGCAGAAAGAGGCTCCATAGTTAGGAAATGACCTGGTGTTAGGCAACGCAAGTCATTTGGATCCGAACTCAAAGCGCAGAGTGGCCTTGAATTTAGCACAGATTCAATTTGTGTAAGAACTGTGTACAGTTCCTCAAAGGTAAGTTTTGTTCGCCGATTACGCGAGATAGGTGTGTCTTTACCGACTTAACACCGCTTTCCCACAAGCCACCGAAGTGAGGGGCGCTAGGTGGATTAAACGACCACTTTATCCTTTCTGAGGTTACTGCACTATGCAGATAACTCGTAAGCTGACGATAGGCACCTACAAAATTAGTACCGCAATCGCTAAATATTTGAGAACAGCGTCCTCGACGTGCTATAAATCGTCGCAAAGCGGCAAGAAACGCGTCTGCCGACAAATCCGAAACAAGTTCAATATGTGCTGCCTTAGTGGCAAAACAAACAAAAATACAAATATAGGCCTTAAGAGTTTTAGAGCCTCGCAGGCGGTTAGCCTTTATTAAAAGAGGGCCAGCAAAATCAACACCAACAATACTGAACGGTTTGATTTGGGTAATACGTGCTGCCGGTAGGTCTCCCATAGGAGGAGTTACCAGGACCGGTTTGGTACGAAAACATCTATGACATGATGATAAACAATTTCCGATTGAATTTTTAATAGAAAGGATCCAGAAATTCTGTTGGATAAGATACGCTGTGGTATTAACACCAGGATGGCAATACCTTTCATGAGTTGACAGAATGATAAGTTCGGTTAATTGGTGCCGCTGAGGCAATAACGCAGGAAACTTTTCGGAATAGGAACGCGAAGAATGTGTCAAGCGCCCACCTACTCTTAAGATGTTTTGTGGATCAACAAATGGAGAAAGTTTTCGCAAGCTTTTAGGTAACTTACGGTTTGCCTTGATCGAAGCTATTTCCTTTGAAAATGTAACATTTTGTACATGCCGAACGATAATCATGAGAGCATTGTGTAGTTCAATGTCTGTTAAGGGACCCGTATGACGTTGAGCCATGAGTTTAGAAAATCTATAAATGTAAGCCACGATGCCTTGGATTTTATATAACGATGAAAAGCGGCTTAGTAAAATGTCAATGACGTTTGGATCTGTTTGAGCGACAAATGTTAGGATCTTCTTTTCCGTAGTTACCTCAGCAATTGAGGTTGACAATGTTGGTTGAGGCGGCCACGAGTCACTAGGGTAGTGAAGCCATTCAGGCCCCGCCCACCATAGCGAACATGAAATAACCGCGCTTGGCATTAATCCCCGAGATGCAGGATCAGCCGGATTATGCGAAGATTTAATATAAAACCATCGGCTAGGTGCAATGATTTCTTGAATGTGGCTAACACGGTTTGCCACAAAAGTTTTCCAACGAAAAGGTGGAGAACGTATCCAATTGAGAGCGACCGTAGAATCACTCCACGCTGAAACATCGGAGATGTCAATCAAGCCTTGATAAGACCGAATGGTAAAAGAAAGTAAATCGGTTAATAAAACGGCGGCACATAATTCCAAACGTGGAATTGAAATGCGCTTAATTGGAGCTACTTTTGTTTTAGCGGTTACAAATTGTACAGTTATTTCTCCGGTAGTTTGATTTATGAACTGAAAATACACTACCGCTGCATACCCTACCTCGCTAGCATCGCAAAACCCATGCAAATGACAAGTAAAAGGATCCGAAGGGGGTAAACAACGTGGTAACTTTAATGACGATAATAACGGCAACTCTTCTTGGTATTGCTGCCATTGAGACGAAATGTCTGCTGGTGGGATGTCATCCCAATTTAAACCTAACATCCACAGATGCTGGATTAGGCGTTTTGCAAAAAGTGTTAGTGGGGCTAAAAATCCTAATGGATCATATATTCTGGCAACTTGTGAAAGTATGTTGCGCTTTGTACATATTTGGTTTAATGGTTTAACCCGAAACGAGAAAATATCTTCTGTAGGTGACCATTGAAGACCTAATATTTTTATTGATTCGTCAGAATCGAAATCGAGAGAAGTATATTGGCAAAAATCTGACGGAATGCCCTCCAAAATAGAAACTGAATTAGAACTCCATTTTCGAAGTTCAAAACCAGCCAAATGTAAAAGTCGGATAAGTTGATCTTTAATTTCGCGGGCCGATTGTATAGAATCTCCACCGGCGACGAAATCATCAATATATAGATTTGACCGTATAGCCTCAGCGGCTAACGGAAACCTTTGCCTTCGTCAATGGCTAATTGCTGAAGAGTCTTTAATGCTAGATAAGGCGATGACTTAATACCATAGGTCACTGTATTAAGCTGATATGTCTGGATGGGTTCTTCTGCGGAGAACCGCCAAACAATTAATTGAAACTTTCGATGTTCTTCGGTAACCAAAATTTGTCGATACATTTGGCGAACATCACAAGTAAAAACGAAACGATGAGTACGAAATTTCAGTAAGATTGACGAAATGTCGTTTTGGAGACTAGGTCCAGCCAATTGAGTGTCATTAAGTGACACGTTGTTTTTAGCCTTTGCAGAGGCGTCAAAAACCACACGAATT